>JBAMNC010001671.1:497500-1206227 GCA_037902135.1 Cetoscarus ocellatus
TTGAAAGAGTTACAAAGCCATTTCTAAGGCTGTAGGACTCCAGCGAACCACGGTCAGAGCCATTCACCACAAATGGAGAAATTGGGAACAGTGGCGAACCTTCCCAGGAGTGGTCAGCCTACCAAAATTACACCAAGAGCACAACGACAACTCACCAAGGAGGTCACAAAGAACCCAGAACAACATCTAAAGAACTGCAGGCCTCACCTGCCTCAGTTAAAGTCAGTGTTTATGACTCAACAATAAGAAAGGGACTGCGAAAAAATGACATCCATGTGAGAGTTCCAAGGCCAAAACCCCTACTGACCAAAAAGAACACAACGGCTCGTTCCACATTTGCCAAAAAAACGTCATGATGATCTCCAAGACTTTTGGAAAATATTCTGTGAACTGGCGAGACAAAAGTTTAACTTTTTGGAAGGTGTGCATCCCATTACATCTGGTGTAAAAACAACACAGCATTTGATAAAAAGAACATCATAGCAACAGTCAAACATGGTGGTGGTAGTGTGATGGTCTGGGGCTGCATTACTGCTTCAGGACCTGGGTGACTTGCTGTGATTGATGGAACCATGAATTCTGCTGTCTTCCAGAAAATCCTGAAGGAGAACATTCGGCCATCAGTTCGTGACCTCAAGCTCAAGCGCACTTGGGTTATGCAACAGGACAATGACCCGAAACATACTAGCAAGTCCACCTCTGAATGGCTTAAGAAAATAAAATTAAGGTTTTAGAGTGGCTGAGTCAAAGTCTGGACTTAAACCTAATTGAGATGCTGTGGTGTGACCTTAAACGGAAAGTTCATGCTCAAAAACCCTCCAATGTGACTGAGTTAAAACAATTCTGTACAGAAGAGTGGGCCAAAATTCCTACACAGCGATGTGAAAGACTCTTCACCAGTTATCGCAAACGCTTGATTGCAGTTATTGCTCCCAAGAGTGACACAACCAGTTAGGGTCATGTAGGTTTGGAGAGCTTTTTTCCCTTAATAAATGAAATCATCATTTAAAAACTGCATTTTGTATTTACTCAGGTTATCTTTGTCTCATGTTAAAATTTGTGTGATGATCTGAAACATTTAAGTGTGACAAATACGCAGAAATATAAGAAATAAGGAAGGGGGCTACTACTTTTTCACAGCACTGTATATATGCATGTATGTGTATAAAGAAGAGTATGGCTCCAGTCTGCTATTGTAAAGCATGTTGAGGTAACATTTGTTATGAATTGGTGCTATAAAAATACAGATTGATTGATTGAGAGAGTGCAACCAAGTCAGTCTAGACAACAAAAAGAAACAGACAAGCTAGTCCAAGAGAAGAGACATAAAGTGTCGACTAGCATTACTTAGAAGAGCTGAGCATCTCAGAGGGAAGAGAAAGAAATGGGAGAAAAACAGAATAGCATTTTCTTAGGATCCCTTGAAGTTTTTCAAAGGGTTATTCATCCAGGAAATACGTAGCTCAGAGCATCACAACAGGAGGTAGAGATGCGTTGAAAAAATACTCGTTCAGACACAGGCAAAAATAGGGATTCAGGCCTTCCACCCAAAATACCACCATTAGGAGAGGTAGAGTTTAGAATGGATGTCAGAAGGAAGGAGGAAGGAAGTTGAAGCATGCAAAGGCTTCATCAGCCCCAGGGCAAAATGAAGTTCACTACAGGGTATATAAAAGCATACCTGATGTACTCAAATTTCTATGGAAGCCACTTTGAGTTGTATGAAAAAACAAATTTTACCAAAAGCTTGCTGTAGGGCTGGGGGAATCCTGATTCCCAAGGAGAGAGTCCTCAGAATCAGGCCAGTTTAGAATGATAACTCTCCTGAATGTAGAAGGGGAAAATTCTTTAGTATTGTAGCCCAGAGGCTAGCAAGCTATTTAGAGAGCAATAATTTAGTAGATAGTGCTCTACAGAATGTTGGAATTCCAGGGTTCTCAGGGTTACATAGAACACACAAGTATGCTATGGTACCAGATGCAGGCAGCAAAGTCAGAGGAGAGGGACCTGCATGTGGTATTTTTGGATCTGGTCAATGCTTTTGGCCCAGAACCACACAGCTTAATTGGGAGTGCTTTTGCCTTCTTTAAGGTACCAGGTGTAATGGTTAACCTGGTCAAAGCATACTTTACATACATCAGGTTTTGTATAAGCACCAGAAGTTGTACTACAGTTTGGCAGAGACTAGAGGAAGGAGTCATGGCAAGGTGTACAATTTCCCAGGTGCTTTTACTATGCTCATGGAAGTGATTACTAGGGCATCAAAGTGGGTCGTGGGTGGTGAGAGACGAGAAGACAGGCTTCAGCTCCTTCTAATCAGGGCTTACATGTACGACATGACATTAATAATAACTACAATAGTGCTGTGTACAAAAAAGCTATTAGAGAGGCTAAATAATAATCTGAAGTGGGGTAGGGTGAAGATCAAGCCTAATAAATCAAGCAGTATCTTAGTGTCCAGAGAGACAGTGATAGAGAGAAGGTTTTTTTGTAGATGAGGAAGACATCTCAACAATTATGGAAAAGTCAGTGAGGAGTTTGGGGGGATGGTACTCTGCAGATCTGAGTGACAGTGAGCAGGTAGAACAGCTCAGGAAGGATGTTGCAGAAGGAATACAAAGGGAGGTGGAAGCTATGGTGCATGCAGTTTGGGTTATTCCCTAGACAGCTGTTGGCACTGTCAGTTTATGAAGTACAATAACAAAGGTTGAAAAACTAGAGAGGCTGGTTCACTCATTAATGAGGAAGTGGTTCGGAGCTCCCAGGTGTCTCAGTAGTGTCGCACTATATGGGATCCTCTAGTTACCTATTTTTAGTTAAGAAGAAGAATTGAAGTGTACAAAGGTCAGAACAGAGCTATAACTATTAACTAGCAATGACAGGGCAGTTTGTAAGGTGGTACAAAGTCCAACCAAAGGAAGGAAATGGAACCCAGGACAGGCAGAAGCTGGTAGCAGAGCAGGTACATAGACAAGAGGAAATAGTAAGGTGTTCAAAGGCAGCTGCTCAGACTAAGCAGGAGCAGTGGGTGAATTGGGAAAGTGTGGAGAAGAGAAAGACCATACGCATTGTGTTCAGGGACAGCTACCTTGAGACACATTCTGTCAGGCTGGAAAACTAGTCTGTCACATGGTCCCAATACATGGTGGCACAACCAGGTTTTGATCAGTAGGAATTGAAGAGAAGTGAACTCAAGAGGAAATCAGAATAAGAGCATAAGCATACAGTTTGTACATGAGGGAGAGAAGTATGCTGGGGGTCAGTACTGAAGAAAGCCTTTAGCCACTTAAAGGGTGCAAGTGATTGGGAGATGCAAGTAGCATCAACCAAAGACCAGACATAGTGTTATGGTGTGCAAGTCTGCGGATACTTTATTTTATAGAACTGACAGTTCCCTTGGAAGATTCAGTTAAGAAGCTTATGAAAGGAAAAAGCTTAGACATGCAGGTATGGGGGCAGAAACTGAACAGCAAAGGTGGAAAGTATCGGTAACTCCTCAGGAATGTTTCATTAGTGCACAAGTACCTTGTGTTTCTTCCAAATGCTTCGGGGGGTAGATATTTGATGCACATATTGATAACAATCAAGTAGTGAAGGATTAAGAAAGGAGCAGAGCTGGCAACTGGTTCCCACCTTGCGGTAAGATAGATCAAATGATTGGAGAGGCTACTGGACAGAACTAGCAAACCTAAATGGGTAGTGAAGGTGAACTAGGGAAATGTGGCAGAGGTGCCTTGTGCATTTTTGGGGGAGGTTGGGGACATAGAACCACAGTGGTCCATGCTCAGAACCTGCATCAAAGAAGCAGCTGCCATAAGTTGTGGTCTATAGGTCATTGGTGCCTGTCATGACAACAACTTGTGAACTCAAGAGTTCATAAGTTGTACAACATTAAGAAAAGCTATTATGCTGAAGAAAGAGTCTTTTTAGGTCTTGCTAGCCCAGGGGTTCCTGGAATCAGCTGACGGGCACCAGATGGCTCTAAAGGCAGCCGCCTCTGTGGAAGGAGTTTGTAAAGGCTTTGGAGGAGGACTTTTTAGTGAGCCCCAACAATGTTCTGGCAAACTGACAACTCTGGAGAGGAAAGCAGGACTCTGCTTAGATTGTTATCAGGGGTAGCAGAGAATAGCTGACCTGGGCAGTGGAAGGATCACTTTGAGAAACTCCTGCACCTAACTAACATGCGCCAGTGTGCATCCGCCAACAGAGCAAGCAGCCTGTGAAAGTTGATCCTGCTGGTTTTCCTACTTTTCTTGGAAAAGAACTACTTTTTACTTTTCTCTACTTGTTTGTTTTTTCCAAACTTGATTTGTGAAATGGTGTTCTCTCACTTGTGCTTTGGAAGAGAGTAACTTTATTTTCATTTCTTTAACTTTTTAATCATGGGACCAGTATAACACACCCAGACCGCCGTATCACTGCAGCCCCGCTTTGTTTACAGCAGGGAACAGCTGATCGTGCTGCACCCAGCTGGCTCAGCGATAACAAAACCAGACATACAGCCAGGTATTCTAGCGGACAAAAGGAGAAAAACACACAGGGTGTGTAGAGGAGGAAAAAAGTTGTGAGGGAAAGGAGTTGGACCAGACGACAGAGGCTTATGAAGAGGAGTTATAAGCCGAGTCTGCCCTTATCACGGGAAATGTGAGGTCCCTGGGGAATAAAATGGACGAGCTGACGGTGTTGGTCAGGAGTCAGATGGAGTACCGTACCTGCAGCCTTATGTGCTTCACAGAGACATGGCTAACCGGAGACTCCTGACTTTAACGTCTCCATCACCGGCTTCCAGACTGTCCAGGCCGACTGGGAGGTCACCGAGAGCGGTAAGAGAAAGGGCGGGGGACTTGCCGTTCCCATAAACAACAAGTGGTGTCATCCCGGTCACACCACAGTGAAGAAGCATATCTGTAGCCCGGACATAGAACTGCTAGCCGTGGGACTTTGGCCGTATTTACCCTGGGAGATCTCGCATACCATCCTCATGGCTGTTTACCTCCCCCTCCGCAAGCCCCGCAACAGCGTATAACGTCATTCACGCCGTCATAACAACACTTCAGACAGACAACCCCAGTGCCCTCATCATAATCTTTGGGGACTTTAATCATATAACCATGGGCAAAGCACTCCCAACCTTCACTCAGTATATGAGCTGCACAACCAGAGGGGAGAAGACTCTGGACCTACTGTATGCTAATGCAAAAGAGGCATACAACTCTTCCCCCCTCCCCCCCTCTGGGACGATCAGATCACGATCTGATTCACTCACCCCCTGTTATGTGCCCCTGGTGAAAAGACTGCTAGCCACTACGAGGACTGTGAGGAACTGGTCGGACGAGGCCATGGACACACTGCAGGGCTGCTTCGAGGGGACAGACTGGCCGGCACTCTGTGAGCCCCATGGAGAGGACATCAACAAGCTCACAGAGTGCATAACAGACTACATCAACTTCTGCGTGGACACTTTCGTCCCAACAAGGACTATCCTTTGTTATTCAAATAACAATCCCTGGATAACAAAGGACATTAAAGAGTGTTTAAATGCAAAGAAGAGGGCCTACAGAGATCGACATCTTGAGGAGGTGGGGGCAACACAGAGGGTCCTGAGGGTGAAAGTCAAGGAGGCTAAGGACAGCTACAGGAGGAAGCTGGAGAGAAAACTCCAGCAAAACGACATCAAGGAAGTCTGGGGTGGCATGAAGACCATCACTGGGTACAAGAAGAGCAGCACTGCAGTGTGGACAGGGCAAGTGAACTAATTCTGTATTTTAGTATATTTAAACAACCCCTGCCCTCCCTCCCCCCCTCACTGCTGTACACCAGCAACCAGCAGCCACTCCACGGTCACCTCCCCCTCCTGGGAGCCCCCTACCTTCAGATGAGGGAACCTCATCCCCTCCTCCTTCTCTGTTCCCCAGACTGATAGTCCTCTTCCAGCATCTACACCTCCACTCATCTCCACAATGACCTTCACCGCAGACCATGTTAGAAGACAGCTGACAAGACTTCACGCAGGCAAGGCTGCAGGACCTGATGGTGTGAGCCTGAAGGTCCTGAAAGGCTGTGCCCCCCAGCTCTGTGGAGTCCTTCATTATATCTTCAGCATGAGCCTGAGTCTTCAGAGGGTCCCAGTGCTTGGGAAGACATCCTGCATCGTCCCTGTCCTGAAGGCGCCGTGTCCAAACAATGTCAAGGACTACAGACCGGTGGCACTGACGTCCCACATCATGAAGACCCTGCAGAGACTCGTTCTAGAGCAGCTCCGGCCTAAGGTCAGACCCCACTTGGATCCACTTCAGTTCGCCTACCAGCCCCGACTTGGAGTTGAGAACGCCCTCATCTACATGCTGAACAGTGTCTACGCCCATCTGGACAGGTCTGACAGCACTGTGAGAGTCATGTTTTTTGATTTCTCCAGTGCCTTTGACACCATCAGGCCTTCCTTACTGGGGGAGAAGCTGACAGCAATGAGGATGGATGCTCCTCTGGTGTCCTGGATTGTTGGCTACCTGACTGGCAGACAACAGTATGTTCGTCTGCAGCACTGTGTGTCTGACAGGGTGGTCAGCAATACAGGGGTCCCACAGGGGACAGTCCTGTCCCCCTTCCTCTTCATCCTGTACACCACGGATTTCAGCCACAACACCGAGTCCTGCCATCTTCAGGAGCTTTCTGATGACTCGGCTGTTGATCCAAGGGTATCAGCAAGGGTGATGAGGACGAGTACAGGCCTGTGGTGGGGGACCTTGTCACATGGTGTGAGCAGAACCACCTACAGCTCAATGTGACAAAGACCAAGGAGCTGGTTGTGGATCTGAGGACAAAGGCTCCAGTGGCCCCTGTTTCCATCCAGGGGGTCTGGGTGGACATCACGGAGGAATACAAATACTTGGGAGTACATTTGGACCACAAACTGGACTGGACCAGGAACACAGAGGATGTTTACAAGAAGGGCCTGAGCTGCCTCTATTTCCTAAGGAGGCTGAGGTCCTTTAACACCTGCAGGATGATGCCGAGGATGTTCTACGAGTCTGTGGTGGCCAGTGCTATCCTGTACGCTGTGCTGGGTCACTTTGGTATCCAAAAACATTAAACAGCACAAGCCCTTCTGTTCAACATATTCTGCTTGATGCCGCACAGTCAATCACCATCCTAAAGCTGTCACTTTCTAAATGTTCAGCATGGCTACATTTTTATACATATTTGTTTTGTGTTTTGTGTGGGGTTTTTTTTGGGTTTTTTTGTAAGAATTTATCCATTTTACTCTAAATGAGCCACACCAACCAACAAAATCACATCACACCGTTCCTTAGCTAGCTCAACATATTTTATTTTATTTATTTTACCGGGTTCATGTTTTTAAAACATTTTCCCCACAAATGTTACTGTGAGCAGTGTATTTGAAAATATATTGAGTTTTAAAAATTCAAAATGACAGACTTCCTGTTGATTTTAAAATATGGGTCCAAAGTGGTAGGTCCTGGTGTGATTCATGTGCCCACCAGATTTCAGAATTTTCATCCCATACCACTGCAAGGGCTACATATTTTAATATTTGTGGGGAAGCCACTGAGCCATTTAGACATACCCTCTTGCAAAACCAAAAGATACCAATTTTTTCCACTTAGATCATGTCTTCCAAGTTTGGTGAATGTCCACGCATCCTTAGTACCTAAAGTAACCCTGTTACGCACCTGTCTAGGGGGAAGGTGCCTTACATATTTGGAAGGGAAAAAGGGAAAAAAGAAAATCACTCTCGGTCTCCAAACAATGATCAAATTCTTCACAATTTATTTACAACAAACAAAAAAAAACAAGCCAAAGGCAAAAAGGTATGTACAAAAAAAAAACAACTTAAAAAGCCAAGATTTTAAGCAAAAAGGGTACAAAAACAAAAGGCTGCGAAGGCTGGCACACAAACTAAAGATTTACCCAAAACTACGAGCGAGCTATCTAAATACAAAGAAAATAACTGAAAACTATACCAACTACAATTATTACACAATCAACAAAGTCTATCACATTTGGAGGCCGACAGTGAGGTGGAGCTGCTGCTGTCAGAAAGGACGCCAACTTCCATCTCCTGACTGAGGCCATTTGAATTGGAAGCCGTTCTTCTTGGGCCAATAGCAGGGCGGCTTTTCCCTCAGCCCGATCCAGCACCTCAGCCAATCAGGCCCTGCCACCTGAGTACTGCCCCAAAGATCCTCCTGTGGAGAAGAGCTCTCACTCCACACGCGCTCTCAGACACTCACACACGCAACACTCCACAGGATAGAACATCTCAACAAATATCTCAAATGCAATACGTAACAATATACGGCAAGGGCCGTAACACCCCCATTCCTAAAGAACAAACATATATCCAAACTGGTTGTTTCAATCATAATCTAAATTATCGCTCTAGAGAGAGCATCAGCAAGTATGTTGTTAACACCTTTTTTGTGTTTTATTTCTAAGTTGTAATCCTGCACAAGCAGGGACCACCTCATCAGTCTCTGGTTGGCGTTTTTCATCTGTGCCAGGAACACAAGGGGGTTGTGGTCTGTGTAGACCACAACTGTCAGAGAGCTGGAGCTGACATACACCTCAAAGTGTTGGAGAGCAAGAAGCAGTGAGAGGGCTTCTTGCTCTATGGTGCTGTACTTCGTCTGGTGATTGTTGAACTTTTTTGAGAAATAGCTAATTGGATGGTCGACACCATGCTTATCCTCCTGCAGCAGGACCGCCCCCAAACCTCTAGCGCTGGCGTCGACCTCCAGCTTAAAATCAGGAGTGGCCAGAACAGGTGAGCTGCAGAGGAGCGCCTTGGCAGCTTCAAACGCCTGCTGACACTCAGGGGACCAAACAAAAGGTTTAGTGGACGCACTGGTCAAATTAGTCAAAGGCACCACCACATCAGCAAAGTTTTTACAGAAGCCTCGATAGTATCCTGCCATCCCCAGGAAACAGCGCAGCTCACGTTGGCACAGAGGACCAGGATAACCGAGGATCGCCTGGTTTTGGCTGCAAGAGGACGCACCTGACCCTGGCCCACCTCTTTGCCCAAATAGGTCACAGTGGCCTTGCCGAACTCACATTTGGCCAAATTCAATGGGAGCGAAGCATTCTGGAGTCTCTCAAAGATGACTCTGAGTGTTTTCAGATGTTCATGCCAGCTGCCTGAATAAACCATGATGTCATCGAGGTACACTTCGGCAGAGGATAGGAGTCAGGCTTGGTGACATTATTTACCTTCCTGAAATCGGTGCAAAAACGGGGAGTCTTATCTGATTTTGGCACAAGGAGACAGGGAGAGCTCCATGCGCTAGAGCTGGGAACAGCTAAACCGTTTTCCAGCAGGTAGGCGACCTCCTGCTGAAAAAGAGCGCGTTTAGTCGGGTTAACTCGGTAGGCAATGGGCGGATGATCCCCTACATCAATGTCATGGGAAAGGACACTGGTGCGAGTTGGAGTGTCAGAAAAAAGAGAGAGATGATTATTGATTAAATTGCAGATATCATTTTGGGCCGAATCATTCAAGTGAGACAGACTGCTCTTTAAATCTTTCAATATTTCTGAGTTTTGGAGACACGAACACGGTACAGCACTAGAGACACGCAGGCCGTCACTCTCAGGGAAATACTCAGAGGGAGGCAAAGGCGCGGCAGCGGACACGGCAATCACAGTGAGAGACGATGACGCATCACTAGATTCATCACACACACGAGAAAAATAAGGCTTCATCATATTGATGTGGCACACACGAGATTTTCTCCTCCGGTCCGGGGCTCCAACCACATAATCTGTCTCGCTCAATTTTTCCTGCACCACATAAGGACCAGAAAACTTTGCCTGCAGGGAGGAACCAGGGATCGGAAGAGAACTAAGACTTTATCTCCAATTCCAAATTCCCTTTTTACACTTTTTCTGTTAAAATTTTCTTTCATTTTTTCCTGAGACAACAACAACGCGCAGTTTCACAGACTTTATGCAGACGCTCCCTAAAAGAGCTTACATAATCGAGCACGTTTTGAGTCGGAGTGGCCGAGTCGGACAGGTACTTCTCGCGAAGCCACAGCAGAGGACCTTGAAAATAGTGATTGGAACCTGATCCTTTTCCTCCCCCGTCAGAGAGACTGAGCCTCTGAGAATGAACGGGCGATAAGCCTCGTCCACCTGACTCTCAGTCGGCTCACCTGCGCTGACAGGTGACAGAGCAGGAGCAGGCTGAACAAAACCACACTTTTAGGTTTTTTCACAGACTGGTTTTGTTCTTTGCGCTGCAGCGCCGGGCATTTAGAAATCAGGTGCCCAGGCTCGTGGCAATAAAAACAGTCACGCTTCTCCGCGGACACAGGGTTTAGCTGCGGAGAAGATTTAGGAGAGGCGCGCTACCCGCACCACCAGCGGGGATCTCACGGCGCACTGTCGGAAACACAACGCGGTGCGTTAACACAAATTTGTCAGCGAGCACAGCAGCTTTAGACAAAGAATCAACTTTTTGTTCGTTCAGATAAACAACAATTTTCTCTGGAAGTCATGTTTTGAATTCTTCCAACAGGAACAGTTCACGGAGCTGTGCGTAATTTGTCACTTTGCTTGCCAAACACCATTTATCAAAATGCAAAGTTTTTTCTCGCGCAAACTCCACATGTGTTTGGTTGGCAGATTAAAAATGATTTTCTGCAGATATTTTGCATTGAAGTCAATGGGAGACTTTTGCAGGTCTGCTGAAAAGTGCTTCAACTTTCAGGCTGTACAGCTTCGGCATACTTCCACTTACAGACTTTATTCTTGCTTTGACAGATTCACTGATCTCTCAACTATTTTTACATGTGTTCAGCTTTTTGCTATCTTCTACAGTTTTTGAGATATCACTGTTTAAGCAATAATAAGTTTAGAGGATTTCTCTGTTCTTAGAGCGTGTCACATGACCTGTTAGAGCGTGAGCTTCGCCTAAAAATTCCAAAATTTCTAGCGGATAAACTGCAATCAAAGATTCAAACTTTGTTCCGCAGATATGATTTATACATCAAAATAAAGGTACACTTCTCTTTCAGCTGAAATTTGTTTCAACCTCGACATTGACATCGTTTTGTCTCAGTGAGCTTCAGAGCCACGGGTATCCCGCAAACTCTTCCATAGGCGCCTGTTGGAAGACTTCATGTCCTGGCAGCTGATCGACTCACTTTGAAGGCCGTTTTTAAACTCCTCTCGTGTCAACATTTTCCACAGTACAGACATGAAACTTACATCAATCTTTTCAGGAGATTCTTGGGATGCTCACGGTGCAGTCCTTTTTTTGATAGCTATTACGGTTTTGGCACAGCATTAGCCCGTATACCCGGAAGTACCCAGCTTAACTTCACTGCTCTGTACAAGCTTACAGCATCATTACATAGTCTACTGCTGTATTGGCAGGTGTGTCTGTGTGACATAATTGATCTGTTGGCTGAGTGGTGAACACACTTCTCTTTTTATCCGGAGACTGGGGTTCGATTCCTGGTATAGACTATTTTATACTATCATGCATATTTCAGAAAATACGTAAACACGCATGCTACTCATTACAGTCTTTGCCATTTTAGCTCTCAAAAATTCACGCATGCCAGCTGTCACACATTGCTCGTGAGACCCACACATTTCATTGGCGTAACACCACCTTCGTCTGCTCATCTTCTCAGTGAACAGCGTCATGACACAGACATGCGAAAAGGATTCTGGGAAATGTAGGCGGATGTACGCCGACAGCTTCACTTTCAAGCCCGTTTTTAAACTCCTCTCGTGTCAACATTTTCAACAGTACAGACACGAAGCTTACATCAATCGTTTCAGCTGATTCTTGTGATGCTCACGGTGCAGTCCTTTTTTTGATAGCTATCACGGTTTTGGCACAACATTAGGTTGTATACCCGGAAGTCCCCAGCTTTATCATCGACCCACATTAAATGTCAAACTGCCTTTGCCTCTTCATGTTGGTGCTTTGCAAAGTCAGCAGGCAGAGCCACTCCTCTTCCTAGTCCTCAGTCTACAGCGTCATGACAGAGAAATGGAAAACAATGCGCAAGGTTAGTGGGAAATGTAGGCTTTCACATTCATTTCACTAGAAAATACTACGCGGCAGTGCGCTCGACTATGACAGCTCTGACGCCCGCGGACATAAAACGCCCCGAAATACCATATAACCACTACAAAATGGGCAAGGATACGTATAGCAGCATGCTTGTGTGACTTTCACTTTCTCTCAGCGTGTGTGTGTGCGCTCCTCCGTCTGCCGGTGAGCGTAAAGACACAGATAGACGCGCATCGCAGGGACAGTGAGGGATCATCAGTCACTCTGTGTGATTTTATCATTCACACGGTGCCTTGACAGCTCATGTGCCTGGTTTAAGTGAACACAAAGACTTCAAAAACTGACGAGTCGGCCTGTCATTAATCAAAACTCTACATTCTTCAGCAGTCCAGCTCTTGTTTTCACTCACTCACTGTTTTCTAAATAATAAATTCATCCTGAGGTATCCTCCATCACTTATTCTCCATGATATCAGAACAATCTTTGGAGGATCAAGCTTCAAATACAGTCTACTAGTGGAGCGGTTCCCAACCTGTAGGTGGAGGCCCATTGTGGGTCTCAGAGCTGTTTTCAGTGGACGGTGTATTAATCTGGTCAAATTGTGGTAAAAATGTCTTCAGTATGGAGGCCCAAAGAGGACAAACATCATCAGAGTATGTCAGATTATACCCACTAGAATAAACCAGACTTCACACAGTTATTACAGTTTTACATTTCTCTACTCAGATATTCCTGTCCAGATTTACAAATTCTTGTATGTAGGCTATTATTACTTTGAGTTTGATGTTCAAGTATAGATTTGTTGATTTAAACATGAAGTAGTGACAACTTTGACTTAGATGTTAACTTGAGCAGATCCAGTTTCTAATGACATTCTGACCGTTAATGTCCACTCCTGATTGTCCTCCAATGAAAATCACCTCTGTTTTACATTAATTTTTAAGTCAGATGCTTTTATACTGGATAGTTCTTAGTGTTGTAGACTTGTAGCCTACAAACTGATGCCAAAACATTTTTCAGTTACTAAAGGAAAATGTAATCTAGGCTAATTATGCATATTCAATTGCACTTCATAATTTAACCCTTTAAAGCCTGAATGTACAAATAATAGCCAGAACATTCTACTTTTTTGGAGCTGAAATGTTTATTTCACTGTCTACTGAAATCCAACAAAATCACAATTTCCACAACATTTAACATATATATATTTTTAGCGGCAAAGTTGCTGACTCTCCCTCTGGTGGCCCAGGTTCAAATTCTGGCGAAGGCAGTTGTACTTTTCAACTGTGTGTCCAATACAGACTGCTGATTACTACAGCTTCTTGCTGTATGCATCTGGCTGCTGTCCTCTCAGTCTGGATGTCACAGGTTGTCAGTCATTCAACCTTTCACTTCCATACAACTTTATTCTTTTCCTCTTTACAATGCAAATTTGATAACATATTTCACACTTCTGCTACTGATTACAATCTTTGTAATTTTGGCCCTAACAAATTTTACTCTTTTAATGATAGATTACAATTTCTTCATGGTGGCCAAACATTTTACAGCTTTCTGCAATTTCCTTTCACATTTATTAATTTTCAGCTTTCTTTCACAACTGTAACCATTTTTATTACACATTTCCCAGATTTGCAGCTGGGCTTTACTGCTTCCACCTATTTTATGTCACATTTTCACATTTTCAGCTTTGTTTGCATTGCTTGTAGCCATTTCATTTCACAGTTCCAGCATTCAGACTCAGCATTTCAATGCATTTGCTGCAAGGAAATGCAATTTTTCTAGTTTGCCTTAAGGTTTGACAGCAATATAAACCCCTCAGGCTCCATTCAGAATGTGAGTTTTTGAAAGAGAGTTACAGTCAGCTGAGAGTTTGGATGGTTTGGATACGAGAGATAGGATAGCGTTTATATAGTTTTGAGATAGTTTTAAGAGTTCAGAGATAGAGTTAGAGAGATAGACTGAAGATTTAGGAGAGTGAGGAGAGGATAGGTAAGAGGATGGAGCCAGGTAAGAAGAGCAGGATTTCCCGTGTGGGAACATTTTGATTTGATTACTCCTAATAAGGCAAGTGAAATCAAACAATATTTCAGACACATTAGGTTTGCTTATCAAGAAATGTATTTTTCACTGTTTCTTATTTTTATTCAAAGGTGAGGTGTTTTGTGTGTGTCCAAGTTACACAAGCATATTAAGTGCCCTCTACCTAGTTCCACAAGCACTTTCACTGCCCTCTGCCTGCTTAAGCCCATGACACTTTCCTGAAGTGACAGAAAAACATGACACAACCTGCCACATCATAAAAAGCCAAGATTTTAAGCAAAAAGGGGTACAAAAACAAAAAGCTGCGAAGGCTGGCACACAAACTAAAGATTTACCCAAAACTACGAGCGAGCTATCTAAATACAAAGAAAATAACTGAAAACTATACCAACTACAACTATTAAACAATCAACAAAATCTATCACATTTGGAAGCCGACAGTGAGGTGGAGCTGCTGCTGTCAGAAGGGACGCCGACTTCCATCTCCTGACTGAGGCCATTTGAATTGGAAGCCGTTCTTCTTGGGCCAATAGCAGGGCGGCTTCTCCCTCAGCAGATCTAGAGTGCCTAGAGAGAGAGAGTAGCCAACAGAAGTTCAAAAAGCTGGCCGATCATATGGTCCATGTAGCCTCAAAAAGTTCCCGGAAGTGGTTGGCTGGCAATACAAAACTAACAGGAAAGCCACGATAATCGGTAAATGTCAAATAAATGCTTTGCTTTGTAATTTTTTTCCTTTTTATGTTTATTGCTTTGAACTCTGCTCAGTTTACTAAACCTGTATATTCGTTGAGAGCAAAAAAATCATAATATTTCTGTTGATTTTTTAAAGACGAGTGAGGCAGACTGACAGATGACAGTGATTTCCCAATTGACTACTACACAAGAAATCTGACTCACAACAGCACAATAACTCTGTTCTAATATATGAATTCATTGCAAATAAATTGAATTTTATCACTGTTACTTATCTCTTGTTCCTTATAAATTGTATTAATTGCTTTGACTTGTTCTCTCTTTACTAAACCTGTGCATTTGTTGTCAGCAATTAACTGGTATTTCCTCTCTTTTTTCTAAACTTTCAGACTTGAGTGAGGCACACAAACAGGTGACAACCAATTATTTGTCAGTTAACTACACAATACGTCTGGACTTACAACAGCATAATGATAACTGTGTTCTAATATATGAATTCATTGCAAATAATTGGAATTTTATCATTGTTTCTTACCTCTTCTTCCTTATAAATATATATGCTTGTGTTAATTGCTTTGACCTGTTATAACTTTAATAAACATGTATTTGTTGGCAGCAATAAACTGGTATTTCCTCTTTTTTTCTAAACTTTCAGACTTGAGGGAGGCACACTAACAGGTGACAACCAATTGTCAGTTCACTACACAAAAGGTCTGGACTTGCAACAGCATACTGATAACTGTGTTCTAATATTTTAATTCATTGCAAATAAACTGAGTTCTATCACTATCTAACTATTCCTGCTTATCCCAAACTTACTCTGAGGGATGCATAGTAAATCACACAGTCACTTTTTCCCAATGAACTGAAGACCACAATGAATTCCTTAAAAACTTTATCTACAGAAGTCTAACAGATCAGCATGACAAGCTGTTTGTGTCATTTTCACTATGATGTCCTTGATACAGTCTTCACTGTGGTGTACTGCGCTGCATGGGGTTGCTCCAGCCGCTCAGACTCCATGGTGTCCGCATGTATGGCTTTCCCAAAGACAGGGACAGAAGACAGACATGAGTGGCTAAAGTCAGAAGGAGCAATTTAGCTGTGACAGAAAAAGATTTTAACAACAAAAAAATATGTGAGGTAATCAAATTCAAACAATGCATTTGCACATTGACACACTTTCAAATACCAGACCACTAGGAAATTTGAAATTTATAACATATAAATATGATTTACTATCTAAATCCCAATACCAGTCCAACCCCTCACGGACTCACTGACAGATCAAGTCAGCGAATGAGCCCTTTCTGCCCCCTTAATCCCTGTAAGTCTGACTTTGCATAAGGAAATTACCCACAGTTTAGAGTGTTGTGAAGACAAATACCATCAGATGCCATCAGTAAGTGTTTAAAGGGGGGGGGGGGGGGGGCTGTGGAGTAAATAAACGTAGTCAGAGCTCTGCAAGTCTCTTTATTGTTAATGGACGTGAGCAAAAAAAAAAAAAAAAGGAAAAAAGTTTACTGTCTGCATTAACATGTGTAGTTTGTGATTATTGCTGATTTGATCTGATCTGATCCAGGAACAATTTGTTTTGAGTCCGTCCCCCTCACACACCCTGTACTGTTGAAAATAAACTGTAAATTACCAGTCAGAGACCGGCGTCAACAACATCATGATCACGTCAGGTGTCGCTTTCACAGTAAAGCCTAGTTTCCATAATAATTACTATATATACACTAAGGGAATAATGTCAAGAATAGAACTAGTTACATGACACATGATAAATATGTATGAAAAATATAACTATGCAGATAAACTTGGTTTGTGTTCTTTCAGTTAGGTTCTGCTCTCTTCCACTCCACAAAAACAGCTGATAACAGCTGCAATCAAAACCCCTACACATTAATCTTGCTACTATAAATCGACAGGGCTGGATTGAGTTATAGTTACGGAGCAAAATTTACAGTTATCCGCCTGTTGCACGGGTTGTTATCGTTATCCAGTGTGCTAGACTAAACTTTTACCTATTAACATTCTCTAAATCCTAAAATCTAGACAGGGAAAATACGCTAACGTAATTAATTATTTGTGTAGATTCTCATTCATCCAGGTCATGGTCATTCTGAAGATTCAAAGGCAAGGCAACTGGACTGTGTAGAGTTTGTTGGGAAGACGTTTCACTTCTCATCCAAGAAGCTTCTTCAGTTAACTGAAGAAGCTTCTTGAGAGTTTGTTGGGAAGAAGTGAAACGTCTTCCCAACTAACTCTACACAGTCCAGTTGCCTTGCCTTTGAGTCTTCAGAAAGTAATTAATTATTCGTGTCAATTTAATTTCGATGCCCTACTGATATGAAAATGTCATTTTTTAAACGTTTTACCTCGAACAAGTTTTGCTCCGTACATGCTCTCCATTGAAATACATTGAGCGGCAGTTGAGAACGACTGGAATGAAGGCTTCCGGAATGGGGATATCGTCTCTATGAGAACACATTGGCGTTAGTCTGCGATATGATGAATAAAACTTAAACTTTTTGAATACTTACTCTCACCAGAGGGCTTGATATGCCTACCTGAACTGTTAAAAAAGAAAGAAAAAGAAAGAAAAAGGCAACGACTGAGCAAAGGCAGACGTGTTTCCTCCGCGCCACCGGCTGCAGCTGATTGAACGGCTGATTGAACACGAGGCCAGACCAAACTTTTCTACCTGCATCGGACTTCTGCACTGCACCTGTTGGTCAGAGCATTGAACACTTTGAGAGACATGAAAAAAAATCTTCTTCATGAGAATATGCATTCATATGCAAGGAAAGTGATGGAGGACCAGCTGGAAGTTATGGATAAGCTACTGGATTCAGAGGGGCCACCTTCAGAGCCTTCTCCCGAAACGCCAAAAAAGAGACCATCTAAGAAATCAAAGACGCTGATTAGTGAGGAGGACGAGGGGGATGAGCAGGACAAGCAACCTGTGCTCAGCTCGCGCTTGCTGTCAGTCATGGAACGAGTTGAGAGGATGCAAGAAGAATCCCTCAGACGGCTCCGGTCTCTAGAAATAACTGTTAAAGACAACACAGACACTTTGAAAAACGTTACAGATTCCCTCGAGTTTCTGGGGAAACAGGTGGAGGATGTCACAAAAAAAGCTGACAATCTCCAGACCAGAGTTGAGTTTCTGGAGAAAGAAAATACAGCGCTCCGCGAAAAATGTAACGACCTGGACGCCTACAAGAGGAGATGGAACCTCCGGGTCGCAGGGGTCCCCGAGCACACCGGAGAAAACGTTAAGAAGATCGTCATCGACCTCTTCAGCCAGATCTCCCCGGACATCGGTGATCAGCTGCCTCTCTCCGTGGACATCGCGCACAGGCTGGGCCCCCGCTCCGGAGAGACTCGCTCCAGCCGCCGGATCATCGTCCAGTTCTTGTCACGGTCCCACAGGGACAAGATATGGAAGGACGCCAGAACGTCTGGCCTCCTCAAAGAAAGGAACATAAAAATAATGGAGGACCTGACACAAGAAGTTAAAGACGCGAGGAACAAGCTGTGGCCGCTGGTGGAGCAGGCGAGAAAGGAGGGAAGGAGAGCAGGCTTCAGAGGTGCTTTGGCACTTATTGAAGGTAAAAGAGTGACAGTGAAGGACATGTAAGTGTTATCAGACTGTTTCTACACAGTATCGCTGGATGGTGATGAATTACAGACCTACATGATGTGTTAAAGTGGACAGTTTAACTTACAGACTTTGATGAACTGTAATATTATTCCTTTTACACTAACACCTGTGAACGGGTAATGTTGCATATAGGCCCGCTACAATAGAGCGGTGGTGCAGGTTAAACATTTATTTATTTTTCCCCTTTTTTTTTGTTTCTTTTTTTTTTTTTCTTTCTCTTTTGTTTTGCAAGGCTTTGACCGCTGAGTTGATGGGCGACTTCTTCAGTTTTTTAGAGAGATCATAAATGAGTGCTAATATTTGATCTGATGTATTTTTCAATGTTAGCCCAATTTAATTATTATTACTATTTGTTTTTTTTTCTCTCACCTTCTCACTATCTTGGTCCTTTAACTAGGCTAAATTTAAATATAGCCTCCTTTATAGGGGCAATTAAGCTAACGCCTTTCTGTGTTTTCGGTAGTTTTGGTAGTCAAGCCAATATACATTTTGGGAAATTACATTTAATAAGCCCCCTAAGATCTAGACTCATCTGTCGCAGACACAACAGCAGCTCATATCCTACGAGAGGATTTTTGAGTGCTTTTCTTTTTATTTACTTAATATTGTTCTATTCATTGTTATTAATGTCTTTATCCATTGTTACGTTCAATGCCAGGGGGTTAAGAAACAATACTAAGCGCAAGGCGCTATTTCTTTTTGCCAAGAAGCACAAAACTCATTTCAGTCCCTGATGACCGAAAATTTTGGAGATCTCAATGGGGTAATGAGTTGTGGCAGGCTCATGGATCTGAACATTCTGCTGGTGTTGCCAACTTAAAGCATAAGTTTTCAGGGTCTGTGTTATTGACTACTTGTGATCCCTTAGGCCACTTTATTCTCCAAGTGGTAGACATTGAAAAATTCATAATGGTAACAGTTAACATATATGGCTATAATTCACACAATGAGAATGATTTGCTGCTGGATACATTAGAAAACCATATTCAGAATGCTTCAGATAAATTTCCTGTCTCAGGTATTGTAGTGGGGGGAGACTTTAACATGATACTTGATCATAACTTGGACTGCTGGCCTCAACGTAACTCTCTACTGCAGTGAATGAAAACCTGAAAGTCTTCATGCAAAGATTTAATTTAATTGATGTGTGGAGGTACCATCATCATAACACCAGTAACTTTACATGGAGTAATAGAAATGCCTCCAGGAAATCGCGACTAGACTTTTGGTTAGTTTCAAATAATTTAAACATTGATAAAATCTCAGTTAACATTATTACAACACCACTAACTGATCATAATGCTGTCTCCATATTTATACCTTTGCACTCTGCCTCCACAAAGATATTTAGGAACGTTTACTGGAAGTTGAATTGTTCTCTTTTGAAACATGAGACTGTTAAGTTTGGCATAAAGAGAATAATAGTAGAATTTTGGAATAAAGCAAATGCAGAAAATGTTTATGGTGGCAATTGGGAACTGTTGAAAAAGCAGCCCAATATTTAAGGAAATATGGTAGCATCTTTTCTAAAAATCAAAGGTTAGAGGAAGAGAAAGGGGTCTCTTAAATAATATCATTATCCCAGAAAAGTCCTGCTGATATGTCAGAAAGCGATCATGCTGACTTGATCTCAGAGCAAATTAAACTAAATGAAATCTATTTACATAAGGCTAAAGGTGCCTTTGTAAGATCAAGAAAGAAATGGATCGAAGAAGGAGAACAGAATTCGGCGTATTTTTTTAATCTAGAAAGAAATCACGGGAAGCTCAACTTAATCCACCAACTTAACATTAATGGTGATATAACTGATGATCCCAGTAGAATAGCAGCCTTTTGCTCCAACTTTTACAGTGAGCTATATAAGACAGAATATTGTCATCAGTCAGCAACTTCATTCTTTAATTCTCTGAGTAACATTACTAAAATTACTGAAGATGACAAAGAGATGTGTGATGAAACTATAACTTTACAAGAAATCACTCATGTAATTAAACACCTCAAACTTAACAAATCTCCGGGAGGTGATGGGCTTTCTGCTGAATTCTATCAAACATTTGTTGAAGATTTAGCACCTTTTCTACTTAAGGTATTTTTAGAAAGTGTGGAACAAGGAGCTCTACCTCCTACACTAACACAAGGCCTGATTACGTTGATTCCGAAACCTAAAAAAGACCACCTTCTTATTGATAACTGGCGACCTATCTCTTTACTCAATACTGACTATAAGGTCTTTGCTTCTGTACTTGCCAAACGACTTAAAAACGTTTTGGATCCAATTATTGATGAGACACAATCAGGCTTTATGAGGAAGAGACATATCTCTAATAATATTCGTCTTGTTTTAGATTTGATTGATTACTCCTTTCTTTGCTCTGACGATAGCTTTATTTTCTTTCTAGACTTCTAAAAAGCATTTGACACCGTGGAACATAATTTTATTTTTCAAACAATTAATCTATTTGGATTTGGTGATTTTTTCTTTAAAGCTGTTAAAACTTTGTACTCTAATGGTAACAGCTCCCTAAGACTAAAAAGCGGGACTTCCCCAAGATTCAATTTACAGCGGGGCATCCGACAGGGTTGTCCCGCATCCCCTTATCTATTTATTTTATGCACTCAACTACTTTCTACACACATTAAAAATAGCTCGCTAAAAGGTATCTTTATTGCAGACAGAGAAATTATAATTAGTCAGCTGGCTGATGATACCACATTATTCTTAAAAAATGCTTCTCAAGTTCCCATTGCTATCCATACAATAGACTTGTTCTCTGCAGCCTCTGGACTCCGCTTAAACTTGAAGAAATGTGATTTGTTTCCTCTTAAGAACTGTAACGAGTCATTGGTTTACAACATATCTGTCAAAAACAAGGTCACTTACCTTGGAATCACCATTGTTAAAAGTCAGACAGACAGGTGCTCTGAAAATTTTGATCTGATAATTGATAAGACAAGGAAAAAGCTAAACCAATGGCTTCAAAGGGATCTATCCTTGAAAGGTCGAATACTGTTAACAAAAGCAGAAGGACTGTCTCGTCTTACTTATGCAGCTATTCCCCTGTCTGTTGATAAGCAAATTTGTAGTGCCATTGATAAGTTGTTATTTAATTTCATCTGGAAAAACAAGACGCATTATGTGAAAAAATCAGTTATTATGAACACTTATGATTCTGGTGGGTTAAATTTTCTTGACTTTACTACATTGAATAACACTTTTAAAATAAACTGGATAAAGCAGTTCTTACATAATCCTGCATCCATTTGGAATTTTATACCCAAGTTTGTTTTCTCTACCATTGGTGGCCTTGAGTATGTGTTATTATGTGACTATAAAATAGAAAGACTTCCTCTTATTTTATCCAACTTTCATAAACAAATGCTGTTGGCATGGTCGTTAATCTATAAACATAATTTCTCTCCACATAGATGTTTTATCTGGAACAATCAACATATCAAATACAAAAATAAATCTCTGTTCCTTAATTCATGGTTTGATAAGAACATAATTTTAGTCACCCAACTGCTCAACGATAATGGGAATTTGCTAAATTATACAGAATTTCTCATAAAATATGGTATTCCTGTTACCCCAAAAGACTTTGCAATTGTAATGGATGCTGTTCCCTCTGGTATCCTAACTCTGTTAAGAGGTGCTGGAAATCCAGTTTGTCCTCCTTTAGATCCAATTTTAACGACAGTGGGGCATATGTGTTTGTCCGTTACACCTAAAAAAAGGAATTATCTTATTAGATCACTGTTTCAATCTGATAACACCTCTACCCCATATGTCATGCAATACTGGTCTAATATTGTTAATGATCTGAACTGGACCCAGATATAGAATCTCCCCTACAAATACTTAATTACAAATAAAGCGAGAGAAACATCCTACAAGATAATCCATAGATACTACCCTGCCAAACAGAATTTGTTAAAATTTAAGAAGGATTTATGTGTGAACTGTTCTTTCTGTGACTCTGAACCTGAAACTGTGTTTCACCTGTTTTGGCATTGTCACTTTACTGCCACCTTCTGGAAAGAAGTAATATGGTACATCTCATTGAAGCTTGTCCCAGATTTCTCTTTATTTGGTAAGAATATTTTTTTTGGAATCCATGATGTCAAGAGTATGAAACAGAATGAACTGTATATTATAAATTTGTTAATATTATTAGGAAAATATCACATACACAGAGCTAAATTTAGTCATTCCAAACCCTGTTTTGTGGTGTTCCAAAAGGAAATGGAACAGTACCTGCAAAGTATTTGTGACTCTGATAACAAGAAAGCGATGAGAACATATAATTTGTGCACCTTATTCTCTGTATTTTTGTAGTACCCCACCCCCTGGCTACTGTACTGTATACTTGTTTCGATTGAAGACTCGTTAATAAAAAAAAAAAAAAAAAAAAAAAAAAAAAAACGAGAACTCGCTGGTGTCGGCGCCATCTTGGTTGTGGCAGGACTGGAAACTGCGAGTCCGAAAATAAACTATATTACTGTTTAAATGAAAAAAAAAAAACATTGAGCGGCAGTTAGTTTGTGCTAACTTCCGGGAACTTTTGAGGGGCTCCATGTTCCGCCATTGCAGTGAAAAAACTGCACCATTGCAGTAAACGTCAGTTGTCGCCACTCTCTCTCTCCAGGCACTCTAAGCCGATCCAGCACCTCAGCCAATCAGGCCCGGCCACCGGAGTACTGCCCCAAAGATCCTCCTGTGGAGAAGAGCTCTCACTCCACACGCGCTCTCAGACACTCAAACACGCAACACTCCACAGGATAGAACATCTCAACAAATATCCCATATGCAATACGTAACAATATACGGCAAGGGCCGTAACAAACCCACTTCCTGTTTTATTGCAAATACTGTGACAACAGATTTTTCTTAACCTTTATTTAACCAGATAAAACTCATTGAGATCAGGATCTCATTTACAAGGGCGACCTGGCCAAGAGGTCAGCAGCACACGTCAAATATCAATACAAAATTAAAAGGTTTAGGCAATAGATTACAACCAATAAATATAACAAAATTAACAACTTGACAATGGAAGAGCAATAATTTTTGAGGACAGTAACAATTAAAAAAAAAAAGGAATTGTTCATAGGACTCTAGCTGCCTGGTGAGCAAAATGGAATGAAAAGCTTTGAATGAAACCAGTTCAGCCATTTTCAATTCAGTCTGTATAGTGTTCCAGGCTGTGGGGGCAGCATAAGAAAAAGCTCTTTTTCCAAAATCAGTTTAGACTCTAGACACATTTAAGTGATAGACTGCACAAGAGTGTAAGGCATACCTGCTCCTCGACTTCTGCATAGATTCTGAACATAGATAGGACCCCGAAAGAGACCTATAAATCAACAGCAGGGGTGTAAATCAACGGGGGGGGGGGGGGCCCAACTGTTGAAAAACACGCTCTAAAGGGCCCTCTTGGGAGGAAAAACACGCTCTAATGTGCCCTCTTTGAAGGTATGGATGCACACTAGAGATTATCATTGAACTGCAAATATGTGCACGTGCCTGAAGAGAGCCTTGAATTGGACAAAAACATTCACTCTACAAGCGCAAGAGCATGGAAATATAAACGCGACGGGCCTCACATCAGCAGTGTTTTCTCTGGGAAGCTGGGGGGATACTGCTGCCTGATTGGTTTGAGAAGCATTTGGAAGCTTAAGACGCCTCACGATCCAAATGGTATATAGCTAACGATACTTTAATATTAGCCAAAGGTAATATATCACCAGAAGAATTAAAGCTTGCTGAAAGATGCATCATGTCATTGATGAATAACATTAGCTAACACAGCAGGAGATATTATGTAGATATCTAAACAAGCCTCCAGTGGGAAATTAATTAACGCATTTCATGAGAGAAGTTATCAGTATTTTATATAGCATAATGGGACCATGTCTAGATAGATACTTTATTATACATTCATTTTGTCCTGTAATTCTGCTTGAGTTTTCTGTCAAAATGCATCAGATTGATGTAGTAAAGAGCTGTAGTAAAAACCAGAGAGGATGTTTGATCATCAGGCTGAGTTTGGTGTCAATACAGCCAACAAAAGTTAAGTTATTAAAGTTTTTGTAATCATTATCACTGAATATTTAGGTCAATATTAAAAATCATATAAAATACACTGAAAGCTATTTCTCTAAAGTCAAAGCCGTAGTACAAACCAGTGGGGATGTGTGATCATCAGTCTAAGTTTGATGTCAATACACCCAACAAAAGTTAAGTTATTTAAGTTTTTATAGTCAGAACCTTTTAATTAATACATGTCGATATACAGAAAATCCTATAAAATATGCTGAAACCTATTTCTCTGAAGTCAGAGCTGTAGTACAAATCGCAGGGGATGTTTTATCATCAGCCTAAGTTTGGTGTAAATACCGCCAACAAAAGTTAAGTTATTAAAGTTTTTATAGTCATAACCTGTTAATCAATTTACGTCAATATTTAAAAAATCATTTAAAATACATTAAAACCTCTTTCTCCAAAGTCAGAGCTGTAGTACAATACAGAGGGGATGTTTGATCATCAGCCTATGTTTGGTGTCAATACAATAGACAACAGTTATTACAGTTTTTAAGGTCAAAACCTGTTAATTAATATGCATCAATATTAAAAACAATCATATAAAATATTTATGTCAATACAATAAACAATAGTTTAATTATTACAGTTTTTGTAGTCATTACCTATTTATCAATACGCTAATATAAAAAAGAATCTTATAAAGTACATTATAACCTATTCCTCTAAAGTCAGAGCTGTAGTACACACCAGAGGGGATGTGTGATCATCAGCCTAAGTTTGGTTTCATACAGCCAACAAACGTTCAGTTATTAAAGTTTTTATAGTCATAACCTGTTAATATATAGGTCAATATTAACAAAAATCATATATAATACACTGAAACCTATTTCTCTAAAGTCAGAGCTGTAGTTAAAGCCAGAGGGGATGTGTAATCATCAGCGTAAGTTTGGTGTCAATACAGCGAAATTAAGTTAAGTTATTATAGTTATTATAGTCATAACCATTTAATTTATACGTCAATATTTAAAAAAAAATCATATAAAATACACTAAAACCTATTTCTCTGAAGTCAGAACTGTAGTACAAATCAGAGGGGATGTGTGATCATCAGCCTACGTTTGGCGTCAATACAGCCGACAAAAGTTAAGTTATTAAAGTTTTTGTTGTCATAACCTGTTAATTAATATACGTCAATATTAAAATAAATCATATAAAATACACTGAAACCTATTTCTCTAAAGTCAGAGCTGCAGTACAAACCAGAGGGGATGTTTGATCATCAGCCTAAGTTTGGTGTCCATACAGCCAACAAAGGTTAAGTTATTAAAGTTTTTATAGTCAGAACCTGTTAATTAATATACGTCCATATATTTAAAAAAAACCTTATAAAATACACTGAAACCTATTTCTCTAAAGTCAGAGGTGTAGTACAAACCAGAGGGGATGTTTGATCATCAGGCTAAGTTTGGTGTCAATACAGTTAACAACAATTAATTTATTACAATTTTTATAGTCATTACCTATTTAAAAATACATCAGTACAAAAACAATCATATAAAATACACTGAAACCTATTCCTCTAAAGTCAGAGCTGTAGTACAATCCAGAGGGGATGTTTGATCATCAGCCTAAATTTGGTGTCAGTAAACAACAGTTATTACAGTTTTTGTAGTCATTACCTATTTATTAATATGTCAATATAAAAAAAATCAGATAAAATACTCTGAAACCTATTTCTCTAAAGTCAGGGCTGTAGTACAAACCAAAGGGGATGTAATCATCATGTTATATTATCATTTTGTTGGTAGATCTCATAACTTCTATGGCATTTGCTTTATTTCCAGTCAAAAAGTCCTGTAAAATATTTTAATTCATAGCTCTAATAAAATATGACCTGTAGTATGAATAACCTGCGGTCCTTTATGTTTGCTGTGATTTTGAAGACTTTACTTTTCAGTGTGGAGAAGTTATTGAATTTTCTTTCACACTATTCCTCCGATATGGTAATTTGCTGACGGTCCCCATACCGCTGCCTTCACCGGCAGCGGTATTGAGACCAACAGAAGTTGTGCGGCTCGGATGAGGGCTCGTTCGGAGAAAAACGAGGTTCTAGCTCACAGTCTTCATGACAGTGATTAGAAAGAGGGATCAGGTTTGACCCGCAAAGTCCGAATCTGTGAATATCTTTCTAACTTTACCCAAGTGGAGTACTTGAGTTGTGCACACATCTTCTCCTAACATCCAGACCGCATTAAAACTAGCCTTGGGCTGTATATCCCCCTTAGCAATGGTTAACAGGTCATCTGCATTCTTTGTGCAAAGGGTCACCTTCAACCCTCCCATGAACGCATTTCTAAGGATGCATACCTTTGCCTTTTCAGGGATACACATCAGATACTTCAAAGTAGTAACTTTGCAACTTTATGAAGTAGAAAATTTCGATTTTTTTTTCTCGAAATTTCGAGTTTTCATTTTTTTATTTATTTAAGTGGCCCTAATACGCAGTCGTAGGACGGAGAGAAAGAGCACCTAATATGTTGTACCTGAGAGGTAGGCTCAAACTGTCAGCCCCTCCTCCACTGCCGTCACGCCCCTTGTCTATAAATGAGAGGTAAGAGAACTCGGCGCATCGTCTTACAGTCACACGGAAAGGCATTTCAGTCTGCAAAGGCACTCAGGACAAACATCTCTTTGGAGTGAGCTGCCTTTTTGCCTTAAACATGGAACCTGTCTACCGAGGTTTGGGCCGCTGTGTATGTTGTTTCTGGCTGGCAGTAGCTTTTGACATTGTGGGGCTTGCCGTTCTTCTAATCGGAGTATTTGTTAATGTGTTTTTCTTTGATTTGCTTATCTACGCGGGCGCCATTGTCATCTTCCTCAGCCTCATCTGGTGGGTTTTCTGGTACTCGGGGAACGTTGAGGTGCCCCAGGCAGAACTGGAAGATGATGTTGGGTTGCTGAAGAAGGACAAGGGCGGTATCAGTGATATCAGCAGTGCGCTGAGACGCCTTTCGAGCCGCGTGTCTAGTGACTTAAGGAACTCGTTTCGCAGAAACGGACGATCTTCCGGCCCCCACACGGCCCGGGCTCAGAGTTCAGCAAGTGGACCACATGTAGCTTCGCAGGTAGGCGTTGTCATGACAACAAGGACATTGCAGGAAGCTACCCCTCACGACACCTCAAAGGCTGACTGTGTTGTGGAGATGCAACATACAACAATAACTTCACCCACATAGTGGCCTCCTCACAGGTGAGACCTTGCTACACCGCACCATCTGCTGTCTGCAGGCTCAAATACAATATTCACACTCTGGCTGATGCAGCTTTAAAGAGCTAAATTTTATCAATGGTTTGAAGGTCAAAACTGTAGCTTGATTTTAAAGAGTACAAATGTTAAGTCCCCCAGAGAAAATCTAAATATTCTACTTCAACAAAGAAATGTATCCTCTAAAATAGGTAATTTTGTTAAAGATAACAAAAAGGCAACCTGTATTCATTATAATGAAAGAATACCCTACAGTAGCCTACATTTTAGCCATGGTACACCTTAAGCTACATTTGTAGCCCCCTGTGCTATTCCTTAAGAAAATTTCCATGTTTGGTCCTATTATACTTGGATTATTAAAACAGCAGCAACAACAACAAAACAGTTAAATGATGATTCAAAGAAAAAGGTTATCTTCAATTTTACCTTATGTCATTCTTTGATACTTTAAATGATTTTCTTTTTGTTTAACAAAAATGCTGCCCTTAGTTTGTCAGAGCTTTATAAGTTAAGTCCAGAACTAAAGAGACTTCCGTGGCAATGGTAGTAAAAAGTCTTATCAATAAGTAAATGATTAAACACGCGTCAGAGCTCACGCAGAGACAAACCCTTAATTCAAACAACACCAGACCTACATTAAAGTAGCTTGAAAACCTCACCATCTTCATACTTATGAATATCAAAGCAAGCACACAATCCCTGTTATGAATTTATAAGCTCAGCTCCACTGGGCATCGTCTGTAATGTACAGTTAAACATCAGAGTTTACAATGTTATGGAGATGTTAAAATTATATGCATCCTTTTTTTTCTGCAAAACATCACTTAACATGTGCACTCAGCCAGTAACATTTTAAGTTTCCAGCACCAATGACAACTGTGTTCAAACATTTTGATTCAGGAGTATTCATGGTATGTCTGTACAATTGGTCTATACCTGTTCTTATGAAAGCCATTTCTATAAAATCCTTTGAAGAGTTCCTTAATTGTGCAGCAAGTCCACATGTACCAAGACAGACTGATTTCATTTTGCTGGTGAGAGGTAAAAAGGCAGGGTCTGATGTTTTTTTTTTTTTTGCGTTTGTTCTGC
Organism: Cetoscarus ocellatus; assembly: GCA_037902135.1. Classification (NCBI taxonomy): domain Eukaryota; kingdom Metazoa; phylum Chordata; class Actinopteri; order Labriformes; family Labridae; genus Cetoscarus; species Cetoscarus ocellatus. The sequence goes on from JBAMNC010001671.1 coordinate 526,353, forward strand.
ATTGAAACACTGCTTTAAAAGCATGACTTGCACTATAAACATGATTTTTGAAACCCTAGTGCAAGGACAATTTGAGTACCACATCATCATTTTTTCAAGCCATAAACCCATCCCATTCTTGTTAACTTAGTATCTCAGTTAAGTTTTAAAGGGACTATCTTTAAATATGACAGAGCTTACCGAATTTGTATAACACAGGGGTATCTTCCTTTTGCCTTAATGACTTACGCTCTATCACAGTGTTGCAGGCACATAGACAAAATACAACTCCATGTTTTCATGTAAATGGATCACTTATATATAAACATGAATTTGAAAGATTTTCAACTTTAACTCAGCTTGAGCTTAAAAAAATGTTATACCAAACCTAATTTAAGCCCATTCTGTCCCAAATGTTAGTTAGGGGACCTTCAAAAGCACCAACTCAATCAATACATTGATGACAGAAGTTTGTAGCCTGGAAGGGCCAAATATTCTGGGACATTTGAATTGCAACTTGCTTGCTTGATTTTTTGTAATAGCAGTGATACACTTCAAGTCACAACTTATTTATTTTTTGCTTTCTGAGGACACTGAACAGTTTCAGGAACTCTTTCATACATGAAAACTGCAGTTATTGCTGTTTTTAATTAATCAAGCTAGAGAACCTTACCTTTAGATGCCAGTAGGTGTGGTTAAGAATACTTACAGGAGCATAGGATATCCTAGGGTGCTGACTTTGTAAGTAAGCATTTAATATGGCCAAAATTTCAGCTTAGCTTTGCTTCTGGCACCAAACGCTTTCAATAAAGTGTCCAGTTTTTTTCCAGTTTCTTTTTCAGTAGATGGTCTAATATTTACCAAGTAACAGAAAATATATTTTTAAGTGATTTTTTATTTGGCAGATTTCTTGTGTTATGTGCACAAATAATTTTGTGTGGAAACATGACAAGAAAGATGAGTTTGAGAAAAAATTTACATTACAGATGACAGTGGGACCTCTTCAGCTGAAGGTCTTGCAGTTTTTTTGAGTATTTGAATTGAGTTTTGTTGATTAACTCATGTAACAAAATAAACATTCATTTTAATGAAACAGTTTTGGGAAGTCATTCAAAATTTAAAATGGATTTTAATTGATAATTAACTGACCAATATTTTTATGTTAACTTAAAAACCCGTACACATGACAAAGGTAAGTATTAGGGATGCATGATATGGAATTTTTGCCAGTGTTTACAAACTTATTATCACTGATACCAATATTAATGCCAATATTTTCTGTCAACAATACAATGCCTCTTCTGAACTAAAATCAACCTCTTTCTGTTATGCTTACAGTCAATTTGAGTTAGAAACTGATGTAAAGCAAGCCAAAAAATATTTTTGATAAACTGTACTTTGGATTTAAAAAGTGGAAATTCAGTTATGATGAGTGAAAGCAAAATGGTACTTTTTTTTATTCTGCCAATATTACAACCAATATATGGGAAATACACACGTGGACAAAATTGTTGGTACCCTTCTGTTAAAGAAGGAAAACCCCACAGTGGTCACTGAAATAGCTTGAAACTGACAAAAGTAATAATAAATAAAAATTAACTGAAAATTAGCTATTGAAAATCAGACATTGCTTTTGAAATGTGGTTCAACAAAATCATGTTAAAAAACAAAATAATGAAACTGGCCTGGACAAAAATGATGGTACCTCAAGAAAAGATTGAAAATGATTTGACCATAGGGACATGTTAAACTGAAGTGTGTCCTGTAATTAGCATCACAGGTGTCTTCAAACTTGTAATCAGTCATCTGTCCATTTAAAGGGTGAAAAGTAGTCACTGTGTTGTTTGGTATCATGGTGTGTACCACACTGAACATGGACCACAGAAAGCTAAGGAGAGAGTTGTCTCGGGAGATTAGAAAGAAAATTATAGAGTCCCAACAATTTTGTCCAAGTGTGTATATGGCCAATTTGTATAGTTAAAATATTGGCTGTAAATAGCTGCAAAAATGTTCATATCTGCCAATACTGATAATCCCTTCCTTAGACAAATATCTGTCAAATATAGATATTGACTGACACTATTGTGTATCCCCAGTAAATATATAAAGTGTAACTGTCACAGATAATTGCTAGAAAAATTGTGTTGAAACCACTTCATTATGTGTAATGTACTTATACACCAGTATTAATGCTGCAGAATATTGAAGAATCTTTCATGATGTTTAGTTTTCAATGGAAGTTTTCATTATATAAGTTTTACGAAAACTGATGTTTCAGTCGTAGTTTGTTTTTCACAAATAAAGCTGTATCTAAAGTTCAGTCAGATAGATTATAATTGATCATTCAGCAATTTCTCACATGTCAGTTCACACTTTCTTCTGTCATGATGAGAACTGCCACATGGAAATCAGCTGGCTCAATAGCTGGGGCCTCATGTACAAAGGGTGTGTACACACAAAGTTCAGGGGCCTCATTTATAAAACATTGCGTAGGGTCCACACTAAAAGTGAATGTGTGCCCGAAAGCTGAAAATGGCGTGCGCCAAAAAAATTTGATTTATAAAACCGTGCGTGCGCACACTTGCAAGCACTTTTCCCTTCATAAATCACAGTCCACTTGGAAAGTTGCGCAGGTGGATTTACCTCACATCCCACCCTCTACACACCCACATGTGACCATGAATGGTCAATGCAAAGTAACTCATGAATGTTTTTGCATCTCCAGCCTGCAGTCTTTTCCCAACACAGCTGTGCGTCAGAGGGGGCAGCCATAGGCCTTGGATGCGTATAGTCTGCCGAAAGCGAAGAAGAAGAAGAAGCTGTGTGTCAGGATCAATTTGTCTAAACCACTAAATTTATCAAAACCATGTTTGAGGAACAAATAATTTCTACACTGATTGTAGGCACATTTTTTCATTTTCATTCGGAGCTCTTATAGCAACGTGAGTGCAGACTGTCATTTGTGCCGATTACATTTGGGAAATTGGACATTGCCGCAAATTGCCCTTTAATGTGCCTGTTCACCCACAGTGTAAGGAACCCTGATGTATCGACTGGTCATGTTTATAACGCCATCCAAAACGGCTGGCAGTATTGTGCTGAGGGATGGCTGCCATAACCCAGTCCTAAGAACAGAGTTTAACTGTTTTATGTCATACCCAAAAGGGGCTTCAGACAGAAAATATAAAATTATATATTGTTAATCATATCAAACACATACCTGTCGGCTTATTCCCGCTGGAAGGAGTCGGTTGCCAGAAAGCCCAGAGTTTGTCAGCACCTATACGCACGGGGATGGCGCAGTTCCGGCGGGTGCTTTCATTTAACATGAGCTAGGAAATCTTGATGGTCTCTAAAAACTCTCTCCATTATGATCCACAGTCTGTGTGATCTTCCAGCAGTGCCAGCGCATCCATTGTGCAACATTACGCACGATTGTCACTGCACTATTTATATGCTCACTCAGCAATTAGACTGATTGTTACACTAATCAATCAGTGCTATCCACTGCTCTACATCATTTGAAGATGAATCATAATATATGAACATTGCATATAGTAGTAAGTGAACATCTCTATAACACTGCAGACTGGGGTGTTTATGATGACGCGGGTCTATAAGTCTGATATGTGATGACATTAAATGTATGAGATGAATCTGGCTTCACTTCACCCCCTCACCATCCGTGCCGCCAGTTTCCCACATCTCCAAAATGTTCATACGCCAGCATCAAAGTTGACATACCAGTACGCACATTCTCCCACCAAGTTTATTTTTATAAATCACAACCTTTGCGTAGGAAGTGACTTACGCCACTTTCAAGCCCCGTTTTGAGCGTAAGCAAGCTTTATAAATGAGGCCCCTGATGTATCAAGAGTGAAATGACCGTGGAAATGTGCGGTGCCTCACGACAACTTCATGGCTGGCGTACGCACGAAACTGTTATAATAAATAAATGTGGAAACAATTAGTCCTCAGACTGAGAGATGTGCACATCAGAGATATGTGAACAATGAACACACCCACGTGTCTGCACTAGCATGAGTGGATGTAAAAGCACGCGCAAAGAGGTACAAAAATACCGTTAAACACAATGGCTACTTTAGAATTATGAGACGACATTGTAAATGGTGCAATACGAAGAGAGCATGTGTTCAGAGATAGAAAAGATTTACTGGCACATGATGACGACTGGATCATCAGCCGCTTTAGGTTCCCGAGGGCTCCTCCTCCTGAAACTGTGTGCAGAGCCGGCATTCAACATTAAAGCACAATTTGCAGCACGAGTTTTCCTAATGCGATCAGAGCTATGGACTGCACACACATTGCTATAAAAGCGCCATCACATGATAAATTTGTGTATGTCAACAGGACACATTTTCATTCGATAAATATACAGATCATATGTGATGCTCAAACGTAGTTAACCAACATTGTGGCGAGGTGGCCTGGTTCAACGCATGATTCATACATTCTGAGTAACAGCGTGAGTGGGAAGAGACTACAAGCTGGCACTGTGCATGATAGGGGCTTCTTGGTCAGTAAATTTATTTGCGTAATTGTCCTAAAAGCATGTGCGTCTTCACAGCATCATTAGTGGCTGAAGTTAGTGACTTGCTGTTTTTTTGCTGATTAAACTACAGCTTAAGATCTTTTTAACAAGCCCCTGATTGTCTCTGTGTGTAGTGTAGTCATCTTAATAATCCTGTGCGTAAAAGTGTGAAATGTTTTAATCAGCCTCACCTTTTCTCCGACGCACTTCTGTGCTGATTTGCAACAACAGTGTTTGATCCATGTTAGCAGTGTATAAAATTAACGAATGGAAACTGTAAGTCAAGTTTACTGTGATATCCTCTTTGATATCCTGGCATGTTAAAATTTTAATTCAGAAGATTTCAAACCAAATAATGCCATACATACAGCATTTACGCATGAACCTCTATCCAGGGGGTCGGCAATAAGTTTGGGCTCAGGCCAGATTTTTCAGAGTCACTTTACGTCGGGCCAGAACATAATCAGAGGTTAATGTATAGAGATTATAATCGTCAGTTAATGCAGAAACGCGGGAGTGATGAGAGAAAGTGAGAGATCGACTGGACTCTCCATTGCGCGCAGAGTAAGAGACAAAAGACATGAATCAATATTTCTTTACGCTGTTTGCATTATAATATCTGATAAATTTTGTTTATTAACACTGCACCAACATCTTTAATGGGATTTATCAGGCGGAAATAACAGTTTTCAGGACAAGGAAAGTCAAATGTTTTTATCCATTTATTGGAATATTCATGCTGAAAGCAGCTTTTAACGACTCCATAAAAATCAGTCAAATAATTCACAGCCAACGGTCATACAGACGTGTTCCTGAGCTTTTATAATTAACAGATAACTGATGATCCATGCGCATTCAGCACATTATGTTTCTGTGAGACAGCGTATGTTGTTACGGGACTGTTCTATAGGGTTAGCTCCCCCTCTAGTGTTTGTATGTAAATGATACAGCCAAGTAGTAAACAGGAAGTGATGTTGTTCTTGTTATCTGGCGCCAGTACTGAATACAGACTGCTGCAGACACATGCTATGACTTCTGTCTGTTAATCTTACACCAACATGGTGTCAGAAGTGAACTAATCCAGTATCTGAGCTTAAGTAAGAAAACACAGAGAGGCATTGGCATCACAATGGCAATACCGCCGCCAAGTGAGATGAAGTTGACTGGCGACTTTGCTAACAACTGGGACGAGTTCAGGTCGAAGTTTGAGGATTACATGCTATATGTGATGGGGCTAACGGAAAAAGGGAAGGAGGTACAGGCAGCCACCCTGTGGAGAGTGATGAGCAGTGAATGTCGCCACATATACAAGCATAATTTGTGGCTCTCAGACGAGCAGGCGAAGGACCCCATGGCTATCCTTGACGCTTTGGAGGTGCATTTTAAGCCGGCCAGGAACGTGATTTTTGAGAGATACATTTTTGGCAACTGCAAGCAAGACAAGGGGGAACCCATCGATGCGTTTGTAACGCGGTTGAGAGAGAAGGCTGCATCCTGTGAGTACGGAGAACTTAAAGAGGATTTGATAAGAGACAGACTGGTGCTAGGTGTGTGTGAGGAGGCAGTATGCCGTCGCCTGCTCAGAGAAAAAAAGCTCACACTTACATCAGCCATTGAAATATGTCGGGCTGCAGAAATGACAGACATGAGCTTGAAAGCAATGACACAGGACGGGATACCAGAGACGGTGCATGTAACAGACAGCTGTCGGCCGCGGTCTGCACAAAGGCAGGCTCGCCATGACAGGTCAGAATCAGGCGCCAGGCACAAACGGAGGCACCATATGCAAATTTTGTGGCAACACGCACAGGCGCGGGTGTGAACTTTGCCCTGCATATGGTAAGAACTGCCGCTATTGTGGAACTGCAAACCACTTTGCAAGAATGTGCATGAAGAGGGGACATGCCACCAGACGGCTAAATGCAGCAGACATTGAAGTCCCGGAGGATATGGAGACATCTGACCCTGAGGCACACATATACACAGCAGAAAGCATTGGAGCAGTGCAAGGATGTGGGAAGAAATGGTTTGCTAATAATCAAAATGAACGGGGGGTTCCAGAGGTGCCAGTTAGATTCAGGGGCGACCTGTAATGTAATGAGCATAAAAGATGTGAGGAGACTAGCACCCCAGGCAAAGCTATCACCAAGCCAGACCAGACTGGAACTGTATTCAGGCCAGTCAATGCAATCCATTGGCATTTTTGAGACAGAGTGTGTAGTGAGAGGAAAAACACACAAGCTGAGTTTCGAGATAGTGAGGAGCGGACAGAGACCCCTGTTGTCAGGCCAAACCAGTGAACGTCTAGGTTTGATGCACTTCACCATACCTAGAGAGCTACTTATGGTGGGGCACAGCAGCTCAGAGCCTATGACTAGGCAGCACCTTGTCCATACCTATGATGACGTTTTCAATGCCCCAGTTGAATCACTCCCAGGGGAGGTTCATTTTGAACTGGACAAGGGTGTTACTCCAGTACAGGCTTCTCCACGTAATGTTCCGGTGGTTCTGAGAGAGAATTTAATTTAATTTTCTGATCGTGCAGAGAGGGGAATCTCAGGCACAGGGCTCATTTAAATATGATTTGCGTATGTAAATGGGGGCGTGGACAGGGAGGGGTCGGGTACTCCAACATGTGCGCTCAATTCCACGCTGATTGGGATGTCTAAAGGAATTGTGCCTGGATTCATGCGTGCGCACAGATTCGTACATCTGGATATTTTTGTGCGTATGGCGTTTTCTGGATTTGATCGTACGCCATGTTATAGTAGGAAATCCACGCAAGTCTTTGTACATGAGGCCCCTGGTCTCTTCTGTCCAATAGTGTTGTGTCAGCTGCAATTGTTAGCAAGCCATTTTCTGCTATCTTTTAATTTTTGTCTCTTTCACCTTTAGTGCCTTCATGCTGCAGTGATGTGCGCCACTCCATCTCTCCACCACTGCAGTTTTAGAGAGTCATCATTTTTCAGTATACCATCTGTCTGGTCTCTACAATTCATCAACCACCAAAACCACCACTGTCTGGACTCTACAGAAGGATTTATCCTGCTTCAGTTAACTGCTAATCACAAAATCTCTACAAAGAGTCCAAGCATCAAAGATCTTTCTAGCCATAATGTAATATTATAATTATTTTTTTCCAAAAATATATCTTCATTGACTTCTTTGTCCTGATTAAATTGACTGGAAAGCAAATGAAATTAATAAGAGGCTTGTTCTCTTACAGAAAACAGTATTTTTAAAATGTGTTTGGGAATTTACACCTATGACTGCTCTTTGCTGCTGAAATGTCTTGTGTTGTGTAGCCCATTTGTTCTGTGGTGTTTCTGCTGTAAAAGAGCCCTCTGACAGTACATCAGGGCTAAAAACATGATTTTTTTTTAAGAATAATCAGTTCATGGTCATGATTTATGGTTTATGGTTTTGGTAGTGATGAAAACTTTTTTATAGGGATAATAAATACTGAGGTAGAAGATGACTGTTCATACTTAAAAAGATTTCTATTTAGTTTATAATTTAAAAAAATTCTGATTACTCATAAAATGATGTATTCATCTTCATGAAACATAAATATTATGGTCATTAGTGTATGACATCATGTGAAAGCTTAAGTCACACAGACAACTTTCAGAAGAACCAAACAGTTTTAGTTGTGTCATCTGCTTTGCATCAGCATTTCTTCCAGAGATCACCAAAAAAATGACAATGTGGAAAATGCAGAGTGGTGTTTGAGAAATGCAACAATCACACAGACAAAACCACAGAAAATGATCTCAAATGAGGAAAAAAAGAACTTTAAAAAATTGGCATTTTACAACTGTGTCTAACATTTGGCACTCACAAAAAAGGCATTTGATTTTTATCATTTGAGATGTCCATTATAAATGAATGATTCGGATGACAGAGATGGAAAATGTGAGAAACTATTGTATGGCAAAGGTTTTTTAAGTCAGTGCACTTAAGAAAGTCTAAGTAAATATTTGAATATATATTTGATATGATCTGCCAAACTGAGAGGTTTTCAAAACATATAAAGTATAATCTTGCATTATTTAGTCATTTTAGTGTTCATCTTTTTAAATACAGTAAAACAATAAATATGCTTGTATAACTTACACACTAATTTCTTATTTTTTTCCCCTAAAACATCTCCTTTGTGTTGTTGATATCAACCTTCATTTTTGTTCAAAACATCCTTGTATTACTCATATAGCTCTATAAACATGTATTTTGTTTATCATGTTCTTTATATTTTTTTTTTAATAAACATAAACAATGTGTTGACTTAAACTGTGATTATTCTTTTGTTATTTAAGCTGTGGGCTTCTGTTTGCAAGTTGGTGGCGCGGTCTGACAGTGCGCCTGATCAGTAATCGAAAGGTTACAGGTTAGAGCTCAGCTCTCACATAGCGATGTGTCCTTGGGCAAGACACTTAACCCCAGTTTCCTCCCACTGCTGCTTCAATGGCATGTAAATGGGTGTGAAAGGACATGAATGTGTTAGCTGATACTGATAGACAACTGACAGAAAATCTAACCATGAGTGAGTGAATGTAAGAGTGAATGGGTGTGAATGGGTAGGTGTGACCTGTGCTGTAAAGCTACTTTGAGTTGTCAAAGAGACTAGAAAAGCCCTATATAAGCCCAAGTCCATTTACAAGTGCACTTTCTGATTGTTAAAGTCTGACTGGAGTTAGATGTGACTAAAATTCATCTGAGTAACATTAGTGGATAAGGGTTTAATGAAAGTTGAAGTAATTACAAGCCAGGCTGACTCAAGGAAGCTCTGCCTTAGTTTGCTGTTTTGATGGAATTGTTCTCTGCTCCACAGCAAGCATACAGACAAACACTGGAATGAATACGGCATCTTAAAACCTAGGTATTTCCTGGAGCATTCATCTTTACAGTACTATGCGAAGCAAATATTCAAAGAGTTGTGGAGATGTGGTGTCTGAGGGGGAAACCACTTGCATGTTTTTTGAGTTGCTGTGCTGTGTTCACATTTGAGTTAAAAATTAATTCAGTATTGGAGACTGTGTTCCAAAGACTCCTCTCGAATCCTTGACAAGGACACTGGTATAGAAAAGAGATACCCAGTGTAGATTAATCGATTGGAGAGACATTTAATGAAGGCATAGGAAAATGGATCATAAATCAATTATGTACATTTCTGCTACCAGACCAGACTTCCTATGAGCATTTTGTCAAAGTATTGTCATGATTATGTATCTTACTTTATACTAAACTTTTCTATGCTAAGTGGGTAATGTCTTCTTGTTAATGTTACCATGGTTGAGAAGTTGCCTCATATGTTTGTGTTCGTCATTTTTTAATGAATACAAAGATGAAATTTACAAAATATAGTGATTGTCTTGGCATTTTCTTATTCATCTCATTTGTCCCTTCTGGGGATTAGAAATGCACTCCTCAAAAGCGTTTGGAAACATTAATGAGTTGACTGTTTCTCTCCTATTGTAAAACCAATTTGTATTGTATTTTATATTGTTGGAAAGCTTTAATGGTCACCTTTACAAAGATGTACAACTTGTAAGGATTGTGCATTCATGGAATGAGCAAAATAGCTATACGTGTGGTTAGTGCCCAAAAAATGTGCCCCTGGAAGAAAGCCTATGGTTCCTCAAACAGGGGTGAGGAGCCAGTCTTGTGGGACACCCACTTCGTGGTCTGTCTTTGACTTCACCATTTTCCTGGAACTTTGTCCTAAGTAAATAATGCCACTAAGCGTAGCTTTCAGTTGCAAGGAACTTTGGCCAATTCTTTTTGCTTCCCACAGGTTTAGTTGTGTTGCTCATTTCAAGAATGCATGAACCTTGAAAGTTGTACTTCATTGTAAAGGTGACTCACAGGCTCTCCAACAATATAAAATACAATACCTATCAGTATCATTAAAGGGGATAAATTATTAACCGAAATAACATTTCCAAACTTTTTCTGAGGAGTATTGTCAAGTAATTGCCTGAGAACTTTCTTTTGTCCTTTAGTGGTATAATTTCTAAACATATGTTTTCTGGGCAAAAATGCTAACACAAAAATAATCACCCATTGCAACAGAGGTATGCAGATGAACAACAGCAGCAGAAGCCCACAGTCCTGTCAGCTAAGAACAATGGAATTTGGGTTAAAATTCACTCACTCATATATATATATATATATCTATATATATATATATATATATATATGTACATATATATGTGTGTGTGTATATATATATATATATATATATATATATATATGTGTGTGTGTGTGTGTGTGTGTGTGTACATATATGTGTGTATATATATATATATATATATATATATATATATATATATGTTCTAAGTAGAGCTTCAAAATGCAAAAAGAAGAAATGGGAGTGAAACAAAAAACAATTGGAGTAAGCAAACAAACAAACAACCATTAAACTGAAGTAGGCTGTTCATCAGCTGATCAAAGTTTAAGACCATTGCGCTACTTAGAACCTTCTTAAGATCCAACAGTGCAAAATGTAAATTTTTGCCATTTTTCAACTGGGCATATAATTTTGATCAGGAGTGTGTGTGTATATATATATCACACCAGCTGGCTGACCCTGAGATAAAGGTATTGTAAACATCTCATGCTGAACTGACTGAATTGATGTCAAAGATACATGTGTTTCCTCAATGCCCTGTCCTCCTACAAGATGCACAGATCATGAACTGGCTACAAGAATTCCAGAGTTGCATCACCTGATTTCAGTTATTGCTGCCAAGGATGGCACAACCAGTTATTAGGTTTAAGGGGCAATTACTTTTCACATAGGGCCAGATAAGTTCTTTTTTCCCTTAATGAATAAAATCATCATTTAGACACTGCATTTTGTATTTACTTGGGTTGTCTTTGTGAGATACTAAAATTGGTTTGATGATCTGAAACATTTAGTGACAAATATGAAAACAAAAAGGAATCAGAAAGGGACAAATACTTTTTCATGACAATGATCCTTGGGTGTGAGTAATACACCTTTTACTGTGAAATGGTAAACCATGGTTTCACTGAGAGTCTTCACGTTAATCTGGCTCCTGTCTAATAAGAGTATTCCTAATTTCAAATGATTGCTTCTCAATCCTTTGAAAATGTTATCCTGAAAAAAATGATAACTTAATTAACCGATGCAACAGATGTTTCTTTTCAATAATTCCAGAGATAAATCATTCTTTTAAATGAATTAAATCAGAGGTGTGTGAGCATGCTGTCTCATTTTGGTTTAGATAAAGAAAATGTCTTTTAAAAACTTTTCCTGCGCTGAATGTTGCTTAAGAAGTCTATGTAAAAAAACAGGACAAGACTATAATATATGTATTAAGTAATCAGTTGAAATGAACTCATTATTTGCTCTGGTGACTGAAGTGAAAAATGTTTAAAAAGCACACTTTTGTTGTCCTCCCAAAGCTGATATAAAGTCTCACTGATTTACCTTTTGAACCAGTTAACTTTATAACTATTTTTCTCTGGCTGTGGCTATGTTTGACTACACTATAAGCACGCTTTCTCGAAACAAAATCACAGACAAACAATGCATGATATTAATTACACAAAAATGTTTAAACCTTTGTACAAGGATGATTATGATCCATTTGTAAATGTATCAGTTGAACTAAACAACTAAAGTGGCACTTCTTGTACAAAGTTCACATTACCATGACCTATATCTGCTGGGGTGAGAAGAGAGATCATAAGGAAGTAAAAGCTTGATTATTGCTTTTGTTTAACAGCACCAGAAACATTCTATTTAAGATGAATCTCAGCAGAGAAAGCTAAATACATGTCTGGGGTTTCCACTTTTTCTTTTTATGGGTTATGCTCTTGTGTTGTAAGTGGGTATGAACCTTACTTTTTTCCCTCATGCATATGTTCAGGGGTGGAAAGAGTACAAAAATATTGTACTCAAGTTTATTTGTAAAGTACTTTATAAGTGTCCTCAGGTAAGAAGTGCTTAATTTACCGTGTAGTCAAAGTGCTAAATATTTTAAGTACATTTTTGTGTTGTACAACAAGGGCAACTGCTGGAGTGTGGTGAGTTAACCAGTTATTAATTCAGTGTAATGCATGAAATCAAAAAATATTTTAAAGACAAATCTGCTGTCAGTGAAATGATACATTTTTCATATAAATGTTAAATACTAAATCAATATTTTTTATGTAACTCTAATAGTAAAACATTATGTCTATATAATATTACATAAAATAAATGATAAATGTTAGGCTAAATTTTATAAATAAATTATGTTTCTGATTGTTATATGTTAAATCTAATGTTAATTGTTGTATCAAAAAGGTACCCATCATTATCTCCACCAGGGAGGTTATATTTTTGCTGGCGTATGTCAGACTGTACAACTTCTCACTATTCAATTTTAATTTATATTTATTTATATTTTTGTTTAGATCTATCTTTTTTATATCTCTTATAATCTGTTATACTAAACTGCTACTAAATCCCAATTTCCTGAGGAAGTTTTCTTTCAAGGGATTGATAAAGTACTATCTAATCTCTAATCTAATCTAGATTTATGGTATAGTCTGCTAAATGATGAACACTGACACACAGAGTCTTGGCTGTAACTTTTTTTATTTTTAAATCTTGAGTAGCTGCTCTTGGTGGCTCACCCAAGAATAAGCTTCTGTTTGTTTGTTTGTTTATTGCCAGAAATAACATGTTTCCCATTTGTTAATTACTCTACTTAAAAGAAACTGAATGCAGAAACTGAACAAACACATTCAGAACTCACTTCATCAGGATTAGAACATACAGTGCAGATTTGCACCATGAAATAGGTCAATCAAGATCACTTTAAATACATAAATACTTATAAAATGCTTCTCAAATGGGTGCAAACAATTGTTGTTCACATAAGTAATCTGACTCTTTGATCCAGCTTTTTCACAACTGACACTTCACGAATGCATGTGGAGGAATTTACATTAGTTGCAGATGGATCGCAACACGCTCTCTCATCTGATTCAATCTTTTATTCTTTTTTAAAGTCTACTTTAAAATGGTTTTTAATTTCATAGGACCTCATTACTTCTCTTATATTGTCCCTTGCTACTGCACTTCTTTTCAATTCAGTCAAACCTTCAATTTTCTGTTTCTTACAGTCCCCTCCAGAGTGCTCGGTCTCTTCTGATTTTTCAGAGGAGATTGAGACTTTTTTAATAGTTCTAAAAGACTTGACAGTAAGAAAGATAATTGTACTTTCAGCTGGTACTTTTAACCAAATGTTTTGATACATTTGTAAAGTTCTTGTATAAACATTATATGGATTTAAATCCATCTAATACCAATTTAGTTGTGAGCCCCAAAGGGATAAGAGGTATTGGCAATAGATGGATGGTTGGATGATTTAAAGTCTTACATCTTGATCTTGGCCTGTAGCGGGCGATAGTGCGTCATCTGGCTCTGGTGACAGATCTCTTCTGGTGTTTATCTGATTTTCGTTCCTCGTCTCTTTCTGTGCAATCTCAGCTTCTAACAGACGTAACTGAATCTCCTTCCATGATTCAGTCTTTTTTCTGCCATTGTCCCTGAGCCGTCTACTTAAAGACGTGGTATGACGTGAAAAGAAGCGACGTCCTCTGTAGTGGATGTACAGAAAATGTTTTTTTTTCTTTTGTTTGTTTTGAAATCAACAAACCCTATGAAATTAAGACACATATTTCTTGTGTGGCCAGTTTCTTGGGGGAAAAGACAGAGTAAAAGGGACTGGAAAAGCTTGTTGACCATTCCTTTTTCTTATTAATACGCTTGACCGACCGTAAGAACATTTTCCCCATGTCATATCATTTCAAAGCTTGACCTGTTCCTTTTAAAAATCAACAGTATCATCGCGATATGTTCAATATGAGAGGAAGAAGCGCGCCATCCACGATAGAGGACGAAAGTGGGTCTCAGGGGACAGGTCTGGGACTCATTCGCACATTTAAAATGGGACATACATATAGTGATTGTGATTGTTTTTCTTCAAGTTGTGTTATAATTTGTTGTGTAAGGTGACCAGATTTCTGAAATGAAATCCGGGGACATTTCCAGCTCGGCGATAAAAATTAGTCAAAAATTAATAATAATAATAATAATAATAATAATAATAATAATAATAATAATAATGATAATAATAATAATACATTTTATTTGGAGGCGCCTTTCAAGTCACCCAATGTCACCTTACAGAAAATAAAAGCATAAAAAATAAGAGATCGCAGAGGTTGTTAAAACAAAACATCGACATAGAAACAAGTGTAGTGCACAGTGTCCAGTTAGAGGGAATATGCCAGTTTTGAATTGGGATTTGAATGATGATGGAGTCTGACTGTCTTATGTGAGGGTGGAGGGAGTTCCAGGGTCTGGGTGCTGAGCAGCTGAAGGCTCTGGCACCCATGGCATCTACTGAGGCGTGACGTGGGGATGGTTAGCAGTCCAGCAGAGGTTGAGCGGAGGGGGATTCATAAACACAGGAAAGCAAGCCAAAGTCGCTTATAATAAGCGGACTTGGCAACACTGGAATAACTGTCTGCGCGCATCATACCCCCTGACGCTTTCTGCTTCTTACGCGACTGCAGTAACAACCTTTGTTCTCGTAAAATTGGGGACATTTTCGAGGACAGCTTTAATCGGGGACAAGTCATTCAAAACAGGGACTGTACCCGGAAATCGGGGACGTCTGGTCACCATATTGTTGTGGTTTTTAGTCGAAATTGTTAGCCACACTACTTCACTTGTCTGCTTCTATGACAAAATCCAACCGGAACCTTAAATGCCGCATATCGGAAGACTTTTAGTGTAGTACCGTTATGATGCACTCGCACTTCCGCAAAAAACCGCACTTCCCTTTCTGAAACGATCGCGGTACACGTTTTTCATTTACGACATAGCGCTCGTCGACTTTTGAAAATGTGATTTACCAAAACAAAATCTTGTCATATTTTCAGAGACAATCATGTGAACTCTAACCCCACAGCGAACAGACAGAAAGAGTGCTGCCATACACTACTGCGTGCGATAGACACGCAATGACAATGAGGTGGTAAACGTGCTCACATTTTACTCATCTACGATATGAAGTATGGAAGTGGGAGGTCGTGACTTTCTGAATTCCCCACCTGTTAAGACAGTCAGATTTGGGGGCAGCGTTGCGGAAACTCTCGAAAAGCACAAACAGGTAAGTACTTTACATTAATATGGGGAACACAGCATTGACGTACGGAATTGTTGGAAACATCTTTATTACCATGTAATATATTATTTGAAGGGAGACTCTGGCGACTATGAGCTACTGAAAAACCAGCTGGCTGACCCTGAGATAAAGGTATTGTAAACATCTCATGCTGAACTGACTGAATTGATGTCAAAGATACATGCGTTTCCTCAGTGCCCTGTCCTCTTACAGGATGCGCAGATCATCAGCTGGCTACAAGAATTCCGGAGTTGCATGACGCATCTCACCAAAGACCATGAGCAGCTCATCTATACTATTTTGGTAAGATAAAGAGACAGAAAAGCTTCTCTTCATAAGTAACCAAATAACCAAAGGATCATGTACTTCTGAAGAAGTTAAAAAAAAATAAATAAGTAAACCAATATTGGAGAACTATTCTTATATTGTTGTTATTAGTTATTAAAAATATTTGGGGAGAATGTTGCTTAGCTGGTACCAAAAGTGAGAGCTTGAGCTTTTTATGATTGGCAAAGAGGCCATCTGTCTGGCTTTGGCAAAACAGGCATGTGGTCTCATGGCCTTCAGTTTTCTTACCATTTGAGAGTTATCTGTGAATCAGTTACAAAGACTGTAACTGGAGAAAAGCTCTGCAGACTGATTAAAGGGGAAAAGGTAGTTTATTTTTTTTATATAAATGATATTGTTAGTGTCTCGAAACTGTTAAAATGTATTCTTTTTGCCAATGATACCACCTTTTTTATACCCAAGAAATTCTAGAATATGTGTTGGAGGTGGTCGGAAAAGAACTGAAAAAATTTAGACACTGGTTTGATGTAAATAAATCATCCCTCAATATTAAAAAAAAAACAAAACTTCATTATATTTGGTAACAAAGGCAGAAACATTGATGCTTCAGTAAATATAGATGGTACTGAATTAATAGAGTGAATGAAATAAAGTTTCTAGGTGTTATTATTGATGATAATCTGGCTTTGAAATTAATGGAGTAAAAGTGAAAATAGCAAAAACGGTTGCTATGTTTAGGGATGGGAATTGGTAAGATTTTAACGATGCCAATGCTATTAACGATCCTGCTAATCAATCCAATTCTTTCACGATTCCCTGATTGATTCCTGCAGATTTTCCGTGTGGACAAATGTTGGCCTGTAGATTTTCAGTGGCAACAATGTCAAACACATTACAGCATCGATAACTGCTTCTGCAAGTTGCTGGTGTTTCCACTCACTTATGGCCCTTTTCCATTAGCCCTACTCTACTCGGCTCAGCTCTCCCCGACTCTACCCGGCTCTACTCTACTCGCTTTGGGCTGCTTTTCCACCAGCCCGGTCCCCTACCCAGCGGGGGCGGGGTCGCCGTAAAACGGCTGGGCGACACTGCGTTCATGTCATTTTGAGCGCGACACAACAACCAAAACAATGGAGGACTTGGAGGCAATAGTATACTTGCTGCTCGGTCTGTGGCTTTTTGTTACAATGAGGAAAGGCTGCAGGCGGCGAGAAGAAATACCCTTGAGAAGTACAGGAGAGTTTTGGAAGCTATACAACAGTTTGAAGCCGAGGACGAGAGCAATTGGGCTGCAAAGAAAAGACGTATGAGGGTAAGCTAATGGAAGCTACCGCTAGCTTGTTAGCTAGCTCGTAATGATAAAGCCCCTTGTTTAACATTGTGATGGCACCAAGTTATTGCCATAAAGTAACAAAGTGTATGTACTGCAGTCCTGTTTTGGGCATCGCGCTCAAGACCCATCGGTGACGACATTCTCTGACCAATCAGTAGCCGGCAGTCGGTCGACGTCACCTTTTAGTGTCGACTCAGCTCGCTTAGAACCAGAGCAGAGTAGGTACTAAAAACTGGTCTGTTTTAGGAGGTACTGTGCCGGTGGAAACGCAACGCAAACCGGGTAGAGCCGAGTAGAGTAGAGTAGAGTAGGGCCAAGGCGGGCTGGTGGAAAAGGGCCATTAGGTTGTGCAGTAGGGGCCTTTTGTAAAAAATTAAGCCACAATTCTGACTGCTTCTGAACCCTGTCAGTGGAAGGAATTGATAAGGGAATTGCTTAGCAAAAAGACTCATGATGTCAATACTTTGATGGAGCTGTGAACGATTCTCAACAGGAATTGGTTTTTGATTCCCATCCCTAGCAATGTTACACAAAGTAAAGGAGTACTTAAATGAAAAAGCTTTGTACCTTTTGCATAATTCATTGATTGTTCCATATCTAACCTACTGTGTTGAAGAGTGGGGAAGTGCATGTAAAACTTCCATCCAGGCAATTTTCATTTTACGAAAAAGAGCCATAAGTATTATTACTAGAAGTCAATACAGAGATCCTTCAAACCCATCATTTGTTAAATTGCAGGTGTTGAAATTCAGTGAGTTAGTAGATTTCAGTATTTTGCAGATTATTTGTAAAGCTCATAAGAAAATTTTACCAATCAACATCCAGAACTGATTTGAAAAAGAGAAAGTTGTTATAATTTAAAAGGATTTGAAATATTAAAAAAAAATCCAAGATTCATAACTTAACTGAAGGAGTGCTGTGCAGTGAGAGGAATCAGTTTATAGAACAATCTGAACAAAGAAACTAAAGAAGCTAAATCAAATTTTGTCTTTTAAATAAAGTATCAAAGCCAGTATGTTGGGAAATGTGTTGATCTAAGTCTTGCTGTGTTTGATTTGTGGCAAAATGTGAAATAACGTGCTCTTTTTGGTTTTTTTAGCTGTTTCTGAAAATGAGAAATAATGAAATGTAAAAAGTTATGTTGGCCTGCAGCGCTTGTTAATTTGTATTATGTGTTTAGTTAATATCTTGTGAGAGAGGTGCAGAATCTATAATATATTTCTTCTTTCTGCTCCTTTTCATTCACATGTTTGAGATTTTTTGTTTGTGTTGAATGTTTTATTTAATGATAACAATGAAATGAAGTCCTAAACTGCAGTAGGTGCTTTGTAAGCATTGATGAAATAGTAAGGCCTTAGGATGTCTTGTTGGTTGAATTGGCTGAGTATTGTGTGTGATTTTGAAAATTGTAATGTTTTTAAACACGACTCCCTTAATGTCAGCATATCATGTCTGTTATAACTTTGGTTTGATACAGGAATTTCATATTTTCTCAGGTGTCCACTTCAATGATTTTACCTATACAGAAATTAGTCAGATTACTTTATTTAAAAAGAAAAAATCTGGTATTTTGCCTTTCAAAGTCATATGAATGGTGCTAATGTTCTTACCTTATGAAATTGTACATTGTAAGGGGGTAGGATTTTCAGCAAAGCCATTTACTAATTTTCAATAATTAGTATCATTTCAAAATCATAGCAAACTTTCGATATGACACTGTTATCAACCCTAAAACACTTCTCTGATTGTATTTTTAGAGACTTCCATGGGTAGGCCGTAGCCAGGCTGTAGTTGAAGAGTACATGACCTTCCTCAGTAACCTGGTTTCAGCCCAAACTGTCTACCTGTGTACCTGCCTAAAGATGGTGGTCTCCCACTTTACACCAAGTAGGTTCTCAGGAATTTTGTTATGATAACAACGAAAAAGAATTTAGTAGAAAAAGCGAAGAATATTATTTTTTTCTTAATATACCTATTTTGTCTGTCTTTTTATAAATATGTTTATTTGATGGGATTTAATCTGAGATATTTAACAGCAAATGGCCATATGTTTTTCTAGGAATGGACAAAATTATTGGCGGGATATTGCTATTGACACAGTATATCTTCACAAGATGATTTTCTGTACTGGCAGACATCCACATTTCTGCGGATATATATATATAATGCTGATATACTGGCTATACATATCAGCTAAATATATCCCATATATGGTCTGAAATATATGCAGAATGTTAGAGTATTCTGTAATGTCCCACTTTATCACCTCTCCATGTCTACAATGAAACAAACAAGGCAGTGTCATGTATTGGAGAATCATAGTTTTTTTTTTTTCCCCACATCTGTTTTAACAAAAATCCTGACTAAAAGAAGTGTATATCAGTAACAATATTGGCATCTGCAACAATGAGTTTGGGAATATTTGCATAGTGGGTATCTGCAAAAATCCTATATCATGCATCTCATCTTTTATGCATTTAAATCTAACCTAGCATCAATGACTCAAGAAATATGTTTGTGTTTTCAGAAAGAGTGACAGTCTGCGAAGGAGGCATCAATGTCTCTGATTCAGATGATGAAGATGAAAGTAGGTGTCATTTCCCTTTTTCCTGAAATAGAGTGAGCTTTGCACTGTAAAATATCAACCTGTATCATTAACCCAACCTGTGTTAAAACTACAGATAAAAAAATCACCTGTCCCTGTAATTCTTTAAGACCTTCCCAGAAACTTTGACCAGTGTCACCAAGCGTTGCAGCTCATCACCAAATATGTGCCATCGTAAGTTTTTATTTCAGGCCTTCTTGCCTGTATTTAAATTGTTTTTGTCAGAAGTTATGCATTGGCTTCAGGTGCAAAATCTAGAAAAACTAAGTTATGCATTGGCTTCAGGTGCAAAATCTAGAAAAACTACTCATAAGATAGCATCAACATATTTTATCTTAAAGAAGAGCACCCATTTCTGTGTTTCACAAAATCTAGACCTAGATTGGTGTAAATCAATCAGCCAATGCTTAATTACTAAGGTAATTATAGTAAATTCTGTTAATTGAAAAAGTATTGAGACTCATGGTAATTTTGACAGTGATTATTGGCAGGTCTTTTTTTTTTTTTGAACAATAACAACAATAAACTTAGAAGTTGAAGTGAAGTACAAACACTTGAAATAAGCCTCTTCAATTTTAAATTCATTAATATTTTAAACACAGATTTTTCCTCCTTCTTTCAGCACAAGCCGTTTTCTTATGCCAATTCTACAAGACAACTTTCCCTTCATCCAGAAGTCCTCTAAAACGCTGGTATGAGCAACTGAATGATGCCTGAAATGATGGAAAACTGCCAAACTTGACTTTGGAGCTGCAATTGTACCATATTGCATTTGAAGTTATGCAAATATATTACAAATACATTTACTCCTTATTGGACAAACCCATTTGAATAAAGTTTATATTTTTTGTAAAATCTAAGTAAAATAGATGGTAAATGTATTCAATTTATTGAATCCCCACATTTAATTAAGAATAGCACAATTTCAATAAGTGACAGTCGAAGACTACAGGAAGAAAGATCTATCATCCAAACCCATTTTTACTGAGCTATACTGATGTGATATATCCAGGAAGTGGCCATGAATTGTCTGTCTCAAAGAAGGAAGACATCCTTACCATAAATAGATTCAGCCTCTTTGGTTTTACCTTTTTCATACCCAGTCATGTTAATCAAGCCCTTTCCAGTTAACTCACTGAACTTCAAAATCTCCCTCTCTTTTTTTTTTTTCCTAAGAATTTTACAACTTTCTCAGCCTTAATTTGCTAATCTCTCAACTTCTTTAGAGCGTGTTGTCTGTATAAAGTGATCATATGGTTTTCCAAAAACAATGATTTATCCCTAATTGTCCATAAATTAAGACCGTCAATTTTATTTGCAAACTGAAATTTGATATTTGTTCACAATTGACCTTAATATCTTATGAAGGCACATTATTTTCACATCATTTTTACATGTTTTGACCTAGCTGAGTTTTTCCCTTTTTCCACTGTGAAATTTCTAATTTTCAACACGTGACATGTTTTCTTTGTGGTATATAGTAAGATATCAGTTTTTCATATCAGGCAAAACATGGAACCTGTTTTCTCAGTAAGCTAAACAATGCTTCAGGTTTTTGGAATAACACATTGCTTATACATGTACCAGATGTCCCAAAGTCTGTCTGAACACACAAAGGCATAAATTAACTGAAAAATAAATTGCAAGTTTTGATTTCAAATAATTAAAAGAAAAGTTTCTTTGTTTTTTGATAGTTTGCTTTCTCTGCAGGAGTGTTATGTCCACAACCTCTTGAGGATTACTGTTTACATACCGTCAATTAGACGCAGTGTCCTGGAAGTGATCATCTGCAAAATGCTTAAACTGGATGTAAGTTTTTGTATTTAAATTATTCCACTTTGACCCAACACATGAGACCAACGTGGTAGAAGGGAAGTCTGTTATTTCTGTCTAGCTTCAAAATAATCCGCAACCCAATGGAAGGTGGACATGATCGCTTTTTCCTGATTTTAAGTATTTAAAAGCATTAACCAGATTGAGGACATCCCTGCTTCAGTTCGATTAAGTAATTAATTTATAATGATTTTATATTTATTGAAAATGTTATGAAGTGTTACCTGGTTGTATCAAGTTAACAGTGCATAACATCTTTCCCCATAAGTTTGGAACAGTTTGTTTTATGTCTCTCTTGTCTGTATTTGTGTGGTATCATTTAGGTTAGTGCATCTCAGTCAGACATTGAAGAAGCAGAAGAAAATGCATGGCAACAGACAGAGCAGGGACTATTTGACATGGTAAGAACTAGATCTGGTTTCCTAATGTGTGGGGGCTTTGTTAAAATTCTTAATTCCCAATATTAAAAAGGCAGTAGTCTAAGAAAACTGATTTTAGTCACAGATGGGCTTGAAGCAGCCCCTAAAATTTTACCCCTTGTAATTTTCTCAATCATTCCGTCTGTTTCTTTATGTACCATTTGAGCTTGAAACTTTATTACAAAGTAAGAATGTTTCTCTGCAGTCATTCTCTGTCATATCTCATACATCTCAGTTTTTTTTTTAAATGTTTAAGATTTTTTAAAGAAAGCCTTTATGGCAAGGTCCTCCATAGGCATATGCTAAACATCTTGAAATAAAACAAAGCAATCCTCAACAAATTAAGGAAACAATTTGAGTTTTTGCTATTCACTCTTGAAGTAAGGTCTTATCAACATTTTCAAATTAAGCTGTGAATTGTGTGATAAATCATAGTTTTACTTATCTAATGCTCAGAAGACTTCCTATCACTTGAAATATTTGTTCTTCAGTCGCTTTATATTCTTACGCAATATTTAAAGCCACACATGGGTTTAAAGGTCTTTGTATAACTTACTCAAATTTTTTGACAGACCTCCTTAATATATGTATATGCTTATGAAAATTAAATGATACATTTTTAATCTATTTTTAGTTTGGATAGATTACAAGTGAACTTGCAGACAATCAGAACAAAACACAAACTAACAGAAGGGGAACAAGGGAAAGAATAGGTCACTAATTACATTCCAACTTGCAATTTGAGATGCTATAATTCAGTTGTGCAGTGGAGAGACAGTTTGTACTACTTAAGTCTCATCAGCTCTGTGGAGAAATCTTTCAGCAGAGACAAGAGAAAATAAGTTGTATCAAAAAGGGGAATATATGCTGTATATGTAAGTGTGTATATAAGATATATTCTTGCATTTACATCAACATGTATTGTGTCTTTACTCCAAACACAGACCTTTTTCTTTGCATGAAACTAAATCCTGCTAACTAGTGGTTGGTCAAAAGTGAACCCAAAAGGCACACAGATGTTGCATTCATATAAAAATATCTAGATAGTGACAGTGTATATTTTTGTGTTTGTCTGTCAGGATGAGGATGTGTCAGCAGATCCCCCCCTGAGAACCCCTGTGATGGTCCACCCAGTGGCTGAAAGGCTGGATAGTTTAATGGCGGTTCTGTTCGCATACATCAAGGACATCTGCCATGCAAATGGTACTGCTATAACATTGATAAGTGATTTATGGAGTGTTTCATTTATGGAAATCAGAACTCAAACATGGGAAATTGAGATTACATCAAATCCCAGATAAATCATTCCAGTAAAAAGATAGTACAGACAGGGTACCTGAAGAATGTCTGACTTCCCAATATAAATTTTGACTATCGGGGGTGTTCCCAGTGACACTTCAAATTTTCAGTTCGGATTGTCTAACTTCTGAGATAAAATGGAAAGCACCATTAAGCTCATATTTACAATGACAGGTCTGAAGGCCCATTCACAGAAAAGATCAAGATACAATCTGATTGAATAAAATATATTTCAAAGCTTAAACCTAAACACTTTCGTGTCTTAGAACATACAGTATAGGAGGTACTAGTGCTCTTTGAAGCTTTTTGCAATTGTGCATATATTGTAATATCACAGTGATCTCTTCTTCAGTGGTCTTTGCTTTTTTTCTTCTTTTCAGGGTCTCTTTGTGTGGAAAGCACTAAGGAGCTGTACAGAGATTTGTTGAGTGTGTTTGACAAAGTTATTCTGCCTACACATGCTTCCTGTCATGTCCAGTACATACTTTTTTACCTGTGCAGCTTCAGACTGGTAAGTATTTTGACTCATGCGTCACTTTCTGCTGTTTTTCGATGCATCTTAAAGCCCTGTCTGTTTTTTTAAGCAGTGAAGTACACTATACTCTATGAAAGAACTGGTGTCTCTGGAGTCCTATATTTTAATAATAATAATAATAATAAATTTTATTTATAAAGCGCTTTTCTAGGCACTCAAAGACGCTGTACAGAGGTTAAGAGCATCATAGAAAACAACATCATAATATAAACATGATTAAAAAGAAAAGAAAAGCAACATAAAGTACATGTAAAAGCAGTCATACATTAAAAGCAATTCTAAAAAGGTGGGTTTTGGTGAGGGTTTTAAATGTGGGCAGGTTCGGACAGTTTCGTATGTGTGATGGTAGTGCGTTCCAGAGGGTGGGGGCGGCAACAGAGAAAGCTCTGTCTCCCCAGGATCGGTACTTGGTGTCAGGTGGTAGGGAAAGGAGGTGGGCTTCAGAGGATCGGAGGTCACGGGAGGGGGTGTAGTGGTGGAGCAGGCTGGAGAGATAGGAGGGGGCCTGATTATGGAGGGCTTTGTGGGTGAGGAGGAGGATTTTGAAGTGTATTCTGTATTTTATGGGGAGCCAGTGGAGGTTTCGGAGGACAGGGGTGATGTGGTCTCGGGAGCGGGTGTGGGTGAGCAGGCGGGCGGCAGAGTTCTGGATGTATTGCAGTTTGTTGAGTAGTTTGGAAGGAAGGCCGTAGAAGATGCTATTGCAGTAGTCGAGTCTTGAAGTGATGAAAGCATGGATGAGGGTTTCAGCAGTGGAAAAGGAGAGAGATGGACGGAGACGGGCAATGTTTTTCAGGTGGAAGAAAGCGGTTTTGGTGAGTTGATTGATGTGATGTTCCAGAGTGAGATGGGAGTCAAAAATGATACCAAGGTTGTGGACATGTGAAGATGGGGTAAGGGAAACATTGTCTATTGAGAGAGTGAAGTTGTTGGTGGTTGTGGTGAGGGATTTGGGGCCGATGATTAGAAGGTTGGATTTTTCACAGTTCAGTTGGAGGTAGTTTGTTTGCATCCAGAGTTTAATTTCAGTCAGGCAGTTGGTCAGCGTGGAGAGGGTAGGGGCAGTGATGGAGTTTGTGGAGATGTAAAGTTGGATGTCATCAGCATAGCAGTGGAAGCGGAGACCATGACGATGGATGATTTTACCAATTGGGAGAATGTAGAGAATGAAGAGGAGGGGACCAAGCACCGAACCCTGGGGGACACCATGGGACAGGGGAGCTGTGGGGGAGGTACAGTTGTTGATATGGATGAATTGATATCTGTCTGTGAGGTATGATTTGATCCAGGAGAGTGCAGTGCCGGTGATGTGTAAAGTTGATTGGAGACGGGAAAGGAGGATGGTGTGGTTGATGGTGTCGAATGCTGCAGTGAGGTCAAGGAGTATGAGAATGGTGAGGTGTCCAGAGTCTGTAGAGAGGAGAAGGTCATTTGAGACTTTGAGGAGAGCTGTTTCAGTGCTGTGTTTGGGTCTGAAGCCGGATTGAAATGGTTCAAACAGGTTATTGGAGGAGAGATGGGTTTTGAGTTGAGAGGCCACAGCACGTTCCAGTATTTTGGAGAGAAAGGGAAGGTTAGAGATGGGACGGAAATTATTTGGGTTATCTGGGTTGAGACCTGGTTTTTTGATTATGGGGGTAACAGCAGCCAGTTTGAGGGGTTGAGGGACAGAACCAGAGCTGAGAGAGGAGTTGACAATAGCAGTGATAAGAGGTGAGATGGCAGGGAGGCAGTCCTTGATGAATTTTGATGGCATGGGGTCCAGAGTGCAGGTGGAGGTTTTCATTCCGGTCATGAGGATGTGTAGATCTGCTGGGGACACTGGGGAAAAATTGGATATTTTATGTTATTTTATTTTTTTACTTGCTAGGCATTAGCTGAGGCCTTTCTTGATCACCTTTGGAGAATCCTGCAACATCCATCACAACCTGAGGTCCTCCGCCAGGCTGCAGCTGGATACATGGGGAGTTTCCTGGCCCGGGCTAAGTTTGTCCCTGTGCTGTAAGTGCTGTGGCTTAATTTTTTCAGCCTCATTAAAATTATGCAGAATAAGTTCCCTCATGACCAACCTGAAGTGTATAGTGGTGTTTACTTCTGCAGAGAGCATGTTGACTTCCTGTATTTACCTCCAAGATTCTATGGCTGAAACTTTGCTCAAGCCCAAGCCTCTCCCTTAAATTATATGAAATAACATTTTGATAATCAAACACTTGTTGACATTTTGTGTGAGGCAATCATGTCCTTCAAATCACCAGTTGGTCCTTATGAGCCTCTGTTATGTCCCATAGAAAATCCTGCAGAAATGTGAGTATGTATGTAGAAACTGTACACGATTATGTACTTGATGATGTTTAAGTGGGAAACCCCTCAGCAGCTCTGCTTTTACCAGTACCATAATTTGGAGTGTTGGAGCCTGTAAATGTGAACATTGGGAGTTGTCCTACAGAAACAGTGACAAGGGTTTAGTTCACAAATTGAACCACTTAAGCCATGAAGGAGGGGGTAACTCTGAATGTTGTCTTTAAAAACTACAAGTGACATGTCATACCTTTCTGCACTAAAAGCCCAAATGATTTATTTTTAAAATCATGCTTATCTTTCTGTTGCTATAATTTATTGCTTTTCTTTTCTCTTTTGTCCTCCTCCCTGCAGCACTGTGCGAGCATGTCTTGACCTGCTACTCTCATGGATCCACAACTACATTGACAGCCAGGACAATAGTAGCAAACAGGCCTGCTGTGACATTGGTCTGCATGGGCCCTTCTATACTGCCTGTCAGGCTGTCTTCTACACTCTCATATTTAGACACAGAGCCATTCTGGATGCAAACATGAAGAAAGGTACCAAGATCTACAAAGCACCAACATGAATTATTATCACAGCATCACCAGTCATTCAAACATGGAGATTGAACTTATGTTACTCCATAGTTAAAGTGCATTAGTAGGCCTGTGTTTTATTTTAGCTTGTCTTCAGATTGGTATTTAAAATTTTCTCATATGGAAAGATACTTTTGCTACAAAAATATCAACCAAGGGTTTAAAGATTTAATGATTGCAAGCAAGCCAAATTGAATTGTTAATTGGTTTAACAAAAGTTACTGCACTGATAAACAGTTTTTTTACAAACCCCAATTCTAATGAAATTGGAACATTGTGTAAAACAATAAATAGAAACAGAATACAACTAGAAAGCACTCGGAGAGCTCAAACCTCCGCCAAGGTAGGTTTTTGTGGAGTTATATGCACAAATAACGAAAATGGTCCTATCTCCCAATGTTAAAGAATCCTTTAAAAAATTCCTGCCAGTGATCCGGATCAACCCCAAAATTTAATCAGTTCTTCCATATCCAATTTCTGACAGTTCCTGAAAATTTCATCCAAATCCGTTCAGAACTTTTCAAGTTATTTTGAACACAGACAAACAAACAGATAAACACCGGCAAAAACATAACCTTCTTGGCGGAGGTAATAATTTGCAAATCACTTTGGACCTGCAGATGTACTAACAGAGGGGTAAAAACAATTTTATGTTCAATTGGATACACTCAAAGACAAGATGTTTAATGCTCAAACTGACAAACTTTCACTCATTTTGAATTTTGATGCCTGCAACACATCCAAAAAAAGCTGGGACAGGGGCAACAAAAGACTGGGATGATTCCGGAATGCTAAAAAAACACCTGTTTGTTTTCATTCCTCTGGTGAACAAGTTCAAAAGCCATTATCTGTGATGGTATGGGGATGTGTTAGTGCCAATGACGTAGGTAACTCGACATCTGTGAAGGCACTGTTAATGCTTAAAGGCTTCGAAGCAACGTAAGCTGCCATCAAAGTGACGTCTTTTTCAAGGACACCCCAGCTTATTTCAGCAAGACATTGTCAGGCCACATTCTGCTCATGTTACAACAGTGTGGCTGCATATTAAAAGAATTTTGGTACTTAACTGGCCTGCCTGCAGTCCAGACCTGTCTCCCTTTGAAAATGTGTGGAATATTATGAAGCACAAAACACCACAATTGAGAACCCAGACTGTTGAGCAACTGGAATCATTCATCAAGCAAAGAATGGAGAGAATTCCACCTTCAAAGTTTCAACAATTAATGTCCTCAGTTCCCAAACTGGGTGTTGTTAAAAGAAAATGTGATGTAACACAATCATGCCCCTGTCCAAGCTGTCTTGGAATGTGTTGCAGGCATCAAAGTTCTAAGCATTAAATATCTTGGCTTTGTTTTGTATTTAATTGAATATTGGTCCAAGAAGATTTGCAAATCATTGAAATCTGTTTTTATTTACATTTTACATCATTAGAGTTGGGGTTTGTAATCATGAATGACATTCTCCTAGATTTATCCCAAGTTCTGTTTTTTTTTTCCCTGAAATGTCAACCCACAAGACTTAACCATCACAATGTTGCTTTCCACACACACTAATTGTGGGTGGGTCACCAAGGTATATACACTACTGCTTAAGTCTATTTTTGAAACATTTTTTTGAAATGTCCTCCTTTATTGTCTCTGCCATCTGAGTGATAGACCAAGTTTAACTGAACAGAAAAGGCACATCATCGTTGAATATAAATTCAGAAAAATATATGGTACTAAAAATTGTCTGCTCCTCACCTGAAAAGCAGTCAGCCAACTAAATACAGCAGCTCATGTGAAAGATAGAAAACAACAACTATTGAAGCATTTGATGTCATAGGTTATGTAAGAAATAGCAATATTCAAAATAAACTTTAGATGAAATTCAGTATTTGTGCATTTCACTTTTTAAGGTTTTTTTAATAACTTTTATATACTTCTGTGGTGTCCAAGTGTCAGTTTTTTATTCCTCACTCCTTTATGAATTATGTATCTGGCCAGTATTAAAATTCAAACCTGAAATTACGCAGAGGACAATTATCAGTAAAGATTTTTTTTAATAGAAGAGAAAATATAAATATTTAAGTTTGGAGAGCAGGTGTTAAATCTCTTATTTTGTTCTAAAATATGTTATTTTTTCATTAATTGTTTTTGACTGTTTTTTATGATTTATTTCCTTTCAGAATATCTGATAACCCAGCAGCAATATTAATTTCAGTTACAAGCCTCCAGAGTCACTCTGTTTTTGTGGGATTTTTCAGGTCTGGAGTACTTACAGAGTATGAACCTGGAGCGTGTGGTGATGTGTCAGCTGAACCCTCTCAAAGTCTGCCTGCCCTCAGTCACCAGCATGTTTGCAGCCATAACAAGGTACAGACTTACTGATTTGATACCAAATCAGTAGATTAATGCCAACCTTAGTTCTACTAAGAAATGCAATTTACAACACAGCTTGTCATGCTGCATTTTTCTATATTTATTTTTAACAACCTCTAACATTTTGGAAATACTGGAGAAGTCTGAAACAACATGTCATTTAAAGTGGTTTTCCTGCTTTTATTCCTTTTCTTTTTTTAAGTCTTAGAAATAAAGGTAGTTATCTGGAGGGCATTCAGGCAGCACCGACTTATCAGAATGAAAGTAATCCATGTCTTTCAATAATAATAATAAGAACTTAATAAACCCATGGTAGTTCATGTATCTCTGTTGCAGGAAGTATCAAGTGGTGTTCTGCTACACAATCATAGAAAGGAACAATCGTCATATGCTTCCGGTGGTCCGAAGCTCTGTAGGGGGAGACAGCGTCGCTACTAACACCAACCCTCTGGACAGCTATTTTCCCTTTGACCCCTATCTGCTCAGGAGGTACACAGGATTTGTTGTCATTTGAGAAATGCTTCTGTTTGGAGCTTCCCTTGTTCCAAAATGGAAAGCTAGTCAGTTATAGTTTTTATGACTAGAGTTTTTGTGGAAGTTGTAAAAGAAACTTTCAGTACCCCCTTTTGTGTGTATTCAACAGAAATAACTGTTACACCTGGTGCTTGTGCTTTTGTACAGGTCTGGTCATTTGATTGAGCCATTGTATCAGGTCTGGGAAGAACTTACGGACACTGATTTGCCATCAACCAAGTCAGGCCCTCAGGTGAGACAACAGAACATAAACAAGCTTAGAATACTGCACTCTCTAGGCACTCCCTTCCTGCAAGCTGCTCTATAGCAAATAAAGGGGGCAACACCATCCAACCGAAAACTTTATAGACCTCTTTTTTATGAATTATATTCAGCTAAATATATTCAGCTAAGTGTAATTTTACTTGAGATGACATAAATAGGGGAGCAAGAAAAGACCAGCAGCTACCTATTTTTTGGAAATTTGCCTTTCACGCCATTCCCTCTTACTGGACAAGGGAAAAATGTTTAATTTAGAGTATACTCATAGCAGCATTTACAGTCAATTTTCTAAAACTAATATTTAAAACATTTTTTGTTGACCTCGTTTAAAAAGTTGTGGAGGGTAGACGAACCTTGTGTGGGGAGTTGGTTTTCCCTGAATTTTTGGTGCCTCTGTATGCCCTTCCACGGTCTTGGAGGGGGAGAAACAAGACAGCACGGTGCTTTGAGTCTTTGCATAGCTCAACAACAATATCTCTCCCTCACTGCTTTCAGCATAAATAGAAAGTAGTCCACTCAAGTCATCAGAAAGAGGAAATTTTCTGTAACAGAATTGTATCTGTGCATCTGTGTTAGCTATTGGTTGCAAAAAAAAAGCAAGTAAGCAAACAAACACACAAAACACCTGTATTTTATTTCTGTGCCGTAAGAGTAGCATGCTTGATTATCATTTATTTCAAAATACAACTTCATTAGCTGCTACCTAAACCTATACATTGGCGATTAGGTGTTTTGAATCACATGGGTCATCAGTGATGTCTGTTTGAAAAAAAGGAAACGGCTCTTAAATGAAAAATTTATCAGACACAAAATGCCAATTTATGACAGGAAATCCAATTAAAAATGCCTTATCCATGTGAGGTGTTATACTAAGTAAATAATGGGAGCTTATTGATATCATGGAATAATATAATTGTTTATTCTGAAGCTGATCATCTGGGCTCACTAAATTTTTCTGTGTACTCCCTGACATGGATGTAGAGTGTCATTTTAGAATCTGCACATAGCTGCCAACTGCAGTTGTATTTGTTTTTTTGTTGCAGGGCTCGAGGGACGATGAGGATGACTTCCTGTGTGAGGAGACTGCAAAGACAGAATATATTGTGGGAATAACACCAAGCTCTTATGATTCAAACCTTTGCAGCCCAAGCAACATCGGTTCACCCCAGATCAACTTTCAGTGACCATTTTCAACATTTTTGTCTGTCTTAAAAGAGTGTCCTGGTTTTGACAAAGGCTCTCAGTTCTCTGAGTTCAGAAATTCTTTTGGAAAAAAGAATCCTCTGGTATACTCAAGGTCAGGTGTCTCTCCCTGAGAGAGCTGCTGCTTATGAATAACAATCTATAATGGGACTATTCCCTTGATAATTCCGATTATAATCAATCAAAAGAATTGAAATAAACAATTGAAGAACCCAGGGAATGGGGTTGGAAAATAAGATATTCAACACACTGCAGAAATGCATTTATACATGCTTAGACATATATGTTTGTGCAATACTGTGCAATACTGTGCAAAAGGTTTAGGCGAGTGTCAAAAAAAGCTGTACATATTTTTTTATTATTAATTTTCAAAGCAGAAATTGGGAGAGCAGAAAGAAAAATCAAATCAATATTTATGACCACCCTTTGCCTTCAGACCTGTATCAGCTCTTGTGGGTATACTTGTACAAAATCACTGATGCATGATTGACCAGTTTTACCAAACAGATGCACCTACATTATCATACATGTGATAAAACAGTCAACAGACAGCAGTATAGGAGGCTTGGAGGTGGGTGAGGGACAGCCAAACTCTGCTACCAAGGTCAGCTTGTGGAAGACAGTTTTAATGTCACAGATCCTACACCATGACAAGACTGAGCAGAGGAACAAGACGCAACATAGTTACACTACATCAACAACGTTTATCCAGTTAAAGACTCTAAAGCAGACTGGGGTTTGAAAATGTGCTCAAGCACTTCCGAAGAAGCACAAAGAAACATGCAATGTTAAATACTGTAAATGGACTGGTTGTCTAAGTACACTTGATGCAGCAGATTAAAGACATATGATGCTTACTTCCCTCTGGGGCTGGAGGATGTCCAGCAGGGCCATCAGCTCAGAACTGGCAGGATTCAGCCAGACCCTGGTATGCCCAACCACTGTCTGGAGAAGTCTGACCAGAAGAGGTCTTCATGGAAGAATGGTGGACAAAAAGCTATACCTCCTACATGGAAATAATGCCAAACAACTCAACCATGCACTGAAACATGCCTGCAGAAAAATTTCACCTCTGTGGACTGACAAGTCAAATTTGATATATTTGGCTGAGGCAGAAGGCAGTTTATTTGCTGTAGGGCTGAGGAGTGGTACAGCAATCAGTATCTGAGGCAACAGTGAAGCATGGTGGAGGGTCTTTGTAAGCTTGGGCCTACATTTCTGCAAATTAAGCATGGGATTTTGTCAGGATTAATCGTGCTCTGAATTCCAAGTATTACTAGCAGATACTTATTTATTATGCAGTCCCGTCAGGGAGGTGTATGATTGGCCCAAAATTCATATAACCCTGAGTACTTTGTATTCCCCAGCATCTTGCTCCTCTTCAGCCCTATCCCGTCATCCTACAGGGTAAGTTCTGGCTTACAATATTAGCGAAACAAGACTGCAGTGTATTGTGTCTTTTCACAGTTTGGCCTTCCATTATCAACTTTAAGTAATCATCTGATCAACTGAAAACTTGGAAGTTTCTTCTAAGATATAAAAATTACAGGGTCTGTCATCTGGATGTATTCGTCTTAACTATTCATTGCCCATTGTTATAGTATATTCTCATACATTTGTTTATTGTATTGTTAGAGGTATTCATCAAGATACTTGCAATTATCAATGAAAATGGGTTATTCATAATTTGCAGTAATTGAAAAGCTGTTTTGGCATTTATGTTTCAGAGTAAGATCAAATGTCAAGTTCTTTAAAGAATGTTCAAAGATATTGATTAGGAAACAATCACTTTCCAACTGCTGCAACAAAAAGGCTTATCTGGATTTTTAATTGCAGTGCTTGAAGTAAAGTATAAAGGAAACATCTGTCGGTATACTTATGTCTAACTTGAGAACTGAAAATTTTGTTTCAATGTTATTCCATTTTTAACATCACAAAACATATTCACTTATCTTAGTTACAAAAAAGTTTTCAGTTTTTTTCACCAGAATTATTTTAAAAAATGGTATTGTAAAATAGTGGCTATTTTTTCCTTTCAACATTTTTGTCATTCATAAAAATCTTGATCTAAAAAAGTCCACCATATTTGACAGTTGTGTAGCTTATTTACCCCGAGTTTCTTATGCTTGTCTACAAAAAACTAATTTTCTGACAATAGGATACTTGGCTTTAAGACCTCACATTCATAGATCCAAATGATATAGATGTCACCCTATGGAAGAACACTTGTGTAAGGAAGGACATTTAGACAAAGGCAATAAACAGCATCAAATTTAGTCAACAGTTTTTTAGTCTTTAATAAAAAAATGAAACAAAGACACAAGGCCACATCAAAGATGCAATCTTGCAGAAGTACAGGACACATCTGATTTTCTAAATGCATTTGCAAATGCTGATATATGTAAATTGTATGTTCAACTTGCACTTAGGGACTGAAGTCTTCACTACAAAACACATGATAATACAGCAGGAGATAGAGCAATGTTTAAGTCACTCCTGGATGTGGGACACACATCAAAGTAAACCATGCAGTGAAAAAAAGAATCAGGGAACACACACTGCTCAGGCCAAACTCTGAACACTTTTGCCTTGAATAATATTGAGGCCACAAGATCAGTTGACATATGGGCAAAAGAGATGCCTGATTTTGTGCTAATTGCTCTTCAGTTCACAACTTCTGTGGCAGAGGAAAAAAGTAAGGTGTGATGAAAGAGTTGGCAGTTTTGTCCCCCCGATGAGGGACTCAATCACCTCTGGATTATGTAAGGATACAGGTCCTTATTTACATTAGATTGAATTCTAAATTTCCTAAAAGTAATTTGAGCTTTAAAAGTTGCATGTCTTTTCTTGTCAGACCTGAAATTGATTGATGACCTGTTATGCGGTTATTTAGCTTTCCCCCTCAGTGTCTTCTGGATTGGCTCCTTTCCCCAACAATCCTGCTAGGAACCAAGCAGTTGTATCAGATAAGGATAGACGGATGAGTTCCTTACAGAGACTTTTGAACATATTGCATCATTAAAATTTGAGAGACCTTGGGTCATGCCTCAGTCAAAAAATTCCCACTCCTGGAACGTCATTTACTTTGTTGCAGGCTTTTTTTTTGTGGCAGCTGCCACTCTTAAAAGTGGCATGACACCTCTTCTAATGGCATTAGCCACCTCTCCCAAGTGGCCCACCGCTTGAAAATTTGACATGGCACTACGTAATGAGTAGAAAAAAAATATGCGCAGTATTTTTATGCAAAATAATAGCAGTGCGCCATGTTTAATATAACATAAATTGTACTTTTTTTCATCACTGGCTACGTTTATATGCAGTCAATATTCGGGTTAAGATCAATATTCCGGTTTCTGAAACATTCTGAATAACCCAGTTTACATGTGTAGCGGCTGAAGTCCATTGTAGCCTCTACCGTCTGATGGTGGGTGAAAAGTTTGACGTGTGTCGTTTATAAAGTAAACAAACCGAAAGCCGTATGTGACATTAAATAAAAAAAAAAAATCCTTTTATTTCTCGTCTGTTTCCAGTAAGCCCTGAACAGAGATATGAAAATAATACAAAGAAACCCGAACACAGTCGAAAACTGTCTGGCTCCTCCACCTCCAGAACCATCTCTGTTAATTTACCTAAACATTTATCACCTGTGGCCACCTCAGCATGCATCCCATGATGCTGCCCTGACCTCTAGTGGCCAGGTACAAAAATAAAGACAATGGTAAACAAAAAGTAACACATGGCTCTTACAACATGCGTGAGCAAACAGGGTTATTTCTCTATGCAAAGTATCCCGAACAAAACAGCGACGCACGGAGAACGTCATGACCCAATGTGCGTCATTTCCCCTTCTTCTTCCTGTATCCAATAGCAACGAGAACAACAGCAGCAGCACGGCGGATAATGAACGGCCCGGAGCAGCTAACAGTCGGCTTCGTTTGTGCTTTGGTGCTGGTACTGATCCACCACCAGTACTTGACACTATTCTTTGCCAGTTTTTCATTAATGGATGATGAGAACGCAAAGAATTAGGAAATCGAGCCGGAGCTGTGCCATGTTACAACAAGTACTTCCTGCACTCAAAAGACCAAGATTCCTTGCGAAAAAAAAGAACATGCGCAGTACACAACTTAACGTTCCTTTCGATGACGATATCCCGAACGGCGTATGACCAAATATTCAGGTTACAAAAGGAGTAACCCAGGGGTGATTTTCGGGTTTTTGAAAACCGGAATATGAGCATATTCCGGTTTTTCAAAAGGTTTTTTGGTGTTAACATGGCTGCACGCAACCGGGTTATTGCTAATATTCCAGTTATGAAAGGTTAAATGACTGCATATAAACGTAGCCATTGACAAATTGAATGTAACTGTATAAAATCTGAGAACTACTTGCATTTTTCATGTCTTCAAAAGTTTTACCCTGTGGTTATTTATAATGTCATGGAGATTTCCTTGTCAAAAACCCATGTAGGCTTGTAGCAAACCACAGCTAACACGGTCAAAATAAAGTCAAAACAATTAATAGCAGCAAAAGTGATGCTTCATGAAACCATAGAAATCTTGGCCTGGAGCAGAGCGGTTGAAAGAGAGGGTGGCTTCATTGAGGGTTCAGAACGCAGAGGGTCACCTGGTTCATGTAGCGGCCGAATAGTTCCAAACATAGTTTGGTGGGCCATTTAAATGAACTGCAGAGCCGCGGTTTCTGGTAATTATTAACCAATATTTTCAGTTTTTTACATTCATATATTGATTTAGGCAAATTCCAACGTGGTACATATTCTATGCGCTTGTGTAGGAACATTATTACTGTGATAATGCTTTTAAAATTGCTGAAATTTCCTCTGAAAAAGAAGAATGTGAACAGTAAACTAGCTTTACTTTATGTTCTTGACTAGCAAGCATTGCTTGATACTGTAACGTCATTAAATTTCCTTGTTTATAACATCAGCGTTGGTGATTTGGAAAATTACCGACTTATTTTGTAGTAACATTTCAGACGAAGAAGGAAGAAACCTGTGATATTCCTGAGTAGGAAAACATGTTCAGATGTTTCTAGGACATTGCCTATGCTGTAACTTAGCTTTATTAAATTAAAACATGTGAGAACCTGTCGTTTTTTGCTGGTTGTCTACTCATCCGTACTTTCTTATATTAAACAAAAATTAAGCAATAAAACAATGGCTTACACGATTTCTTTATTCAATCCTGTTGTTTTCAGATTAACCACACAGGCCTAATGCAATCAAGTTTTCATCAAGGATGTAAGATACAACAAGAAGTAGACCAGTGAGCACATTAAAATCAATATTTTGCTTGTAAAATGACCATCATCAAAATATCAACTGTAGCTTCCTACCTGTCAATAGGCCTTCGATAAATACGAGAAACATACATTCCCCATAGGAATCTTATTGCCTCTGTCGCATTGTTTGGCACTATCGAGGGCTCCCATGATCCGCCATTGCTGTCAAATAATTGGTCCGCCGGCGTCTATGG
Organism: Cetoscarus ocellatus; assembly: GCA_037902135.1. Classification (NCBI taxonomy): domain Eukaryota; kingdom Metazoa; phylum Chordata; class Actinopteri; order Labriformes; family Labridae; genus Cetoscarus; species Cetoscarus ocellatus. Next base: position 563,141 of record JBAMNC010001671.1, read on the forward strand.
AGATGACGCCACTCTCTCTTTCAACCGCTCTGGCCTGGAGGAAATAAGTTGAATGACTTCATGACATCATTCAAAGCCATTAAATACATAGAGTTCATTATTTTCAAACGGTTTGCACGAGGAAAGGCCTTCAGCACAATCATATTTTGCTAAAATGACAACAACAAATTTTAAGTAGTAAGTTTGGCATATATTTTGATTCACATCAACATTTTTATTTATGTTTGAATTACTTGATTTTGTGCCTCCTGTCCTGATAATATATTTTCAAAATGGCTTTGAAAAGAAGGAAGTGAAATGTTTTACTCAATGTCCTCTATACACACTTTGTTCCAAATTAAATTTTCAATTAAGTTAGATTTTTAATAAAATAAGTTTCGTTTGGAAATAACCCTTTTTTCTTCATAGATGATTGTATTAGATTCAAATTATATGTACTCATAACTTTTGCCATGTCACGCTTTTCAAATGAAATTCCGCTAAGAGGGGTGGCAAATGCCACCGGAAGCAACATGTCACGTTTTCACGTAGCATTCCACCAGGCAAGGTGGCATGTGCCACTAGAAGAAGAGACATGCAGCTTCCTAGTATTTTATTGCATGTCGCATGTAGATCTCACTACGACTCCATATTTGTTTTAATGACTGGAAATATAATAGGCAATATTTTCATGCCAATTTTTCCTTCTCTCATCAAAGGGTCCATTAAAAAATTTCAAGACCTGTTGCACTGTATCCTGTATGTTGAATGTGGTGTGGCCTGCAATTGGTTCAGGTGGTCATTCAGCAGCTTGGACTTGCCCAGATGCTCTCTGTTGCTCACACGTGTTGAGAACTGTCCTCCTGGATTGATGATGCCTCAGATGCAGTCACTGAAGGTACACAGTAAGGCAAGAAACAAGCTTTAGTAGTTAAAGTACAATTAACTATCCTTCACATGACATTAGAATAAGAAAAATACAAGTGTAACTACATAGACTCGTGGATGATGTTAACAACTGGCAAAAACATAACTAGGTTAAAGTCACTGAATAAAAAAATGCCACTGTACTCTTAATATCACACATTAACAACTTCATAGCAATGCCATAAAACTACTTGATTAAGGTATACTGATTATGTTGACTCAGAAGTTCATGTATCAAAGACATGGGATGATACATGATTATGATTATGGCAGTTCAAAAGACTAATCCATGAAATTGGGCTGTGTCCACAGAGGAGAAAAAAGTTGCTTCTCATACCTGTTGATAAGGCCATATTCTGACAAAAGTAAAACTGAGAAGTAAATGAAACTTCTATTCATTCTGTAGTGTATTTTTCTTTGAACTCTACCTTTTGCATCAGCAGTGAGAGCAGATGCCTCCACTACCAGCTGGAAGGCTGGATCAGGAAGTGATGATTGGATGACAGGACTGTTGGTGCCTGGGGACAACCTGTTGCTCCTGATGTACAGAAAAAATGTACAGGAAAGAAATAAGAGCAGGACTCATGCTGGAGATGTCTAATCATGTATTTTGCACTTGTGATTTTTAGAGACTCTTACCCGCCCTCTCCCCCAAACAGGCTGGGTGTGGTCAGCACTTTATGGACGTTCTGAGAACAAATTGAGTAAGACATCCGTCAATCTCAATCAATAAAATGGCTTTTTTAAAAATTCATTTATTTTTTATTATATTTCAAATCCACCATGAGTACAACACTTTGCCACAATAGGCAGCAGTCACAGCGGCAAGAAAAAAAAAAACCCTCTGTTCAACAGGCAAGAAATCTTGAGCAGAACTAAAACTCATGTTGAACAGCTATCCACCAAAGCTGTGCTGGAAGTGTGAGTGGACAGAGGTGAGAACCCATGATAGTAACAAGTTTATGGATGGCTGGACCATAAATTTGTCCTCACCGTAATTCTCTCTACTGAAATGAAATTTATTTGAGGTTAGCCCTTTGAGAAGTGGCATCTCTATTCAAGAGGGTCCTCCTCTCCATAAGGTAGGCAGTTGTTAAGGTGGTATAATCAATAACAACCTTAAACAGAGACGTCATTCCTTTATTAACATTCACAGTTGGAATGGTTATAAGGTAGATATGACTGATGTTGATTAATACAGCAGCATCTAGATGAACTGCAATTAAATTGGGTTAAATCTATTTAAAAATGGGAACTTAAGTTTAACGGTTTTCATACCCATGTGACACTGTGATAGGATTGTGTTCAAAACAAAACTAAATTGGAAAAGATGCCAGCTTCTGTATCAGGACCAAAAGATGAACTTGAGGTTACTAATAAAAAAGAGAGAAAGTGAAAAGATTTTGTCAGAAATTGTAACTGGGGTAGCCTGATTTTGAATAAGATGAAGCTCTGAGCCACAGTAAACCTGACCCAACTACACCATTAGATATAATGAGAACCCAACACTAAAAGATTGTTTATCGTTAAAATAAGCAATTCATTCATCAGAATTTATTCAATGCACCACTCATCGTGATTAGAACTAGAATATTTTTCCACCTAATTTTTGCATACAATCCTCTGCAATATAGAAAATGAATTAAAACAAGTGAATACAAATATAGTGCTTCACAAATTTATAAGACCAAAAATGTGAAAATGTTATTGGATATACGTTTTGAGCAGGAATAGGGAGTTTTAAGTTGAATTCTCCTTTTCCTTCCCAATTTGGACATCTCTAGGAAGTCAGAAATTAATCAAGCATAACATGTAGCCACTGAAAGTAAATTTTCTGTTCAGGAATGCAATTAATAACCATATTTTGACATCTTAATCAAGAAATAATAGTGTGCTTCACTTTTTTGTTCTGTTTCTTTGTGAAACATTTAATTTGAAAATTAATGGATAACAAAAATTATATTTTACCATTAAAACAACATTTTGGATAAAGAGCTTCTACATCCTGGAGTGTTAACCATTACAGAAACAAACAAACAAAAAGGATTAATTTTTGGCAGCTGCAGCATAAACCTTACATTAGGTGGTTTTCTAATAAATTTCTTCTGCCTACACACCCACACACACACCCACACACCTTCACAACCCTACCACTTTGTATTTTGATGGGGAAATTAATTATTGGATCTTAACTATAGATCTATATGGCAGATAAATGCAGTCGAGACAGGACATTTGATAAAAAAAGTTGCAAAGCGGTTCAATTTGGCCATCTGCCACAAGGGGGTGGACTGGTTCCACTTCAATTCACGCTATGCGCTCCTTTCTGCACAAGGGTGTGTTCTTGATCTTAATAAAAGAAAACATGATACATATCTGCTTAGTGCTTAGCTAGTGTTTCTCTCCAACTAAGGCCCTATTTAAGTGCTTGTTTGCAAGCAACATTTATGTCCATCCCCTCTCTTTTTACACACACAGAACTTCTCCTGCCTGATGATATATTAATATTCTTTATTTTTTGGGTCTTTTTGCTGTTAGTAATAGAGGAGAGACAGAGGATAGAGTTGGAAAGGAGGTGGGGGAGTAAGGGAGGGCATGCAGGAAATGGGTCTAATTTTCATCAGTTAATTTTCAATACATTTTTATTTATTATTACTTTTGTCAGTTTCAAGTTATTTCAGTGACCATTGTGGGTTTTTCGTTTTTTAATGGAAGGGTAGCAACAATTTTGTCCACGTGTGTATATTAGATATATCATGTAAACTGTGTGCACTTTATTATGAAGCAATGATGTAATCATGCCAGGGCCCAGTTGCAGCTGGAGCATTTTGAGTGCAAGCCAAATGGAAAGATAGAAGGAGAGGAACAGTTTTTGGCATAGTCTTAAATCTTTAATAGGTTTTGTTGTTGGAAGCCTTTCACCTAAGCCTAAGTGTATCCAAACAAACTTCAGTTTTTAATTTTATTTGACTAGTAGGTGGTGCTGTGAGTTATTCAAAACTATCATGTCTCAGGAGTTAAGGCTGGTATAACTGTTTAGCACCTAAAATATATTAAAGATATGATAATGTACAGCTGGCAGTGTGAGTGCAGACTAGATGGCTTCTAAGTCGATAGTCCCAAAAGAGGGGATGCAAGTAAATGTCATTTGTAAGCAACAAGTAAAATAATTTGGAAAAACACACACTTGGTAAATGCCTTTATCTGTCTAGATTTATTTTATGATTATATTGTATGCACCCATGCTTTATTGAAACAAAAAGGAGCTCAAAAATCAAAGGCTAAAATGTGAAAAAAAAAAAAACTTTATATGAACAACTGAAATTATAATTTCATATTAGATTTTCAGACAAAGGCTTCTTTCATCCAAGGATGTCTGTGTGGGCTGAAATATCACCATATCACAATTAGTTTTATGGTAGGAAATTTTTAGTTTAGAAATTGCAGACATCCTGAGTCCACTTTTAAAAATCGGCTTAAGACGCACTTGTTCACTTTGGCCTTTGGTGGTGTATAGTCCCCCTTTATTGGGTCTTTTATTTGTTATGTCTTCTCTGCATTGCTCTCAATGTGCTATATAAATAAAGCTGACATTGACATTGACAATAGCGCTTAATAATGGGTCATTTTTTGCAGATACAACACTCCAACACAGTCAATTTTAAACCAACACTCCGTAGTTTTTCCACCCTAATATAATACGCACGTTGGTGTGAAGTGCTCTGTTTTTGTAACCGCGCAGTTACACTCAACGACCATAGAGGCCCCTAGAGAGCTAAAAAGCTGGAATCTTACTTAGTGCTGCTTTAAATATACTCACTCTGAAGTTGAGTACTGTTCATGTTGTTTGTCAATGTTTGAATTTGTGTACAAGTGCTGAGGGACACCACCTCCAGGTATGTGCAGGTAAGAGAAGTTTACTGAGCTGAGGCAAGGCACAGAGAGCTCAAACCAGGGCTGTCTCTGTCCAAAGTAAGGCCCCAAGCTGAATTTTTTAAGGTGTGTCCTGTAATAAGCACCAAAGGTGTCTTCAAACTCGAAATCAGTCAGTCGGCCTATTTAAAGGCTGAAAAGTAGTCACTGTCCTGTTTGGCACCGTGGTGTACCACACTGAACATGGACCACAGAAAGCTAAGGAGAGAGTTGTCTCAGGAGATTAGAAAGAAAATTATAGACAAGCATGTTAAAGGTAAAGGCTATAAGACCATCTCCAAGCAGCTTGATGTTCCTGTGACTACAGTTGCACATATTATTCAGAAGTTTAAGGTCCACGGGACTGTAGCCAACCTCCCTGGATGTGGCCGCAAGAGGGAAATTGATGACAAAATGAGGAGACGGATTATACAAATGGTAACCAAAGAGCCCAGAACAACTTCCAAAGAGAATAGAAGTGAACTCCAAGGTCAAGGTACATCAGTATCAGATCGCCCCATCTGTCCCTGTTTGAGAAAAAGTGGACTTAATGGAAGACGACCGAGGAGGACACCACTGTTGAAAGCAAATCATAAAAAAGCGAGACTGGAATTTGCCAAAATGCATATAGAGCCACAAAGCTTCTTGGAGAATGTCCTTTGGACAGATGAGACAAAACTGGAGCTTTTAGGCAAGTCACATCAGCTCTATGTTAATAGATGCAAAAATGAAGCATACAAAGAAAAGAACACTGTACCTACTGTGAAACACGGAGGAGGCTCAGTTATGTTCTGGGGCTAATTTGCTGCATCTGGCACACGGTGTCTTGAATCTGTGCAGGGTTCAATGAAATCTCAAGACTATCAAGGCATTGAGTGAAATGTGCTGCCCAGTGTCTGAAAGCTTGGTCTCAGTCGCAGGTCATGTGTCCTCCAACAGGATAATGACCCAAAACACAGGTAAAAACACCCAAGAATTGCTAAGATTGATCGCTAAGAAGATTGCTAAGAAGATCGCTAATTGGACTATTCTGAAGTGGCCTTCTATGAGCCCTGATCTAAATCCTATTGAACATTTGTGGAAGGAGCTGAAACATGCAGTCTGGAGAAGACACCCTTCAAACCTGAGACAGCTGGAGCAGTTTGCTCAGGAGGAGTGGGCCAAAATACCTGTCAACAGGTGCAGAAGTCTCACTGAGAGTTTCAGAAATCGCCTGATTGCAGTAATTGCCTCAAAAGGTTGTGCAACAAAATATGAAGTTAAGGGTACCATCATTTTTGTCCAGGCCAGTTTCATTAGTGTGTTTTTTTTTTTAAATGATTCTGTTGAACCACAATTCAACAGCAATGTCTGATTTTCATTAGTTAATTTTCAGTAAATTTTTATTTATTATTACATTTGTCAGTTTCAAGTTATTTCAGTGACCAATGTGGGTTTTTCTTTCTTTAATGGAAGGGTGCCAACAATTTTGTCCATCTGTGTATCTAACTTCATGGAACTGGAAGGCAGAGCAGATTATGGGGCATCGGTGGCGCAGCTGGATAGTGCGCTTGGTCAGTGATCGGGAGGTTGCAGGTTCAAGCCCAGCACCGGGCGACACATGGCGATGTGTCCTTGGGCAAGACACTTAACCCCAAGTTGCTCCCACTGCTGCGTCAGTGGCGTGTAAATGGGCATGAAAGGCGTGATACTGATGGATAACTAACATAGAAACTCTGAACCATCAGTGAGTGAATGTGAGCGCGAATGGGTGTGAATGGGTAAGTATGACCTGCGGCGTAAAGCAGCTTTGAGTAGTCAAAAGACTAGAAAGGCGCGATATAAGCTCAAGTCCATTTAGCAGGCAGACACAGTGTGGCACTCATGCATCTTGTAATTTCTCAGAAAAATGTCTGGAGATGCTGCCTGTTGATATGCACAGACGATATTCCCCCCAAAATAAAAGAAATGTGTGGGCATAGCTGGATGCCTTGGCAATATTTAAAAAAGTTTTCTTTCATTTTCAGTAAAATAAGGTGTACAGCAAATTTTTTAGAGCACATACAGTGCTTGAAATGAGGGTATAATTTCAATTTCTCTCCTTGTCTTTGTTGTTAACTACAACAAGAAAACATTTTTTATGTACTCTTCTCAGTACACTTTAGCTTTCACATCTGCTCCTTTCTTTCCTTCCAGTCTCACACAGTGTGAACTAAGTGAATCACTTTTTAAGTCTATATCATGGTGCTGTTGAGCCATTTGCACGTTCTTTGAGCTAGAGAGAGATCCTTTATCAAACATGGCGGCTCAGGAGAGAAGCAAATGGAATGCAGCGTCTGCATCTTAGTTTTTCATGAACTTTGTGTGAACTTTTCAATGAACATAAAAGATGGACATGACACATGGGATTTATTAGGAGTGATAAATGAGAATAAAATACTATGGAAATACAGCTCACCTCACTTTGCACCACCCAGGGAAGGTGAAAGCCAATTACAGCAAAGCTAATGCTAAGGTTACCCCTTTGAAACATTTGGCATGATAAGCTTGCCAAAGCTGCCTTCCAGTTCTAAGCAAGCTAAGAAAATAATGCTCTATCTGGGTCAAGATGCATGTGTCCAAAACGACTTACATCTAAGATAGGCTTGATAGCCCAAAGAACCTTGCCTGCAGGTTCACCTGGGATGACATGCCCTGACAGGGATTTGAACCCCTGACCTGCTTGGATGACCAGTGGCGCAAAAAGGGGGTATGCACTATATGCGGCGCATAGGGGCGCCGCGCTAGAAGGGGCGCCAAAGTCAATCAATCAATCAAACTTTATTTGTATAGCACTTTTCATACAAAAAAATTGTAGTACAAAGTGCTTCACACAAGGAATAAAATGAAATAACAATAAATGACATAAAAAGTAGAAAACTGCATACAAAGAAAATAAAAGACCCCACCCACTCTCGCAATTCACATACAACACCTACACTGAATTAATCAAACGCACAGCGACATAAAAGGAAATTCTAAACATAACAGAATTAAAAGACTAAGGAAGACTGAGGAAACGCTATCTTTACTTAATAATGAGGAAACACAGGAGCTAATACTTAAATTATAATTAAAAATCATAAGAGATTAGATAAAAATACTATAGGGAAAGGAAGGTAAATAAATAAGTGAACTAACATAATAAAATTTAAATAAATAATATGGTAAAATGAAATAACATAAAACCATATGTGTAATAAAATCAGCTAAAGTAGGATGGTAAAAAGAAAAGCAGTTAACAGAGAATAAAATTCCAGATAATAAATCTGAACTGAAATATGGAAATAAAACAGATTAAGAGGATTAAAAATAATTAAAAAGGTAATAAGAAATAATAAAAACTATAATCATCTAAAAGCTAGAGTAAAAAGGTAGGTCTTGAGTTTGCCTTTAAAAATATGAACAGTAGGTGCTGCTCTCAGGTCGTCAGGTAGGCTGTTCCACAGGCAGGGGCCGTAATAACAAAACGAGGCTTCACCGTATGTTTTAGTCCTGACTTTGGGTACAGTTAAAAAACCAGTACCTGAAGACCTGAGGGCTCTACTGGGCTCATATGATAAAAGCAAATCTGATAAATATGAAGGACCAAGACCATTAAGAGATTTATAAACTAATAAAAGAACCTTAAAATCAATTCTAAAAGATACAGGAAGCCAGTGCAGAGACTTTAAAATCGGGGTGATGTGGGCTTTCTTTCTGGTCTTAGTCAGCATGCGTGCAGCTGAATTTTGAAGCAGCTGAAGCTGTGAAATGTTCTTTTTGGGAAGACCAGAAAGAAGAGCATTACAATAATCAATTCTACAGGTAATAAAAGCATGGATAAGAGTCTCTGCATTGGCCTGAGAGAGAAACTGGCGCACTCTGGAAATGTTCTTTAAATGATAAAATGACTTTTTTGTTACATCCCTTATGTGCAGGTCAAAGCTGAGGTCTGAATCAAATATAACACCAAGATTTTTGGCCTGCTGACATGGACTAAAAGGCAGTGCTCGGAGTTTGCTCTCCAGTTTTTCTCTCTGAGGACCTGTACCAATAACTAAAACCTGAGTTTTGTCCTGGTTGAGCTGAAGGAAGTTGTCTGCCATCCAGGACTTGACATCTAAAATACAATTAAAAAGGGCATCAATGAGCCCTGTGTCATCAGGAGACACGGCGATGTAGAGCTGAGTGTCATCAGCATAGCTGTGAAAGTTGATGCTGTGTCTCCTGATGACATCGCCTAAAGGCAACATATAAATATTAAAAAGTGTAGGACCTAAAATTGAACCCTGGGGGATGCCACAGTTAACACTGTAGAGTCCTGACTGGCATTCCCCCATGTTCACATAAAACTTTCTTTCTGTCAGGTATGAATTAAACCAATTAAAAACAGTGCCAGAAAGTCCAATCAAACCATTGAGTCTATTTAAAAGAATCTGGTGATCTACAGTGTTGAATGCTGCACTCAGGTCGAGCAGCACAAGCACAGAGAGCATTTTTTGATCCATATTTGACCTGAGATCATTCACTATTTTAACTAATGCCGTCTCTGTGCTGTGGCTGGCCCTAAAGCCAGACTGATACATTTCACCAATGTTTAAAGTTTTCATAAAATCATTTAATTGGTTAAAAACAAGTTTTTCTAAAATTTTACTTAAAAATGGCAGATTGGAAACTGGCCTGTAATTATCTAAAATCGATGGGTCCAAATTATTTCTCTTCAGAAGGGGCTTGACCACTGCTGTTTTAAAAGCAGTAGGAAAAACGCCCATCTGAAGAGAATAATTAAAAATATTAAGAATATCAGATTTAAAAAATGTATAAATTTGTTTAAAAAAGGATGTGGGGATAGGATCTAAAAGATATGTTGCTGGTCTTAGCTGGGAGACAACTTTGTCAAGCATTTCAGCATCAACCAAGACAAACTTCTCCAGTGTTTCCTCATTAGAGAATAAAATTTGGGGCGTGTTAAAAGTTTCACTCTTGGTGTTTGATAAACTTGATCTAATTAACTCAGTTTTACTGCTGAAGTGGTGGGGAAGAAATTATTTCAAATCTGTATTTACTGTAATGAACGGCAGTTTGTGCATGTGTCAATAGTAAGATAAAGAACAGACACGTCAGTGACTGATACGGCGCCCTTTCGCTTCTTCTTCACCCCCTCTCTCTCCAGAGGGCGTGCCCCCTGGAGCGTGCGCTGGAGTAAGAGTGTTTTCGCTTGAATCGTGTTGACAGATTACAGAAAGCTAAAGATGGAGAGGCAAAAAAGAAAGCTATCAGGGACACAAAACAGAAAAGGAAGAGGGAGAGGGAGAAAGATTTTAAAGGAATGAAAAAAAGCTTTTCAATTTTTCTTTTTTCACCGTGCTGTGTTTCACGCGGACCGGTGGACGGTTATCTGAGTGGCTCAATGTCCGAATTTTCACTGTTACTTAAGATGCACTTCTCTGTGTTAAAATCATGAGGCAAGAAAGAAGCTGATTGGTGCATTAAGACTTTTATAAACCTCACCTATTGACCCGACAATTTTACAGAGGAGAGACATGCTTCATGCCGGCTCCTTCGGGTGCTTTGCCCCCCCCCCCTCTTGCTCTCCCTACCGCGTGGTAATGTGACAATTATGACCGATTACAAACTCACCCCCTTTGGCACATCTTTGTTTGAGGGTTTTTTTTTTTGGTTGTTGGGTCTGCATACCCCTCAAAAAATAGGTAGTTGTACCACTGTGGATGACAAGCACTTTAACCCTCTAAATTATGGTAATGGAAAAATAGACTTATGCTTATAGATCGCTTTTTTAGTCTGCTGGACAACTGAGAGCAGCTCTACACCGCAGGTCACACCTACCAAGTCACACCCATTCAGTCTCACATTCACTCACTGAAGGTTTAAAGTTTCTATGTACAGTTGTGTTCAAAATAATAGCAGTCCCACATCACTAGCAAGATAAATCACTGTTTTTGTTAGAATTTCAACTTCTACACTGCAAGTAAGTTTCTAGAAGGTTTAGTAAAGTTATAGAAAACCAACAGACCCAACAGGCATGACGTGCATGCTGCTGATTCTGTGAAACTGAATCATTAACTGAAAGGGGCGTGTTCAAAAACATAGCAGTGCTGAGTTCAAGTAGTGAGGTAATTGATTGTGTGAAAAAAATAGGTGTTAAACAGGTGGCCCTTATTTAAGGATCAAGGCAACTGACGCTGCATATGCTGGCTGTGCATTTGTCCTTGAAAAACAGAGTAAAATAGATCATTCAAGACATTGTTCAGAAGAACAGTGTTCTTTGATTAAGAAGTTAATAAAAGAGGGGAAAACCTATGAAGAAGTTCAGAAAATGATAGGCTGTTCAGCTAAAATGATATAAAATGCTTTAAAGTGGCAGCCAAAACCAGAAAGGCGAGGAAGGCAAAGAAAAACGACTATTCGAATGGATCGGAGAATAACCAAAATAGCAAAGGCTCAGCCAATGGTCAGCTCCAGGAGTATCAAAGAAGATCTAAGGCTGCCTGTGAGTACTGTAACAATCAGACCATGTCCATGTGAAGCCAAGCTACCAGCAAGAAGCCCCCGCAAAGTCCCATTGTTAAAAAAAAGACACGTGCTGAAGTGGTTATAATTTGCCAAAGAACACATTGACTGGCCTAAAAAGAAATGGCGCAATATTTTGTGGACTGATGAGAGTTAAATTGTTCTTTTTGGGTCTAAGGGCCACAGACAGTTTGTCAGACGACCTGAAAACACTGAATTCAAGCCACAGTACACAGTGAAGACAGTGAAGCATGGTGGTGCAAGCATCATGATATGGGGATATTTCTCGTACTATGGTGTTGGTCCTATTTATCGCATACCAGGGATCATGGATCAGTTTGAGTACATCAGAATACTGGAAGAAGTCATGTTGCCGTATGCTGAAGAGGAAATGCCCTTGAAATGGGTGTTTCAACAAGACAATAACCCCAAACACACCAGCAAGTGAGCAAAATCATGGTTCCAGACAAACAAAATTCAAGTAATGCAGTGGCCAGCACAATCCCCGGACCTTAATCCCATAGAAAACTTGTGGGCTGACATAAAAAATGCTGTTCATGAGGCAAAACCAAGAAATGCAGAGTAATTGTGGAACGTAGTACAATTGTCCTGGGCTTCAATACCTGTTGACCGGTGCCAAAAGTTGGTAGGCTCCATGCACCACAGATGTGAAGCAGTTATCAGAAACCATGATTATGCAACTAAATATTAGTTTATGATTCTCAGGAAAGTTGAATCATCAAGCAATTCTTAGCTTATACACTATATTTTTGAGTTTGTAAATAAAGATGTCAACACTGCTATTTTTTTGAACATTATATTTCTTGACTTTCTGTAAAATATTATCAAATTCAATTACTTTTTCCAATTTTCTTGCTTTGAAATAGAATGTGCAGTGTCCCCAATGCATTTGTGTGCATTAAAATAAAATTTATTTGAAGAATTTTGAGGTTTACTCAGCTTTTTAAACACACTGCTATTATTATGAACATAGCTGTATGTAGTCCATCAGTATTACCTAACACATTCACATCTTTTCATAACCATTTACACAACACTGATGCAAACAGTGTAAGCAAATTGGGGTTAAGTGTCTTGCCAAAGGGCACATCACCATGTGACAGTCAGAGCTGGGCAACCTTCCGATTAGGGCTGCAGCTATCGATTCTTCTTGTCATCGAGTATTCTATTGATTCTTTTTGCGATCAATCGAGTAATTGGACAAGAGATACACACTGCAATTTTTTTTACATTGAATCACTTTTGCTTTATTTTAAAGCATTACTAACATACACTCTTGATCAAAATTTTAAGACCAGTTGAACAATTGCAAGAATTTACATTTTGCACTGTTGGATCTTAAAGAAGGTTCAAAGTAGAGCTTCAAAATGCAAAAAGGAAGAAATGGGAGTGAGACAAAATTTGAGTAAGCAATTTATTGCAAATAACAATTTAACTGAAATAGGCTGTTCATCAGCTGGTCAAAAGTTTAAGACCACAGCCTTTAAAAGCCAAAATCTTCACAAAAATGTGGATTCAGTGTCATTTTCTGTCAGGTATTCACACTGTCATGACCTCCTGATGGCAAAGGCAAAAAAGTTTTTCCTCTTTGAATGCGGTCGGAAGACAGTCATTTTAAACTTCTTAAAAGATCCTGAGGGTTATGGAACAAAAAAGTCAAGTGGTAGACCCAGAAAAATTTCACTGGCCCTTAGCCGGAGATTGGCTGTCCGTCAAGACACAGGATGATCCTCGGCCCAAATTAAGGTGCCGACTGCAGTCCAATAACCATCAGACGGCATCTGCGAGAGAAGGGTTTTAAGAACAAAAGGCATCTTCAAAGGCCTCATCTCCTTCAAAGCCACAAAAGTACCCGTTTGGAGTTTGCACAAGAGCACCAAACATGGGACATTGAGAGGTGGAAGAAAGTTTTATTCTCTGATGAGAAAAATTTTAACCTTGATGGTCCTGATGGTTTCCAACGTTACTGGCATGACAAAGAGATCCCAACTTTCTACAAGGCACAGGGGAGGGGGCGCCATCAAGATCTGGGTTGCTTTTTCCTTCGATGGAACAATGAAGCTTCAGGTTGTGCAGGGGCGTCAAACGGCAGCTGGCTGTGTGGAGATGTTGCAGGGGGCATCCCTCATGACTGAAGGTCTGTGTGGTCATGACTGGGTTTTTCAACAGGACAGAACTGCAGTTCACAATGCCCGCCTGACAAAGGACTTCTTCCAGAGGAATAACGTCACTCTTTTGGACCATCCTGCGTGTTCCCCTGATCTATGTCCAATTGAGAAAATTTGGGGACTGGGGGCAAGGATATTTACAAAAATGGACATCAGTTCCAGACAGTGGATGCCCCCCCCATGAAGCCATATTCACCACGTCATCTGTAACTTGGCAGCTTGACCCGGGTGTGATGTTCTCACTGAAGCCGGTCGGAGACGAACCGATAAAAACCCATGTCGCTTGCAGGGTAAGTCGACCCAGGTCGAAATGCCGATTAGACCCTTTCAAACTGCGGACTTCCTCTGGCGCATCAAGCTGATGTCATCACGTTGATGACGTCATCGGCGCAACAAAACACGACCACGTAAACAATGGAAAAGAGCATGGACGCTGTTTTCTGTACTTTGTACTTTTGTCCCTCATTAAAAATGTACAAACTTGGCGCTGATGATACAAAGGTGGATGGAATTTGTTGCTGAGATGGCAAAGAGTCACGTAAGTTACAGACAGAGGGGACGGGTGCGATGTTATGCCATAAGCATGTAATGCCGACGTCATACGTAACTTGGCAGCTTGACCCGGGTGTGATGTTCACACAGAAGCCGGTCGGGGACGAGCCGATAAAAACCCATGTCGCTTGCAGGGTAAGTCGACCCAGGTCAAAATGCCGATTAGACCATTTCAAACTGCGGACAGGAGCCGATTGTTGGCGGATTTACGCAGGTTTTTTGGCCAGTCTGAAAGGGGTATTAGAGTATTTTATCCTGCCGGCTTACTATAGGGGTGCTTGAGAGTGTGTGCTTGTGAAAAGAACCTGTTTATTTGTGAAGAAAACTGGTACAAAATTTAAGTTTAAAGGTGACAATTTTATTTCTTTTTTTTTCCAAATTAAAGTGAGAAATTTTATTTTATACAATTGCAGTGTATTTCTGTTATGTTAAGGTATTCTTACAAGGTTTAAAGGTCCTAAAAAATAGTCAAAGCTAAGGACTTAGTGATTCTAAGTTACAGGGTTTTATTATTCCCCAAAACTAATAATTTTATTGAATTTATCTGAGTTACTCTTCTAGAACAAATAAGGCTAAAGAACTCAGGGCCCCTTTCTACACTTTCACCTGGTAGACGGGCTACATGTGTCAAACACAGTGCGCTGTATAGTGGTCTGGATTTAAACGAAACCTCAAGGCACATTATTTGCTTCGAGGATTATTTTTGTAATCAAATTAGTTGAAATCCCCAAGAAATCGTTTCAGCCCTACTTCAAATTTCTGACACAATGCACTCTCAAACTGCGCCATCGACTCCTCAATCCAGTAGCTTTATCAATATGGAAATTAGGTCTATATCTGCTGATTTTGGGCAATGGTTTGAATGTTTATTTAGGGTAGGAGGATTGGCTTACTGAAATGCTCTGAAAGGTTTCAGTCCAAATGTAGAACAGAGCCATTGGATGAATAAGGTTTTAATAGACACAATAGTTGAAAGATGTAAGGTTTGCTCTGCACATCCATGAAAAAAGGAACCAGTAAATTTATAAAATCTAGGGTATTATTACCCATGGTCAACATACAAGCGAATTATTTAACTCATGTCAGTCAAGATGCCCAGTTAAACTTTTACCTGAACAAAGCCTAGCAGTCTCTTGTTGGAGATCTCAAGATGTTTCCTGATCATCTCTGACTTCCTTAACTGGCAGTCAATGGTTGTCAGCCTTCGGTTCAGTTCCAATACTTCCCCCTGACAAACACACAGGACACAGAACCAATCTGTAATTAATCCAAGTGTGTGCTCTAAAAAAACCTGCTGACAATATGATGTAGAAGAGTGTTACAAATGCTGTCAACAAGAGATAATTTAAGAAATATCCAACTATGGTCAGACCAAATAAGACAGGATGCCAGAACATCAACCAAGTTTTGACATAGAGTAATTTGTTTTAGCTGACAGTCAATTTGCAAATCCAATCTTTATTCAAATCATAATTTTGAAGTCTTATATCTGATTATTATATAAGGATTTAATCATGTTTCTTTGTCAAAGTGACAAGACAAAGGAACTGATAGTGGTTCTGAGTTTTTTTCATTAAGTACCTGGTTGTGTAGCTGGAAAATAAACTGGATTGGTCTAAGAACATCTTGGCCACCTACAAGAATAACCTGAACCACCTCCAACTCTTATGGAAGCTGAGCTCTTTATCATCTGTGGGATAATGCTGAGGATGTTTTATGAGTCTGTGGTGGCCAGTGCTACCCTGTTTGCTGTTGTGTACTGGGGAAGCAAGTTGATGAGGCTTGCAGACTCAACAAATTATTCTGCTGCCAGTGACCTGGTGGGTGTGGAGCTGAACTCTTTGCTGGTTGTGTCAGAAAAAGGGATGCTGTCCTAACTACATGAAATCTTGGACAATGTCTTCCACCCCCTCCTTGACCTTGACCTGCTGTCAAGGTCAAGGTCAAGGAGGGGGTGGAAGACAGAAGCACAGTTTGTGCTAGACTGAGGCCCTGTATACACGGAGACGCTCACACCTGAAACGCAAAGGTTTTTCCTTGTCGTCTTCAAAAACGAAATGCGTTCAGACGGAGACTTGAGAACGGCTGAAAACGCTGTAGTGTGCATGCCAACTTTTCACAAACAACAATGGCGAGTGGACACACAAAGATGCAGGAGTTTCTTGTCTGGACACCAAATCTGTCTGGATAGTTTTGTGTGGATAACAAACCGAGCACGGTAAGCAGCACACATATTACTCGGTAGACAGCCGAAGCTGTTCTTGTTCCTGGTATGCGTGTGCAGCCTTCATGTGAAAGAGTACCGCGCATGCGCAGACATCAGCGTTTCCCCCTGAAACGATGAATTCTGTTTATATGAGACCGGGTGGTGATGCATTTTGAAAACTCTCCCTTGGACCCCGGTTTCAAAAGTTTGCGGATTCAAGCACTCTGGGCACTGGTCTCATGTAAACGAGAGGCTAAAACGCAATCAAACTCTTCAGATTCGGCGAAAACAGAGTCGTGTAAACAGGGCCTGATTCTGCCATGAAAGCACCACAGTGTCCCTCAGGGGTCATTCCTGCCTGATGACATCAAGATTCCTATCTCTCTTACCCCTTTCAGACTGGCCAAAAAACCTGCGTAAATCTGCCAACAATCGGCTCCTGTCCGCAGTTTGAAAGGGTCTAATCGGCATTTCGACCTGGGTCGACTTACCCTGCAAGCGACATGGGTTTTTATCGGCCCGTCCCTGACCGGCTTCTGTGAGAACATCACACCCGGGTCAAGCTGCTAAGTTACGTATGACGTCGGCATTACATGCTTATGGCATAACATGCTTATGGCATAACATCGCACCCGTCCCCTCTGTCTGTAACTTACGTGACTCTTTGCCATCTCAGCAACAAATTCCATCCACCTTTGTATCATCAGCGCCAAGTTTGTACATTTTTAATGAGGGACAAAAGTACAAAGTACAGAAAACAGCGTCCATGCTCTTTTCCATTGTTTACGTGGTCGTGTTTTGTCGCGCCGATGACGTCATCAACGTGATGACATCAGCTTGATGCGCCAGAGGAAAAAAACAGCCACGCAGCTCATCTGCTGCTGAGTAGACCCAGGTCTGCTGGCAGTGGAAATGGAGTCACTCGTGGGTTAACCAGCGTTGAAAAAACCAGCGTTGACCTGCGGATTTTAGTGTGAAAGCGGTATCTGAGTGCAAAACTCTCAGTCTCAAAGAGAAAAAAATGTCTCCATGATATTTTCAACTGCTATCTAGAGCTGTGTGGTGGTGCATCAGGTAATACTGGTACCTCAAAGTTAAAAGTTTACTGGTTTAACTCCCAAAGTCAGTTGGGGCATTTTCTGTGATGAGTTTGCATGTTCTATCTCTGAAGGCATGTTTTCTCAGGTTACTCCAGTTTCATCCCACTGACCAAAAACAGGCTTGCTATGTTGATAGGTGACTCTAAATTACCCTTAAGTATGACTGTGTGCCTAAATTATTGTCAGTCTCTACATGTAGGCCCTGTGATAGGCTGCTGTTCAGTCCAGATTGTACCTCACCTCTCGCCCAGAGTCAGTTGGGCAGGATCCAACCCCCCACCCCCTGCAACCCCTAAATTGATATTACTGTTATTTATTTATTTATTTATTTAATAGGGACAGTACACATTAACTAACATCTATTCAGAAAACAATAGATGTAAATATGCCGGATTATAGCATCAATGCTAATTTACATCCGCAGTCCCAAGGCAGGTAACACCAAAACATGATGCCAAAGACACCACACACATAAAAGCAGGACATAGAACAGGACAATAGATCATAATAAGAGCACATCACAAGACAGTTCATTTCTAAAACCCTAGAAGTTAATGGTTACAGGACTGGTTTGCTTTCAGCCACTGCTTGACATGCGTTTTGAAAGTTTGTAATTTGGGGCACTCCCTTATGGCGAGTAGGAGACTGTTCCAGATCTTACTGGCCTTTATAGAGAGAGAGTTTTGTCCAAAGGCTGTTTTACTGTACGGCACCTCACAGTCCCCTCTCGAGGAGGCCCTGGTCATGAGGCCGCTGTGAGTCCTTATTTTAAAAAAGTCAGACATAGGAGGTGAAGCAAGTCCATGGAGCATCTTACACATCAAACAAGCAAATTTAAAATTTATAAAGTCCTCGAAGCTCATGAAGCTGTACATTTTTAAAATGCTGAAAACATGGAATGACATTGGTTTTCTACAGAGGATCTTGAGTGATTTTTTATAGAGTGATTCTATGATTTTGCACGTATTTACACCTGCCAGCGACCAACATGTAATACAATATTCAATGTGGGACAGCATCACTGAATGCAAGAACATTCTAGTGGCACCCAGTGTTATGAAAGGTCTTATTTGTTTGAAATTGTTCCAACTGAATCTCACTGTATTAGCTATTCTTTTAATGTGGTTTTTGAAACATAGTGTAGAATCGAGTGTTACACCAAGGTACTTAAGTTCAGAAAAAATTTCTTGTTCCTGTCCTCCAAGAAATACACCCAAATGTTTGATGTCCAGTGGTTGCTTTGTGAACATCATACAAACAGTTTTAGTTGTATTTAAAAGTAGGCAAGATTTATATAGCCATTCATTTACTGCAGGGGTCACCAGCCTGTAGGTCTGGATCTACTTGTAGATCTTTAAGATGTTTCAAGGAGATCTTTCAGACTAGAGGGTCTGGTCTTACTCTAACGCATGGGATGGACCTTTTTACTTGTATAACATACATGGATCTGGTGAATCAAGCTGCTTCGCAAGCTTAATTGAGTCTAAATGTCCTTCCCTCATCCAGTTAGTTTCAGTATTAGCAAGTTACTCAGGCAGTTTAACATGTTTTATGCTTACATTGTTCCAGTCTTCAGCTTTCAGAGTCATGTGTTTCGTTTTGTGTTTGGCCTCATAAGTTGTAAAATGCAAATGTTATTTAAATTCCACATATTCTGTATTATAGTCCTTCCCTTTATCACATTGATGGTTTGGAGATTGTATATCTGGCTTAAATGTGGGTAGAAAGAAATAATGATCAGTGAAAATTAACTTTTTGTATAGGGTTCTCAGTGAATTTGGGCGGGTAGACCTTGCTCTCTCTAATTAACATCATAGTGGATCTTCAGTTGACAAAGGTTTGTGACCACTGGTGTACAGGAACCATCACTGAAGTAAGCACAGAGGCTGCTTCTTGACTATTTTTTGCAATAGTAAAGATGTCAGCGTACATTTGAAATTCAACTTTATGTCATGAGTTGGGCAGGTCATTAATATACATTGAGAATAGCAGAGGGCCAAATATTGACCCCTGAGGTAAACCAACAGAGATATCTAGAAAAGGTGATTTGACACCGTCAATGCAGACACATTGTTTTCTGTATTCTAAGTAAGATTTTATCCACTGAACTGCGTCCATAGAGAAGTTAAAATAGCTTAATATAGACAACAGAATTTCGTGATTAACAGTGTCAAATGCCTTTCTCAGATCCAGGAATACGGCACCAACGCAAGCATTTGTGACCAACATGCGTTTAATCTTTTCTATAATTAGACAGTTTGCAGACTCGGATGAATGATTTTCACGGAAACCAAATTGCATTGGATGCAACAGGGGGTAGCCTTTATTTAAATGTTCGGGCTCTAATTTCGTAGACCAGGCGCAGGCACTGGTCTACGAAATTAGCGCAGGGCACACCTGCCCTGCGCCGCGCCTGCGCCTGGTCTCTCCTCCTCATCCTCCTTGCAATAATGTACTCCATCTTTTTAGATCACTTTAAGAATAAAGATTAAAATAGAGAAATATAGGCAATCACAGGTAAATCCTTAAGACACCGAGTGACTTACATTTATTCAGCGAGCGTCTCTCTCTTTCTTCTTTTCTTTTGAATTTCATGAGATGAGAGAAGCCAGATACTCCGTATCAGATGATGTGGCTGTTTGTGGTTGGCTTGAGAGATATGAACTTGTTAGTTATGACAAACGTCTCTGATCTGACATCAGATGTGACGGGACAATTAATATAGATACAAATGTATGTGCTGGTTCAGACGGTTACATTATATAGTGGTTGCTGTGATTGTTTATTTCATTGAAATGTGCTTGACACTCTGGATACCTGCCTGTGAGGTTTTGGTGCCGTGTGCGCACTGTGCGCCTGTCAGCCAAATTACCACTGCACAGGGTGCGCCTCGTCTGCGCCGAGAATAGACCAGGTTGGAGCTGGCGGGCTTTCAGCGCACCTTCTGCACAGTTTTTTGGCACGAAATTGTCACTGCGCCAAGCTGTATCTTTCGACACCTCCCCCTGGTGCACCATCACACCCATCTCGGCGCAGCCGGTCTACCAAATTGCCAAATTGGCTGCGCACGGCGGTGCGCCGGACGAAATTACTACTGCGTGGGGTGCGCCACCCTGAGTTGCGCCAGGAAATTAGAGCCCTTCATTTATAATTTTTGCAACTCACCTCTCAGCAACTTTAGAAACCACAGGAAGTATACTGATTGGTCGATAATTGGCTATATTTGAACTGTCACCAAATTTAAAGATTGGGGTGACTGTGGCCATTTTCCAGGACGATGGGACAACTTTTTGTTTAAGTGTTAGATTAACCATGTAAGTTATTGGTGAGAATAGGGATTGTTACATAGTTTGAGAACATTCGTATCCAGCGCATGGACATCCTTGCCTTAGAATTCTTTAGTGAGCCGATGATGTTAGCAACTTCCACCTCTGCTATTTCTCATAGAGAAAAAACAGGCCGTGTAAGATTAATGGGTAGGTGGTGGAAACATTTCTGTTATCTCCCGAACTTAGTTAGAGAAAAAAGGGTTCAACTCATTAGCTAGAACAGTTGGATTAGATACCATTGCATGGTTTATTTTGAACTCAATATTTTTCTTTGAGTCTTTAATGTCTTTGCCAATTAATTCATCAAGATTCTGCCAGATCTTTTGGGCATTCCCCTTTGCATCAACGATAATATCCATGAAGAATTTTGCTTTAGCCTTTCACAGACTTTGAGTTACTTTATTTCTTAAAGATGTGAATTTTTGTCTATCTGTGGTAAGACCAGTTTTCAACAATATTTTAAGTTGTTTATCTCAGTCATTCATTATTTTTCTGCATTCATTATTTAACCAAGGTAATGACTTCCCCTTTTGTGTTGGTTTCCCCTTCTGGTGAAGTTTCCCGTAACTTATTTAATTTTTGTGAAGAACAAACTGCTGGAAATCTCTATGTCATTATTTTGGAATATTTCACTCCAGTCAGTCCTTCTCAAAGCTACCTTCAGATTTTGCATTTGTTTTTTTTGGAATTGTACGGCAAGATACTGTAGGGGCCACATTTGAGTTATTTACATGGTAAAAATTTTATTTTTGTTGTTAACCTTTAATTTTGACTGCGCCCTCCGCAGGTGGTGAGGGCGCTCACCTATAAGTAGTGATGTTATGAGGTGTACCGAGGCTTCGAAGTGTGTGCAGAGTAATGGAGCGGGCGATTCTTCAAAGCCCGTATCGAGGCTTGCTTCATTTAGGGGAGGAGCCAAAAATGATGACGTCCGAAGCCTCGCTGCCCGGCTGTACCACGTGCCTGCTTCGGGAAGTGGTTCAGATTTTGACGCGAGGTTTGACAGCAATATAAACCCCTCAGGCTCCATTCAGAATGTGAGTTTTTGAAAGAGAGTTACAGTCAGCTGAGAGTTTGGATGGTTTGGATACGAGAGTTTGGATAGCGTTTATATAGTTTTGAGATAGTTTGGAGAGTTTAGAGAGAGAGTTAGAGAGATAGATTGAAGATTTAGGAGAGTGAGGAGAGGATAGGTAAGAGGATGGAGCCAGGTAGGAAGAGGAGCATTTCCCCTGTGTGGGAACATTTTGATTTGATTACTCCTAATAAGGCAAGTGAAATCGAACAATATTTCAGACACATTAGGTTTGCTTATCAAGAAATGTATTTTTCACTGTTTCTTATTTTTATTCAAAGGTGAGGTGTTTTGTGTGTGTCCAAGTTACACAAGCGTATTAAAGTGCCCTCTTCCTAGTTCCACAAGCACTTTCACTGTCCTCTGCCTGCTTAAAACCATGACACTTTCCTGAAGTGACAGAAAAACATAACACAACCTGCCACATCATATGCTGGGCTACTATCATTTTACGAAAACACACAGTACATTCAAAAAATATTTTATTACACACATATGTGATAAATTATGTAGAGAAATTACTCGGTCATAGACTTTTTTTTTTTTTTTTTTAATTTTTAATTCCCAAGAGCCATAACAGACAATGCATCACACATTATGTGGTTAAGATAAAGCGGCCTGTGATTATACACCTGGCCAGTAGGTGGGTTCGTGTGCACGTGAAGCTTCAAGAGATGAACCCTTTCTCGAACCAATTGGCTCAAGTGGTTCAATGCCTCATGAGGCTTCATCTCACCATCACTACCTATAAGTAGGAGCCGCTGACGCACAACCTGATGACGGCTCACAGCACATATTATCATTGACCGCAGGCTTTAAAATACTGTGATTTATTGTTAACAAAAACCCTTATTCCTCTTTTATTTTATTTATACATTTTTTTGCAATAAAACAACACAACTTGACCCAGCTCTCTGAGGATTCATTTTTGAAAGCTTGCGCGTATCATGAAGATGCTGTGGAGATGTTCCCGTTTAAAAACCAAGAAGGGCTAGAGGACAAACCTGTTTTAAAGCTTTGGGCCATTACGATTCGTCAATGATAAGCTGTGGACAGACTTTGGAGGATTCGGAGAGCCGGGTAAAGGACAAAGGAGACGCCAGTCTGAGCCGCGGAAAAGAGGAACAAAGAAAACTCTAGAGGAGGTACATGCCCCCATTACAAACTTTTTTGATGAATTTTTCGTTAGAAGACATTGTTTGAAGAATAACAAAACGAAAACATCCGTTATTTTTTGTATTTATGGAATGTATTCTTTGTTTTTCCAACTATTTTACCGCTGTGCCAAACAATTGAGAGCCGTGGGGGCGCGACCTCTAATGAACTAAATTAAGTTGAAGGAACATGGATTTTGGAAGATTAAGAACTGTTTTTGAAGTGTTTGAATACTTTTCGATTTTTTGAAGAAAAGAGGAAAATTTTTGAACATTTTTTAGTCGTTATTTTTTGACTAAAATGGCTAATTCTGATGAAGGAGAAACGTCAGCTGTGGGAGACGTGAATGGAGCAGCTGCGCGTCTGCGCTCAGCCAGATCAGGAAAACTGTCTCACCTTACACGGAGGATGAACATTGTAAAAAATGTAATGACTAAAAATGAGTTCCTAGATGAAGTTAAAGGAAACATGATCAAGTTCAGTGAATATCTGGATGATTTTAAAGACTTGAATGCCTCTTACTCTGCCATGTTGGTTGAAGAAAAAAGGAAAGAAGACAATGAAAATTGGTACCAGCCCAAATGTGCGCAAATAATAGATTTTTTAGCTGAAGTGACAAAATGGATTGTTAATGCAGAGAACTCCAACTCCAATAGATTACTTTTATTCCCCCCGATGCAGATTATTCTAATCCAGAGGAGGAATGTGAGGGTGCAGGTCTGATTGAGACTGATAGGCAGTCAGTCAGGTCTGTTTCCAGTAGAAACTCAACTTCTTCATTACGCATCAGTGCAGAAGCAGAGAGGGTAGCTTTAATGACTTAAGTTTCAAAGCTTCAGGAAAAGCATGCAATTGAAGAACAGGAACAAATGCTAAAGAAGCAAAGAGAAACATTAGAACTGCAGACAGAGATAGCAGCCACTACAGCTAAAATTAACTACCTCAAGGAAGCTGAAAGTTCAGAAAGTGGTCCCTTCCAGCCTGAGACAGTCATAGACCCTTCATCAGCTGGTCTGGAGAAGCATTTAAATCTTAAACGTGAGAGTTTAATTTCTCTCTCAGATAGAACACTCCCAGCTGTTAGAGCAAAGGCAGGTGTTCAGGTCATCAACCACAACCACTGCAGACCTCTTCCCAGAGAATCCCCTCTATCAAACTTCCTCTGATGCCCCAAGAACAAGCCCAAGGTACAGAGCCAGCACCCTTTTTCGTGTCCAGCACAGCACAGGAGAACAGCATCATCAAAATCCTGGAGAACCAAAATGAACTGACTAGGATTCTGGTGAAACAGCAGATCACGTCTTCTCTCCCCCAAGGAAGCCTTCCACTGTTTGATGGACAAATCCTTGAGTACAAGTCATTCATGAACTCCTTAGAAAACATGATTGAAAACAAAACGGACAATAACAGAGACAGGTTGCAGTTCCTCATACAAAGGCCAAGCACAGAAACTGGTTAAAAGCTGTGAATACATGTCACCAAACAGAGGCTATCCAAAGGCAAAGACTTTATTAAAGGAAAACTTTGGAAATGAATACAAAATCTCTTGTGCTTACCTGGAAAAGGCTCTTGCCTGGCCCCAAATAAAATCTGAGGACTCAAGATCTCTGCAAGACTATGCCATGTTTTTGAGGAGCTGCTGTAATGCCATGGAGGAAATGGAGTACATGGAGGAGCTTGACACAGTCTCCAACATAAGAAACATTGTTCTTAAACTGCCCCTAAGCTCAGAGAAAGATGGCACAACAAAGCATATGAGCTGCAAGAGGAACGGCATTGCAGGGTCAGAATTCAGGACCTCATCTGCTTTATTGAAAAACAAGCCCGTATAACAGCAGATCCACTCTTTGGTGATCTTCATGACCAGTCAGGTAGCAGAGGCAAAGCTAGACCCCTTGTTAAGTCACAGATATCCGAACCAGCAGGAAGTAGTTTTGCCACTAGCATCTCTTTTGCCCCAAAAGAAATACCACCCAATCCCACATGCCCCTTCTGTAGTTCAGGACACAAATTGGACATGTGCAGACAATTCTTAAAAAACACACATAGAAGTAAGCTTAGCTTTCTACAAACTAAAGGCATTTGCTTTGACTGTCTCTTCACAGGTCACATAAGCAGAGACTGCAAAAAAACGCCTCACCTGTAGAACTTGTAAACAAACTCACCCAAGCTCCCTGTACATAGACAATAAAGACAATAAAGAGGTAGAGAGATCCCCTGATGTCCTAGGCAGCTCATCAGTAGAGTTATGTGGCCATATAGAGGCTGGATGCCAAGAAAGTGTACTTTCTATTGTCCCAGTTCAGGTTAAGGCAGCAAAAGGCAGTCAGATTTTACAGGTCTATGCCCTCCTGGATCCTGGATCTACAGCCACCTTCTGCTCAGAGAAGTTAAAGTCAAAGGTCAACCTGAAAGGAAGGCAAACTCAGATTCTTCTTAGCACAATGAACCAAACCCAGTTTGTTCCAGCCTATGTTGTACCTGGGATTGAAGTTTCAGCACTGGACAGCAACAACTTCTTACCTCTTCCTGAAGCCTTCACCTCAGCAAGAAATGCCCGTCACCACAAACAACATCCCCAGGCAAGAAAGTTTAGCTCAGTGGGAGTATCTAAGCAAAGTTCAACTTCCCAGTATCAATGCAGAGGTGGAGTTATTGATAGGTACTAATGCTCCAAAACTGTTAGAGCCATGGGAGGTTATTAATAGCCAAGGGGAGGGGCCCTATGCAGTCAGAACCCTATTGGGGTGGGTAGTAAATGGGCCATTGAGAGGTTCCAGCGAGGGCAAAGTAGCAAGTGTTACAGTCAATCAGCTGTAAGTTTAGAAGAGCTTTTAGTCTGCCAGTATAACCAGGACTTTAGTGAGGTAGCATCTGAGGAGAAGCTGAGATGTCAGTGGAGGATAAAAGATTTTTAAAGATAGCTGATGAGGCATTTCTACAAGATGGACATTACCACCTAAAATTACCTTTCAGGAGAGAAAACTAACTGGGTTAGCAACAGCCAGGCAGTCCTAGCCACCATCCCTCAGGAACAAAGGGAAAAGGAAGTAAGGACATTAGATCTAGACAAAGACAGTCTGCCCATAGAAACAGCACTGGGACTGCACTGGTGTGTGGACTCTGACCATTTCAAGTTTAACATCAACCTCAGCCAAAAGCCACACACCCGACGAGGCATACTTTCAGTTGTCAGTTCAATCTTTGACCCACTAGGATTTCTTGCCCCCCTCATTCTACCAGCAAAGCAGCTGCTACAGGAGCTCTGCCAGAGAGGCTTTGGATGGGATGAGCCTTTGCCCCAAGTCATATCAGACAAATGGATGGAGTGGATGAACAGTCTGGAAAGAATAAAGAACTTTGAGGTTGCTCACTGTGTAAAACCCAAGAACTATGGAGCACCAAAACATGTACAACTGCATCACTTTGCCGATGCAAGCGAGCTTGGCTACGGTTCGGCCAGCTACATCAGACAGGTTAATGAGCAGCATAATGTTCATGTTACATTTATTAAAGGAAAGTCCAGAGTTCTTCCCCTGAAACAAATCACAGTTCCTCGGCTAGAGTTGGCTGCTGCAGCACTTTCAGTAAAGGTTGATAAAATGCTGAAGAAAAAATTAGACCTTGAACTTAAACGCTAAGTCTTTTGGATAGACAGTCAGACTGTGCTAAAGTACATAGCCGATGAAAAGGCTAGATTTAAAACCTATGTAGCCAACAGAGTGTCCTTGATTCGTGACAATACAGGAATTTTTCAGTGGAAATATGTCAGCAGCAAAGACAACCTTGCTGATGATGCCTCAAGAGAGCTGAGTGCAGTGAAGTTCATGCAGCAAAGCAGGTGGATTCATGCTCCAGACTTCTTGTGGGGGCCGGAGGAAAGCTGGCCTGTAGAAAGGGCATTGGGCTCCAACACAGTCTCACAGGATGTTCCAGAGGTCAGGAAAATCCCTTCTGTGTTAACTACAGTTGTAAAAAACACTGCATCCCCTACAGATCAGCTCCTGTCTTTTTTCTCAGATTGGATGAAACTACTCAAAGCAGTGGCTTGGTACCTGAGACTGAAGACACTTTCGATATTAACTGTCAAATGGAGAAAAGAACTTCCATCAGGTCACATGACTACCCGCTCATCCAGCCAAAAGATGAGCTCTAGGCTTGGCACTTTCAGGACCACACTAGGTGGACAGCTCCTCTCAGTGGACGATCTCTCACAGGCAGAAAGGTTGGTCATCTCATATGTGCAGCAACAATCAATCCCACAGGAACTGGAAATGCTTCAACAGAATCCTGTCAAAACGAAAATGAGCAGTAAAATTTATAAGCTTGACCCTTTACTAGAGGATGGCATCATTAGAGTAGTTGGCAGGCTACATAGATCTGTGATGCCCGACGAAACCAAACATCCCTGTATCTTACCCAAAGATGCTCACATTTCCATGAACACATACCCATGAACGCACGGGACACAGTGGAAGGAATCACATGCTCTCCCAGCTCCGTAAGAAATACTGGATTGTAAAGGCTAACTCAGTTGCAAGAAATGTGATCTCTAAATGTGTTGTGTGTTGATGACTCAGAGGTAAACTAGGGGAGCAGAAGATGGCGGACTTACCACAGAAAAGAATCTTCCCTAACCTTCCTCCATTTACTAACGTAGGTGTAGATTATTTTGGCCCGTTTGAAGTGAGGCGGGGCAGAGGATCCATCAAAAGGTATGGAGTTCTATTTACCTGTCTGTCCAGTAGAGCTGTGCATTTAGAGGTAGCTTATTCTCTAGACACAGGCTCCTGCATCCATGCTCTAAGAAGGTTTATCTGCAGGAGAGGTCAGGTTAAAATCATCAGATCCGACAATGGCACAAACCTGGTTGGTGCTCAGGCAGAGCTCAAAAAGGCCCTAGACTCTTTTAAGCATAGTAAGATCCAAGATGCCCTACTTCCTGATGGAATCCAGTGGAACTTTCATCCACCAGCAGCATCACACTATGGTGGAGTCTGGGAAAGACTCATCAGATTGGTCCGCCAGGTGCCGAACTCCACTCTCCAGCAAATCATCGATGATGAAGGCCTTCAAACCCTCTTTTGTGAGGTAGAGTCCATCCTTAACAACCACCCCCTCTGCACAGTGTCTTCTGATCCACATGACTTGGAACCATTAACTCCAAATCACATCCTCCTGTTAAAAACCCAACCTGTCCTTCCCCCTGGAACCTTTCTAAAATCTGACCTCTATGTTAGACGTCGCTGGAAACAGGTCCAGTACATGTCTGACCTCTTCTGGAACAGATGGACCAAGGAATATCTCCTCCTGCTTCAAGAGGGACAGAAGTGGACCAAAGTAAAAAGGAACTTTTTACTTTTGTCTCTCTTTGGTTGGAGACATTATTCTGGTGGTTGACCCTACAGCTCCTCATGATCATGGCCACTAGGAAGAGTGCTGGAGACCAAGTCTGACCAGAGAGGTTTGGTTCGCTCAGTGAAGGTCAAGACAAAGTCCTCAAATCTTGAAAGACCAATCACAAAGCTGTGCTGCCTTCTGGAGACTGAGTGACTTTGTGACAGTGTGACCTATAAAATAATATAATATGTAATGTAAGTAAGAGAGCATGAGAAACAAAAGGTTTTTCTTTGATGATGAAAAAAAAAATTAAATTCCCTGTAAATCTATGTGGATGTTGGAGGGGTACTTACTGTTATCTATGTTTGTATATGTTTGTTCAAATTATAAAATAAAAGTGGACGAGGTTATAAGAGGAGGAAGTGCCCGAGAGGAAGAGGTGGAGAGGAGAAAGCCGGGAAAGAAAGACAATAGAGCAGGTGGACCTGGAAAAAGGACCTGAGGAAAACACAAAAAGTAACAATCTGTACGCTCTTAAGTACTGGTAAAACGAACTAAAAGAGTACCAGCAGTTACAAGTAACTATTACCTGTCCTGGAATACGGACCGTCCTTCTCTGCGCGGACTCTGGAGGGTGTGCCAGGAGGCATCTCAAACGGATTATCTCGCTTGTTGGAGTACGCAGGACCTCGGGTGAGATCGTTTCGATTTTTGCTTTTTTTTACCTGGTACACCAGTGGCTGAGCGATCGATCGCAAGTTCTTTTGTTGTTTTTTTGACCTCTTTTGCCTTGGGGATTAACTCTGTTTTTTTATGGATCCGAATTGACTCTTCCGTTTGCGTGCGTCACAGACTTAAAAAATAATTAAAAGGGACAGGAACATTGAATTTAAAGTGGACCGTATTGCGTTTTTCGTTCGTTTGGAACTGAAAGTTTGTTTTGGTAATTTAAAGAACTGAGATTGTTTATCTTAATTTGAGTTGTCCTACTTTTTATGTAAATGTACGCATATCGGGCGCGTAAGTGCTGGGGGAGGGATTAATTAGTTAAAAGTTTGGTTAGCTTTGGAACTAATACTCTTTTGGGGAAAATTTTCATTCATTTTATTCGTTGACAGGGATTATTTTTGCATTGAGAATATTTTTTTTTGCCTTATAAAAAATAAAAGGAAAAGGTTTTCTAATTTCCTTAAAAGAGCCCCCTTGTGTGTTTTAACGCTAACTTAAAAAATAAGTTGAGTGTTACAACTTCCTTCTATAAAAAGGAGAAATCCTAAAGGGATGTAATGTATATACTTTTTTTTTTTTTACTAATATTAATGATGAAATAATGTTAATCATGGCTCCTTTGCTATTTAATTTAAAGGTGTAATTGATTCTATAGAGAACAATTGGGGGCCGGTGTGTAGGAGCCATATTTGAGTTATTTACATAGTAAAAATTTTATTTTTGTTGTTAACCTTTAATTTTGTCTGCGCCCTCCGCAGGTGGTGAGGGCGCTCACCTATAAGTAGGAGCCGCTGACGCACAACCTGATGACGGCTCACAGCACATATTATCATTGACCGCAGGCTTTAAAATACTGTGATTTATTGTTAACAAAAATAACACCCTTATTCCTCTTGTATTTTATTTATACATTTTTTTGCAATAAAACAACACAACTTGACCCAGCTCTCTGAGGATTCATTTTTGAAAGCTTGCGTGTATCATGAAGATGCTGTGGAGATGTTCCCGTTTAAAAACCAAGAAGGGCTAGAGGACAAACCTGTTTTAAAGCTTTGGGCCATTACAGATACTGTAGGTCTATGTGAATCATGGAAACGTTTTTTTGTGAGCTTCCTTGAAAAAAAAGATAGCATTGTGATCCGATAACCCAGTCATATAGTTAAAAGTTTTAGTGATTCTTTCAGGTTGGCTTACAAATAGTAAATCTATGAGTATTTTTGAGCGTGAGGTTATCCTGGTGGGTTGTTCTATTAACTGTGTGAGATTAAAATGGTCAGTAACTTGTTTAAGATTTTTTCTGGTCTTTTTTTCATTCCAATTTATATTAAAATCTCCAATAATTATGATCTCTTTTTTAAAATCACAATGGTTTAGAAGACATTTTAGTTTGACATAAAAATCCAACTTAGAGTTACGTTTATGATATACACAAATTAAGGTAAATGACATTGCAGATGAGAGTGAGACAGTTACAAAGTGAACAGTTGCAAATTTTCCTGTCAACTTGTGTGCACTACTTACTCATACCAGACTGCTAGTATTATCTTCATTGGGCCTAATGTGCAATACCTGGTGCAATATATCCAGTGTGCAATACTGTTTTTATATTTTTGCATCTGTATACGTTGGTTACGTCTTATTTTCTCTCCTACTTTGCACAAAGTTTTGTTCTCTATCCAACTGTCTTCTTCGTAAGGTGTGCCTGGAAAGCCTCCACAGGACAGTGACCAGGAGGCATCTTAACTTAGATGCCTGAATCACCTCAAACTGACTACTTTCAATTGTGAAGGAGCAATGGCTCTACCTTAACCTTACAGTGTAGATGATTAGCCTGATTTGTTGTCTGTGGAAGTGACTGCTTGTACAGAGATTAGCATAGATGTTAACAGCTATTAGATCTATACCATATTTCTTTATTAATTGAAAAACAAATACCAACACTACAAACTTCTTTACAGAAAGGATATTTTCACTTCACTTCCAACATATTTTGCAGGGAGTTTGTTTTATGAAGTGGCACACATTCCATCCCTTACATCACGGCAGTAGCCCCCACCTGTGATTGACTAAACTTGCATCCAATCAACAGGTGCATATGCTTTTGACAGGTTCTGCCTACTCCTAAACACTTTCTCACAGGGCTTGTTCTCAAATGGACTTGTGAAATATATTGGATGGTCTATCTGGTGTGTCGGCTTAGCTCTACTTTCAGTTCCCCTGGATGTCTGAGCTCCAAACCCTATCTCTGAGGCTGAGCCCATCCACCTTTCTAAGGGTTCTCGTTTCAACCACTTGTATCTGCAATCTCATTTTTTGGCCATTACCCAAGGTTCATGACCAAAGGTGAGCATTGGAAGAAGGTGAAGAGGTAAGTGGAGAGACTGGCCTTCCGGCTTAACTCCCTTTTAGCAACCACAGCTGGGTACAGAGTCTACAGCACTGCAGATGCTGCATTTATCTGCTTGTCAATCTCCTTTTCCATTTGACCCTCACTCGTCCATGAGATACTTGAACACTGTCACTTAGGGCAAGGACTCACTACCTGCCTTGAGTGACCATCCACCCTTTTCATCCCAACAGCTGCACCTACACAAAATGTCCCACTGCCTGCTGCAGGTCCACAGCTGAGGAAGCCAACAGAACTACATCATCTGCAGAAAGCAGAGCTGAGACTTTGAGATCTCCAATCTCCAATCTCTTTTAACAGTTTCCTTGCTACAACAAGATCCTGTCCATGAAAACCACAAACAGTATTGGTGACAAGGGGCAACCCTGGTGGAGGCCAACATGCATGGGAACGCATCCTACTTTTTGCTAAGAATGTGGACACAACTCTCACTTTGGTTGTACAGGGACTGAGTGGCTCTTGGTAGAAGCCATGGTACACCAAATTCCCACAGTACCCCCCACAAGATCCCCAGAGGGACAGGTCATAAGCCTCCTCCAAGTCTACAAAGCACATGTAGACTGGATGGACACGCTCCCTCAAGATGCCCTGCATGGGTAAGGAGCTGGTCGGCTGTCCCATGGCTAGGACAGAATCCACATTTTTCCTCCTGAATCTGAGGTTCGACAACCCGTTGAAGCCTGCTTCCAGCACCCTGGAGTACGCGTTCTGGGTTCTGGGTCCTTCTTTTGAAAATCCTCAGTCTGAGGGTGGAACCACCCACCCCAGACTGCCACCCCACAGGCACTGTCCCTTCCTCCACATGGCACTGAAGAGGTGTGTCAGCCAAGACACCCCAACAATGTCCAGAGCCTTCAGCATATTGGGGGGAATCTCATCCACACCTGCTGCCTTGCCACTGAAGAGCTTTTTAACCATCTCAGTGTGACATCTGCCAAGGATATAGATGAGTCCCCTCCTTGATCCTCAGACTCTGTGTTCTCATCAGAGGACATGTTGGTCAGGTTCAGGAGCTCCTCAGAGTGTTCTTCTGCCTTCCCACAATATCCACAAGTCAGGTCAGCAGTTCCCCATCCCTGCTGATAACAGCCTGAGCGCCGTCCTGCATTCCCATTACACAGTTTGCAAGCACATATTTGAGGCTGACCAAAACTCCATGGCTACTCAAAACTACTCCCACATCCAGGTTTTTGCTTCTGTAAACACTGAGGCTGCAGTCCTCTTAGCCAATCAGTAGCCATCAGCTAATTTCAGAAACCCCTAGACTAGCCAGGCACAAAAGGCTTCTTTCTTCATTTAATGACATAATTTGTCATTAAATTATAAAAAATAACAGATAAAAACATTTATTTTTACCACACAGTAATAGTCTGTCAGCAGCACCTCTCACCATTCAATAAAAGGGATTTCACAATGTTTTTACATAAGAACTGTGTTGTGAATACATAGTTTACGTACGGAGGGGCGCCGGCCTAATGGGAGTCAATGTAAGTCCTTAAACTTTTGCTCAGCATGTGACCTGAGGTGTCTTTGGGACTGGCCGCTTCAACTTTGCCTGCGGGGCGCAGGCAATTGCGCCCTGCACACTCCCACTTTGACTGGCAATGAATTAGTATTGTTTTGGTGTTTCTTTTCCTCATGTGACTGGACAACGAGTGCTGTCAATTATATCGACACGTCACTGCAGCAGATATGATTTACTCATGCGCAAGCCTCTCACGTACGCTCACGCCTCCGACGAATGCTCCCATGCAACGAGGAGACCTCAGGTACTCGGTCCAGAGAACCATCAGAGGATAACAGAAGAGGTGAGATTGCATTAGAGAAGAAAATCAGTAAGAGGCTATGCCACACTGAAGATTAAATGTATCCCTTATCTCTAAATGTTTTAGTTTTATTATAGCAACTAAACATGTGATATAAAATAATAAATATGAATATAAATATATACAATATTGTCATTTTATATAATTGTATATCATATGTTTAGTTGCTTTGATAAAGTGTTCTATTTGGATACAAAAATTATATATTCTGTTGGTGTTTTTGCTGACTGAATACTGCACATAATGGTACAAAGTAAAAGTATTAAAAAGCTCCAGCAGATGGAAACAGACTCCTGTTATGTAAAGTTCATTTTTTTGACCTTTTTAAAATTTGAAGTAGTTTTGCTGAAAACTATAAATGTCATCCATACATTGACAGCTTCCATTTCAGTTGTGAGAATCAGTCAGTTGGTGTGAGCTGCCTGCCCTCTTGTGCTGCATGCTTGTATCTGATTTTTTTTCTGATTTTTTTTTTTTGTTTGTTTTACATATATATACCTTTTACAGTTAATCTACATCAAAACTGTATCACATAGTTTTACCTTTAGTTTTAAAGCATCAGTTTAATGGTACATAAGATTCTGTTTGTGTTTACAATCTTGAGCTGTGAGACATCATGTATAAAATAAGACACTATTCAGGTGACACAAGAAATGTTCTTAAAATGGTGAAAATGACATAAATTACAGCTTTATTTTCTGGGAGCAGGTAAAACTTTGGCTGTTTTAATGATTTTTTTCAGTAAATACTGATGTTAACTTTTGGTAATAAATGTGCTTTTCTATGTATTTCTTAATGACAGATTCACATAGTACCACACCATGGTTCCTGAAGATTCCCTCAGCAGCACCTTGAAGGCCGACCCAGTGCTCAACTAAAGCAAGCTGAAGACAGAGCTCAGTCTTATGTACAGCAAGGAGGAGTTCAAGGCCTGCTGTGGTGCTGTGGACCTTATCCTGTTGTTCATGGAAAATAATGTTGGAGAGGTATTTTCAGAGACTGTCACTCTCCTGAAGATCCTCATCACCACACCCATGATCACTGCAGAAGCTGAGGTGCTTCTCAGAAACACCATGAACCAGGACAGGCTGAATGCACTGGTCATGCTATCAATGGAAAAGAATCAGAGATGATGGACTTCGGTCAGAGGGTCACTGAGAAATTTGCAGCTCAGAAGGAAAGGAGGGAAAAATTTCAGTTCAAATATTGCATTGTTTAAAGTAGGTTGCATTGTGATTATGTTTTGTCTTTATTAATTTTTTTTTTGCAATGTGGTATGGAGTGCTTCTTTGGTTTGTTTCCTTCAAGGCTGCGCCCCCCTTAAAATTTTTGGCACCAGCCACCACTGGGTAGGAGTAGAAGACCTTACACACAAGGGCCTCTGCCAGATGTTCCCAGTCCAACCTCACCACCCATTTTGGTTTACCAGGTCTGTCTGGCAACCACCCCCACCATCTGATCAGGTGGTGATCAGTTGACAGTTCTGCTCCTCTCTTGACCCTAATCTCCAGGACATACAGCCACATATCAGATGATATGACAACAAAGTTGATCACTGATCTTTAGCCTAGGGTATTTTGTACACTTATGAGCACCCCTACGCTTGAACATGGTGTTTGTAATGGACAATCCATGACTAGCACAGAAGTCCAACAACCAAGCACCACTCAATTCAGATTGGTCAGGCTGTTCCTCCCAATCAAACCCCTCCAGGTGTTATGAGAGTTAAAGTCCCCCAGTAGAACAATGGAGTCCCCAGATGGGACCGTTCTAATCCATCAATACCAAGAACCAGTGTCATCACTTATACAAGAGATAAACTACTGGCTCTGAAACCAAAAGAACGAGCTGGGATACAATATCCCATCCCAGATGAGGTGAGGAGGAGATCCAAGAGGGATACACCCAGACTGGAGAAACTGATCAGGAGGGCTGGCTCTGTGGTTGGCATGAAGCTAGACTCTCTGGTGACGGTGGCAGAAAAGAGGACACTTGACAAACTGCTGGACATTTTGGACGATGCCAGTCACCCTCTGCATCCCGTCATCAGCAACCAGAGGAGCCTGTTCAGCCCAAGACTGCTCCTTCCCAAGTGCAGGACCAACAGACTGAGAAACTCCTTTGTCTCTCAAGCCATCAGAGTGTACAACTCCTCACTGGGGGGATGAGGAGCAAAACCATGAAGTAGCCAGCCAGTAGTCATACATTTTTACTTTTATTTTAGTCATATTTATATTTATATTTGTTTATATTTTGTTTCAGTGCATCTTTTTTATATATCTTTTATCTGTAATACTTAACTCATACAGGAATCCCAATTTCCCTGAGGGAGTTTTTTCCATGGGGATTAATAAAGTTCTATGTAATCCAATCTAATTTTTCCACTGCAATATTGTGTAAAAGCACGACTGGAACAACAGAATATACCCCTTAAATCAGATGAAATATACTTGATGCTTGTTTCATTATTTGCAGATGGAGTAAAATAACTTAAGATGTAGATTTTCTAGGTCTTAATAGTAACATTTACTTTATCATGTGGCTTTCGACGAGTTTCATCTGTTGGTACAGGTTGTTGGGGAGGAAGAAAGTATTAGACATGTTGATAAACACATCTATGGATTGTGCTGTTCCTTCTCACAAAAATATCAAAGTGTCCCTGCTTAAAACTGCCTCACTATGGCAAATGATGGTCAGAATTTCTTTGCTGGATACATTTTCAAGTATCAAGTTCAGTTGTGATGACAGGCTAATTATCTTATTTTCTTTAAGTCAAGTCAAGTCACTCCCATGGCCGCTTGGCCGTTGGGGCAAGCGGCCGTTGTCACCTGCCCATCTGATGCACTTCATCAGCGTCTGATTGCTCCACTGTTTGATATCTTCTGTCCACATTTTCTTTGGGCGTCCTAGTCCTCTCTTGACTTCAACTGAGCTGTGCATAATTGTGTGCTAGAGTGAACCTGGTTTTCGTGTCACATGTCCAAACCACTGAAGCTTCTGCCTTCTCACCGTTTCCACCAGACATTCATACTCTCCGTTTATGGCAGTCATCCATGTAATTCCCAGTAGACATCTGAAACATCTCATCTCAAAAGCAGCTATTCTTTTCTCCACCTTCTTGTTCAGCATCCATGATTCACATCCATATAGGCAGATAGTTGTTATCATAGACTTCATCAGTTTTGCCTTGATGTTCATGCTGATATTTGTTGATTTCCACGATTTGTTAAGTTTTGTGAGCTGTGTTGTAGCTATGGCTATTCTCTTCTTGAACTCAGTCTCGGAAGTTAATTCCTTGTTAATAGTCAATTCCAAATATTGAAAGGATGTCACCTGCTCTAGCTTTTCCTTAACTACTCTGATACTCACATCTGACACACCAGGGTGTTCATTCCTCAACGGTGAAGTTATATAGTAATTTTCTTATTATCTTAATATGCAAGAATCATTTTGGGCTATAGAGAAAATATTATTGCGGCATAGTATAACATCACCAAACTTGTTTAACATACAAATAACAAGACTACATTAACCCTATCTTCCCATTTATAATAAAATATTACCTTCATCCTCATCACATTTGTCTTATAACCGTACCTGGATATCTGAGGTTGAAAGAACAGACCACATTGCAGTAAGGCAGACAATATCCAGAGTTAATGTATTGTATTGTGGCCTCATGTTTTCACTTGCATTTATCTGAAGCTTTCAGTCTTAAGACTACAGATATTTCCTACTTTTGAAACTAAAAAATCCTTACAGTGGGATTTTTGAGTGCCTCACAATCCCAACACTATACGTATACAGTGTATACACTGTATAAGATTTGATCTTAGTAGTTCTTGTTTCGACTACAGTGTTAAAGTTAGGGGATCACCATTGGATGTCATTTCAGAGATATAAACTGAAAATAGCTTAAACACAGGACAGATAATGTATTTTAATCATTTATACAACCTTGCAGTTATTTTAGTGTTAAACCATTGCAAGTTTTAGTGTAGCTACTATGTATTTTTGACTATATTTTTCTACATTGATCAGATTTTTTGTGCATACAATGACTACAGGATAAAAATAGTGGTAACTTAAGCACTCAAACCATTTTCTGGAAAGTTCTTTTTTTTTTCTAAAGTGCTAATGAAAAAGTAATTTACAATACTGATTTTACTGTTAAATACCTGGTTGGGTCTCACGCTTGTAGAATCCATTGCTTGTGCTTGCCTCTTGCTTGCCAGCTGGTTCTTAAGGTCTCTGATCTCAGCCTCTAACAACTGGATGACCTCTTCATAGTCTTGCTCTGCACTGCTGGCCTGGCGCTGGCCTGCCTCAGCTTCAGCTCTCTGAAGACGACTCTTCAGGAGGTTGTTTTCCTCAATAGTCAAACATGCTTTCTAGGTGAAAGAGGAAAAATTTTCCAGGTTAAGAAGCTTTGCTTGAATGTTAATTCAGTTCTGTTGTGTCTTAGTTTAGAAACTCTGTTGTTTGACACTAAACAACATCTATCTCTCACTTCTGATGTCTTCTGTAGCTCCTCTTCCAGGGTTTTCTTGCTTTGTTCCATGTCTTTTAAAATCACCTACCAAGAATGGCAGAAAATAAAGCCTTACAGACAGCAGACAGACACAAAATTCTTAGACCCCTAGCAGTTAGGAAATTATAAGAGTACCCTTCTGCAGGGACCAAAGGTGCCACCATATATCCAACCCATGCTGGAAGCACAAACCGGAAGGTAGTCTTCTTGATGTCTATTATTTGCCACTTTATACTGGAACATATATATGTTTTCATATATATATATGTTTTTATTTATATATATATATATATATATATATATGTTTCTCTATATATATATATATGTATGTATATATATATATATATATATATATATATATATATATATATATATATATATATATATATATATATATATATATATATATATATATATATATATATATATATATATATACACACACATACATACATATATATATATATGTGTGTGTGTGTGTGTGTGTGTGTGTATGTATATATGTGCGTGTGTATGTATATATATATATACATAAATATATATATATAGATAGATAGATAGATAGATAGATAGATAGATAGATAGATAGATTGCAGTTACATATTTACCATTAATTAATTTGATTTATTATTTTCTGGTTTTTTATTTGTAATAATTATATTTATAATAGGTAAAGTTCTTGTAATGATTTTATACATACTGTATGAAATCGTAACTCATAACTGTATAATTTACTACTTATCTATTTTTTGTTTATAAATTTCTTAATTTATAATTATTATACTTACAATAAGTATAGTTATTTTAACGATTATAAACATACCGTATAAAATCAATTATACATACTGTATAAAATCATAACTTGTAACTGTATAATTAACAATTTATTTAATTAATTTTTATTTCTAATATTTAATCTATTTTTTTATTTATAATAACTATATTTATAATAAGTTCAGTTATTTTCAAATTTTTATATTTTTGCTAACATCTAATTGCCCAAATGTTAGCAATTAGAAGCCTAAACTAATCATGTGATCAAGTGATTATGTTAATGAATGAATGAACCTTTATTTCCCCGAAGGGAATTTGTCTTGCACAGAGTGCGTAAATACACAAACTACATAAGACATCAACAACCACACAAGACAGCACATAATAACATTTAACAGTTAGTCAAGAATAAAAATGTTTCAAATAATAAATATTAATATTATTGTTATTAAACAACATGAATACAATGTGTGAGTATGTACGTGCAGGAAGCCTGCCCACCAGAGGATGTCTTCATTAAACATAGTTCAGACTCCCCACACAGTGTTTGCTCAAAAGCAGAGTAGAGAAGCTTAGCTAAAAGACTTTAATCCTGCTGGTCATTTCCACACCCACCAGAGGATCTGTTCAGTCTCTTTGTGTTAATTGTATTGTCGTAGTGCCGCATAAGTAATAATATACACATTTGCAAGCACAATTTTTTCTCCGCTGAGGTATTATATTTGGAACAACAGTAATATCTTACATAAGAACAAGTCACTATTCTATGTTAAATGGTTCAGTAATGGTATTATTTTCGTTTTCTACAGTTTTTGATGCCATCCCTTCTGGTTTGTGTATGTTATTTAGTTGTGCTGGACACTTTTCACCCCTGTCAGTGTTACCTTCTGGCCCAGTAGATTCTCCATTTGTTTTTCTATTAATTGTAATAGGTGGGAACACCAGAATCAGAGCTTTATTTCAGGGAGGACATGGTTTCCACTCCCACAGCAGCAGTCTATTGGAGTAAATTTGGGTAGATTCTATCATGTGAAACATTTTAAGTGATATAGATATAAACTGGTCTTTTCGTGGTTTGTATTCTGAAACATGCTCCCACTTATTCTGGTCTTGTCAATTTACATACAAACTGTGGAAAGATGTTAATCATTTCATTGTTTATCTCATTTCTCTCTTTATTATAGAAATATTGTTATTGATTGCTATGATTATAGCATATTCCATTTAGTTATAAAGGGCATTTGTAGGTTGCCAAAAAAGGCAATGAGATATTTCTGATTACATTTGAAACTTAAGTCATGCAGATAAACAGTTTTAGTTGTTGAGTTACTCTTAATATTGAAATTTTCGACGTTTTATGTTGTAATACAATTTGTTTTAATTAATTTCTAACATTCTGTAATTTCCTTGCTTCCTAATTTGTTGTTGAGTTGTTGTATTATTCCAATTTCTGTTATGGCTTTGCTTCTGTTAAATTCTCGGACATGATTCAAGACAACTTTAACAACCAGCTGATTATCACATAATCATATCATTTAATCTTGTTTTTTTAACAGTAGCAACCATCAACACATGGTCTGTGTGTGCATGTTTACCTTGAGTTGCTTCATCTGGGTTTGCAGTTGCTTTACTTCCGTCTGAAACTGCTCCATTTCCTCACTGCTGTAGCTGCACTCTGATTCATATGTCTGATGACATAAAAACACGGACACACTCTTACAATTTCTTGTTTATGCAACTGACTCCCGATACGCCCAATCAATTAAATATTGATCATCATTCCTCAAAGGATTTTTTTCTAAGTTTAAATCTGTTATTCATATGCTGCTGCATATGAGAGTCTGTCAGGCCTGCTTACAGGAGAATGGAAGGCAGATGTGTCCATCA
Source organism: Cetoscarus ocellatus (assembly GCA_037902135.1). Lineage (NCBI taxonomy): Eukaryota > Metazoa > Chordata > Actinopteri > Labriformes > Labridae > Cetoscarus > Cetoscarus ocellatus. The sequence goes on from JBAMNC010001671.1 coordinate 603,590, forward strand.
AACTGGCAGCTTCTTGGTAGGAAAACATAAAGGGACCGGTCCCCAAACCAAGCTTTTCAAGATCCTCCTGAAAAATGTCTCGAGTGGCATCCATGAAGTCTGAGAAGTTGACAAACAAAAAAAATGAATATAAGTGCAACTATGACATCAAGGACACCACGTAAAACGATGGGGGGCAAGGGTTAACATGTTTTGTCAAGCAAATATATTTACACTGATCAGTTAAAGTTAATTTTTTTTTCTTTGATCAACCAAAGTTAATTCACTGTTTTTATATTGGCTGTTGTTTTATAATGGATGTGTTGTGTGAGACAAAGGGCTCTAATTTCGTGGACCAGGTGCAGGCGGGGCGCACCTGCCCTGCGCCACACCTGCGCCGCACCAACAGGGTGTGTCCAGGGCATTTTGCAAGTTTCGTGCACGGCACAGTCTGGCGCGGGCAGGCGCACCCACACCTCTGTCCCCCCTACCGGCGCACGTAGCAGAGAGGGAGGAGATAAGACTTGACACAGCCGAGTGTGATCTTCACAAATCAAATGAACGCCTCTCCTCTCCTTTAAATGCGCTGCAGGCGAGGCGCAGTGACAATTTCACCTCGGTGGTGAAGAATGTCAGAGCCGCTGTCACTTTTGCAGCAGCTGGGAGAGCGCAGGGGCCACCGGGCCGCGCATCGTGGCTCCGATGCGCGTCACCATGTGGACCACCTCGCGGGACAGATTTAATCTGTTCCTGTGTCATAATAGGAGTACAAAATTAAGTGATAATTACATTTAAACACAGCAGCAGGCTAATCCATTCATCATGCTTGTGATCCACCTGCATTACTGGTCTGTCATCGCCAAATAGCAGCGCCTTCGGTGAAATTATATCTCCTCCTCATCCTCCTTGCAATAATGTACTCCATCTTTTAGATTACGTTACGAATAAAGATTAAAATAGAGAAATATGGGCAATCGCAGGTAACTCCTTAAGGCACCGAGTGACTTACATTTATTCAGCGAGCGTCTCTCTCTCTTTTTCTTTTCTTTTGAATTTCATGAGATGAGAGAAGCCGGATACTCCGTATCGGATGATGTGGCTGTTTGTGGTTGGCTTGAGAGATATGAACTCATTAGTTATGATCTGACATCAGATGTGACGGGACAATTAATATAGATACAAATGTATGTGCTGGTTCAGACGGTGACATTAAATAGTGGTTGCTGTGATTGTTTATTTCATTGAAATGTGCCTGACACTCTGGACACCTGCCTGTGAGGTTTTGGTGACGTGTGCACACTGTGCGCCTGTCAGCCAAATTACCACTGCCCCGAGTGCGCCTCGCCTGCGCCGAGAATAGACCAGGTTGGAGCTGGCGGGCTTTCAGCGCACCTTCCGCGCGGTTTTTTGGCACGAAATTGTCACTACGCCAAGCTGTATCTTTCGACACCTCCCCCTGATGCGCCGTCACACCCATCTCAGCGCAGCCAGTCTACCAAATTGCCAAATTGGCTGCGCACGGCAGTGCGCCGGACGAAATTACCACTGTACGGGGTGCCCCAGGCTGCGCAACCCTGAGTTGCGCCAGGAAATTAGAGCCCATAGAGTAAAGTATGTATTGCATTTGCTGTATATAAAGAAGACACTTCAGCAGGAACAATTTTTTAAAAACATGATAAAAGATTTGTAAGAAAATTAATTACTTTATTTAGGGATGGGAATTGATAAGATTTTATTGATACCAGTACAATTATCAGTGATGCTTATCTATTCGATTCCTCATTGATCCCCTTTTAATTTCTGTGGAAACAAAAAAAGGCCTATACACGTCTTCTTTGACAATAAAGTCCAACATATGGCACTCTTTTTATTTAATGCTGAGCTGGATAGACAAATGTTTCATTGTTCCCACCATTGCTCAAAAATCACAGACATTGCATGCTTCACAGTTAGCCTCATACTGCATAAGATTAAGCAACATTTTAACCCCAACTGTCTCTTGCTAGTCATGATTACTTCCCCAGCTCTTTTTTTGTTGTTTGTGCCTGCCTCTTGCAAGAACATGAAAACACTGTTTTGCTAGGCAGACATGACTAAATGAAAGACATTGATATGAGAGTTGCTGAGCATTAAAGACAATGATACTGACTTCTCAAAATATCTGACTGATTCTCAACTGTAAGTGGTCCTTGATCCCCATCCCTACTGCTAGTACTTATCATTAATTTGGAAAATGAATCATTCATTAAATTTCTTCTTTAAGTTAGATTTAAAACATCACTTAACAAGCCCCTCATAGTCTGATTAATGTAATAAAATTGCAAGCAACATTTTTTTGACAAATCTCATAACTAAGTAGGCCTTGATGCAAATACGAATTTAGTAATACTGCTGCACTTTTTCTGTTTTCATGGGTTCCAACAGGCACAGAGATAGGCTATGTTTATACAATGTGACACTACACACCAGTGACACAATTAGTGACCGATGTGCAACCATCTCAAAGATCATGTGATCTGTCAGGATCTCAAGACAGATATATCACCTTCCTGGTGATACAAGAAAAATGTGTCTTTTTGTGCAAAATGCTTGTGTCTCACCTCCATAGGCCACAGTGCCTTGTGGGTCTGTATTCAGATTTTGTTTTAACCTGTTCCTTTTCTCATTGGTGACATCCAACCCAAGAAAGGACAAAGCCTGTGAGACAAGTACCAGAAGAAAACAAGGAAGGACAAAGCCCGTGAGACCAGTAAGAGAAGATAAAAAGGTATTTTCTACCACGGTGAAATTCCAACAAGTGGAGGAACCATGTGATTCCCCTTGAGTGCAGTAAAAACAACCAATTCTTCCAGTGTTTCTGTTAAAAGTAATTAATATCATTAGTTAAACAAATCACTAAAACAGATCAGAGAATGTTGGTCATGTGAGTGAAAATGTAATCATACACTGCCTGGCCAAAAAAAAAGTCATCACCTGGATTTAACTAAGCAAATAGGTACGAGCCTCCTGTTGGATAATTACTGCACGTGTGGTTATCTTTCAGCTGGCAACAACTTATTTAACCCCAGCTGATGCAATGAGTAGCTACTCATTTCTTAATCAACCATGTCGAAAGACACATCCTGTGGTCATGGAAAAGATGTTAGTCTGTTTAGGAAGGGTCAAATCATTGGCATGCATCAAGCAGAAAAAAACATCTAAGGAGATTGCAGAAACTACTAAACTTGGGTTAAGAACTGTCCAACGCATTATTAAAAACTGGAAGGATAGTGGGGAAGCATCGTCTTCAAGAAAGAAATGTGGTCAAAAAAAATCCTGCATGATCGTGATCGGTGATCACTTAAACATTTGACCAAATCAAATAGAAGAAAAACAACAGTAGAACCCAGGGCTATGTTTAATAGTGAAAGTAAGAGCATTTCCACACACACAATGTGAAGGGAACTCAAGGGATTGGGACTGAACAGCTGTGTAGCCTCAAGAAAACCACTAAACAGTAAGGCTTACAGGAAAAAAAGGCTTCAGTTTGCTAGGGAGCATAAAGATTGGACTCTGGAGGACTGGAAGAAGGTCATGTGGTCTGATGAGTCCAGATTTACCCTGTTCCAGAGTGATGGGAGCATCAGGGTAAGAAGAGAGGCAGGTGAAGTGATGCACCCATCATGCCTTGTGCCTACTGTACAAGCCTATGGGGGCAGTGCTATGATCTGTGACAAATCTTGTGACAATGCAGAAGCTAATTGAAACAATGCCACAGCAAATTTGTGCTGTAATCAAAGCTAAAGGCAGTTCAATGAAATATTAGAGTGTGTGACCCTGTTTTTTGGTGGCGACTTTTTTTTGGCCGGGCAGTGTACAATTGTTCTTTATTTAGGTTGTTTAAAACTTGGCTGCTTAGTGTGTCTATTTATTTAGGTGCAAATACTATATACTTCAAAGATCCTTGAGAAAGTAGTGGCTAATCAGCTGTGACTTCCTTCAAAGTAACAGCCTGTTTGAGGACTTTCAGTCAGGATTTAGAGCTCATCACAGCACAGAGACTGCTCTAGTTTAAGTAACTAACGATTTCCTCTCAGCTTCAGATGAGGGACTTCTCTCAGTACTTGTTTTGTTAGATCTTAGTGCTGCTTTTGACACCATAGATCATAATGTTCTCATAAAGAGATGAGAGGAATTACTCGGGATTACAGGGACTGCTTTAAATTGGTTTAAGTCTGACTTGTCTGATAGATACCAGTTTGTACATGTGAACAATAAGTCTTCTGTGTACACTAAAGTAAGTTATGGAGTTCCTCAAGGCTCCGTGCTGGATGGCCAGAAATTTTCTTCTTCTTTACTCAGACAAGACAGAGGTCCACCATAGAGAAACCTTTTCTAGTGATTCAACTGCCCTATATGGTATTAGCCTGACACTGAGCACAGCTGTTAGAAATCTTGGGGTGCTATTTGATCAGGATTTATCCTTCAACTCTCATATGAGGCAAACTTCAAGAACAGCCTTTTTTTTTTTTTTTTAAATCTTTGTAACATTGCTAAAATCAGGCCTATCCTGTCTCAGAGCGATGCTGAAAAGCTAGTCCATGCTTTTGTTACCTCTAGACTGGACTATTGTAATTCTCTTCTATCAGGCTGTCCCAGCAAGTCGCTTAAGACACTTCAGCTGGTTCAAAATGCTGCAGCATGTGTACTGACTGGAACGAGGACAGGAGATCACATTACTCCTGTATGAGCTTCTCTGCATTGGCTTTCCATAAAATATAGAATAGAATTCAAGATTATTCTTCTCACCTATAACACTCTCAGTGGACAGGCACCAATTTATCTCAAAGAGCTTGTAGTGCCGTACAACCCCTCTATACTCCCAAAATGCTGGCCTGCTCGTGGTACCATCAGTGTCTTGAAGTAGTACGGGAGGTAGAGCTTTCAGTTAACAGGTTCCTCTACTCTGGAACCACTTACCGACCAGAGGCAATGTTTAAAGGTTAGACTTAAAACACTCCTCTTAGATAAAGCTGTCATTTACGGACCAGCTCATAGCACATAGTTAAGACACCCAGTTTAGCTGCAGTAGGCTTAGACTGCCAGGGGGATCTGGCACACTGAAATCTATCTCTTTGTCTCTCTAACACTCTCTCTACATATATCAATCAATCAATCAATCAATCTTTATTTGTATAGCGCCAATTCATAACAAGTGTTATCTCAAGACACTTTACAATAGAGCACAAAGATCTTCATATTGTGGATACACATATATGCATAGATACATATATACATATATAAAATACACATATACATATATATACAAATATATACATCCAAAACCCAACATGAATCCATATAGCCAATCATGAATCCCTCCATCATGGCGGCAAGAAAAAACCTTCTGTTAAGCAGCAGGAAATCTTGAATGTGGACCCCAGTCTCATGATGAACAGCAAATCCACACGATGCTGTGTTGGGTGTGTGTCTTTGCCCCGTTCTGTTTGCTCCTGTATTTGTCTCTGGCTCTTGTCTTATAGGTGGCCTGGGATCCTTAGGGTAGACTGCCTGCTGCTGTGGAGTTACGAAGCTTCAATAACTACGATTACAGATATAACAAATGTTTGGCCATTTCCTTAGCCCCATTCCAGTTCATAATCATTATAGTTGTTAATGTACACATTAGCATGATCTCGCTATTCATGGTTGATTATACATCCATAGTACTATCTTAAGCACCAGATAGACATGAGGTCCCTCTTGAAAATGAGATGCCATATCTCAAGAGGCTTACCTTCAATGAACTTATAATCAATGGAGACAAATGTGGTGGGGACAAATTTATGGTCTGGACATCCATGAGTTTGTCACTACCATAAATTTTTATTTTCAGTCCTTTGTCTCTGCACAGCCCCCCACCCCCACCCCCCATTATCAGCTGAAAATCCATCACTTATAAATTGTCGTTTTAATGCTGTTGTATTATTCGTCAGTCATCTATACCTTATAATCATTATAGGTGTTAATGTAAATATACTCTTTAGTGATTATTATTGATTATTTCTCCTTAAAAACTATCACTACAATCATACAGACATGAGGACCCTCTTGAAAACGAGATGCTGCATCTCAAGGGGCTAACCTCTAATAAATTTATATTCAGCAGAGACAAATATCACCAAGACAGGCCTATGATTGGCCCATGGATCTCTCACTACCTTTAGTTCTTACTTGAGTACGCTTGTCTCCGCCCAGTTCCCTTCCTTCACGCACATATCGAACACAGCTTTGTGCGGATGGCTGTTCATCACAAGACTGGCATCCACATTAAAAATTTCCTACTGCTAAGCGGAGTTTTTTTTTGCCGCCATGAAGAAGGGGTTCATGATTGGCTATATGGATTCATGTTGGGTGTTGGACGTATGTATTTGTATATATGTGTATGTGTTTTTTTATATGTATATATGCATAAATGTGTATCCATAAAATGAAAAGTTTGTCTTCAGCCTGCTCTATTGTAAAGTGTCTTGAGATAACACTTGTTATGAATTAGCGCTATACAAATAAAGATTGATTGATTGATTGATTATATTTTTCTAATTACTTCACACATTAGCAAGTGTCCGTAGGTGCATGCATCCTTGAAATGGAAGTTTAACAACTGTGTAAATTAATTGCTTGAATAAAAATTGGAGAAAATTTTTTTTCAAACTAACAGGTAAAATCAGCTATTTGGTAGAAAAATTGTCAGCTGGCCAAGGAAAGAATTATACAAATGTTTTCAGAAGGGTGTGGCCCCATGGCTCAGTGGCCAGCTTATTTTAGACATTTCAAATCGTTTAATTTGCTTGCTATTTGGGGAATATGGACCTACTGTTCTAATGAAATTTAATAATAGAATTGTGCAAATGTCAAAGGGCATGACCATGCAACTTATTACAGTTTTTTAATGTCATTATATCAAATGAAGTAAAATTATGAGCTATTCAGGCCTCTTGTTAGTTTTAAGTTCTCTTCGAGTGTGGAGCTGATTGTGAAAACCTTGATGGGCAGAAAGAAGTATTTTATCAAAAGTCATCAGAGGACAGTACATACAGATGTGTGCAAAATTGTTGTTACTCTTCCGTAAAAGAAAGAAAACCCACAATGGTTACTGAAATAACTTGAAACTGACAAAAGTAGTAATAAATAAAAAAAATTACTAAAAATTAACTAATGAAAATCAGATATTGCTTTTGAATTTTGGTTCAACAGAATCATTTTAAAAAACAAACTACTGAAACTGGCCTGATCAAAAATGATGGTACCCTTAACTTTATATTTTGTTGCACAACCTTTTGAGGCAATCACTGCAATCAGGCAATTTCTGTAACTCTCAATGAGACTTTTGGACCTGTCAACAGGTATTTTGGCCCACTCCTCATGAGCAAACTGCTCCAGCTGTCTCAGGTTTCAAGGGTGTCTTCTCCAGACAGCATGTTTCAGCTCCTTCCACAAATATTCAATAGGATTTAGACCAGGGATCATAGAAGGCCACTTCAGAATAGTCCAATGTTTTGTTCTTCGCCATTCTTGGGTGTTTTTAGCTGTGTGTTTTGGGTCATTATCCTGTTGGAGGACCCATGACCTGCGACTGAGACCAAGCTTTCTAACACTAGGCAACACATTTCGCTCCAGAATGCCTTGATAGTCTTGAGATTTCATTGTACCCTGCAGAGATTCAAGACCTCCATTAAGTCCACTTTGGCTCAAACAGTGACGGATGGCGTGATCTGATACTGATGTATCTTGACCTTGGAGTTCACCTCTATTCTCTTTGGAAGTTATTCTGGGCTCTTGGTTACCATTCGTATTATCTGTCTCTCCAATTTGTCATCAATTTTCCTCTTGCAGCCACGTCCAGGGAGGTTGGCTACAGTCGTGGATCTCAAACTTCTGAAAAATATGTGCAGCTGTAGTCACAGAAACATCAAACTGCTTGGAGATGGTCTTACAGCCTTTACCTGTAACATGCTTGTCTATAATTGTCTTTCTAATCTCCTGAGACAACTCTCTCCTTAGCTGTCTGTGGTCCATGTTCAGTGTGGTACACACCACGATACCAAACAGCACAGTGACTATTTTCAGCCTTTAAATAGGCCGACTGACTGATTACAAGCTTGAAGACCCCTGTGATACTAATTACAGGAAACACCTTAGCTTAACATGTCCCTATGGTCAAATCATTTTCAATCTTTTCTAGGGGTATCATCAGTTTTGATCAGGCCGGTTTCATTATTTTGTTTTTTTAAAGGATTCTGTTGAACCACAATTCAAAAGCAATATTTGATTTTCATTAGTTAATTTTTAGTTAATTTTTATTTATTATTACTTTTGACAGTTTCAAGTTAGTCAGAGACCATTGTGGTTTAGTGAAAAAGACATCACTAGAAAGAATGGTCTGAATAATCAGCAAGTCACTTAAACCTGCACGTACATAGTTTTCTGAAACCTTTGAGTGCTAGGGCTTCACCCTATAAAGATGTGAATAAAGGTTTTTAACTTGTCATATCTGTTACTTTTCTTTGTTATAAATTGTCAGGGGTAGTTATCATAGTGCTATACACATTAAATGCAGTCTATCCCAGTATCATCAAGCCTTCATTTATGATCAGCATCATCAATACATCAGTAAAATACCAAAGGGAAATGGCATGTATTACAGAATTAGATCAAATCAAAACTCTGCAACACACATTTGTACAGTCATGTTTTTGCGCGTGCTTGTCAACCTGACCTATATTGTAAAAATGCTTTCAAAGATTCAGGGTTTTTAGTTCACTTTAAAAAATAATTAAGAATAATTTTAACAGCTCAGACTCTTCTAAGACTGTTTGCTGTTTTTAAAAAGGGATGGAACTAGTTTTTTCCTTATTTAATTAATCAATTAACAGGAAAAATAATCAATGCTGAATGTTCAGAGGTTATACACTCCTGATCAAAATTTTAAGACCAGTTGAAAAATGGCAAGAATTTACATTTTGCACTGTTGGATCTTAAGAAGGTTCTAAGTAGAGCTTCAAAATGCAAAAGAAGAAATGGGAGTGAGACAAAAAAATCTGAGTAAGCAATTTATTGCAAACAACCATTAAACTGAAATAGGCTGTTCATCAGTTGATCAAAAGTTTAAGATCATATCTCAAAAAAACTCGAAAACCCCCTAAAATAGAAATAACATTTTCAAAAACGGACTCAGTAATGAGTAGCTGCGCCATTCTTGTTAACCACCTCAAAAATTCATTACAGCATGCTTGATGCCAGTGTTTCCAGGAGGCTAGTGGGAATGTTGCTTCAAGTGGTGAAGATGGCTTCATGGAGGGCATCAACTGTCTGGAACTGATGTCCATTTTTGTAAACTATCCTTGCCATCCATCCCCATATGTTCTCAAATGGACTTCGATCAGGGGAACACGCAGGATGGTCCAAAAGAATGACGTTAATCCTCTGGAAGAAGTCCTTTGTCAGGCGGGCATTGTGAACTGCAGCATTGTCCTGTTGAAAAACCCAGTCATTACCTTCAGTCATGAGGGATGCCCCAACATCTCCACACAGCCAGCTGCTGTTTGATGCCCCTGCACAACCTGAAGCTCCATTGTTCCATTGAAGGAAAAAGCCCCCAGATCATGTTGGCGCCCCCTCCACTGTGCCGTGTAGAAAACGTCTCAGGTGGGATCTCCTTGTCATGCCAGTAACGTTGGAAGCCATGAGGACCGTCAAGGTTAAATCTTTTCTCATCAGAGGATAAAACTTTCTTCCAACTTTCAGGGTCCCATGTTTGGTGCTCTTGTGCAAACTCCAAACGGGCACTTTTGCGGCGTTGAGGGAGAGGGCCTTTGAAGACATTTTTTATTCTTAGACCCTTCTCTCGCAGATGCTGTCTGATGGTTATTGGACTGCAGTCAGCACCAGTAACAACTTTAATCTTGGCCGAGGATCGTCCCGTGTCTTGACGGACAGCCAATCGGATCCTCTGGCTAAGGGCCGGTGAAAGGACCTCTTTCACAATACATGTAATTTTGCCCACAGCCCAATTTTTTGTTTATTGTGTGGTATTTGTAGTACACCCAGAGACTCCCAAGAATATACCTTTAGAAAATCCAAAAGTCATCCAGGGCCTGTACTATGACCTATTTTATGATCATTGCCATAGGTGTGAGCCAGGGTGCACACTTTACCCCAAAACTTACTCAAACACAAATAATAAATCATCAAATTGGGTCAAATCACCTTCACTGAAGTCTGGTGCATCTTTTGAAATCAAATGTAAAGCTAAGTATTACAATTGAAAGAAGTTATTGAATTTTAACTGGAAAAAAATTAGTTTTTTTTTTATGATTTTTTCAACAAATTCAATTCTTTGGAGATGTGTCTGACCAACTTACAGTTGCTGTACACCTAAAATACTTACAAATTATTTGGCCACATATATATTCTCAAAGTGGGAAAAAAATCATCAAATTCTGAGACCGGTAAAGTTGTTCAATTAACAGGTTGGGTTACTGTGGTAGAATCAGGATACTGTTCCATATCTTGTATATCAGGGAACCTTTAAAGATTTGTTCAGAATTCATCCTTTAAGTATGATTTCTTTTAGAATTTGAATGCTAGATTCAAAACAAACATTTCACATGAAATGTTATTCATTTTAATATTGAACAGCCACAAAGGGCCTGTATGTTATGCCTTTGTGATGAGATAATAATGAGCCATTGATACAAGTAAAAACCGATGCAGTTTTGGATTGTTGTAATCAGATTGTATATATCTACAATGACAGCAATACATAAACATTACTTCTGTCAATTTCTGTTTCTAGTACTTACATATACATGTAATCTGTTTTATGGCCTTCGTGTCTTTTTGCATAGCAACGGCTTGGACAATTTTAATTTGTAGACTGGAACTATAGTGAGGGAAAGGGGATCTGAGAAATCCATAAGATGTATGATTGGCAGGTTATTTCATAGAATGGAGTCTTTGAATTTGCTTGTGTATGGTTGGAGGGGTTTCTGATTTTGAAAATGTTTATAATATCCCAAATAATAGATTACAGATGCAACATGTGCACACATGCCAGAGGTTCTCTTTCCAGCAGGACAGAGACAATAATATGCCTTCACAGGATCATCTGATGCATTCTTGTCAAATTGAATCCAAACATTGTATTTACTACAATGTTTGGTATCAATGTATCAATGGCTCATTATTATCTCATCACAAAGGCATAATATACAGGCCCTTTGTGGCTGTTCAATATTAAAATGAATAACATTTCATGTGAAATGTTTGTTTTGAATCTAGCATTCAAATTCTAAAAGAAATCATACTTAAAGGATGAATTCTGAACAAATCTTTAACGGTTCCTTGATATACAAGATATGGAACAGTATCCTGATTCTACCACAGTAACCCAACCTGTTAATTGAACAACTTTACCGGTCTCAGAATTTGATGATTTTTTTCCCACTTTGAGAATATATATGTGGCCAAATAATTTGTAAGTATTTTAGGTGTACAGCAACTGTAAGTTGGTCAGACACATCTCCAAAGAATTGAATTTGTTGAAAAAATCATAAAAAAAAAACTAATTTTTTTCCAGTTAAAATTCAATAACTTCTTTCAATTGTAATACTTAGCTTTACATTTGATTTCAAAAGATGCACCAGACTTCAGTGAAGGTGATTTGACCCAATTTGATGATTTATTATTTGTGTTTGAGTAAGTTTTGGGGTAAAGTGTGCACCCTGGCTCACACCTATGGCAATGATCATAAAATAGGTCATAGTGCAGGCCCTGGATGACTTTTGGATTTTCTAAAGGTATATTCTTGGGAGTCTCTTGGTGTACTACAAATACCACACAATAAACAAAAAATTGGGCTGTGGGCAAAATTACATGTATTGTGAAAGAGGTCCTTTTTTTAGGTCTACCACTTAACTTTTTTGTTCCATAACCCTCAGGATCTTAAAATGACTGTCTTACTGTGTCCAACCTCAGCAGAAATGGTGTGCTGCGAGCGGCGATGCAGCTCAACAATCCGACCGCATTCAAAGAGGGAAAGCTGTTTTGCCTTTGCCATCAGGAGGTCATGACAGTGTGAATAACTGACAGAAAATGACACTGAATCCACATTTTGCAAAGATTTTGGCTTTTAAAGGCTGTGGTCTTAATTCTTTGATCAGCTGATGAACAGCCTATTTCAGTTTAATTGTTGTTTGCAATAAATTGCTTACTCAAATTTTTTTTGTCTCACTCCCATTTATTCTTTTTGCATTGTTGCAAGATTCAAGCACCCCCGAAGTACAAGAATGCCTTCCTTCCTTTCTCCTCTCTCTAAGGTCTGGTTGTAACTTACTAGAGACATGTGGAGCCATAAAGTCTCTCTTTATTTCCTGCCATCTACGACCAACAGACAACTTTGTTGACACTAAAGATGCATTTATTGCCCTGAACTTCCTGGCCTAAACAATGATTGGCCGAGACCTGATAAGGTGTTCGAACAGACTACGTTCCCAGAGACTTAAATAATTCTGTTTTACTCCCAGAAGATTCTTCTGTGACACCTAAAGATGACTTTTGACCTCCTGGGTAGTGGACCCCTCATTGCTACCCAAGATTAGAGAACAGATGTTTTTCAGCCAACAGAAAACCACAACCTTATAAACTCTTTAATGAAACAATGGACACATCTAACAATGTGATATTTGATTCTGTCATGAAAAATGCATTCTGATGATGTGATTTCTGTTTCTCTAACCTTACAAATGCCCAAGTTATGGATATAATGCATTAACCTTCTTAAAGCCTCCTCTGAAGTGACAAACCAAGAGCGCTCCTCAGTGGAAGACTGAGGAGAGAACTTTATCCAGGAATGCGTCTGTTATATCTGCATTATTGCCTGTTTCTATTGATGAAATGTTTATTATACATTTTCTATACATGAAGTTTTGGTCACATAACATCTCAAAGACATACAAACTTATATATCTAAGTTTTAACCACATATATTTTGTTTGGTTGTATTTTTAAGAAGAATTTCATGTTTTATTCTTTCTTATCTTTTAGATATGGACTATTTGGTATCAAATCGATTATCGTAAGATGTTCTACTCAGTTGGAGTGTTTATATTGGGTGGTTATCAAAGTACAACTTAATATTGTGGCCAAATGTAAGTTGATAAAGTCTTTGTTACTCATCTAAGGCCCTCCTCCTGTGAGACCCTCCTCACCAGTCAAAACCAGAGAGACACATTCCTCTCACTCTCTTCTTCTTTGACGCTCTTTTTTTTTTTGGCTCCTCTTCTTTTTTTGTCTCTCTTCTTCTTTGAGCTCTCTTCTTCTTTGAGCTCTTCTTCTTTGACTTTTCATCCCTACACTTTGTTTTTACGTCTTCTTCGACGGTCTGATCCGTTTTTCTTTTTGTCAACGCGGCTCTCCAATAGCTCTCCAGTAGCTCTCCAATAGCTCTCTGATATCTTCTCCTAGTTCTCCTATATCCTCTCTTATATCTTTTTCTAAGTTTTGTCTAAGTAACGTAACACGCCCGCCGGTTTTCTTGATAAGCCAGTAAGCTTTAAGACTACAAAGATTTGTTTCATAGTAAATGGACTTTTGTTATTAATTTTGGAATAATTTTCATTGGGCCAACGAATAATTAGTTTTTGAAATTAATTACGAATCTTTTTTCATCAAATCAAGACCTCAAAGCTCCAGCTCCAGCTTCACCTTTAACAGAACCTGCTAGTCCAATCTAAGACGGCACCTCTCTCCCGAGAAAACTACGAGACCAGCTCATGTTGGAACACCATCTCCCTTGGATCCATGGTACTGGATTGAGTGTGGACTTCTCAGCCTCCCTTTGGGACGACTCCAAACCAGAACAGTCCTACAAGGCTCTCCAGTAACTCCCGGACCAGTTTGAGATCTGACACCAGAAGCAACACCATAGTAAGACTGCGGTTCTGAACTCCTACAGATGGGCTTGAGTGTCTTGGTTTAATTCCCCATTAGTTACCCCTGACTTGATCTTTCTAAAGTAGGTTAATTCGTTAAATTAATCTTCCATAACCACTCAATATACTCAAATGTTTCTTGAGGGTTCATAACTTCTTTCCTTATTCACAGCATCATTGATTAGTATGACTCTGACATTTCTTCCTTCTTAAGTGTTTAATTTTATTTTATTTTGTCTTATATATTCATCATATGCTTTTAATAAATCACCCTTAAATTTGAAGTTCTGTCTGTTGGTATTCTATTTGGAAGATTGACATCACTGCATGAGAATTCTGTCTTTAGACTTGAGACTGACAAAATTGATAAATTCTGATTTAATTGATTTATCTGATTTTAAATTTAAAATAATTAATAAATCAATTATTGAATTAAATTTTGCCTTTTTTGTATAAAAAGGATGGTGCCCCTTTAATTAACGAGAGAAAATGAGATATTACATGAATATTAATTTCTTTAATTAACGTGAATTAATATCCAGACAAATAATCGCAACAGCATTTTGAAGCTCTACTTAGAGTCTCTTAAGATCCAACAGTGCAAAATTTTGATCAGGAGTGTATCTCTTGGATGGCACCTCATAAACCACACAGGAAAATTTAATAAAGAAGGGCTTGAGCTGTTTAACTAATTTTATCTGTTAAAAAAACAACAACAAAAAGGGTCACATGCTGCATTAAAGGACAGACTGACATGTGAAAGGGGTAACACAAAGAACATTAAATTAGCGATAGAAAGAATCAGTAAAATAACCAGAAACCGGTGGAAAAATAGAACAAATTTGCACTGTCTTTTTTAAAGTTGGGCACTAAAGTCACTACAAATAAAAGTTGAAGGTAGTTGAACTGAAGTTTCTTGTATCTTTGTGGTAGCATCCTTGTTGACTGGATTATGCTATGTTTTTTTAGTAGCCTTGCTGTTTTATTGATCAAATAGTGCTGTAGTGTCCAAACAAGCAACATTTTTGCACAATGAAAAGGGAGATCTGGAGATCCAAATCCAAATCCAAATTTTTAGTGATGACTTAAAAAAAAGACACAATTTAAAGTGAACTGAGTGTTTCCACATGACAGTGACCATGCTGTATAATCTGTGTGGCTACCAAAGCAGCCAGCAAGGAAGGAAAGACACACAGGTTATTCTTCAATAAAATAACACAACAAACACGTTTAAAGTTAACATCACAATCTCAATCTGCCAACACCTGCAACTAGCAATCTTTCAAAAGATAAAGAGCACAGAACAGCACATAATACAAGAGGAAACAAAGTAGAGGCCAGATATGAGATTAGGGGAGACAGGGACAAGATGATCCAACCAGGTGAGATGAACCACCTCCAAGTCAATGGGTAACTTTCACTGTAATACATTTTTGTTGCTTATTTGCCAGTGTAAGGATTGGTTATGAGACTGTTCACCCACAAAACATGAATTTGGCTATAAAAGAAATATTCCAGGATAAACCACAAATGTATTAAGCTAAATTAAAATTAAAACTTTTTCAACTGACACTATCATGTAAGGTTTATTTGAGTAGCTGAGTTAATTAGTTGTACTTAAAGTTGGGCGGCATGGTGGCGCAGCAGGCAGTGCATGCACCTCACAGCAAAAAGGTCTATGGTCCGATCCCCGGGTCAGCCAGGGCTAGGGCTGAACGATATGGACAAAATTTCATATCTCGATATTCATGCCAGATATCTCGATATCGATACAATACGATATGACTACAAGTTTGGTGAAAACCAAGCATTTTTCAGAAAAATAAAAACAGTTCGAAAATAAAAAAAGTTTGTGGTTGGCTGGCCTCAGCAGTGCATTCAAGGGCAATCGTAAAAATAAAATTTGTTGTGACTTCCAGAGCTGTACATGCAGGGCGAGTGCGGGGGAAATCTATATCGTTTATGTCGTTGCTTTTTCGATATCTTGAATGTTCATATCTCGATATAGATACGATAACGATATATCTTTCCGCCCTAGCCAGGGCCTTTCTGTGTGGAGTTTGCATGTTCCCCCTGTGCATGCGTGGGTTCTATTTGAGCACTTTGGAATCCCACAGACCAAAATTAAGTTAATTGGTGACTCCATATTGCCCTTAGGAATGAGTGTGAGCATTAATGGTTGTCTGTCTCTCTATGTGGCCCTGTGGCTGGCGACCGGTTCAAGGTGTACCCCGCCCCTTGCCCAAAGTCAGCAAGGGAAAGGCTCCATCCCCTCTAAACCTCGAAAGGGATAAGATGTGTAGATAATGGATGGATGGATGTTATTAAAATTTTTGACAGTAAATAAGTAAGTATGGGATAATGCCCGAAGAGGTGTCCATTATCAGAAATTAATGGACGACACGGAGGCGTGAACTGTCCTCCGCTTCGGGTCGGACGGTTGCTTCCGCGAAGTCCATTAATTTCTGATAATGGACACGTCATCGGGCATTATCCCGCTTATACCATGGTCACTGACGAAAGAAAGAAATATTAAATCAATTATTAATATGTTAATATTGTTTGTTACCGTTAAAATCGTACGTTTTTCACAAGAAGCAGCTGAGTGGACTATTTAATCTCTCGTTGTGACGCGTTGCCAAGGTAACCGGCTCTGGCCACAGAACCTGCAGCTCGGTCGGCCGCAGCTGTTATATTAGGCCTAATCAGTGGAGGGAAGTGAGATGATTGCTTAATTTATGTTATGTGATACAAAGTATCATTTCAGAGGGCAAGTACACCTCTTACCATGTGTGTCTAGACAATGATGCGAAATTTTGTTTCAAAGAATCAAAGTCCACAGATAGTTTCCTTGTCATCCTCTAAATTCCTCCGGTGTCACCTCATTGTGTCGCATCTCCTCCTTCTTATATTCTCTTTTCTCTTCTGCTGCACCCCAGTCTTCAAAATTATCAATTTCACCAAACAGGTTAAAGGAAACTATAAAATCACTCATGTTTACTGTCATGCTGTTATGATAGCTAAATAATCTGTGAAATAACGTATGTTAACGTATGTCCTGAGTTTCTGTTGCCACGGTTACCAACTAGCATTTGAGCCAGTGCAATAATTTAGAACAATCAGGCTCTTTGACCGGAACTATTTTTTAGGTGTCCTATAACATTTTTTAACGGACACCCTTCAGCCAATCAGAATCAAGTATTCACCCAGACCATGGTATAAGCAAAATTAATTAATGTAGCACATTACAAAGTGTTACATAAAAAAACAGCAACAGATAATTTAACAAGGGCTGAAAGAAACACTGACAGGCCATCATACTCATGTGGACCCTGGCTGATGGGGTACAGTGAATCAACTTTCGTAATGTTCAGCATAGCTAGATTATACAGAAATGTCAAGATGTATCCAAACTTCATTAATTTAAACAGATCCAGTTTTTAGGAATAGCTGTAGCCAAGACTTTATACTTTTGTACAACCCTT
The DNA here is from genome assembly GCA_037902135.1 of Cetoscarus ocellatus. NCBI lineage: Eukaryota > Metazoa > Chordata > Actinopteri > Labriformes > Labridae > Cetoscarus > Cetoscarus ocellatus. The sequence goes on from JBAMNC010001671.1 coordinate 621,027, forward strand.
TGATTATTTTTGATGACAATTGTCTCTGCTTATTGCACATCAGAGATAAAGAAAAGAAAGTCCACATCCGAGGAGAACTTCAATCGTATAGGAGAACTGGAGCGGTCCAAATTTTACCTCCTCATGATTGAATAAAACAGTTTGGGATACAAAGCCATGCCCTTTGAGATTTGTACAAACCTTTTACGAACCATCATGTAAACAGTCTGATCTTACTCTCCACCAAAGTTGCAGTCAATTTCCTTAAAGACTTAGGGGAAACTAGCTCAAACAGAATCATTTGTCGTGTATATAATTCAATTTTTCAGTGAATATTGTGTTGCCATAGCAACGCCATTAGTCACAGACCCTTCAGCTTTAAATTGTACACTGGAGGCAATATAAGGATGTTGTCAAAAAACAAACTGAACTCACCAATTCCAATTTGTCCGATTTGAGGCGTATAAAAGGGTCCAGTGTTATCTTAGGCCTTGCCTCTGTGAGAGACCTCTGGCTGGTTGAACCTGGGAAAGGTGAGAAAGTGTTACAGGGTACATTCTTTGAAGAAAAAAACCTAAATGATGAAAATGCAGTATTCAATCAACTGGCTTTAAGTAAATTGAATGGGGAGGTTTGAGGTCTCAGTTCCCAAACTATCATTAACAACCAGGAGAGGAATATCATTTGATAATCTGTGTTATAAATGTTGACAAACAGATATTGTCAGTGGATTTGAAAGATGTTGGTGGAGATAAAGAAGAGGTGTGTGTGTTCATATGTGTGTGTTTGGATAAGAGACTGTAGAACAGATGATTAAAAATAAAGGACTGCAGGCAGGGTGGATGATTATAAGGATGAATATGAGGAGCGGTGAGTGAGGGGAGGGAGGCAATACTGATATTAATTTGATGAGTTTGTCTGTCCCAGATTTGTGTTTGCTTGCATTGGTAACAGAACATCCCCTCTGAGTATGTGTCTGCACACCCACTGTTAAAGGGGTAAAAGCTGATTTACGTGACAACACTCCACCTCCTCACACTACTCAAAGGATTTGCACCCTCCCCCCAGCCCTAATGGTGGTGATGACTGAGAGACATGCTGTCATGTCAGGAGTCTTGTTTTAAATCATACTTGTACCAGAACATTTTAAAGTCATACTTCAGCATCATAAGACCATATAATGGCAGCTGACATCAATGCAAACAATGTAAGATCACAATTACCGTTACTAAACTTCCTAAACTACTAGGGGTGCCATCTGACATTTACAAAATGACCTTACCTCATAAAAAGGCAAAACTGTATGGATGGTTGCATAAAAAGGATGGACAGGCTAACAATGAGGTCATCTGACTCATAGTGTAGATGTTCGCATGCCCATGTACATTTCCATATAACAGTGTTCGTGCCAGGCGACCCCAGGATAACATATTCATCTCCTGTTTCAAGGGGCAAACCATAACACTTATGATGGCTTTTTAACAAAGTACATTTTAGCTCTGTTACAATTGCAAGACAGTTGTATACAGCCATTACGTTGTGATAAGGCCAAAACAAGCTATTTTTCAATACTTTCAATCAATCAATCAAACTTTATTTGTATAGCACTTTTCATACAAAAAATTTGTAGCACACAGTGCTTCACATAAGGAATAAAATGAAATAACAATAAATGACATAAAAAGTAGAAAACTGCATACAAAGAAAATAAAAGACCCCACCCACTCTCGCAATTCACATACAACACCTACACTAAATTAATCAAATGCACAACGACATAAAAGGAAATTCTAAACAGAAAACAGAATTAAAAGACTGAGGAAACGCTATCTTTACTTAAAAATGAGGAAACACAGGACCTAATACTTAACTTAAAATTAAAAATCATAAGAGATTAGATAAAAATACTATAGGGAAAGTTTCCCTATAGTTAAATAAATAAATGAACTAACATAATAAAATTTAAATAAATAATATGGTAAAATGAAATAACCTAAAACCATATGTGTAATAAAATCAGCTAAAGTAGGATGGTAAAAAGAAAAGCAGTTAACAGAGAATAAAATTCCAGATAATAAATCTGAACTGAAATATAGAAATAAAACAGATTAAAAGGATTAAAAATAAATAAAAAAGGTAATAAGAAATAATAATAATAACTATAATCATCTAAAAGCTAGAGTAAAAAGGTAGGTCTTGAGTTTGGCTTTAAAAATATGAACAGTAGGTGGTGCCCTCAGGTCTTCAGCTAGGCTGTTCCACAGGCGGGGGCCGTAATAACGAAAAGAGGCTTCACCGTATGTTTTAGTCCTGACTTTGGGTACAGTTAAAAGACCAGTACCTGAAGACCTGAGGGCTCTACTGGGCTCATATGATAAAAGCAAATCTGATAAATATGAAGGACCAAGACCATTAAGAGATTTATAAACTAATAAAAGAACCTTAAAATCAATTCTAAAAGATACAGGAAGCCAATGCAGAGACTTTAAAATCGGGGTGATGTGGGCTTTCTTTCTGGTCTTGGTCAGCATGCGTGCAGCTGAATTTTGAAGCAGCTGAAGTTGTGAAATGTTCTTTTTGGGAAGACCAGAAAGGACAGCATTACAATAATCAATCCTACAGGTAATAAAAGCATGGATAAGAGTCTCTGCATTGGCCTGAGAGAGAAACTGGCGCACTCTGGAAATGTTCTTTAAATGATAAAATGACTTTTTTGTTACATCCCTTATGTGCAGGTCAAAGCTGAGGTCTGAATCAAATATAACACCAAGATTTTTGGCCTGCTGACATGGACTAAAAGACAGTGCTCGGAGTTTGCTCTCCAGTTTTTCTCTCTGAGGACCTGTACCAATAACTAAAACCTGAGTTTTGTCCTGGTTGAGCTGAAGGAAGTTGTCTGCCATCCAGGACTTGACATCTAAAATACAATTAAAAAGGGCATCAATGAGCCCTGTGTCATCAGGAGACACGGCGATGTAGAGCTGAGTGTCATCAGCATAGCTGTGAAAGTTGATGCCGTGTCTCCTGATGACATCGCCTAAAGGCAACATATAAATATTAAAAAGTGTAGGACCTAAAATTGAACCCTGGGGGATGCCACAGTTAACACTGTAGAGTCCTGACTGGCATTCCCCCATGTTCACATAAAACTTTCTTTCTGTCAGGTATGAATTAAACCAATTAAAAACAGTGCCAGAAAGTCCAATCAAACCATTGAGTCTATTTAAAGAATTTGGTGATCTACAGTGTTGAATGCTGCGCTCAGGTCAAGCAGCACAAGCACAGAGAGCATTTTTTGATCCATATTTGACCTGAGATCATTCACTATTTTAACTAATGCCGTCTCTGTGCTGTGGCTGGCCCTAAAGCCAGACTGATACATTTCACCAATGTTTAAAGTTTTCATAAAATCATTTAATTGGTTAAAAACAAGTTTTTCCAAAATGTTACTTAAAAATGGCAGATTAGAAACTGCAATGTAATTATCTAAAATCGATGGGTCCAAATTATTTCTCTTCAGAAGCTGCTGTTTTAAAAGCAGTAGGAAAAACACCCGTCTGAAGAGAATAATTGAAAATATTAAGAATATCAGATTTAAAAAATGTATAAATTTGTTTAAAAAAGGATGTGGGGATAGGATCTAAAAGGCTGGTCTTAGCTGGGAGACAACTTTGTCAAGCATTTCAGCATCAACCAGGACAAACTTCTCCAGTGTTTTCTCATTAGAGAATAAAATTTGGGGCGTGTTAAAAGTTTCACTCTTGGTGTTTGATAAACTTGATCTAATTAACTCAGTTTTACTGCTGAAGTGGGCTGCAAAATTCTCACATGCTGAGTCTGTGGTCAGATGTTGGGGGTGATTAAAAACTGGATTTATTAAACGGTCAATGGTTGAGAATAAAATTTTAGGGTTGTTGTAATTGTCAAAGATTAATTTTGAAAAATGGTTTCTTCTTGCATTGTTGATGGCATTGTTATACTTTTTCAATTGTTCTTGGAAAATTTGGTAGTTTATTGTTATTTTATTTTTTTCTCCATCTCCTCTCTGCAACACGACAGTTTCTTTTTAGTTGCTTGATTTCATTATTATTTCTCCATGGAGGTATTGGATTGTTTGTAATCTTTTTCAGTTTAAAAGGAGCCACTTCATCAAGGGCTGATTTAAATCTAAGATTAATACTGTCTAAAATGCAGTAACAGGAGGAGGGTAAAATATCTGCAGGTCTATTTCTTAAAATGTCAATAAAATTTGCAGCCATTTCAGCAGTAAGATAGCGTTTCTGCACAGTCCTCCAGAAGTGTCCCTTTGGTTAAAATAATTCACATTAAAAAAAACACAGAAATGATCAGTAAAACCAACGTCTTTGACTTCAGTGACGTGTACTGACAGTCCATATGTTAAAAGCAAATCTAAAACATGTCCTTTTTTATGGGTTGGATGAGTGACATGTTGAGTAAAATTCATGGAATTAATTAATTTTAAAAATTCACAGGTAAAAGAGTTTGATTGATTGTCTACATGTATATTAAAATCCCCTAGAATAATAGCTGTGTTGTATTTTGAATATATTATTGATAATAATTCGGCAAATTCTGATAGAAAAGAGGTGCAGTACTTGGGGGGTCTGTATAGGGTGAGACACAATGTAGGTGGACTGTTAAAAACAAAACAATGATATTCAAATGAGTTAAAATCACCAAATAAAATCTCCTTAAAACCAAGCGATGTTAAAAGAATGGTTGCTGTGCCCCCACCTCTTCTATCTTTTCTAAATGAATTTAAAAAACCATAATTAGGTGGTGAGGCCTCTAAAAGTGCAACAGGTCCATGTTTCAGTTAAAAACATGCAATCAATGCTATTTTCTAAAATCAGGTCGTTTATTAAAATGTTTTGTTTAAAAGCGATCAAACATTTAAAAGTGCCATGTGCAGAGTTTGGTGTTGTGGTGATTTAACAGGTGAGTTTTGTGTGTGAATGTGTATGAGATTATTTTTAGGTGAGCCTGTAGGTCTATTAGAGTTATGGGGCTCTAGTTTCCTGGCGCAACTCAGGGTGGCGCAGGGTGGTGCAGCCTGGCGCACCCCGCGCAGTGGTAATTTTGTCCGGCGCACCGCTGTGCGCAGCCAATTTGGCAATTTGGTAGACCGGCTGCGCCGAGATGGGTGTGACGGCGCACCAGGGGGAGGTGTCGAAAGATTCAGCTTGGTGCAGTGACAATTTGGTGCCAAAAAAACGCGCGGAAGGTGCGCTGAAAGCCCGCCAGCTCCAACCTGGTCTATTCTCGGCGCAGATGAGGCGCACCCCGGGCAGTGGTAATTTGGCCGACAGGCGCACAGTGCGCACACTTCACCAAAACCTCACGGGCAGGTATCCAGAGTGTCAGGCACATTTCAATGCAATAAACAGTCATAACAACCACTGTTTAATGTAACCGTCTGAACCAGCATATACATTTGTATCTATATTAATTGTCCCGTCACATCTGATGTCAGATCAGAGACGTTTGTCATAACCAACGAGTTCACATCTCTCAGCCAACCACAAACAGCCACATCATCCTATACGGAGTATCCGGCTTCTCTCATCTCATGAAATTCAAAAGAAAAGAAAAAAGAGAGAGACGCTCGCTGAATAAATGCAAGTCACTCGGTGTCTTAAGGATTTACCTGCAATTGCCCATATTTCTCTGTTTTAATCTTTATTCGTAACGTGATCTAAAAAGATGGAGTACATTATTGCAAGGAGGATGAGGAGGAGATATAATTTCACCAAAGGTTCTGCTATTTGGCGATGACAGACCAGGAATGCAGGTGGATCACAAACATGATGAATGGATTAGCCTGCTGCTGTGTTTAAATGTAATTATCACTTAATTTTGTACTCCTATTATGACACAGGAACAGATTACATCTGTTCCGTGAGGTGGTCCACACGGTGACGCGCATCATGGCTCCGATATGCGGCCCGGTGGCCCCTGCGCTCTCCCAGTTGCTGTAAAAGTGACAGCAGCTCTGACCTTCTTCGCCACCGAGATGAAATTGTCACTGCGCCTCGCCCGCGGCGCATTTAAAGGTGAGGAGAGGAGTTCATTTGATTGGTGAATATTACACTCAGCTGTGTTAAACTCATTCAAGTCTTATCTCCTCCCTCTCTGCTACGTGCGCCGGTAGGAGGGATGGAGGCGTGGGTGCGCCTGCCTGCGCCAGACTGCGCCGTGCACGAAACTTGCAAAACGCCCTGGACACACCCTGTTGGCGCGGCGCAGGTGCGGCGCAGGGCAGGTGTGCCCCGCCTGCACCTGGTCTACGAAATTAGAGCCCATGGTCTCTAGTTTGTCCTCTGTCAGTGATAATGGTGGGAATGTGTGACATTATGGTGAGATCAGGGGGTCCGAGTCCAGTAAAACATGTCATACTGCTAAAAGTGGAACCATGTCCATAGTGACAGGGACCGGGGGGACATCAATCAGTGGTGGGCCGACCAGCTGATGCAGTAGGGTTAATGGTGAGAGGTGGAGGGTAATTGGATGTGTTGCCTACCGTAGTCCAGGTTAGTGGAGAGCAGACGGCTTCCAGCTCTGTTCAGGCGCAGCCTGTCTGCCCCAAACAAGTGCCTCCTGTCCCAGAAGGTGTTAAAATTGTCAATGAAGCCCACGCCGTGGGGTCCACAGACAGAGGACAGCCAGGTGTTGAGGCTCAGCAGCCTGCTGAACCTCCCCATTCCTCTGCCACAGGTGGGGGTGGGGCCGGAGATGAGGGCCTGGATGTGGAGCTGTTTTATTGTGGTGAAGAGCTGGAGGAAGTCCTGTTTCAGAAGTTCAGACTGCTGTTTGGGGATGTCGTTGGTCATTGGAGTTTATCAGCATCGGGGTAGGACTCCAGGATTCCTGGGATTTTATCCGCAATGTCCAGGACGGTGGCACCGGGGAACAACAGGGGGGGAGCTGCCTTCATCCGCGCGTTCCTCACGATGGAGTCCCCGATGATGAGGGTCGGAGGAGGAGCCGTCTGCTGCAGGTGAGGGGGAGGCGGGGCTGTCTCCGAGGATGAGAAGCGTGGTGGTGGCTGTGGAGACCGCGGTGACGGCACCTCCCGGTGGTAAACGGTGCTTCTCTTCTTCACGGCCTCCCTCAGCAGCCTGCGGTGGGCCGTGGATGAAGACCTGGCGGCCTCAGGTGGGAGCCGAGCAGCGTGCTCCTTCAAAGGGGGAAACTCTTGCATGCTCAGGATGTCGAACCTGTTGGCCAGCGGTAGCTCCGGAGATGACAACAATGTTGTCTTGAGCACGGATGAAGGAGCGGTACCGGGCCTCCGCTGGCGTGCCAAAGCCGGCCTAGCACCCTGCACAGCCGGGCGGGGGGTAAACTGTAGGCGGCCAGGTTGGGAGGCCCACTGTCGTCACTGCTGGAGTGGTTTGGGTGGACTCGCCTTCTTTTTGCTGCCACCCACGACGGTCCATGGCCCTCCATTTGATGGAGTTGAACTCACTGGGGCCTTTGGTTTAGCCCCCAGTCGGAGCCACCGATCGTCCAGAGCTGAGCCTGGGGCAGTGCCAGGGGCCTCGGTGGGTATGTTGGCGGGTGGTGGAGACGCCGAGGCCGGGGAAGCAGCGGCATAGGGAGCCGTGTCTTCATACTCCTCCGCACAAGTGGTGGCTGGTTCAGGACCGAAAATAATAGTGCCCAGGTGTTTCTCGGCATCCTGGATCGTGTATAATGTGGATATTCTTCTCTCCAACACTTGCACCTTCATACTGAGGCTGGCGCAGCTAAGGCAGCTGGATGGTGAGGTAAGTGGAGCCATGTTTACTGGTCTTGTCTCTCAAATACCTCGTGATCGACGTAGCAGACCGTTAAAAAACACAAACAGGCTTAAAGTAAGAAGTGAAACAACTATAGTCCAAGATGTGCACGGTAGAAAAGCACCCTTGAAACATACAAAAACGTAGTATAATGGCAGCTTGTGTACTGGCGATTTGGCGGGTTGCTACGACGCCAACGCATGCGCAGTCAGCTCACTTTACTTAAGGTTGTACCTTGGATAAGCTACCCAAATTTGTATGAGTTAGTTTAATACACAATCAGTAAAAGGCATATCTTTTGGTTTGTTGTTTATTTAGTAAATATGGAAAGCATCTTGTTCAGGAAATTATAACATCATGTCATTCCCACATACACACTATTACTAGAATCCTCTTCAAGTCAATTCATAGAGATTTTATTGCACTTTTTATTATGTTTCATTGTTCCTAGTTGCAGTTAACACAAAAAAAGGAAGCTAAATGTGTAAAACTTCCCATATTTCCTTGCTGAAAACATTGCATCTGTGTGTGTTCTGCTGTAACATACAGTGTTTTGGCTTTTCCATGTGTACTATGACAGCTAAATCCAGTCCACTATGCATCCTGTGAGTTCTTTAATTTTCTATTCATATTCCTTTCATGTACATAACAGTTCTGTACCCTTAATGAATACTTAATGTCATGGGAAATATCCACTGGATTCTCTATTTCAGTTTCCGAGTTTGCAAGCTCTCAGAACTTGTACAAAAAAAAAATTAGAAATTAAACTTTCCTAAAATGATGTGAGAAATCAATAAGCTGTGCAATCAGCTATTGAGAAAGCTTTGGTATAGCATTATACAGTGCCATTAAAAAAAATACTTGCCCCCTTCCTGATTTCTTATTTTCTTGCATATTTGTCACACTGAAATGTTTCAGATCATCACACAAATTTTAACATTAGACAAAGATAACCTGAGTAAATACAAAATGCAGTTTTTAAATGAGGATTTTATTTATTAAGGGAAAAAAGCTCTCCAAACCTACATGACCCTATGTGAAAAAATTAATTGCCCCCTGAACCTAATAACTGGTTGTGTCACCCTTGGCAGCAATAACTGCAATCAAGCGTTTGCGATAACTGATGATGAGTCTTTCACATTGCTGTGGAAGAATTTTGGCTCACTCTTCTGCACAGAACTGTTTTAACTCAGCCACATTGGAGGGTTTTCGAGCATGAACTGCCTGCCAAGGTGGACTTGCTAGTGTGGTTCGGGTCGTTGTCCTGTTGTATAACCCAATTGAGCTTGAGCTTAAGGTCACGACCTGATGGCTGAATGTTCTCCTTCAGGATTTTCTGGTAGACAGCAGAATTCATGGGTCCATCAATCACAGCAAGCCGTCCAGGTCCTGAAACAGCAAAGCAGCCCAAGACCATCACACTACCACAACCAAGTTTGACTGTTGCTATGATGTTCTTTTAATCAAATGCTGTGTTGTTTTTACGCCAGATGTAACGGGATGCATACCTTCCAAAAAGTTCAGCTTTTGTCTGGTCAGTCCACAGAATATTTTTCCAAAATTCTTGGGGATCATCAAGATGTTTTCTGGCAAATGTGAGACGAGCCTTTGTGTTTTTTTTGGTCAGTAGTGTTTTTTTTTGCCTTGGAACTCTCCCATGGATGTCTCTTTCTTATTGTTGAGTCACAAAAACTGACCTTAACTGAGGCAAGTGAGGCCTGCAGTTCATTAGATGTTGATCTGGGTTCTTTTGTGACCTCCTGGATGAGTCGTCGTTGTGCTCTTGGTGTAATTTTGGTAGGCTGACCACTCCTGGGAAGGTTTGCCACCGTTCCCAGTTTTCTCCATTTGTGGATAATGGCTCTAACCATGGTTTGCTGGAGTCCTAAAGCCTTAGAAATGGCTTTGTAACCCTTTCCAGACTGATAGATTTCAATCACTTTGTTTCCCATTTGTTCTTGAATTTCTTTGGATCGTGGCATGATGTGTGTCTTTTCAAGATCTTGCAGCTTACTTCACTTTGTCAGACAGGTTCTATTTAAGTGATTTCTTAATTCAACAGGTCTGGCGGTAATCAGGTCTGGGTGTGGTCAGTGAAATTGAACTCAGCTTTCAAAAAATGTGGTTAGTCACAGCTAACTCATGATGTAACAAGGGGGGTCAATTACTTTTTCACATAGGGTCATTTAGGTTTGGAGAGCTTTTTTCCCGTAATAAATACAATCATCATTTTAAAACTGCATTTTGTATTTACTCAGGTTATCTTGGTCTAATGTTAAAATTTGTGTGATGACCTGAAACATTTAAGTGTGACAAATATGGGAAAAAGCAAGAAATCAGGAAGGGGGCAAATATTTTCATGGCACTGTACCTCCCTATTATGTAAAACCTGTGCAACAGTAAAAGATCTGACTGGGATCTGGGAAACCAATCTTTTTGTATTGATTACTGATTTCTTATTTGGCCTGGTTTTATGAAGAAGGGGTGATATGATCATCATAATCTTCATATAAACTTAATACCAGGATAAATGATGCTCTGAATTGGACTACATATTACTGTAAGCTCTGACAGAAAACAAACATCAACTGTCTCCCCCCCACATTTGACCCCCACCAGTTTGCATACCGGGCAACCAGATCCACAGAGGACACCATCGCCATAGCTCTGCATGCTGCGCTGAGCCACCTGGAACAACAGCAAAGCTATGCCAGGATGCTCTTTGTGGATTAGAGCTCAGCATTCAACACAATCATCCCGGACATCTGACCATCAAACTGGACACCCTGGGCCTCCTCCCTCTCACATGTAAATGGACTTGAGCTTATATAGCGCTTTTCTAGTCTTTTGACTACTCAAAGCTGCTTTACACCGCAGGTCACACTTACCCATTCACACCCATTCGCTCTCACATTCACTCACTGATGGTTCAGAGTTTCTATGTTAGTTATCCATCAGTATCAGCTAACACTTTCACGCCCTTTCATGCCCATTTACACGCCACAGACGCAGCAGTGGGAGCAACTTGGGGTTAAGGACACATTGCCATGTGTCGCCCAGAGCTGGGCTTGAACCTGTAACCTCCCGATCACTGACCAAGCGCACTATCCAGCTGCGCCACCGACGCAGGATTAAGGACTTTTTGACCAGCAGACCCCAGACTGTGAGACTAGGCCCCCTCCTTTCCTCCAACAGCACGCTGACCTCTGGTTCACCACAGGGCTGTCTCTACACCTACAACTGCAGTCTGGCCCATGGAAACAACATCATCGTTAAATTTGCTGATGACACCACAGTGGTCGGACTGATCTCAAAGGGAGAATAACAACCTGGCACTGAACACCCAAAAACAAAAGAGACCATCATAGACTTCAGGAGGAACAGAACTGACCCGCACCCCCTCTACATCAACGGCGAGTGTGGGGAAAGAGTTCACACATTCAGGTTCCTGGAGGTCCAGATCTCTGATGACTACTCCTTGACAGCCAACATCAACATCTCAGCTGTCACAAAGAAAGCCCAGCAGCGTCTACACTTCCAGAGAGTCCTCAGGAAGAACAACCTGGACAGAAAGCTGCTGCTGGCCTTTTACCGCTTGTCCATTGAGAGCCTGCTGACGTACTGTGTCTCCACCTGGAAAGGAGCTGCACTGAGGCGGACAGAGGGAGGCTTCAGGGGTCAGTCAAGGCAGCACAGAGGATTATTGGCTGCCTTCTCCCCTCCTTGATGGACATCTACTCCACCCGGTGCCTCATCAGAGCTCACAACATCATCAAGGACAGTTCACATCCCGGTGCCCAGCTGTTTGACCTGTTGCCCTCTGGCAGGCACAACAGGTGAATCAAAACAAGGACTAACAGACTGAAATGAAATTTCACATGCAACGACCCCAGCCATCTATATAATGTAAAATGTGCAATATACCTGTCACTGCTGCTGCTGCTGCTCTGATATAATTCTACCTTAATATTCATCCATCCTGTGCAACACAATCATTCTGTGAATATTCATTCTGTGCAATGTATTTATTCTGTGAATATTGAATCATCCTGAGCAATACATTACATTTCTACATTTTTTTGTATCCTGTGCTATACAACACATTTCTATATAGTTTTTTTGTTTGATATTTTATATCTTATATTCTTAATAGTTATCCTTTTTATTTACTATTTTATATTGTATATAGAGTTGGATTTTATCTTGCTTACTTTTTGTATAACTATCTGTTTGCACTGAAGAAGGAGAAGCTCTCCAATCTCATTGTACATTAAGTATATTGACAATAAAGGGCATTCTATTCTATTCTGCTATTCTAAACAATCAAACAACCCAAACACAAATAAACAAACTGTAGAACAAAAGTAGAACAGACAACATAAGCTCCCTTCAATTTAAAAATGGATAACAGGAGGGCAATAAAACTCTAGACACATTCCTTACTTATCCAGCTTATATGAAAAATCAGTCCTCATTTGAACCACATTATTCAAAGATGAAGAAACCTTTTTTTTATATGGTTGAATGTAAACAAGCCCAGGACACGGAATCAAAAGTAAACACTGGCATCTGCGTGACCATGAAAATAACATAAACTTGTTAGAGGTCCCTTCTCAGATCTTGGATCCAGGGCTGCACATGAAAAAATTTGCCAGGAGGACGCTGGCTGCTGTGAGGACGCTGATGCCGCTGGGGCTGAACTCCCGCGAGACCGAGCGTGATCCAACATGGCAGCCTGCTGCTAGACCGGACGTAAACAAACTTTTCTACTCTGTTTTCTCCTCCTTTTTCTCTCACTTAACCTTTCCCTCTAGTATCATTCGCTCCACTACTTCTAATTCTGTCCTTCACGCCCTCACTAAAACGCATGTCCAACCTGGATCATCTGGAAGATTTCATACAGGATCATTACGACAGATTCTGCACAATGGGACGCTCTCAAAAATAAAAAAAAAAACCCGCACCCAGGACTCACCAGCTTCATCCGCCGACTCTTCCCCAGTCACAGCACCACAAACGCGTTGCTGCTCAGATGTAAGTGATATACTCCTCTCCATTGATAGTAAATTCACTACGTTAGACGCCAGAGTCGCCATTATCGAGGTTCTCCACCAGGAATTCCAGCACCTCCGCCACAGCTTGGAATTCACCCAGAGCCAGATAGAAAGAATCACACAGGAAAACAAGTCACTGCAACACTCGGTTTCTACCATGGTCACAGAACTCGCTTCGGTCACCTCTCAACTGGCCACTGTCACCGCTGACAACAAACTCATGAAAGAAAACATCCTGGACCTACAGTCTCGCAGCATTAGAGACAGCCTCATCTTCTCTGGTATCCCCGATTCCCCCACTGACGAACCTGAAAATTTAATCAAGGACTTCATGATTAGACGCCTAAAACTTCCCCCGAACACTGTCAGCAACATCACATTCCACCGAGTTCACCGCATGGGACAGAAGCAAGTCAACCCCACCCGACCCCGGCCCATCGTCACCAAATTCGAACATGTTAAGCGGAAGGAACTGGTACAGCGACAGGGAAAGCAGCTGAGAGGGACGGATTACGGACTCAACGACCAGTATCCCCCCGAAATCGTCCGCAGACGGAAGGTACTGCTCTCCATCCGCAAACAGAAAATCAGCGAAGGCAAGAGAGCAGTCCTTTCAGTCGACAAATTATACATTGATGGTCAGTTGTTTAGGGATAAGGACATCACCCCCTGGCTTTTCTGAACTCCCCTCCGCTCACACACACACACACACCTCTCCCCACGTTACTCACCTAACCCCCCCGTCCACACTCACCCCCCACCCCCCCACCCCCACTTTCTCTTTTTCTCTCTCTTCCTCTCTCTTTCTCTCACACTCCCCTCACACTCCGTCTTTTATATGCCCTCCCTCTGCCTCCTTCCATATCTCAGTTGAAACATACACACCTCTATCCCCTCACTCACTCTCTCTCTCTCCCTCTCCCTCTCCCTCTCACTCTCCCTCTCTCTCGGCTTATATATATGTTGAAACAAACTTGGACGACATATATATATATATAATTTTTTTTTCTCGTGCACTGGTCTCAGCACCCTGCACTGTTATGGCATTTTGCTCTGTCGCTTGTCTTGTTGTTATTTGTATCCCCCCCCGCCGCTGTTTGTTTTGTTGTTTGTGTTTTCGTTTGCTCTGCTCTGTCCTGTATTACAGGTCCTCCTGTGCACATCAGACAGCGCTCTCAAAGCAGTCAGCACACACACACATTCACATAGAATCATTATTCATATCACTAACCTACGATTATTAACCCGTTCAACATGGCATCAATAACATTTGTAACCTGGAACATCAGAGGTATTGGCTCCCAGACAAAAAGAACTAAAATATTTAATCACCTAAATGATCTAAAAGCAGATATTTGCTTGTTACAGGAAACACACCTCTCGGATTCAGACCATGACAAATTAAAATCAGCACAGTTCTCTCACAGATTCTCAGCCCCTTATAACTCAAAACAAAGAGGTGTATGCATATTGATAAATAAAAAAATTCTCATTTGTCCATAACACAACCATTACAGACCCTGAAGGACGTTTTATAATCATTAATATTTCAATTAACAATAGTCCGGTAACAATTGGCAATATCTACGGCCCAAACAATGATGATCCTTCCTTCTTTCATAACTTCTTTCATTTCTTATCAAATTTTTCCAACGGCCCAGTAATTATAGGAGGCGATTTCAACACAACTATTAACCCAACACTTGATAAATCTAATAGAGTAAAAACTAACCGCACCTGGCAATCTACTAATACCATAAAACAGTTCATGAGTGATCTCGGTCTTGGCGATGGCTGGCGACTACAGCACCCATCTGCCAGAGAATATTCATTCTACTCACCAGTTCACCACTCCTACTCACGCATTGACCTCTTTCTGACCAGCAACTCAATTATATCACAGATCTCTGATTCAAAAATTCACCCCATAATCATTAGTGATCATGCCCCAGTAACACTCAGGTGGAATCCTATTAACCACCCCAAACGCGTCACTAAATGGCGTTTTAACTCATCTCTTCTTAAAGACCCAGAATTTGACAGCTATCTCAGGAGAGAGTGGGCTTCCTTCCTTGAAATAAATGACTCCCCGGAGACATCACCCACCACTCTGTGGGAAATAGGTAAAGCAGTTCTACAAGGTAAAATCATACCATTCTCTGTCTATAAGAAAAAAAGGAAAGGGAATACGAAGTGATACTAGAACAAAACATAAAGCTACTAGATACGCTGAATGCAAGCAACCCAACAGAAGAAACACAGAAATAATTAAGAAAATATCAGTTCCAACTGAACGAGATCTTAAATAAGAGAGCCCAGTTTTTAATTCAGAGACTCAGACAAGAAAACTTCCATCATAACAATAAATCTGGTAAATATTTAGCAAATCTGATTAAACAAAATAAAGACAGAACAACAATCGCAACTATTAAAGACTCATCAGGGAAGCCTACCAATTCACCACAGGAAATAAATGAAATATTTAAAAAATTTTACGCCAACCTTTACTCATCTACAAATGAACCAAGACAGGAAGACATAGACTCGTTTCTGAACAACACTGAACTTCCAAAGATTGTTCCAGAACAATTCAAAGCACTAGATTCACCAATAACAGAAACAGAACTCTCTACAGCCCTACGCCTCATGCCAAACAACAAAGCACCAGGTCCTGATGGCTTCCCTGCTGAATTCTATAAACACTTCTGGCCTATTCTATCTCCTTTCTTTATGAGAGCAATAACTGAAATAAAATTAAAGTCTAGATTTCCAACACATATGAATACAGCTGAAATTTCACTCATCCAAAAACCTAGTAAAGATCCAACGCTTCCATCAAACTATCGTCCAATCTCTTTAATCAATGTAGATATAAAAATCATCAGTAAAGCTCTAGCACACAGGATAGAAAAAATAACTCCTTCTATAATCCACCACGATCAAACCGGCTTTATCAAAGGTAGACAGTAATCCAGTAACACGCGTAGATTGTTTAACTTAATCCATTACTCATCATTACAACGGGAAGAAACCATCATAGCAACATTAGATGCAGAAAAAGCATTTGACAGAGTAAACTGGAAAACTCTCTTCACTACTCTAAAAAAGTTTGGCTTCGGGGACTCATTTATTCACTGGATCAAGATTCTGTACACTGCTCCTTCAGCTTCTGTCACCACTAACGGACTAACCTCACAAAGTTTCACACTGCACAGGGGGATGAGGCAGGGATGCCCACTCTCTCCGTCGCTATTCACCATCTTTATAGAGCCTTTAGCAGCAGCCATACGCCAGAACATCCACATCAAGGGAATTCAAACATCCCAAATTCAACATAAGATTAGTATGTATGCTGACGACATTTTACTGTTTTTAAAAGACCCTCAATCGTCTCTGCAGGTAACAGTAAATGTCATTGAATCATTCTCCAAGATTTCAGATTACTCAATAAACTGGAACAAATCCTCTGTTCTTCCATTACATAACACCAGATGGGATGTAGCACATCATATATCACCTATCCCCTTATGTTCAGGGCACATCACATACCTGGGCATTAATATCTCCTCCAGGCTGTCAGAATTGATCGGACTAAATTTCACCCCTTTGCTTAAAACAATAGACAATGATCTCCAGCGCTGGATGAACTTACCACTATCCATTATAGGAAGAATAGCAACCATTAAAGTGACAGTACTTCCAAAAATAAATTACCTTTTTTCAATGATTCCAATCCATCCAACTCTCACTTGGTTCAAAGCCTTAGATTCAATGTTCACTAAATTTTATTGGAAAAACAAAACACCAAGGATCAAACTTACAACCCTACAAAAACCAAAATTGCAAGGAGGTCTAGATGCCCCACACATCCAACACTACTCTCTGGCAAATCAACTGCAGTATATATACAAATGGACACATCCAACTCAATCAGATATCAGCTGGTTAGATATAGAACAAACTATCTGTGAAAAGATAACTATTTCAGACCTCCCATTCCTCAGTCAAACCATCAAGCATCATGCTTGTTTCAATGCAGGAACAATAGCTTCAACACTGACAGCCTGGTGGAAATTCCACAAAATCACAAACTCTAGCCTTGCACCATCCAATTTAACTCCAATCTGGCATAATCCTGATTTTTTAAGTAATAAAAAACCACTTAACCTGAATGCATATTTTTCACAATAACACCCTGGTCCCATTCCACCACCTGGTCCAGGAGTTTGGCATCGGGAACAATAGCTTCCTACAATATTTACAAGTTAAAACATCTGTCCAGTCAAAGATTAATATTAGAACCATCAATTTGTCTCTTCCTCCATCAACCGAGGAGCTTTTAAACATCCTCTCTCCAAAAAAACTTCTTTCCAAGGTATATAAAATAGTAAGACTACAGACTGACAAATCCATAGCATTACCCTCTAATAAACCGGAAGAAGAACTCTCTATTGCTCCTGATGCCGACTTCTGGGCTACAATCTTAAAAAACATTTATTTTATGACCAAAAACGCAAACCTTCAACTCATACAGTATAAAGTCCTTCACAGAACTCACTACACTGCACAAAAATTGTCTAAAATGGGTTTCAGGTCAGAAATATGTCCATATTGCACACAGAACTGTCCTGACACCTATATTCACGCCACCTGGCAATGCACACCCGTTAGACAGTTCTGGAAAAAAGTCACAGAGTCCCTGTCCCTCTTTCTGGAAAGCCACATCCCATTATCTCCCTTACTCTGCTTACTTGGTGATGTATCTTCGCTTAACTTTAATACAAGTAAAAACAGATTCCTTCTTGTGGCCTTAGCCATCGCCAAGAAAACAATCCTCTTAAACTGGAAATCAAGGAACTCCCTATATTTAACCCAATGGAAAAATCTCCTCTTTGACTACATTTCCCTGGAAAACCTAGCCTCTCCTCTCAACAACACTGCAGAGCATCAAGCTCACTGGTCACTTTTTATTGATTTTTTACACACCTAAAAACAACAAGTACTTAAATCTCATCTCGCCTTATCTACTTATTTATTTCTTCTTTTCTGCCAGCCAATACCCTTCACACACACACACACACACACACACACACACGCACACTCACACTCACACACACACAATACACAAGCTCTCTCCTCTCCTCTTTAAAATAGTACAGTTCCCTGGGACCCCAAGACGATGAGTATACTCTGGTGATGGTAGTTGGGGGCATCTTTCCATCTAGGTACCCAGACTTGACCCACTGCCCTGTGGGGCCTACTGGTCTGGCGGCCTCCTCGTGAGGTGCTGGAGTTTTCTGTGGCTTGCCTCCTGCGCCCCGGAGCTGCTGGATCTATGCGTGGTCGGCGGGGTCTGGGGGTGGTGCTGGCTGCCTCCCGCGGTAGCACCTTGGCCGGCCCTGGGGCTTTGGGGTGGGGGCTCCTTATGGCTGGGACTCTGTGCTGGGATGCACCTCTCTGTCAAGTGGGACGGTGTCGGTGGCTTTCGGGCGCAGCTGGGCTCTGGTGCCTGCGGGTGGGGGCCTGGGGCGGCTCCTGGGGGGCGGGTGCGCCCTGCTGGGTTTCATGTCTCTCGGTGGCCTGTGGTGCAGGATCCATGGGCCTGTCGCTCGCTGGGGATCTCGGTGTGGGTGGCTGCCTGTGGGTTGCTGCTCTATGCGGGTGGTCCGGGGGCCTCCTTGGTCCTTCGGGCATCAGTCTCCAGTGCTTCTCTTGGCCCTGGCTCCTCTGGAGGGAGGGGCGTTGGCTCGACCTCACCACCACACATCCCGCCCCATTCCCACCCAAAACCTTGCTGTGACTGGGACCCGGACCAACATAAGATCGACTGGGGGCCCCCTTCTCCGGGGGGGTTGCCTGGTCCCGGGGAATCTGGCTCCTGGGGGCCTGGGGGCCTCTGGCCTGCCGTGGGGGGGTGGGGGTGGCTTGGGGCCAGGTGGACGGGTGGTTCGTTGGGGGCGGGTACCGTATGCAGGGGGCTCTGCCTTGGACCCCTGGTGGTGTCCTTGGTGCCTTTGTGGGGATGGGTTGGTGCCCCTTTGGGTCCTGGGGCTG
This sequence comes from Cetoscarus ocellatus, assembly GCA_037902135.1. NCBI lineage: Eukaryota > Metazoa > Chordata > Actinopteri > Labriformes > Labridae > Cetoscarus > Cetoscarus ocellatus. The sequence continues at coordinate 639,916 of JBAMNC010001671.1, forward strand.
TTCCTGGGTCCGGTAGCTTTGGGGGCCCGTGTGGCGGGTTTCGGGCGCCCTGATGGCTCGGGTGGTGCCCTCAGCCGTGGCCTCCCTGGGTATGGGCAACTATTTGGGTATTCGGTGATCACCTCACATGCATGCCTGTACAGATACTCAAGCTCCTGTCGAGACTTACCGTAAAGAAGTGATTTGTTCCGTCAGAACATGCTGAGTCGGGCATTCTCACACATTTTCTCACGTCCTGTGATGCATGCTCCCTCCCTGTCCCATCCCTGTGGGCCCACCCCCTACTATCAAGACCCCACATCTCCAGTGCCCTTGGTTTCTTACAGCCTTTACTTCCCTCATGAACTTAGATCAGCACAGCACTTGGACTGCTATTTCAAATTAACAGCATTACCTGTCTGTCTTCCTCCCTGTTTGTCTTGTCTCGTCTTATCTGTCACTATTTCCCCTTCTTTCACACTGTGGTGTAACACAGCCCTCCCCTTCAGCTCACTTCGGGGGTTAAATAAACTTTCATTTGATGGAGTAGCCTACAGGTAGGGCTGGTGATGGTCACTGGTAGCAGTGAGTCATACTTACTTATCTCTCACTGCAAAGAAAAAAATGCATTAGTCTTTTCAATGCTGTCACCTATCACAGTGCTCAGCCAGAAAGATAATGCAGACAAGGGGAAAAAAAAAAAAGAAAAAATTTCACTAACGATAGTAATTGCCAGACAATCCTGCCCCTCAGTTTGAAAGAAAAAATCCAATTAGAAGATGATTTTTCTACTTAAACAATACTGACACGTCTAAGGGGAATTACGTCACAAGATGAACACCTAATGTGACACAATGTGTTTGCCAATGTGTTTGCTACTTAGGGGTGCTTTGTGAAATGAGCCCACATTACACCTGTCCTGGGTTTCACTCTGCCTTTCAGTCTGTAAACTGGGACTCCTTCATCCAAATATTTTCTGTTTCTCTCAAGCTGTCCTATCAAATGAAGGATCCAGAAACAGCTTGCTGTCATGAAAGAATGTCACTCTAAAAAAATTTTCAATCACAGGATATGTTAATAGGTAATCTGGGTTTTCACACTGGCACTGGCATAAAAAGAAGGAGGTGGATACCAGCTGTTTCTAGCTAAAGGTGATCTGCTTTAAGCAAATTTGCCTTACAATGGTATTCATATTTTATTACATTATATTGCTACATCTTCATTGATTATCTTGCTGCAAATTATCAGTGCGCTCCTCATCACCAAGTACGCAGACCCAGGTAAGCAATTTTAATTTCAGTTTAAAGTGCTCACCTGAAATATGAATATCTGGTGGACAGATGTCAGGAGAGGGTGAGGAAACTGTGGTCTCCTCAGTACAAATCTGAAAAAAAGAGATCATGCATAAACTTCAAAAAAATGGCAGAGGCTGTGCCATTGATAATAACCTCATCCATTTTACACGCATTCAAATAATTTGACCTCAGGAACAGTTGGCATTTAGTGTTTTGCCCTTGAACATTTACACATGTGGATTACAGGGGCCAGGGGTTGGGCTAAATCACAACCAAAGTGACAGCTACCAACTTGCTTGTCCCTCTTTCTAAAGCAAAAAAATGATGTAAATGATAAATCAAACCACATTTTGAGATTTTTTTTTTAAATACAAACATTACTAAAAAAATGTGCGAAAAAATAGGGAGGGAAGGGCAGTTTGTGTGAAGTTCACAACTGATAAATCTTTTCCTTTAATTGTACCAATTCCCTTACTTACAAAAAAAAGTCTGAAGACATTTCCCCCATCAATTCAAATTTGCAGTGTGGTCATACTTGCTCAGTTTGATTTTTGAAGCAACAGAAAGCAAGGTGTTCTCTGAAGGTTAAGGCGGTTGGTAATTAAAGGACCTCTTTCACAATACATGTAATTTTGCCCACAGCCCAATTTTTTGTTTATTGTGTGGTATTTGTAGTACACCCAGAGACTCCCAAGAATATACCTTTAGAAAATCCAAAAGTCATCCAGGGCCTGTACTATGACCTATTTTATGATCATTGCCATAGGTGTGAGCCAGGGTGCACACTTTACCCCAAAACTTACTCAAACACAAATAATAAATCATCAAATTGGGTCAAATCACCTTCACTGAAGTCTGGTGCATCTTTTGAAATCAAATGTAAAGCTAAGTATTACAATTGAAAGAAGTTATTGAATTTTAACTGGAAAAAAATTAGTTTTTTTTATGATTTTTTCAACAAATTCAATTCTTTGGAGATGAATCTGACCAACTTACAGTTGCTGTACACCTAAAATACTTACAAATTATTTGGCCACATATATATTCTCAAAGTGGGAAAAAAATCATCAAATTCTGAGACCGGTAAAGTTGTTCAATTAACAGGTTGGGTTATTGTGGAAGAATCAGGATACTGTTCCATATCTTGTATATCAGGGAACCTTTAAAGATTTGTTCAGAATTCATCCTTTAAGTATGATTTCTTTTAGAATTTGAATGCTAGATTCAAAACAAACATTTCACATGAAATGTTATTCATTTTAATATTGAACAGCCACAAAGGGCCTGTATATTATGCCTTTGTGATGAGATAATAATGAGCCATTGATACAAGTAAAAACCGATGCAGTTTTGGATTGTTGTAATCAGATTGTATATATCTACAATGACAGCAATACATAAACATTACTTCTGTCAATTTCTGTTTCTAGTACTTATATATACATGTAATCTGTTTTATGGCCTTCGTGTCTTTTTGCATAGCAATGGCTTGGACAATTTTAATTTGTAGACTGGAACTATAGTGAGGGAAAGGGGATCTGAGAAATCCATAAGATGTATGATTGGCTGGTTATTTCATAGAATGGAGTCTTTGAATTTGCTTGTGTATGGTTGGAGGGGTTTCTGATTTTGAAAATGTTTATAATATCCCAAATAATAGATTACAGATGCAACATGTGCACACATGCCAGAGGTTCTCTTTCCAGCAGGACAGAGACAATATTATGCCTTCACAGGATCATCTGATGCATTCTTGTCAAATTGAATCCAAACATTGTATTTTATTTGAGATCTGTGACGAGAATGAATCTGTCCCCTAATGAGATCAGCATCATGCTGGTAAACCCAAATCTCATAGTCACCATCATTTTTTTGATGCTCAGCAATGTAGCCAGGTGACTGTTTGATTTGGTATGCACCGCATGTTATGGTCTCAAGGTATTCCAGATCCACATGAGGGAACGAGATATCAGATGCTTCAAGCTTCTGCCATTCACTACGAGCTCTACGTGACATATTTAGGTCTTCTGCAACTCGTTTTGCCAAAACATTGTCTTTTTTTAAAAGTGAAAGCATACACTGAGCCATCTTAGTATCTCGTTCCTCTCGATCTGGATCTGAAACATATATTGGTCCTCTGAAGGCATTGAGACATGCAGTTACTATGCGCACTAACTTGCCAATGACCTCAACGAAATAATTTGAGGTAAGTTGTTCCTTAAACAACATCCACTTCTTTAAACACCCGTGGTAGGACTCTACCATCCATCTTGTTTTGGTACAGCAACGATCACTATTGGCTGTTGAGGAATCCAATTGTGATTTACCAGTTGGTAAAAATGACGGCATTCTAGCATCATACCCCAACTTAGCAAGAAGATCTAAGGCATCCCTGAAACCGCGATCTACAATCATATTGTCATTTGCTTCTAACCAAGATTTCAATGTTTCAATTTTTTCCATGATGAGCCGAGTTATTGTTGCATCATTTACGTTACCATGGTAGCGGCCAATAGAGTCTAAAACATATCCATCAGGCAGTACAACTGACATGAATTTTAGGTAATTTCGTTTTTTCTGTCCTCCGTAAGACGCCCTTTGAAACTGATGATCACTGCATTTGTTGAGGTAGATATATGTACCATACCATCTAAGATAAGAGTGACCTGGTCACCATAAAAAGCTTTAGTAAAGACAGTGTTGTGAGTTATGGCATCGTGGCGTGAAATATGATTTGTGCCAAGGTATTTGGGAACAACTATTGTGTTCAAAATATCTGCAATTGTATGAAAATATCTTGACAGTGTAGCTTGGGAAAGATTAGTAAGCATGGTCATTTGATTCCATGAAAGGTTTGTTTTCAGTTTTGCCCAAAAGTAAAGAAGCAAATCTATTGCTCTGGAACTATCACTTGAACCTGAAACAAGATCAGATTCACACATGTCATACATGTTCTTAAATTGCACCAATGTCCAGCCAGTCCATGCATGGCAGTCAGAATCTGACAAGGTTTCAAACTTCAGTTTGGGTGATGTCTCATGTTTGGATACTTCATTTACAATTTCAAGCAAATCATTAATAACAACTGGAGAAATAGATTCATTCAGTTTACTTTCCAGAGGAATACGACTGTGCATATTTATCTTTGTGTCAGGGTGTAGAAAACTCCCGATGAGGTGTTCAGAAGCAACACGAGCATTAGGCGGGCACCAAAGTGAACATTCAATGATAAGTTGTCATTGTACTCTAAACACAAAGAACACTTACGATGTGAAGAGGAAGCATACTTCAAATCTTTGATTTGGATAAGAGGTATAACAGATCGGTTAGTTCCAGGATTAGTGGGGCTATCCTCAATCTCAAATGAATCACAGATGCCTGTGGATTCATTGTCACTGTGAGTGTCTTCTTTTGAGTCAGGGCGTGGCCTTTTTCTAAGATATCTCATGTAGCATTTTAGACACAGCTTACTTCCACTCTCAACATTCAATCCTTCTTTACTAAGCGCCTGCTTTAACCAGTTGTTACTGGGAGAATCTAGACTCCTTCCAGATTTTAAGTTCTTCCCTTTATCTTTGAACCTGGTTTTGCAATCGGGTATAATACAAACCCCGTCCATTTTAACTTCAAACAATATGAAAATAAATTATCTGGAGGATTTAAATATATATTGGTATTCTCAGGGAAACAAACCTGGAAAATACACTAACAACAAAAAGGTATAGTTATAGGTATGGATACCACTTAGTATTGTACTAGATGCACAATTTTTTCATAAAATGTACATGTGTGCACACTAAATTGTGGTAACAGAAGACACTGTATATGAACAGCTATACTTAAAAAGAAATCTGCTGAATATAACACTTGCAGCAGAATATATGTTGTTTATACTCAAATGACAAATTGATACTAGCTAGCTAGGGACATATGTTGCTTGGACATCAATTCTTTACAGAATGGCAGAACTGACTAAACTCGTCTTGACCACAAGCGTGAAGGTCAACAATAGCATATTGCCTCAGCTTGAACGTACTACTCTATCATACAAGGAGATGCACCACTATCCCATTTATTCATTTGAAATTTATAGCATGTATTGCAGTGTTGATTAGCATTGCGTTGGATGATATTTTAAAAAAGAGGAATTACAGGCCCTGCATACCTTTTCTGTTTTAAATGAAAAACATTTTGAAAAAAAATATAATTCAATTGAATGCACAATACTAAATTGAAGTTAACATTCATTTGCTGCAAATTGCATGAAATAAAACATTACCCTTGATATAATACAAGACATGGAACAGTATCCTGATTCTTCCACAGTAACCCAACCTGTTAATTGAACAACTTTACCGGTCTCAGAATTTGATGATTTTTTTCCCACTTTGAGAATATATATGTGGCCAAATAATTTGTAAGTATTTTAGGTGTACAGCAACTGTAAGTTGGTCAGACACATCTCCAAAGAATTGAATTTGTTGAAAAAATCATAAAAAAAAACTAATTTTTTTCCAGTTAAAATTCAATAACTTCTTTCAATTGTAATACTTAGCTTTACATTTGATTTCAAAAGATGCACCAGACTTCAGTGAAGGTGATTTGACCCAATTTGATGATTTATTATTTGTGTTTGAGTAAGTTTTGGGGTAAAGTGTGCACCCTGGCTCACACCTATGGCAATGATCATAAAATAGGTCATAGTACAGGCCCTGGATGACTTTTGGATTTTCTAAAGGTATATTCTTGGGAGTCTCTGGGTGTACTACAAATACCACACAATAAACAAAAAATTGGGCTGTGGGCAAAACTACATGTATTGTGAAAGAGGTCCTTTAGTTTGAAGTGAGCTTGTTTTTGTTTTCATCGATTTCATAATGACCATTTAAAAAAGTTATGGATTTTACTTTTAATTCTTGTCAATATTTTAAAAAGCTTTCAATTGTTGAAACAAGGTGTTCTGACCTCAGGTGACCTGATATGGACCTTTAAGCGTCCAGAGTTGTGGCCTGCAGCACGGTGAATCCCATTGTGTAGCGATGAGCTGCTGGGAAAAGGTCCTTTCCCTGGAATGAAGGCTATGTCCACTGTACCATCTTGACTGGAAACACAACACAACACATACAAATACAAAGGCAGAGTTTGTACACAGTAAAACATGCATTCAGACAGGAAAGGGGAAGAGTGTAGGCAGCCTCCTTAATCTACAATGTGATTTTTGTGTTTCTAATCAAATTTTCTTCACTCTCAGGTATTCTCTACATACACAACCTACCTGAATTTAACTTTGCTGAGCATGCTTTTTGCTTCCTCGTGGGTCACGCCTATCAAGGACTCCTTGTTTATGGCAATAAGCTGATCTCCAGGCCTCAGACGTCCATCCTTCAAAATAAGTAGACAGAGACTTTTTAGTTGTTTTATTACACTGTCAGTTAACAATACTTTAACTTACCTATGACTGACTTAAAAAAATGTTATCTGGTAATGATGTGCATTCTGTAATAGAGGAACAAAAAGGTATGGATGGTCGCTGGGTTAGTTATTTATTTCTTAAGTGAGTGCTGACCAGTGAAGACATTGCTTGAATGTTCAGTACCACGGACAGCTCAGTTTTAACTTCTGTTGACTTTTCCATTCCACCGTATTTTCCAACATGGATTATATTCACTGCTTGTGATGTGGTGGATGTTGTTCATTCACATAAGTCTTTGGTGTTGGTAATTTGCAGTTATCATAACTTTCCATATGTGCCTGTGAAAGTGCATTCCTGTTCATGCTTTTGTTTATGTGCTTTAACAAAATAGCAAAAAGTACAGCTCCTATTTTTCATGTAAGGCTCTCTTTAGGGATAAGTATTTTGTTCTAGACTTAGGATGCATGTCTGCACATTTCTCTCCCTCTATTTTTTTACTATCGGAATCCATCATTGTGTCCTCTGTGAACTCTGCCCACAGTCAGTGACTTGTCACAAGGATAGTGGCAATATTGGGATGAAAAGCACATAGATTTGTGGCTGTGTTTGCGGCAGTGTCTTTATGGAGCAAATTGTTCTGAAGAAACAGCACTATTCGCAGGCAAACTTTCTATGTAATTGAATGAGCAGTTTGCCAGCACAACCCGTTCTTTATGGATTTGGCCCTATGTGTTGGTGAACATTTATTTACCTGAAGTAAAGACAACACTCTTGTGACTGCAGAGTGTGCTGCTGCTAATGTGTTATTAATTTGAAGCTTATATACAAATTAAGAGTTGTCTCTCAGTTTTCTCTTATTTTAAGAAAAATAAAAATTAATTAATTGTTGCTTTAGTGTGGTCTTTTTTTAATTGAAAAAAGGCCACACATTGAAATACCCTTTTCTTGACCCAGTATGACAACTTTTTTCTAACAAAAGTTGGTATAAAAAATGTAAAAGAAAAGGGCAGAGCTTGGTGGGCCCCAACAAAAACCTGTTAATAAACTCAGAAAGTGATGCCAGACAAAGGATGTGAATGGTGACCAGAGATAGGTGTGGGTGTGACTGATCCACATCGCAACAGCACTCATCGTAATTTATACTTCCAAGTCACATCTGGATAGGGCTCATTTAGGTCTTTCAGGGGCCCAGCCAGTCTCTGTGGGCAGGCATGACCAGACTTATCATTATAGGCCATAGACTACTGTGATCCATGCTCATGTTCCTCTGTGAAATCATATTTTTTTAAATTGTGCATATTAAGTGAATAAAGACCCACTTAATCATGCTATCCATGTTGTCCCCTTGACCAGACCTTGAACTTCTAAAAAAACAAACAAACAAACAAAAAAAAAACCCTCAAAGATGAGGTCATGCATACAAGGGACCTGCAAGAAGTCCATGTGCTTTGCCAAAGAGGGACAAAAGAGTCAATGGCTGCTTTCATTTTCCAATTTTATGAAAAAATTCAGGCAAAAAATGAAATTGGAAAATTCTCTTAATGTATCCATTAAACAAGGAAGCGGGTGATAAGACGGGTTGTAAAAAGAAGTTGCCATGAATATTTTTTGTCAATTGTCAGGAGGAAAATCTGATATACAGTACATCTAAACTTGATAGTTTATATTCTTTCATAGGGGTAAAGAATCAATAATACCAATTCTATGGCATTTTAATTTATTAGCCCTGAAAAACAGTGACCGGGAACAGGATTGTCTGTTCTTATGTGGATCTCTGTTGGATCTAATTTTTTTTACTTGTCATTTTTTTAGTCCAGAATTTGAATAATTTATGTTTAAATTAGGCGTTACGTATGAAAATAAGATTGCTGGAGGACTGGAGGAGGTCCTCAGGAAGATGAAAGATTTTGGCAGGGGGATGTTTTCTGTTTGTGTCCTCTATAGCCTACTTGCCATTTTATCAATCAGAGAGTGTATTATTGTTGTAGTAGCTAAAAAACACCACAAGATGGTGTCTTTATTTTGTGATAGTGAGTATAGTCGTTCTCTCACAACCACCTATTATGACCTGAATGTGAGAGGACTTCCTGTGACAACACTGCTGCTCATGTACTATTAGTGACTATAGTGTTTTGGAAATCCCTACTATAATTTCTGAGCTGACATTTTATCAAGGAATCTTCACATAATTAATGATACTTGCTTCTACACCTCCACGAGCCATGCTAGGTTGTGTTGTACAAAATAACCAATCCAAGGCAAAGCTAACTCGGATCATCACTGAAAAAAACTTTTGATTTCATATGCTACAACACAACAAATAGACTTGCACTTGCTGGCCTCTAATTCATGTTTGTTTTTTAGAACAAAATCTACCCACTCAAGAAAACCCACAAGAACAAAAGCCCCAAAATGCTGTGATAAATTAGATATACTTTTTTGACTTTCTAATGTACAAACCCCAGTTCCAATGAAGTTGGGGTGTTGTATAAAGCGTCAATAAAAACAGAATACAATGATTTGCAAATCCTATATGGCCTATATTTAATTAAAAACACAAAGAAGACAAGACAATTTATCCTCAACTTGAAAGCATTGTTTTTTGCTAACATTTACTCATTTTGAATTTGATGCCTGCAGCACCTTCCAAAAAAGCTGGGACAGGGGCAACAAAAGACTGAGAAAGTTAAGAAAAGCTCAAAAAACACCTGTTTGGAACATTCACACAGGTGAATAGGTTAATTGTAAACTAAAATTGTAGGGTGTGGCAGACAGGGAAAAAGCCTGCACCCTGCTGCACAGAGGTGTGAGGGAGTGGGTGTCGTACTGCAGAGTAGCCAGAGCTGATTCAATCAATCAATCAATCAATCTCTTTTTGTATAGCACCAATTCATAACAGGTGTTATCTCAAGACACTTTACAATAGAGCAGGCTGAAGACAAGCTCTTCATTTTATGGATACACATATATGCATAGATACATAAATACATATACAGTGCTGTGAAAAAGTATTTGCCCCCTTCCTGATTTCTTATTTTTTTGTATATTTGTCACACTTAAATATTTCAGATCAGCACACAAATTTTAATATTAGACCAAGATAACCTGAGTAAATACAAAATGCAGTTTTTAAATGATGATTTTATTTATTAAGGGAAAAAGCTCTCCAAACCTACATAACCCTATGTGAAAAAGTAATTGCACCCCCTTGTTAAATCATGACTAAACTGTAATTAACCACATTTTTTTGAAAGCTGAGTTAAATTTCACTGAACACTAAGGTGTTCAGTGAAATTTTCTTGAAGCTGATGCCAATATCGATATTTGCCAGAAAAAATACAGAGTACTGATTAATCGGCCGATTTATTAAAAATATATATATAAAATGAATTTTAAAAAAAAAAATGGTCCAAAAACACTTACAACAATGAATATTTGAATTACAGGCAGAAAATTTTACCATTTTACAATACTTTGTCACTAAGTATTTGTTTAACTTAACAACAGAGGGGAATTTTCCAGTACAAAAACATGCAAAGCATTAAACCTCTGGGAAATTAATTACAAAACCTTAAAAAGAGTCACTCTTTATCTTGTACTTCTTGTTGATGAAAATAATAAGAAGGTAGGTTATAGTTCAGGTAGAACAACTTTTAAAAAGTTGTAAACAGGTCATTTTGAGAGGAAAGCAACAACATTCTTTTCATAAGCCTCTTTTATTTTTCTCCTCTGCAACTTTCAAGAGCAAAGAACTTTCAAATACAAAATAAAATAGTGGGCAAAACTGCAGCCAATTCCTGCAAAATGAAATAAATAACCTTATTTAAAATGTAAATATATAGATGAATTATGAACTCTTGTCCTGTCACATCTGCCTTTCAGTCCCAGAGTCCTCATTAGTGTATCAGAAGTAGGTTTTAGTACAGGTAGAACCACTTTTTTATTGTAAACATGAGGCAATATGTGCGAGGAAATCAGAATATTTTGTGGGAAACTGCACATATTGCACAAACTTCTTTAAACAGGCCTGATTAAAGTTCCCAGCTATGATGAAGGTTCCCCCCGATGACGTCAAACAGCTCCGAGGGAGCAATGCCAATGCTAGCATAGTTAGCAAGCTAGCTAGTTAGCTCAACTGCAGTGTTGGGGACAAGCAGGTGAAGCCAGGTTTCCATAATAATCATCACAGAACAGTCACAAATAAACCGATCCCCTGCCATCAGAAGGTCCAATTCGTCAGTTTTGTAAATGACAGATCTGGTATTGGTCAGCTTATCAGTGTCGGTCTGTGCGGCTGCTTCTGTAGCTGAGCAGAGAGCCCAGTGCTCTCACTATGTCCAGCAGTATACTGTAGGTGAGTTTTGCCCCATACACTCCATCATTCATACACACAGCAGAGCTCAGAGCCGCTTTAACAACGTGCCGCCATCTTTCGCAACGTCATCATTCTGCGCAGCTTGGACGCTGAACAGTGTTTACTGTTTTATGAGAAATTAAGAATATATTGGTGTTAAATCAGCCAATTTAATAGGCCGGCCGATAAATTGGTCGGGCCCTACTGAACACACCCAGACCTGCTTACTGCCAGACCTGTTGAATTAAGAAATCACTTAAATAGAACCTGTCTGACAAAGTGATGTAGGCTGCAAGACCTGGAAAAGAAGCACATCATGCCACGATCCAAAGAAATTCAAGAACAAATGAGAAACAAAGTGATTGAAATCCATCAGTCTGGAAAGGGTTACAAAGCCATTTCTAAGGCATTAGGACTCTAGCAAACCACAGTCAGAGCCATTACCCACAAATGGAGAAAACTGGGAACAGTGGTGAACCTTCCCAGGAGTGGTCAGCCTACCAAAATTACACCAAGAGCACAACGATGACTCAACAAGGAGGTCAAAAAAAGGACCCAGAACAACATCAAGAGAACTGCGGGCCTCACTGGCCTCAGTTAAGGTCAGTGTTCATGACTCAACAATAAGACAGAGACTGAGCAACAATGGCATCCGTGGGAGAGTTTCAAGACGAACCACTACTGACCAAAAAGAACACAAAGGCTCGTCTCACATTTGCCAAAAAACATATTGATGATCCCCAAGAATTTTGGAAAAATATTCTGTGGACTGACCAGACAAAAGTTGAACTTTTTGGAAGGTGTGCGTCCCGTTACATCTGGCGTAAAAACAGCACAGCATTTGATAAAAAGAACATCATAGCAGCAGTCAAACATGGTGGTGGTAGTGTGATGGTCTGGGGCTGCTTTGTTGCTTCAGGACCTGGACGACTTGCTGTGATTGATGGAACCATGAATTCTGCTGTCTCCTGAAGGAGAACGTTCAGCCATCAGTTCGTGACCTCAAGCTCAAGCGCACTTGGGTTATGCAACAGGACAACGACAACAAGCACACTAGCAAGTCCACCTCTGAATGGCTTAAAAATAAAAAACAAAATTAAGGTTTTGGAGTGGCCGAGTCAAAGTCAGGACTTAAATCCAATTGAGATGCTGTGGTGTGACCTAAAGAGCTCATGCTCAAAAACCCTCCAATGTGGCTGAGTTAAAACAATTCTGCACAGAAGAGTCAGAATTCCTCCACAGCGATGTGAAAGACTCATTGCCGGTTAACGCAAATGCTTGATTGCAGTTATTGCTGCCAAGTGTGGCACAACCAGTTGTTAGGTTCACGGGGCAATTACTTTTTCACATAGGGTCATGTAGGTTTGGAGAGCTTTTTTCCCTTAATAAATAAAATCATTATTTAAAAACTGCATTTTATATTTACTTAGGTTATCTTTGTCTATTATTAAAATTCGTGCGATGATCTGAAACACATAAGTGTGACAAATATGCAAAAAAAGTATGATAACAGGAAGGGGGCAAATATTTTTTTAATGGCACTGTATAAAATACACAAACATATATATACAAATCAGTGGCGGCTTGTCAATAGGGGGCGCTGGGGCGCCGCCCCCTCCAAAATTCAACAGAGCAAGTCTACTTAAACACAACATAATTTGTCTTTAAATTAAAAAAAAACAAAACAGATAAAACATTAACTTTTACCACATAGTAATGGTCTGTCAGCAGCACCTGTCACCATCAATAAAAGGCATTTCACAATGTTTTTACGCAGTAACTGTGTTGTGAATACATAGTTTACGTACAGAGGGGCGCCGGTCTAATGGGTGTCTATGCAAGTCCTTAAACTTCTGCTCAGCATGTGACCTGAGGCGTCTTTGGGATTGGCTGCTTCAACTTTGCCTCCGGGATGCAGGCAATTGCGCCCCGGACACTCCCACTTTGACTGGCATCGAATCAGTATTGTTTTGGTGTTTCTTTTCCTTATGTGACTGGACAACGAGCGCTGTCAATCATATCAACACGTCACCGCAGAAGATATGATTTACTCATGCGCAAGTATCTCACGTATCCTCACGCGTCCGACCAATGCTCCCACTCACCGAGGAGGCGTTGTCCAGAGAACCGTCAGAGGATCGCAGAAGAGGTGACATTGCATTGGAGAAGAAAATCAGTAAGAGGCTATGCTGCACTGAAGATTAGATTAGGATGTGTCTTTCCTAGTAGACATAGCATAATTCAGGGGCAAAACTTTCCATTTTATGTCAAACATGGCACTAAACTATAGATTAGGAGCCCCAAAATGAGTTTGCCAAGAGGATATAAATTCTTTGTTCAGTAGAACATTATCCTTTTGCAGACTTAAGTTCTAAAAATTCTATATAGTTTTTAATTCTTGCATATTTTTACAAAACAACATACTTTTAGGAGGAATTGGGGCTTTTATTGGGTGGGTAAGTTTGTTTTTACCCTACTAGAAGTATATTTTAAATGTAATTGACAATTTTGATACATTATTTTGATTAAAATATTATATAAAGGGACCTATAAAAATATATTTTTAAAAATCATGGCAAAGCAGGAACAAGATAGGAGAAATTGTAATACACAAATGCATGCAGATTATTGCAGAGGTTTATTGCACTGCTCATTAAATATTACTGTTACATTGTGTGAAACCCTTCGAAAAATTACAAAAAGAAGAATTGATAATGCTATCAAGTTATGTGTTGCAGTTTACTGGTGAAAACAGTGGGGTTTTATTAGCCCCAAAAGTGTAAACAACACAAATTCTTTACTTCTTAGGTGTACGTCCATTACAGAATTATTTTTAAATCTACTGGAGCTTTTAGATTTGACACTTACCTTGTGCCTTTCCAGTGTGTACCATTGTGCACAATTTAAAATCAATGAAAACAGACCAACAAAATGTATATCTTGTCTTTAAATGTTGGTAGTTTTATTATGGCAACTAAACATGTGATAAAAAATACTAAATGTCAATATAAATATATATAGTATTGTCATTATATATAATTGTATACCATATGTTTAGTTGCTGTAATAAAAAGTTCTATTTGGATACAGAAATTATACATTCTTTTGGTGTTTTTTGCTGACTGAATACTGCACATAACGGTACAATGTAAAAGTATTCAAAAGCTCCAGCAGATGGAAACAGACTCCTGTAATGTAAAGTTTTTTTTTTTTGACTTTTTAAAGCCCCACTATGTAAGATTCAGGCTTGTCTGCTCTTGAGGGGCCGCTCTGGCTGTTGGGTGTAATTGCACTGTCGTAACACAGCGCCTCACAGCAATGTGCATTTGTTGACATACAGAGCCGGGAGAAGCGAGTCGACAGGACGTCTGAAGACATAGAAGAAATAGTGAAATAGTGAATGACCGAGCGTCACAGCGCCATGAATATCTCCATCAATCTGAGAAACTCGCCAGCAAATAACCACTGGTAGCATTTAGTGACAAAACAACGTCCGCCAAGTTACACAAAGCATGCAATGCTACAGAGCAACCACCAACTGAAACCAAGTGTTGACCGGGGGAAAACCCGACGAAAACATAACTTACCTCTCCAGCCGTAACTTTGCAAGTTTGGCGTCCGTCTTGTAATTTTCCATCTCCCGATGCTCTCGCCACCGAGCAAAGTGGGCTCCAATGTTAATTCTAGTTTTGTTCCTTGCGTTGTCCGATAGTCTCTTTTTGGCCCTTGAATCTGGAGAAAGAGTCCTCCTCACACGCTTTGCGGATGCCATGGCTGCTACTACTACATGCAAAACACTGGCTTCTTTAGCTGGAAGCCAAATCTCACGTAGTGCCGTAAAGCAGTTTGCACTTCTCCCAGCCGCTCGCGATATGTGTCCCCGTCACGGGAGCAAAAGTTACATAGCCCCTAAACAGAGCAGGGAAGCGCTGTGGGGGGAAGGGAGGGGGGCCATTCTCTCTGTTACAGCGCCGAGCTCCACTGAACAGACTTTGGAGAGAATATTTGAAGGCTCAAAAGATCTGCAGTGCTGCTTTAAAATTTGAAGTAGTTTTGCTGAAAACCCTCTTGTGTTGCATGCTTGTATCTGATTTTTTTTTCTTATTTGTTTTTTGTTTTGTTTTGTTCATACTTTTTACAGTTAGTCTATACCAAAAACTGTATCACATAGTTTTACCTTTAGTTTTAAAGCATCAGTTTAGTGGTACATAAGATTCTGTTTGTGTTTACAATCTTGAGCCATGAGACATCAGGTATAAAATAAAACACTGTTCAGGTGACACAAGAAATGTTCTTAAAATGGTGAAAATGACATAAATTACAGCTTTATTTTCTGGGAGCAGGTAAAACTTTGGCTGTTTTAATGATTTTTTTCAGTAAATACTGATGTTAACTTTTGGTAATAAATGTGCTTTTCTATGTATTTCTTACTGACAGATTCACATAGTACCACACCATGGTTCCTGAAGATTCCCTCAGCAGCACCTTGAAGGCCTACCCAATGCTCAACTAAAGCAAGCTGAAGACAGAGCTCAGTCTTAATCTACAGCAAGGAGGAGTTCAAGGCCTGCTGTGGTGCTGTGGACCTTATCCAGTTGTTCATGGAAAATAATCTTGGAGAGGTATTTTCAGACTGTCACTCTGCTAAAGATCTTCATCACCACACCCATGACCACTGCAGAAGCTGAGGTGCTTCTCAGAACTTTCCTGAGAAACACCATGAACCAGGACAGGCTGAATGCACTGGCCATGCTGTCAATGGAAGAGAGACTGGTGACGGATATGATGAACTTCAATCAGAGGGTCACTGAGAAATTTGCAGCCCAGAAGGAAAGGAGGGCAAAATTTCTGTTCAAATAGTGCATTGTTCAAAGTAGGTTGTATTGTGATTATGTTTTGTCTTTAGTTTCTTTTCACTGTAGTATGGAGCGCTTCTTTGGTTTGTTTCCTCCAAAGCTGCGCCCTCCTTAAAATTTTTGGCACCAGCCGCCACTGATACAAATATATACATCCAACACCTAACATGAAATCCAGTAGCCAATCAGGAATCCCTCATCATGGCAGCAAGAAAAAAGCCTCTGTTAAGCAGCAGGAAATCTTGAACATGGATCCCAGTCTCATGATGAACAGCCATCCACACGATGCTGTGTTGGGTGTGGGAGCTAAGTAAGGGAGGTGGGCGGAGACAAGTGGACTAATGGACCAATCATAGACCTGTCGTTGTCATATTTGTTTCTACTGAAAACAAATTTATTAGAGGTTAGCCTCTTGAGATGCAACATCTCGTTTACAGGAGAGTCCTCATGTCTGTATGATTGCAGGCACCTGTGACCTGAGAGAGTTGTGAGGGCAGACAAAGGAGCTGATGCACGGAGGAGAGGTCAGAGAAAGCTGGAGGGAGTGGGTTTTTTGCCAAACCGAACCAGTTTAAGGGGATATAGGGATTCCTGTGATGACTGGATGAAGGAAAAAGAAGAAGTACATGAATAACCAGGAGTGGGTGACTGTTTTTTGCCTTTTTTGCGCTGAGGATTTTTTCTTTGCTTCCTGTGAGCCTCTCGGTGTTTGGTAACCCTGCCTGTGGCCCTTGTGTGCTCCAACCAATAACCTGGACAGAACCTATCTTCATCCCTTGTTTCCCTGCTCTGCATACCACAGGTTATTGCAGCTCTCTCTCTCTCTCTCTCTCACACACACACACACCCACACCCCCACCCCCACACACACACACACACACACACACACACACCCACCCCAACACACACACACACACTCACATGTATACATTTTCTTGATTTTCATTGTTAATTACATTTGGTGTTTATTGGGGGGAGTACAAAAAGACTGAGAACTGTCTTTATTAGGTTATAATTTTGTGACTTTGAGTTTTGAATTAACGAGAAACTTTAGACATTTTGAATTTTGGTACTGAATATTTTTTGGACATTTTTGAATTTAATGGACTGCTTGCGACATTCCGATTTTTTTCTTTAATTGACTGAATACAAGCTTGAAGATTTATTTTGACGAACTTTATATTTTATGTAAATTTGGACTTGATTGCTTAACTTGTTGGAACTCTTTAAGTTTGAATGGAATTGAAATGTTATTGAATTGTTTTTTTTTTCCCCTCAGTTTCTCTAATTTAAATGTATTCATGGACTGAATTATTTTTGAATGGTGCAAGATAAGCCTTATTTAATTTTTTGTAGCATGGTTTCATTGAGCACTAGGCCTACACCCTGAGAATTATTATTCTTTTAAAACGACAGATTTAGTAATCCGTCTGGCGCCTAATCGAGATCGATTTTACTATTCTGGCCCTCAGTAACACTACAGAAAAGACACTCAATGTGGGGCCTGAATGTTATTAATGATGAATTACTACATTATTAACATGTGCAACTGATTTATTGACTGTTTCAAATGTTTGATGCTTGTGCATTTTGGTTATATATACATACAATTGTTACATGCTTAGCTGCTTGTGTTGCTTAAAATATTTTGGGACATTAATCTGGTTTCCTTAACTTTAAATGTGTGTTTTTCTACTGTGGTAGACAAGGTGGGGTACTTGTTTAGGGAACAAAGGCTGATTCTACACAATCTACACTGCATCCTGATGTTGTGTCTGTTGATATAAAAATACCTGATGTTCCCAATGTAGATACTCCTACACAAATTCACATACCTTCAACTTTATCTGCCCATACTCAAACTAACTTCCAGACCCCTGCCCAGTTTTCTGTGAGAAAACCTAGACAGCATGTGCAGTTTTCCCCTTTTCCTCAACCTGAGCAGCTGAATACTTCAGTTCAATCCTTGGTTTGGGAGCATGAAACCATGATTCCTTAAAATGCATCATATTGGTCTGCGCCACCAGAGGCCAATAGAGAACTTCTTCAATCTCCATCCTCTAGTTCAATGTCAAGGTGTGATTTACCAAGAGCACTGGAAACACCTTCAAAAGAGTTGAATCAAATAGCTGCACAAACCTACAGTACTTGGGGAAAAAATAATGGAAAAAATGGAGAGAAAGAAGTAAAAGAATTGATGAAATGTGTCAAGGAAAATCAAGTTCTTTCTCAGGATCAATTTCAAGTTCTTCTGGATCAAAACAATTCTACCACTCTCAACTTAAATCAACCATTTCCTTCAACTCTGAAAGAATGGAAATGCAACTTGACCAAATGATAAAAGCAGTTAAAACAGTGACCTCAGAGGAAGTGAAGCTTTCAGAGACTTCTCTTCTTGCTGAAATTCAGTTCATGACCGAACAGCTACAAGTGGAATTGCAAAATGAGGTATGCACCTTGAAAGAAAATGTTCAAGACAGCAACGACAACCTATCCAAAAGGACTGACCACTGTGTTGCTCAAATAAGCAAACTTTTGCAAAGATGGAAATGTTGGAAACTAATCTAAAACAAGAAAAGAAACATGGAAACAGACGTGCAGAAACATGGAAACAGACGTGCAGAAGGAGAACAGGACTTTGAATCATGTTTAACTCCTCAAAACTCTCCCCACAAAAGAGAATCAACGTCCTTTGGTCCCGTAACCTCTGCTTTTGTAAAGTCTGACCACATCAAGTTGATGTTTTCCACCTATGGAAAACCTCATGATGATCCAGACCCTCTAAATTATCTGTCAAAATGTAGGGATTTTCTTGCACTACAAACCATTGTCTGACTCTGATCTCTTAGCAACATTCAGGACAGTACTTCATGGTACTGCACGAGATTGATGGGAGATAGCAAAGTCCAGTGTTACAACATGAAAGGAGTTTGAATCTGCTTTTCTGTCTGCATTTCTTGCTGATGACTACGAGGATGAGCTGGATGAACGAGTGAGAAACAGAAAACAAGGAGAGGAAGAAAACATAAGAGACTTTGCTTTCTCTTACAGAACACTGTTTAATAAATTGAACTCCTCTCTTGCAGAATCTTCCATAGCTAAGATGATTCTCAAAAATATCTAACCCCATTTGGGAAGCCAACTCCGGGACAGAGTGAATGATGTTGACAGTATGGTACGTCTGGTCACCAACTTGAAAAAGATTTTGAACAGCAACAAACAAAATGAACAAAAATCGCATACCCGAAATGTAAGTGCCCCACCCCGAACTCCAAAAATGTTTCCTAACAAACCACCTGATAACCCTGTTCTGTGTTGGAGATGTAATGGTCAACATCCACCTGGCCAATGTCCAAACTGCAAATCAACAACCACTAATCCCACCAAAAATGTATCCAGTGACCACCAAAACAGAAACTCTCGCCCATCTACGACATCTGGATTCTTTCACAACAATTCAGTGTCAACTGTAACATCTAGAAAGGCCAAAGCAAAACATGCACAAACAAAAGAAGACAGAAATGACCTGGTACCAAGCAACCAAAATCAAAATTTTGGAAAGGTGGTTAAACCTGAACAACTTCTTGTACCCATTACAATAGGGAAATGGCATGGAAAAGCTATTGTGGACACAAGAGCCAGCAACACTTTTATTCATGAATACCTCTGGAGGGATCTTGAAGGATCTCAGGCTGCTCTATAGCCTGGGCTACAAGTTCCTCTGTACTTGGCTAAGGGTGAGGAAGCAACCCCACTTGGATGGAATGACATAGAAACCAATGTTCAAGGAAATATTGTCAGCCTCCCAGCAGCAGTACTAGTCCATAAAACTCTTGCTTATGGGGTTGTACTTGGCCTTGACTAGGGAGTGTCATGATTGGGTATAATTATTGCTAAGGTTTATAGTGTGAATTCCTTGGCCTTATTTATAGTCTCACTTAAACTTAATTTACTTATTTCCTTCATAAGGAAGTTGATATTGCTTTAAGAATCTGCATGTTGCAACCTGTCTACTTATTTTTCATTTCATTTTATTTATTTTCATTTTATTATATTTAAATTTTATGCTCTTATCTATTTTAATGTCTTTATTTGATATTTTCTACTGCTATACTGTGTGTAAGAGCAACTGAAATGACCAAATTTCCCCTTGGGGATTAATAAAGTATTTCTGATTCTGATTCTGAAGAGGAGCATCCCCCAAAGGCTCAGTTGTTCAAAAGCAAGAATAGGTTCAACCCTTTGTGAACAACTACGAGAACAAAGAGTCCAACAATTTAAGAAAAAGGAACAAGGAATTTGGGGATGCCAGAGTTTCTAGTCAATAATATTACTAATAAGATTCAGAGAATTCAGAGAACTTTGTGCACACAAGAGGCAAGGCCAAAAACCAACAATGAATGCCTCCTGACCTTTGATCCCACAAGTGGCACTGCATTAAAAACTGAGGACAATCTATTAAGGATATTACCACATGTGTTCAGGAACACTTCAGAAAATCATTTTCAGTTAACACAATTCATTGCTACCTTTACAAGTGAAGGCTAAAACTCTAACATACAGTGAAAGCCATATATCAACAACACAGAGAAATGCCACCAGCTTTTCTGGGCCCAAGCTCATCTGAGATGGACTGATGCAAATGTGGAAAAGTGAGTCATGGTCTGAAGAGTCCACATTTCAAATTGTTTTTGGAAATGACTGCCATCATGTCCCTCAGGTTTAAGAGGAAAAAGACCATCCAGATTGTAGTCAGCGCAAAGCTCAGAAGCCATCTGTGATGTAGGAGGTGTGTTAGTACCCACAGCATGGGTAACTTGCACATCTGGTAAGGCATCATGAATGTTATTTTCAGGGACATTCCTGCTTCTTTCAACAACACAATGCCAAGGCACATTCTGTGGGTACTAGACTGGCCTGCCTACAGTCCAAACCTGTCTTCCACTGAAAATGTGTGGCACATCATGAAGCACAAAACAAGACAATAGAGACCCCGGACAGCTGAGTAACTACAGTCATACATCAAGTATAACTGAAAAAGAATTCCACCTACAATGCTTCAACAATTAGTGTCCTCACTTATTGAGTGTTGTTAAAAGCTGATGTAACACAGTGTCAAATATGTACCTGTCCCACCTTTTTTGGGATGTGTTGCAGGCATCAAATTCCAAAGAAGTAAATATTTGCAAAACAAGGAAGTTCATCAGTTTGAACATTAAATATCTTGCCTTTGTACTAATCAATTGAATATAGGTCCAAAATAATTTTCAAATCATTGTTTTCTGTTTTTATTTTACAATGTTCCAACTTCATTGGAATTATGGTTGTGTATAAAGATTAAGCACAACACATTTTTTAAAATCACATTGTCCAACATTGATTCTTTACAGGAAACCATATAAAGGGGATAGATATTTTTGCCGTAACATTACTCAGACACACTACAGCATAAACAATGTGTGCTGGTACTAGGGATGTATACCAAGTACCAATGTACCGGTCCCTAATTGGGTCAGCACCAAATACCGTTAAAATTCTGGAAAAACGGTACTCTTATCGGTACTTGAACGTCTCTTCAACTGTCACGTAGTTATGACGACACTACCGCCGTCAACGGGTGATGACGCAGCTGGCTCAAGCATGTCGGTGAGGGCTAAGCGCTCGAAGGTTTGGGCTCACTTTAGCAAAGTTAACGAAAATTCAGCCCGATGCAATCTCTGTCAGAGAGAAGTTGCGTCCAAGGGAGGAAATACTAGCAATATCACCAAACATTTAGAGCGCATGCATAGCATAAAGCTAAAGGAGTGCGGGCTGTTTGATTGCTATAGCAACGTGAGTAGAGTTAGCAGCCCGGCTAACACTAAAGACTGCAGCACCGTGGCGGCGGCTCCCGGTTTAGTCTCTGACATGTCAAGTCACGGTAAGGTTTTGTCTAGTTTGTAGTCATTACAGCATTGATTTTAGCACCACTGATATGACGTTAATCTTGTAGGCAGCATAAACCAGGCAGCAGCAACCACAGCTCCGCTAACATCGCAGACGACCCCGTTCACAATCGCCAGGCAAACGAAGATGACAGCAGAAAGAGTGCAGGAATGCCATAGGGTTGTCACAAAGTTCATTGTGAAGGATCTCCAGCCATTTGCTACAGTCGAATCCAAGTGGTTTAGGTAAATAGTTAGTAGTTAGTCCACTTGAAGTCAGTGTGAGCACTGTTAGTTGTCTTTATTAACTAATTGTGTATTGCTTTTTTCGTGATTATGTTAGGGAGATGACCAGAGCCCTTAACCCAGGTTATACCCCCCCTTCCAGAGAAGTGTTGTCAGGCACCCTCCTACCAGCTTGGTACGAAGTTGAAAAGAAAAATGTCATAGCTGAGCTTGCTAATGTGTAAAAAGTGGCCATAACCAGTGATGGGTGGACAAGTATTACACAAGGCCACTATGTCACCGTCACACTCCATTATGTGAATAAAGGCCAGTTAAAGCAGAAAGTCCTCTCAACCCAGGCAGTATAACAGTCACAGAGCGGTCCAGTTGTGGCTGAAGAGATAGATGTGCTTGGAGAGTCAAGTACTGTTGGTGGGTCAGTACCAGCACCAAAGCGCAAACGAAGCTGACTGTTTCCTGCTTCGGGCCGTTCATTATCTGCCGTGCTGCTGCTGTTGTTCTTGTTGCAATTGGATACAGGAAGAAGAAGCGGAAATGACGCGCATTGCGTCATGACGTTCTCCGTGCGTGATGATGTTCTCCGTTCGTCGCTGTTTCGTTCGGGATACTATGCATAGAGGAGTAACCCTGTTTGCTCACGCATGTAAACTGGGTTATTACGAATGTTTCAGAAACCGGAATATTGATCTTAACCCGAATATTGACTGCTTATAAACGTAGCCATTGTTTCAGTATCATCACTCAGACAGGAGGAGCCACAGCAGGACTACATATCTAAATTGATTTCACTGGGTCTTTCCATATGTTTCAGGCATGACTGTCCATACTGTTGTCCTGGATGTGAGAACCCCCTGGAACTCACTATATCTCATGGTTGAACAATTTATTGAGATGTACCCAGCCATACAAGCTGCCCTCTTAGATCCACAAGCCAAAAAACTGATGAAAAGAGAGAGGTAAACTCATATGTTGTTTGATTGGAATTCACAATGACACTGCACAAGTATTTTCAAATTTATAAAAAACTATAGTATGAGATGTAGATTAAGTCTAACCATAATACTTAAGGAATGATTTAAAAAATGAGTTCATATCAGAATGATTGAAATCCATGTCATGATAAAACAAATGCAAATGCATGAATGTATTTTAATAATTTCATCTCAGAATTGAAAGGTTCACAGAGGACGACTACCTAAAAGCCCAGGAGTTTGTCAGCTTGATGAGAATAATGTACAAGTCCACCCTGGCTGTATCAAGTGATAAACAGGCCACCTGCAGACAGACTCTTCCTATAATGACAAAGCTTGAGAGCCACTTCAAAATTGCAAAAGATGACTCTCCGTTTGTGGCCACCATCAAGGAGAAAGTCTGGGGTGACCTGTCCAAACGTTATCAGGTGCAAAAACAAACAAAAAAAACAACCTACATTATCATACCAATTCATACATAGCTGGCTGTTCACTGTAGAGACAAGATATACATCCATATTCATACTCTATATGTGTGACAGTTCCAATTCTCTCATACAAAATTTGCTTTGCACTTCTTTGCTGCTCCTTTGCAACAGCATGTTGTTTCTCTTTTACTTTTACTCTTGCTCTAGTTACATTATGTGAAACTATTGTTTTATTTGTGAATAGGATAATGATCTGATAGCATTCTTGGAAGAGGCCACCACCATGGACCCTAGGTTTAAGGAGATGATCAACAAGGAAGAAGTCTTTGACTGGCTGATGTAGGCAGCAGTGAAAGAAGTAAGTCAAAAGTCATCACAATTTAACTTTGAGAATATATGCAATGCACATGACAAATTTATTTAGGCAATCTAATCTCCCTCCAGCAGCTGTCAGAGGATGAAGATGTGAAGATGATGACTGAAGCTGAGTTCCAGGGGGGGGAAGAAGAGGAGGAGGAGGAGGAGGACGGGGAGGAGGATGTAAGTATGACATGTTTGTGTGATCCTATCCTGTGTTGCAGCACAAAGCAATGAACTTGACTAAAAAAAATATGGTATTGTTTTATATTTCAGCATCCAAAACCAATATCTGCAAAGGCAGCCCAGTCAGCAGCAGCAGAGTACACCAACAATTAAAGAAAGACTGAAAAAAGAACTTGCAGTTTACAGAGATCTTCCTCCTACCCCTAGTGAACATGACCCTGTCCACTAGTGGTGGGCTAAGATAGACACACTTCCCTTACTCTCACAGCTGTCTTTCACCTACCTCTGCGTCCAGGCCTCTTCAACGCCATCTGAACGAGTGTTCTCAACCACTGGAGACACACTCTGTCCAGAGAGGTCTCGGCTGCTGCCAGAGAAAGTTAATATGTTGCTGTTCCTTAAAAATAACTGTTAGGGCCAAATAAGGCAGGAGAGGTGCCTCCTCCACACTATTGTGGTAATAAAAAAAGGTTGAATCTTTAAATATCTTGTAAGGTCTTTATTTTTTACACAAAATTACGTGTTGTAGTATCAATAACAGTATCAATAAGTATCGATATTGATAAGGAGTATCGGTATCTGTATCGGTATCGATAAAATCCTAACGATATACATCCCTAACTGGTACCATCACCAAAGCCAGGACATAGCACTTCCCGAAATAAAACCTCCCTTTTTCCTCCTTTAAATGCCTGTAGGTTTATGGTTTAAATAATCTTTGTAAATTCTTACCCGGTGACAGTCCCCTCCTGACAGCACCTCCTGGATGAAGATTGCAGGGCCATCAGGCCTGTTAGAGCCTCCTCCCAAAGTGATGCCAAAACTGCTTGATCGAGCCACTGATATTAGTTGAATAACTCCTTCACCAGGGTGGCTGAAAACCAGGGGCGGAAAGAGCACACAAATAAGATACTTAAGTAAAAATACAGTTACTTTGATAACGTTCTGAAAATGAAATATGATTTTCATTTTCATATTAAAACTTGGTTGTGTTTTTTTACACTTACTTATTGATAAGCTTTCATTTCCAAAATGTGACCTTTCTTGACCTTCTGTTTCTGATCCAATACTTGTTGAGTATCGAATCAGTATCATTTCAGTTTTAAGTTTTGTCCACTAATGTGACACAAAACTGCGTGACAGCATTTAACATATTGTTATCCTCACAACCCCAGTTCATGGAAAAAAAAAAAAAAACATTTTAATTTTTTGTTCTATTTCACTTTATTTTACACTTTTATGCTGTGGCAAATGGAAGAAAGTACAAAACATCCCAAAAACAACGAAGTAAAACTAAAAACATTGATTTTACTTTAATTTCTCAAACAAGTACAAGTACACAAGAAGATACTCAGTCACCTGAGTAAATGCAATTAATAATTCTTCACCCCTGATAAAAATGAAAATGTAATTAGCCCTCTCGCTATTTGCTTTTTATCTTGGTGGAGGGGTATGCGTGCCCCAATGACCCCAGGAGCTATGTTGTCCGGGGCTTTATGCCCCTGGTAGGGTCACCCAAGGCAAACAGGTCCTGGGGGTGGGGCCAGACAAAGCGTGGCTCGAAGACTACTATGGAGAGACACAACAAAGGTTTCCAGTTTCCCTTGCCTGGAAGTGGGTTACCGGGGTCCCACCCTGGAGCCAGACCTGGGGATGGGGCTCGATGGCGAGCGTCTGGTGGCCGGGCCTGCACCCATGGGGCCCGGCCGGGCACAGCCCGAAAAGGCAACACAGGACCCCTCTTTCATAAGCTCACCACCCATGGAAGGGGCCATTGTGGTCGGGTGCAGTGTGAGCTGGGTGACAGCCGAAGGCGGAGACCCTGGCGGTCTGATCCCCGGCTGCAAAAGCTAGCTCTAGGGATGTGGAACGTCACTTCTCTGGTGGGGAAGGAGCCTGAGCTGGTGCGCGAGGGTGAGCAGTTCTGACTAGATATAGTCTGACTAACCTCGACACATAGCTTGGGCTCTGGAACCAGTCCTCTTGAGAGGGTCTGGACTCTCTTCCACTCTGGAGTTGCCGATGGCAAGAGGCGTCGGGCAGGAGTAGCAGTACTTATTGCTCCCAGGCTCGGGGCCTGTACGTTGGGGTTCACCCCAGTAGACAAGAGGGTAGCCTCCCTCCGCCTTCGGGTGGGGGGACGGAACCTGACTGTCGTTTTTGCTTATGCACCAAACAGCAGTTCAGAGTATCCACCTTTTTTAGACTCCCTAGAGGGGGTGCTGGAGAGTTCCTCTTCTGGGGACTCCCTTGTTCTTCTGGGGGACTTCAACGCTCACATCGGCAATGACAGTGCGACCTGGAGGGGCGTGTTTGGGAGGAATGGCCCTCCCGATCTGAACCCGAGTGGTGTTTTGTTATTGGACTTCTGTGCTCGTCACAGATTGTCCATAACAAACACCATGTTCGAACATAAGGGTGTCCATATGTGCACTTGGCACCAGGACACCCTAAGCCGCAGTTCAATGATCGACTTTGTAGTTGTATCATCGGACTTGCGGCCCCCCTCTCTTCACCCGAGTGTCTTGGACACTCGGGTGAAGAGAGGGGGGGAGCTGTCAACTGATCACCACCTGGTGGTGAGTTGGCTCCGATGGTGGGGGAGGATGCCCGTCAGACCTGGCAGGCCCAAGCGTGTTGTGCGGGTCTGCTGGGAACGTCTGGCAGAGTCTCCCATCAGAAAGAGATTCAACTCCCACCTCCGGGCAAAGTTCGGCCATGTGGCGGGGGAGGCAGGGGACATTGAGTCCGAGTGGGCCTTGGTCCGGGCCTCTATTGTTGAGGCGGCTGATCGGAGCTGTGGCCGTAAGGTCGTTGGTGCCTGTCGTGGCAGCAACACCCGAACCTGCTGCTGGACGCCGGCGGTGAGGGATGCTGTCAAGCTGAAGAAAGAGTCCTACCTGGCCTTTTCGGCCAGTGGGACTCCAGAGGCAGCTGACAGGTACTGGCAGGCCAAGCGGAACGCAGCTTCGGTGGTGGCCAAGGCAAAAACCCGGGCATGGGAGGAGTTCGGTGAGGCCATGGAGAATGACTTCCGGATGGCTTCAAAAAGATTCTGGACCACCATCCGGCGTCTCAGGAGGGGGAAGCAGTGTGCAGTCAACACCGTCTATGGTGGGGATGGCGCGCTGTTGACCTCGACTCGGGACGTCCTGGATCCGTGGAAAGAATACTTCGAAGACCTCCTCAATCCTACCAACACGTCTTCCAGTGCGAAAGCAGACCTGGGGGACTCTGTGGTGGGCTCTGCTATCTCTGGAGCTGAGGTCGCCGAGGTGGTCGAAAAGCTCCTCGGTGGCAGGGCTCCGGGGGTGGACGAGATCCGCCCGCAATTCCTCAAGGCTCTGGATGTTGTGGGGCTGTCATGGCTGACAGGACTCTGCAACATCGCTTGGACATCGGGGGCAGTACCACTGGATTGGCAGACTGGGGTGGTGGTCCCTCTTTTCAAAAAGGGGGACCGGACGGTGTGCTCCAACTACAGGGGGATCACACTCCAGATTGGTGCTGCGTCCGCAGTGATGCAGGCTCTGCACCGGTCTGCCGTGGTAAAAAGGGAACTGAGCCACAAGGCAAAGCTCTCGATTTACCACTCAATCTTCACTCCTATCCTCACATACGGTCACGAGCTGTGGGTCGTGACCAAAAAAACACGATCGCGAGTACAAGCGGCCGAAATGAGTTTCCTTCCAGGGTGTCCGGACTCTCCCTTAGAAACAGGGTTAGAAGCTCAGTCATCCGGGAGGGGCTCGGAGTAGAGCCACTGCTCCTCTGCGTTGAGAGGAGCCAGATGAGGTGGCTCGGGCATCTGGTTAGGATGCCTCCTGGACGCCTTCCTGGTGAGGTGTTCTGGGAACGTCCCACTGGTAGGTGGCCCCGAGGAAGATCCAGGACACGCTGGAGGGATTATGTCTCGCAGGTGGCCTGGGAACGCCTCGGGATCCCCCGGGAAGAGCTGGACAAAGTAGCTGGGGAGAGGGAATTCTGGGCTTCCCTGCTTAGGCTGCTGCCCCCGCGACCTGACCACGGATAAGCGGAAGAAGATGGATGGATGGATGGTTGGCTATTTGCTTTTTCAAATCTTTTACAGGGCAATATGCATACACTTGGGGCAAACTGGCATTTTTCTGTACTGAAGATCCTTAAGGGCAGTTTACAATTTACAATGCTTTATTAACCACCTGCAACCAAGGGGGAAACTGTATCAGAAGCAAAACACACTCTTGGAAACTGATGGGCAGTATTTCAAACAAGTATCAAGCCAAAGCTCACAAATAGGTCATTTTTTCTACAATTACAAACATTTGTCCTTTCCTTTAGTCCCATTCCATTACCATTACTGTTCCTGGTGTTACCTTCAGAGAGATCAACAAACATGAACAACATGAATTCATATTTTTGAACCAGCTAAACCCAATTTAACAACAGATAAGCTAGATGCTACTATATTAATGAACATCACTCCTCTCCAGTTTATTCTCGTTATAGATGTTTAAAGTTATTATTAGAATGACCTCTCTATCCATGGTTGTTATTGATTATTGATTATACCTCAGGGACAAGGACCTTCTTGAAAACAGGTGTCACTTCTCAAGGAACTGACCTTGGGTAAATCTGTGTTCAGCAGAGACAGATATGATGAGGACAGATTTATGGTTTGGACATCCATACGTTTTTCGCTATCATTAGTTCTTATTTTTAGTCTCTGTATCTTTGCACATAATTTAGCAGAAATTCTCATTTTCCAATCAATTTAACAAAATTAAATTGCAGTTCAGCTATATGCTGTTGTATTGCCTAAGATCAATCCTATAAAATCATTATAGATGTAACCATTAATATTAATCACTCTATCCATGGTTGTTATTTATTATACTTCCACAATAAATACCTTTACAACCATATAAACAGGAAGATCCTCTTGAAAATGAGATGTCACATCTCAAGGGGCTAACCTCATATAAATCTGTTTTCAGCAGAGACAAATATGATGATGGCATATTTATGATTTGCCTATGGATCTGTCACTACCTTCAATTCTTACTTTAGCCCTTGTCTCAGCACACCTCTCTTCCTTCACCCAGACCCCCAACACAGCTTTGGTGGTGGCTGTTCACCATGACACTGATTCCACTAAAGATTTCCAACTGCTAAACATTTTTTTTTCTTGCCACTGTTACCATAAGTCTCTGATAGATGCACTTTCCAGTAGGTTGGCCCAGTGCTGCACTCATGGTGGATTTGTGTTGGGTTTGGATAAATGTATATGTAAATATGTGTACATGTGTATTTTATATATGTATATTTACATATAAGTGTATCTATAAAACGAAAAGTATGGCTTCAGCCTGCTCTATTGTTAAGTGTCTTGAGATAACATTTGTATGACTTGGCACTATACAAATAAAGATTGATTGATTGACTGATTTTCTATCAAGCTAGGTAGCCATGCACAGCCCTACAAGCATCATGGCACATCAAGGGGTTGGAATTGAGCAAGGTCTGAGGACCATTCGTTTTTTTTACTGTGGATATAAATAAGAGGGAGATAGCTTATGCATAGGATCCTGAAAATGTTTTCACATGCAAAATTCCATAACCCAACTACTAAAAAACCACAGGTTTGTTCCAAAAGAACAGGTAAGCAGTGGATGATGTCAAAATTCAATCAAAAATTTTTACCTAAGGGATCGCAGAATTGGCCCATTATTGTTGTACATGTTTTGAGAGCCTGCTGGGCTCAACAACAAGGGACTCTGGGAGCGGGATGAGGAACCAGATGATGTACTTTCCAGGTGGCGGCCTCCTATAAAGAAAGAGGAAACGTTATTGTAGTTAGTAAACCTTTAATTTGGTCTAAGGAACAGCTGGCAAAACTAATAAGGAAAAAATAAGGGGTTGAAAAAATGGGTAAGGGTCCCCTGACAAAGGCTGTATGGGGAATTATCTTTTAACTCATTTTAGGCATACTACATTGAGGAAAAAAAGATGATTTGCTGCAACTATAGATGCTTGTTGAGATACTGACTACATGCAGTCATTTGCTGTTGACATAACTGTTATCCGCTGTCCTCAAAGTTACTGACTAAAGTATCTATAGAGCCACAAATAAGGAGCAGCCTGGCAAGCTCTGAACTTAACCCTTGTGCATCCCTTTAATAAAGGCACCAAATAAGTCCCTAAGGGTAAAATTTACCTGCCAAGAAATATTGCCATAAAAAAATTATGTATGAATATATCATTCCAGTTTTTTTTACATGGCCACTCTCAGTAACTTCAGCTGTAACAATACATACCAAATTTTTACTTTGTTTCAAAATTTTAACCCCTTAAATGCCAGTTTTTGTGAAAAAAGTTGACTTTTAAAAAATACCAAAAAACACAAAAAGTGAGTTATTTTCAGTCTTTTGCATGAAAAATGTCATGTGTTTTGGCTGATTATCAGAGCCTGGGAGTGTCAAAGATTGGTAGAAAAATTATTTTTGATGCATGTTTATTTTTCGTGTGGGGTCAGATTTTTACGGAGCCCCTAAAGGGACATCGGCAGAAAAAAATAAAATTAGAGCTATCTGGTGCGCACGAGAAAACTATCTAGTGCACACGAGAAAGTATTTGACGCGCTCGAGAAACGCACAATGCGCGCGCATTGCTTCCCTCTGTCTGGCTACCTATGAGGCAGAATGGCTACAGAGCAGGATTTAGTGACATTCTTAAAAATGCGAAATATACCAGAGAGTGATATAAACCAGCTTAAAGATGATAAGGTAAATGATCCCTATATGACTGTTCCAAAGGTAAACTGCTAGCCAATGCGATATAATATCAGTTCCATTTAATTAGCTTAATTTCGCTTACTTTATCCGCCTACATTTGGTACCGTTTGTCATACTTAAATGTTTTTGCCTCGATTCTCTTTCTCTACAGATTGATGTTAAAGTCATAAATATTATGAGTGATGAAGACTTTGGACGGTATATCGTCAGATATGGGGACAGGTTTGCAGTCAGAGCATTTTGTCGGCAAAGAAGTGTGACAAGCGAGCAGACGGGAGAAGAGGAGACAGTCAAATCTGCTCTCATGCAGAGGGTAAGAGATCAGCTACGGGAAAAAGAGAAAACGCCTTCCATCAAGGACACTGCAGGCCTACGTATTGGCAATAAACATGCAGCCAAAGAGACCCGACGGGTTGAGATGGGATGGCACTTTGATAAGGGGGATTATCATCAGGTACGCACAAGGCAGGGAGGTGGAACACGACACCCCTCTGTCCAGAAGACTCTTACAACGGGAGACTTGTTGGACACCGGCAAAATCCTTTTTTTTTTCCCAAATGGACTTTCCTCTAAAGGACCAGTAGAGGACTTCAGCTTTGATATTCGTGTTTTCAGTCATAAGTCAGTGCCCCTTGAAATGACAGTGAACCAGCTCTACCAGCAGACTAACTTAAAGATGCTGCGCGTCTACACCTGTTCCCAGAGAAAGGATGAAGTTAGCCCCAGCGATGACTCCATCATCCTGTCTGACACATCCTCAGACTTGGAGCCCACAGAGGATGAGCCAACAATGGTAACCCTACTCCGGCTGTTGCTATTTTTTTGTTGTAAATAATAATAATAATAATAATAATAATAATAATAATAATAATAATGATAATAATAATAATAAAAGTACAATAGTTGACAGGTAAAAGGTGCATCTTATAATCAATGAAATACTGTAAATTTTGAGAAATTGATTGCATTTATTAATAGGACTCTATGTTTTCCCTTTGTGGCTGGAGTGTGCAAACAATGCACCTCTCTGCTTCTTGTGGACAACAATATTGTCTAATAATCCATTTTATTACTTACAGTATTTTGAAAAACGTGTGCCTGATCAGAAGTGATATTAGAAACGCAAAGACTTGTTAGATGTTTATTTAGTTGGGAATTTTTGACTCATCTCTTTTTCCTGAGCATGTTACAAGTTTATAAAGCTGGAGGAAGCATAATCTTATCCATAATCTCATTACCCCTGATCTGATAATGTCTCCGGGCTAGGAAAAAACAGAGAAAATATGAGCGGATCAAAGCCAGAAAACATCATCAATCAAAGAACAGAACCAGCCAACAGACTGATCAACAAGAGTGGTCTTACAATTTAGATCCATCACCAAGCTGCTCAATGGAGGGAAACAACAAAACAGTAAGTTTCAGAGATTTATATAGTAGATGATGACATTTTCGTAGAGCTTGTGCTTCCCATATCCCCACAACATGCTCTTCATTGCTCACAATGCAATGTAGCTGAACAGACCATGACCTCCATGTGTCAATGATCAAATTATTGCTCAAAAAAGGTTTGACTCCAGTGACTGTTTCCTAGTGAGGCCAGACCAGACCATTCAAAAGTGCTCTAATTTAGTTTGTTATAAGACAGATGGATTAAAAAATGTTATCCTCATTAAATAGTGAAGTTTAGGGTTGCATTGTTCTTCTTACCACATCTTTTGCATTTTAAAAATGTTTCAATCATAACTGAACTTGAGTTTGGTTCAGCCTGAAGCCAGCTTCACTGCACTGGTGTCTCTGTCAGTTTGTTTCTGTGGTGACGGCCTGTGCTTTTGCACAGTAATGTCCTATGAATTTGTTTCCAGGGCCATTCTTACGCCTTGAAGTGAATTACAAAATTGCTTTTGGTTTGCTCTGGTACACGATCTACACAAAAACACAGGTTGTTTTTATGTTAATAATTTAAGACATAAGGTTATGAGCAATGTTGAGTCTTGTTGAATCTTGAGTGCAATCTCTGAGTTTTTTGTCTGCATGTAGTTGTTTTGTACCTGTACCTCAGTCAAGCACCAAGTTTTTAAAATAAAAGATCATTTCTAAAAGCTAAATTTCTTGAACTCACATAGCTGAAACCCTGCCTGTACAGGTAAAGAGAACATCATTTAACATAAAAATATCTGTACATGTAAATATGGCTGTTTAACTGACATGTATTTATAAGAATTTGATGAAGCATTAAGTGTGAACTACTTCATTTAAAAGTGTTCAAACTGAACTTTGATTGAGCTTATTTTATTTTGTTTTGTAGGTGCAAAGACTAACTTAAACTTTCTTTATAGCAAGTCTGTCAAACTCAAGGCCCCGGAGGCCAAATCTGGCCTGTGGCACAGTTATACCTGGCCCACAAGATCATATTATTTCTATTGTAACTGGCCCAGCAGTATGAGGTGTACAGATGTCCTCCAATGTAAAAATCTAAACTTAACCTTAATGATTCACAATATCCTTAAGTCATAAACATCTAAAAAATTGAAGAGTAAAAAATAAGATGAAAAAGTCAGGAATGTAGGAGTATAAATTTATTTGTGTTTTTCTTTAATATTTTCATATTTCATATTTTTTATATTGACTTTTTATTCAATATTTTGACACTTTCAATTCATCATTTGACTTATCTCATATTTTGATCTCTAAGATTCAAAGTTTTGAATTTTAAGTCACATATTGATCTTAAAAACTTATTGTGTTGAACTTTATTTCATGTTTCTAACTTTTCACCTCCTAACTTTGAGTTTTTCATGTCATATTTTGAACTTTAGTTTAAAATTTTAAACTCATATACTGACATTCTAAAGTTATGATTTTCCCTTTTAAAACCATTTTGTTTTGAACCAGTATTACAGTATGAGACTGGACCATTTTGACTTATAAGTTTGACCTTTTTATCTCCGATTTTGACCCTTTAAAGTTATCAGTTTGACTTTTTTTTTTTTTTTATCTGAAGCTCATTTGTCGTCAGTGCTAAGTTTTTTATTCTTCTCATAATTCATTACTGGTGAAATTAGGTTGATAGTTTATGGTTGAATATTGACCCTCTTAAGCGCTCAGGGTAGAACTAAATTCAGAGTCCAGCCCCTGGTCTGATTGAGTTTGAAACCCCTGTCTTATAGAAACAGAGTTTAAGTTAAACCTGACTTAATCCAGATTTACAGCGAGATAAACTCTCGAACATCATACAGCATATAGTGACCTCTAGTGGAATAAAATTACATCTGCAGGACATACTCACAAAGTGTAGCTTGAAATTTCCAGTGCCATTTTTGAGCACACAGAAATTAGTTTTTTTTTTTGTTCTATTGGATGCCTTTGACTTAAAATGGGTACACAAAAGGTAAAAACTCAAGGGCTTGCATTTCAGGTGGTTGACAGTAGACATGATGGACAAGATCATATGGTAACCAAATCTTAGATAATACTGACATTTTTCTTATTTCATAACCAACAGACTGTGGAATCTAGCCAGCAATCATTGCCCGCCTCTCCTGAGATGGAAAACACAGAGGTCCTACATTCTGTATCTTCTGATGATGTTGACACCCCTACTTTGCAGTCAAGAGGACTGCAGGAATATGAAGATGACTGCTTAATTCTTGAGTTGAATCAAGATGCAGACCCATTCTATGATGGGCCAGAGTCCCCTGTTTCCCATGCCATCCAGGAATCTCTTGAAGACTTAGAGGTACACTTTGGGCCTGCATCTGTTGTTGACAGTGATCAAGATTCAACTCTACCCTGGAACCCACTTGAGCTCCATCAGTTCACTGCAGGTATGATGTGAATCTGATGTTATTATAATAGTGCTGTAAAAACTTTCTTGTCCATCAATACATGTAAGAGTCAATAATATTTTTAGGTTTCAAAATGTCAAAAAGGAGAGAAATGCCATCACATTCCCACAGCAAATGCTGACATTTTTTAGACTACTTTATTTATCAAAGAAAGAACCTAAATGCATAAGAAAGTTGGTTCATTATGATATAAAATTAAGAACTGCAAACCATGTTGCAGGATAAAAAACTGATGGTAAATTATTTTTTAGTTGCCTATTGTGTGTTCATGATTTTAACAGATGAAAAGTCACATCCTCTTTCTGAATCTTGCAGCATTCATCCTTGAATGATGGACCTACATCATCAACTGATCAGTTTGGAGCTTCACCTGACAAGTCTCAAAAACAAGCCTTTCATGTGACATTCAGACGAATAAACATAATTCATGATGTCCTGAATGTCTTCATGGACCCAAAAGTACTGAATGTAGATCTGAAAATGGAGCTAGCTAATGAAAAGGCTGTGGACAATGATGGTGTGTCAAGAGAAGTATATTCTGCTTTCTGGGAGCATTTCTTGGACCAGTGCGAGGGTGAGGATGAACGAGTACCCAGACTGGAACCAGACTATTCTGAGAAGGAATGGGAGGCTGTTGGGAGAGTTTGGTTGAAAGGATACCTGGATCACAACATCATACCCATCAGACTGTCACCTGCTTTTATTCTTGCCTGTTGTCGGGATTAAGCTCAGTGGATGATGAGTTCCTGATGATGTGTTTTTCTAGATTTCTCTCAGTAACTGACCGAGAATCTGTAGAAAAAGCATTGCAGGGCCACATGGATGAAAACATTCAGGAAGATTTAATCAACCTCTTCTCAAGAACAGGCTCACGCAGTCTGCCCTCCAAAGAAAACTTAAGTGCTGCAATTTCAGCATTGGCACGTAAAGTCCTTCTTCAAGAGCCAAAGTTCATTATTGACTGTTTTCACTCTGTCATACACAATGCTGTGCCCACACTCACAACCAAAGAGAAAATAATGGAACTATATGAATCAAAGAGGCCAACAAACAGGAAAGTGGCCCAGATGATAAAGCCCTCTAATGAGATCCTAAATTCACAAGAGCAGTTAGCCTTTAACTACCTGATCTGCTATGTAAGAAGCCTTGACCAAAGGAAACTGGAGGTCTTCTTATGTTTCTGCACAGGATCCACTGTGCTCTGCAAAGACGCAATTGAAGTAACATTTAATAAACTGTATGGTTTAGGTCGCAGGCCTGTGGCACACAAATGTGCAGCAGTTCTTGAGTTACCATGTACCTACAGCTCGTACCCTGAGCTCCATAAAGAGCTAGACAACATCCTGTCTGGTGATTGCTTCAAAATGGATATTGTGAAGTCGATGTACTGTTTCATACACATTACTCTCTGATAACTTTTACCTGAGTCAAAGTCATGCACACAGATTAACATTTACCAACTAAAAATATGCATTGTTTTGTTGTGGTTTAACCATTGGTGAATAAAGTGTTACTTTGTCACAGTTGCTTTATTATCAGGGTAACATATGATAAAGTATCAGGTTAGGCCAGGCTATTTTGGTTGTATTTTCCCAGAAGAGGAGTTTCTTTCTCAAAACATGGGGGTTTCCTATGCTTATTGATTAATACTGTTTGGAGCAAGAACAAAGTTATCCACTGTTATTGGATAAGAGGACTTGTCTTAAAAAGTTGCAACTTTTGACAAGCTTTACTTGAAAAATTCTGCACAAGTAGACATTATTAGCTGTTGCTGAAAAGATTAGTTTGTAGAGAGTTTTGTTTTAGTAAAATAGCTTCTGTCACAAGCTATCAATTACAGAAAAAAATCATCCTTTATTAATGCCATGCCAAAGAAGCTCGTTCTTTACAGGTGAGGTTTGTAACCATTCATTATTTCAAGTCACCAATTCATGTTTTAGAACTAACAAAATATTGTATTTTTCTTTAAAGATGCAGTGTGTAATATTTAGCCTATAGCAAACTAGGTGAAAGTTGAACAGAATATTTTTAAGTAGGCCTCTCCAAGTAATTGTTTAATCACCTGGATTTATTCATACATAGGGAGGGTCCCCTCCTTGTAAGATATCGTCTTGGATTTTTGCATCTTTGCATGTTTCTGAAGTACCAAATAATGATAAAACAATTACATATATATACATATATATATATATATATATATATATATATTTATATATACACACATTTATGCTACTAGGCTAAATGTTACACACTGTACTCTAAAGGGGCTGAAAGTAAACATCAGTGAATCATATGAGCTGATTTCTTTGTTAGACAACAAAAGGTTGAAATAAGTTTTAGTCAAGTTGATGCTTTTTGTATCTGTTTATTTGCATTTGCAGGGATACAGAGCTTGAAAATGTGTTCAAATGACACCTATGTTGTTCTCACTTTGATTCAGGAAGGTCTGCACTCATGTTTATAAACATTTTTCCAAGTTTGAATATATCCTTGCCATGTTAGCTTTGTGCCATTGTTATTCAAAAAGAAATACATGACAGTATTTATTGAAATAATGCTTGTTCCTCTATACACCTGAAATATGTACTGATGGCTTGTTTTCTTTGAGCCTTTGGAGGGAAAACAATTGTTGTCAATGGCAGAAAATTGTTCAGTTAAGAAGTGTCATCGTCATCCTTCTCATCATTTCAGTGAATAAGGTGCTTTGGACTAGTGGGAATGATATAGGATAGGAGAAATGTTTTGTTAAGGTGATTATTCATCTAACTCCAACTCAAACTAGAGAGAAGGTCTGATCTTGTCCCTTAAATGCAGGTACAAATCCAGTGCTTGGCAAGCATCAGTTGGAAGATGCAACTGTGACTCCACCATCAGGATGTTGCAGATGTTGTAGATGTCAATGTCACATGGCACTGCTGGACGAAATGTGCAGTTACTCCGGCACAGCTTTACATCATCTCTTTCAGCTGGGGAAAGGTAGTCATTGGTTCTGTAGAGCTCTGGGAACATGTACATGATTCTGGGTCGACCACTTGGTACTCTGTCGTTCTTGGACGGTCTGATAACGTGTGAATCCCACACATCTGTGGTCCCATCAAGGTCACCCTGCAAAAATAGTATACAAAAAATAAGGAAACTGATCAGTAATGCAGATTAATTCTGTGATATGGATCTTTAACTTATCACAAAACCTTAATTTATAATACTCAAAGCAGTTGAGAAAGTTAACTTCTGATATCTACAGGCATTTTCACTGTATGATGACACTTCATAGAGATATGATCTTATATCACTTTATTCAAATAGAATACAGCTAACTCTGTTCTGCAGCTTTTGGGTGATATATGGGCTCTATATCAGTGTGTTCTCAATTGACTATTTCAGGAGTGAACTCTATTTGTGATGTTTTTTGATGAGTTGTAATAGTTCCTTGTTTTCTGGCACTGTATATGACATGACTCCAAGATGACTGTGTATGTATGTATGTAATGTATGTACATATGTATGTATGTGTGTATGTTTAATCCTGGTTCTGGAGGGGCTCAGTAGTTTAATTTGGTGGGCCTTTTATAGCACAATTATCAGCAGTGAGTGTATTAATAAATGATTGTCAGGCAATACAGTGCAAATTAAAGGCAAATATGCTGTTATGCAATGGCTCCTAATTTTAAATTGTAAACAAACTGAGCTGCAAGATAGGAATGGATTTAACGGCAACATTACAGTGTGATCAAGGGTACAATGGCTTACCTGGATGATAGCCATGAAGCAGAACTGAATCAGACATGTGTCCAAGAAAGTACCGTCGAATAAACCCCTTTCCTTCAGATCCACGAACAGAGCGATGTAGAACTCCATAGATTCTCTCCTCAGGAATCCCCACCAGCTTTCTATCCTCTGATTAGCCGTGCTCGCCCCTTCAATGTAGCTGTCAATGGCCATCGCGTCCTGCGTATTTCGGCGGAGGAACCGCTGAAGGTCTCTGACTTTAACGTTCTCTGTGCCCCTGTCACCTCTCACAATCCGTGGACAACCTCCAAATCTCTCGACTGCCTCCAGTAGTAGCCTCCAATAATTTTTGGGTTGCTGCTTGTTGTAAATGCATTCAGCCAGATGATTTTCCACGAAAACCCATCTATGCAGCAGTTAATGCAGATACCGAAAGGCTTTAGTTTGTCGTAGGAGTCCAGATGCCAAATAAAATTGGGGCCTTTTGCAAAATAGCTTCTGCGGTGGAGACGCCTGGTCCTTCTAAGTTCAACACCTCTTGGATCAAGCTCTTTCAGAATTAAACGAACATCTTCTTTCCTGACGTGTAGTCCATTTTCCTTGCATTTTATATACATCCACCTGTATCCATGTAGACAGCCAGAAGTTTGTAATTGTTCATTAATGAAAGTTACGACCCTATGGAGACTGCTGTATCCCTTGCGCCGAAACAGACTGCAAGACTTTAAAATCCGTTTTAAATGTCGTTCCGAGACAATGTAATGGTGACGATGTGCAAGTAATGCACTAATATCCTTGTAGTTGAGTCCAAGATTGAAGTAAAACTCAACTAAATCCTGTATTATCATTTTTAGACAAGCATGCCGAAATAGACTGTTGTTGTCCTTTGGCCTGCAGTTTGTATAAACAGGGAACTTTCTGGTGCGCACCAGATAGTTTCTCGTTCGTACCAAATACTTTCTGGTGCACACTAGATAGTTTTCTGGTGCACACCAGATAGTTTCTCGTTCACACCAAATACTTTCTGGTGCGCACCAGATAGTTTCTCGTTCGCACCACATGCTATCTAGTGCGCACCAGATAGTTTTAATTTTTTTTTTCTGCCGATGTCCCTTTAGGGGCTCCGTAGATCTTCTATAAAAGGCACCAAATAAGTCCCTAAGGGTAAAATTTACCTGCCAAAAAATATTGCCATAAAAACGTTATGTATGAATATGTCATTCCAGTTTTTTTTTACATGGCCACTCTCAGTAACTTCAACTGTAACCACACATACCAAATTTTTACTTTGTTTCAAAATTTTAACCCTTTAAATGCCAGTTTTTGTGAAAAAAGTTGACTTTTAAAAAATACAAAAAAACACAAAACGTGAATTATTTTCCATCCTGGAGGCTGCATAGTGTTTGATACCAGGACTTTAGAGATCTGATAATAACTTTACACAGATCAAAAAAATTAAATTCATAATAGTTCCTACAAAACAGCGCACATATATAAGTATGACCTTGACATACAATCATGGATGACCTGCCGCTGTGGACCAGCTCGACTCCATGTGCTCAATCTTGCATCAGCCACCAACGGAAACAACATCATTTGACATAAATTCATACTTTAGATCAGTTAAACCCATTTTAATGGTAGTTCAGCTAGATGCTGCTATATTAATCAACATCAGTCCTCTCAAGATTATATTCATAATTGATATTAATGTTAACATTAGATTGGCCTCTCTATCCGTGGTTGTATTGATTCCGTAGTAACTTTCTTTACAACCACATAGACATGAGGACCCTCTTAAAAACGAGATGTCACATCTCAAGGGGCTTACCTCTGATAAATTTATATTCAGCAGAGACAAATATGACGAGGAGAGGTCTATGATTGGCCCATGGATCTGTCACTACCTTCAATTCTTACTTTTGTCTACTTGTTTCTGCCCACCTCCCTTCTTACAGTCACGTCAGCTACACAGTCTCTATGGATGGCTGTTCAACATGAGACTTGATCTGCTCAAGATTTCCAGATGCTAAACAGGTCTTTTCTTGCCACTGTTACTGTAAGCTCCCGACAGAAACACCTTCCTGTAGTTTGGTTGGTCCAGTGCTATGCTCATGATGGATTCGTGTTGGGCTTTGGATATATGTGTATATGTGTATGTTTGATTGTATAGGTGCATATATGTGTATCCATAGAATGAAGAGTTTGTCTTTAGCCTGCTCTATTGTAAAGTGTTTTGAGATAATGCTTGTTATGAACTGGCGCTATACAGATCAGGATTGATTAACTAATTGATTGGTTGATTGACGAAGAGTCCCAGCTGGCTGGTGCAGGACTGTGTCTGTATAAGTGGGAGACCAAGCTGTCCTAGTCCTTGACTCCCATCCAGACAAGGGACCGCATGCTGTGTCTTTCCCCTCCTCTGGTCCACATCATCCTCTGTGTCTCCATCTGAGCTGACTTCATCAGATGGTCTTCCTTATCTGCCAGTCCACGGAGGTTGAGGACTTCAGCAGTGCTGTAGCTGTGTCAGCTTATCTTGACCAGGCAGAATGAAATTAGACCCCAACCGATGGACACCTATATATGTGTTTATCTACCATGGCACCTGTGCAGACAAAGCCAGACTTTTGGGGTCACTGTGGGTCAGCTTTTGAAGTGCCACAAGATGCAAGATGTTTATATCATTGGACAAAGGGCACGTGTAAACATGGGTCTGTGAGTGGGTACATGCTGAGGTCAGGCTTTGAGCCTGTTTGAAAAAGTTAGCATTTGTAGCTGCCCCCCCTCCACCCACCCACACACACGCACATGCACACACACACACCCCAACACATCCCCACACACACACAAAAACACCCATGCACACACATATGCCTAAACTATCTTGCAAGCACTGAAAAGTAGATTTTATCATTTTACGTTGAAATGACCACAATTTGATGGCTGAATTTTGGCTCCTCCCATATACACACATATACACAAAATTGTGTTTACATACACATGCACACCACACTATGACATCCCTAGAATACAACCAAATCAAAATAATTGTAGGTATTTATTGAATTGGCTTTCAGTGTATGATTTTATACGATAATGGAAATATGCTGTCATGAGCTCTCAGTCATGGATTTACAGTACCTGAGAAAATAGCACTATCTCCTGTGGAACAAAAGGATATATATTTTGAAGGGATTTCAACACCAAGGAATGAAAATAATACTAATAATAAAATATCAAACTGCAATGGCAGTGTATTCAAAAACTGTGGTTTGAATGGGAGTCAATAAGGTAAAAAATACCCTTAGGGACTTCCGTGGGGCTTTTTTATTTTTAAAGTGTATTAAAGACTTAAAAAAAAAATTAATCCTGAAATATCAAAAATCTTCAGAAAATACACAACCTGACCAAATTCGATGCCATTTGCATCAACGCAACCAAAGTTATCCACAAAAGAGTGTCTAAAAAAGTAAAAGTTACTCCCAGGGAGGCACAAGGGTTAAATAAGTATTAAAATAAACATGGACCAAAAACTAACTCTGATGGAAGTAAGGAAAGGTACTAAGGTCAAGTGAAAGCACTCTGGGTTCTCAGAGGATGTGTCACTCTGTTCCTTTTCTTTTCTGCTCCTAGCATTTCGCCACGAAGAATGGCTTCTCTCTCTGCCTCCTCCTCCTCTCCTGCCAGGTGTGCTGTATGTTCAGTTTCTCTTCATCCTCCTTCACTGATAATGGTAATTGTATGAAGTGTAGCATGTTTTTATCTTTGGAGGCGAGGGTCACCGATTAGGAGAAGCGGCTCTGAACTGAGACTAAACCATCATTTGCAGCCGTAGTTAGGCAGCGGGCTGTAGCCAGTGGGGCTGAGTTAGCTTCTCCCTCAGCAGCTACCGAACTGCTGGGAGGAAATGGCTGGTCACTGTCCGAGGCAAACATGGCCATAAGTCGAAGAACTACTTGGTACCCCACCAGTCTATTCACATCGCAGGCGACATCGAATCAAATTTAAAATTGCTGGCAAGAAATAAGCGTAAATTTTTTTTAAGATTATCATTCATGCTGACTTTTACTAACGATTCCTCCCTAGCTTTGTCTTCTTCTTCTAATTTATTTACGGCAGAGTGGACCCCGCAAGGCGTATTACTGCCCTCCACTGGTCTCTTGTTTAACTAGAAAAATTGCATTTCCTTGCAGCAAATGCGTTGAAATGCGGATTCTGAATGCAGAAAATTTGAAATGAAATAGCTAAAAGCAGTGCAAACAAAGCTGAACATGTGAAAATGTGGAATAAAATGTGTGAAGTTGTGAAAGAAAGCTAAAAATGAAGAAGTGTGAAATAAAATTGCAGAAAGCTGCTGA
The DNA here is from genome assembly GCA_037902135.1 of Cetoscarus ocellatus. Lineage (NCBI taxonomy): Eukaryota > Metazoa > Chordata > Actinopteri > Labriformes > Labridae > Cetoscarus > Cetoscarus ocellatus. Next base: position 682,633 of record JBAMNC010001671.1, read on the forward strand.
AATTGTTGCCCACCCTGAAGAAATTGTAATCAATATTTATAAGAGTTAAATTTGTAAGGCCTAAAATGCCAAAGACTGTAATCAGTAGCAGAAGTGTTAAATATGTTATGATATATGCATTGTAAAGAAGGAAAAAATAAAAGTTGTATGGAAGTGAAATGTTGAATGAGTCACCTGTGACGTCCAGACTGACAGGAAAGCAGCCAGATGCTCAGCAGCAAGTAGCTGCACTTATCATTAGTCTCTATTGAACACACAGAGAAAATGTATGGCTACCCTTGCCGGGAATCAACCCCGGGTCCCTGGGGGGAGAGTCAGCTATGTTAGCACTAAGCCACGCAGCACTCACATGTTTACATAAGAGGAGCAGAGTCTTTGATGTTACTGGTATGCGTGTAGAGACAGCTGGAGTGAATGGAATCTTTAGGTTAAACAAGCTGTCGCTGTGCCAAAACCGTGACAGGTATCAAAAAAAAAAGGACTGCACCGTGAGCAACCCAAGAATCTGCTGAAAAGATTGATGTTAGTTTTAGTTTTAGAGTTTTAGAGTTTTAGTTTTGATATGAAGCCCGTTTTTAAAAAAGAAACATGCTGAAAAGTTTGCCCACCCTGAAGAAGTTGTAATCAATGGCTAAAAGAGTTAAATTTGCGGGGCTGCCAACTTTTCAAAAACCTTGGAGTGAGATTTGGTTGAGCCAAACCAAAATTTTGCCTTATACATGGCAGGAAGACATTCGACACAGAATGTCTCATTTTGTGTAGATTTACTCATTCTATATAGCATTCAGAAGTAACATTTTTATTTTTTGCTGTGTTGTCTGATACCTCCTCAAATGTCCTACATAGTGATATTAAACAACAACTGTCATTATGTTATTGTTCCTTTTAAGTCTATATCCTACCTGTCTAAAGGCTTGTTTATGCTAAACCAGCATTTCCAAGACTGGTGTTTTGCTCACCAAAATCACCGGTCTGATCACCACTACTGCAGCTTTACAAGAACTGAAAGCTCAATACGAGTTCTAAAACTAAAAGAAATACTTTAATGAATAACCAAAGTAAATTAAACTATACTTCAAAAATGTTTTTTATCAAACTGTCAACAAGCAGCAACAAAACAAAATCTGAATATGTCACAAAACTTAAAAATACACAAACCTCTACATAACTAAATTACAAAGTGCAATTGAATTTGCATAATTAGATTAAATTTTCTTCAGTAAATGAAAAATGTTTTGGCATGAATGTGTAGGCTAACTTCCACTATGAACAAAATATCCAGTAAAAAGCATCTGACTTCAAAATTAATGTAAAAAGTGTGGATTTTAATTGGAGGACAATAAGGAGTGGAAATAAACAGTCAGAATGTCATTAGAAACTGGATCTGTTCAAGTGAACATCTAAGTCAAAGTTATAACTACTTAATTTTTAAATCAATAATAGAACACCCAAACTCAAAGTAATAACAGCCTACAGAAATGAATTCATAAATATGGACAATGATATCTCACTAGAGCAATCTAAACAGTGTAATATTTGTGTCATAAATGAGAGGATGAGGATGTCAGACTCTCTGACTGTCAAAGCCTATATCATCAGGCAGAGGGGAGGCTGTTTGCAGCAGCAGTGAAAAACTCTGGACAATTCACAGATTCATTGAAAACCAAGATGAACAGCTGTGCTATATACAGTGCAATTTTCGTTTCAGTTTAACAGTTAAAACCCTGTTAATTAGCTTAAATACCATGCTGTGTTTGGAGAATGAAGAACTTATTAACTGTTCACTGTTTTAATACACTCACCTAATCACGATCATCAGCGCTCTGTGTGTGTGCATGTGTGAGCGACAGGAGCCACACAGGACCAAACGACTGCAAGTATCGCAGGGAGGGGAGGTTGGAATCTTTCAATAGTTTAAATTGTCAAACAATGTGTTTATAAGTAGCGTGACTTGTATTGTACCGTCACCAAACGTAACTATATTGTTGGAAAACTTTTATTTGTGTATACAAAGGGATTTTTTGGGGAGACAACTTTATGGAAGGGGGGACACGACCAGTGGTGTAGTCTGGTTTATTCTAGTATACTCTGACATACTCGGATGGATGTTTGTCCTCTTAGGGCCTCCATACACTGAAGACATTTTTGCCACATTTTTACCTGATTTATACACCGTCCACTGAAAACAGCTCGGAGACCAACTTATGGGCCTCCACCCACAGGTTGAGAACTGCTGCACTAGCAGATTGTATTTGAAGCTTGATCCTTCAAAGACTGTTCTTATATCATAGAGAATAAGTGATGGAGGATCCCTCAGGATGAATTTATTATTTAGAAAACAGTGAGTGAGTGAAAACAAGACCTGGACTGCTGAAGAATGTTGAGTTTTGATTCATCGAAAGGCTGACTCGTCATTTTTGAAGTCTTTGTGTTCACTTAAACCGGGAACATGAGCTATCAAGACACCGTTTGGATTATTAAATCACACAGAGTGACTGATGATCCCTCACTGTCCCTGCGATGCGTGTCTATCTGTGTCTTTACGCTCACCGGCAGACGCAGGAGCGCGCACACAGATGCTGAGTGAAAGTTAAAGTCACACAACCATGCTATACGTATCCTTGCGCATTTTGTTGTGGTTATATGGTATTTCAGGGCGTTTTCTAGTGGGTATATGGCATATACCTGTGTACCATCACATAGTCTACACCACTGGACACACATCCTGCGTCCCCCTGGGATTTGTGCTTTCAGCGTGAGAAATCGGAGATGTGGCGTGAGAGCGTGTGAAGCCAATCAAATGCTAGAGTGTCACGGCCAATGTGTGAGAGTTGGCAGCCCTGAATTTGTAAGGGTTAAAATGACCAAGATTGTAATGAGTAGCAGAAGTGTTTACATATGTTATGAAATATGCATGATAAAGAAAGAAAAAGTCCTAACCAGGGATCAAACTCACGGTCTCTGGGGGGAGAGTCAGCAACGTTACCACTAAGCCACAAGGCACTCTCATGCTAAAATAACAGGGGCAGAGTATTTAATGTTACTGGCATGCCTGTACAGAGCTGGGAAGTGAAGCTGGGTCTTCCAGGTAAATGAGCTGTCGCTGTGCCAAAACCGTGATAGCTATCAAAAAAAGGATTGAACTGTGAGCATCCCAAGAATCTTCTGAAAAGATTGATGAATGTTTTATGTCAGTACTGTAGAAAATGTTGACACAAGAGGAATTTAAAAACGGGCTTCAAATCGATCAGGTCTCTGGACCTTAAGTTTTATATTGAGAGCAGATGGAAGAGTTTGCGACATACCCGTCGCTCTGAAGCTCACTGAGACAAAACAATGTCAATATAATTTCAGGTGAAAGAGGAGAAGAGTCCCGACGTGTTGATGTATAAATCATGTCTGTGGAGTAAAGCTTGAGGCTTTTATTGCTGTTTTTCCGTGACAAAGTTTGGAATCGTTGGGCAAAGCTGCCACTCTGACTGGTCACGTGACTCGCTGTGAGAGCTGAGAGTTTGTGGTTCAAACCTGAAAACTTTGTGTTGCTTAAACAGTGATATTTCAAAAACTGTAGAAGATAGCAAAAAGCTGACCACATGTAAAAAAGGTGGGAGATCAGTGGATCTGTTAAAGCACGGATGAAGTCTGTAGTTCGGAAGTATGCCGAATCTGTAGAGCGTGAAATTTGAAGCAGTTTTCAGCAGAACTGCAGGAATCTTCCATTCATTTCAATGTAAAAAAACTGTTACGCGTGTGAAAAATACAAGCACACTTCTGCTAAACATGCTGCTCTGCTCATTTTTTTACAGTTAAAACAGATGAAATTGCTGACTCAGCATTTCAACTTAATAAAGTAGGAGAACAATATGTTGAAATGCTGACTCAACATTTCAACTTAATAAAAAAGTAGGAGAACAGTAAGTTGAAATGCTGACTCAGCAATTCAACTTAACTAGATCTTCTTGTATACTCCAGTTTCATGGAAGAACTGCAGCACTGCCTTGGATAGCATTTGATGGTTCTCATTATAAATGAATAAAGAAAAAAATAGAGAAAACCTTCACTCCTAGCTCTGATGTCCTTGCAAATAGTCTTTCTGTGTTGTAACTATGGCATTCTAGAAACACATGCTTAACTGTTTCTGGCTGCCCGCTCTGACTTAACCCTGTGTCATGTTTTCCTATTATAAACAGATTATAATTTATTTCACAGTGCCCAAGCCTCAGCCTGCACAGCTTGACCACATCTCTATGAGATTTGATGTTACAAAAGCATTTCCTTTTCACTTTGGGTTGGACTGTGAAGTGATGTCTCCCCTTATTCTCTCCCCCCCAGCCTGCTTGCCACTTCTTTTAAACCCTCCTCAATTACTGCCCCCTCCCAAATCAGACCAGTGATGACATGTATAGCTGCATGTCGTCATTGGCTATTGATGTGATGTCCAACAAACAATGTGGGCTTCATAGATAACTGGACATCTTTTTGGGGAAAGCCTGGTCTGATAGGAATAGATAGCATTCATCCTACTTTAGGTGGTGCAGCTCTTTTATCTAGAAACATGGTAGAGTTTCTTACCCTACATCATGACCTCTCAGAGTTGAGACCAGGTTGCAGAGTTGAAGTCCTCTGCACTTGCTTCAGGGCAGTTTTCCAGCCATTACTGTTATGGCAGTTCAGATAATAATAAATATAACCGTTACTCCTAAGAGACTGTGAATTTTTCCTGACCCAAACCTTACAGAACTGTTAACACAAAAACGGATAAAAGAGCTGTTAATAATAATAATCTATTTAAAATAAAAACTTCATCATAATTAAATGTGGTCTCTTAAATATCAGAGCACTGAAATCCAAGTCTTTACTTGGTGAATAATCTTATATCAGAAAATCTCATTGATATATTTTGTTTAACTGAAGTGGGGCTGTGCCAGAAGGATATGTCAGTTTAAATGGGTCCACTCCTCCCAAAATACTTATGAACCATGAGACACAGGCTGTGGTGGTGGTGTAGCAGTTATTATCATTCTTGTTGCCTTACCAATTCTAGACCAAAAGCTAGTTACCCTTCTTTTAAATACTTTGTTCTTAGATTGTCTCATACTGATTCCAAAACCTGCCAGCCAATCTTATTTGCAATAATTTCCCATCCTCCAGGCCCTTATTCTTTATTCTTATCAGAATTCTTTGAGTTTCAATCAAACTTAGTTCTCAGCACTGAAAAAATATTTATTTTAAGTGATTTTTACATCCATGTTGAAGAAGAAGGTGTTAGCCTTAGCTCTGCTTTAATGTCCCTATAGTCTAAGTTGGTTTTACTCAGGCTGTTTGTGAAGCTACTGGGGGTGTAATGATCCATTGATCTGGATCGATACACTGGTTAAGCAGTGATCCAATCAAACCGATGGAAACTCAAAACATCGATCATCATCGTTATCTATAATATATGCCTTTATTTTGAAATTCTGACCGGATATCCGTTTCACAGTTTCCGCCCAATCGCGCCTCCTTCTGAAGTTTCCTGGGCTCTCAAGTGTCACACATTCAGCATATGAGACACACATTTGAACTTTTTCACTCTCTCACACGCCACACCGTATTGTATCGTCATGAAACTGGTGATTTACACCCCTAGAAGCTACCCATCTTTTTAACCACACTCTCAACCTTGTTCTAGCATACGGCTTTGATATTTTTGCTCCTTGGTTTAGTGTTTAAACTCAAGGGCCTCTAATTTCCTGGTGCAACTCAGGGTGGCGCAGCCTGGCGCAACCCGCGCAGTGGTAATTTTGTCCGGCGCACCGCCATGCGCAGCCAATTTGGCAATTTGGTAGACCGGCTGCGCCAAGATGGGTGTGACGGCGCACCAGGGGGAGTTGTCGAAAGATTCAGCTTGGCGCAGTGACAATTTCATGCCAAATAACCGCGCGGAAGGTGCGCTGAAAGCCCGCCAGCTCCAACCTGGTCTATTCTCGGTGCAGGCGAAGGGCACCCCATGTAATGGTAATTTGGCTGACAGGCGCACAGTGCGCACACTTCACCAAAACCTCACAGGCAGGTATCCAGAGTGTCAGGCACATTTCAATGCAATAAACAATCACAGCAGCCACTATTTAACGTAACCGTCCGAACCAGCACATACATTTGTATCTATATTAATTGTCCTGTCACATCTGATGTCAGATCAGAGACGTTTGTCATAACTAACGAGTTCACATCTCTCAAGCCAACCACAAAGAGCCACATCATCCGATACAGAGTATCAGGCTTCTCTCATCTCATGAAATTCAAAAGAAAAGAAAAAAGAGAGAGACGCTCGCTGAATAAATGTAAGTCACTGGGTGTCTTAAGGATTTACCTGTGATTGCCCATATTTCTCTGTTTTAATCTTTATTCGTAACGTGATCTAAAAAGATGGAGTACATTATTGCAAGGAGGATGAGGAAGAGGAAGAGGTAAATTTTCACCTAATGCGCTGCTATTTGGCGATGATTGACCAGGAATGCAGATGGATCACAAGCATGATGAATGGATTAGCCTGCTGTTGTGTTTAAATGTAATTATCACTTAATTTTGTACTGCTATTAATGGCAAAGGAGCAGATTACATCTGTCCCGCGAGGTGGTCCACACGGTGACGCGCATCGTGGCCTCTGATGCGCAGCCCGGTGGCCCCTGCGCTCTCCAACTTGCTGCAAAAGTGACAGCAGCTCTGACCATCTTCGCCACCGAGGTGAAATTGTCACTGTGCCTCGCCCACGGCACATTTAAAGGCGAGGAGAGGCGTTCATGTGATCGGTGAAGATTACACTCGGCTGTGTTAAACCCACTCACGCCTTCTCTCCTCCCTCTCTGCTACTTGCACCGGTAGAAGGGATGGAGGCGTGGGTGTGCCTCCCTGCGCCAGACTGCGCCGTGCACGAAACTTGCAAAATGCCCGGGACACACCCCGTTGGCGCGGCGTGGGCGCGGCGCAAGGCAGGTGCGCCTGGTCTACGAAATTAGAGCCCAAGCACTTAAACAAGCATCCCATAAATTAGAGAGAATGTGGCGCTCCAATAAAAGGGAGGAGGCACGTATACTTTGACAGGATAGTCATAATAAAAACATGACAGGCTTACAAGCTGCCTACTACTCCTCACTAATTCAGGAAAATAAAAAAAAAAATGCTAGGGAACATTTTAGCACTGTAGCCTGGCTGACACAGATTTAGAGTCAAATTTTATGCTTCTTAACTCAAACAAGACAGAGGTCATTATGCTGGGCCCCCGATACGCTAGAGAAACCATTTCTAATAATATAACATGCTCTTGATGGCATTAGCCTGGTACCAAGCACAACTGTTGGAAATCTTGCGCTACTATTTGATCACACATTTCAAGAACAGCCTTTTTTCATCTTTGCAACATTGCAAAATTCAGGCCGGTCCTGTCTCAGAGCGATGTTGAAAAGCTAGTCCATGCTTTTGTTACCTCTAGATTGGATTATTGTAAATGTTTTTTATCAAGCTGTCCCAGCAAGTCGCTTAAGACGCTTCAGCAGGTTCAAAATGCTGCAGCACGTGTACTGACTAGAGCTAGGAAAAGACATCACATTACTCCTGTATTAGCATTGGCTTCTCATAAAATCTAGAACGGAATTCCAGATTTTTAAACAAAATTAAATACATGGTAGTTCCTACAAACAGCACGGATTTATATTTGCATGGCCTGAACAAACAATCATGAATGACCTGCTTCCATAGACCTGCTCAACCCCAAGTGCTTTGTCCTGCATCAACCATCAACAGAAATAAAATAATTTAACATAAATTCACACTTTTAGACCAGTTAAACCCAATTCAGTGGCATTTCAACTAGACGCCGCTATATTAATCAACATCATTTCTCTCCAGATTATAATCATCATAGATGGTTAATGTTCATATTAACCATCTCTATCCATTTTTGTTTATTTTACCTCAATAATAAATACCTTTACAACCATATGGGCTTGAGGACCCTCCTGAAAACAAGATGCTAGCCTTAAAGAAATTTACATTCTGCAGAGACAAATATGATGGGGACAGATTTTTTGATCTACTCCATGGATATGTCACTACATTCAATACTTACTTTAGCACCTTTTTCTCTGCCCAGACCCTCATCACAGCTTCGGTGGATGGCTGTTCAACATAAGACTGGCTATACTCCAAGATCTCCAACTGCTAAACAGAAGTTTTTTCTTGCCACTGTTACTGTTGGCCTCCCACAGATGCACTGCACTGTAGGATGGCCCAGTGCTGCACTCATAGTGGATTCATGTTGGGTTTGGATGTAAATGTATATGCATGTATATGTGTATTTTATACATATATTTGTATATATGTGTGCGTATATGTGTATTTCTATGTATATATATGCGCATATATGTGTAACTATAAAATGAAGAGAATGGTTTGGTCCAGCTCTATTGTCAAGTGTCTTGACATTTGTTATGTTAAGACACTTAACAAAACACACACTGACAGAAAAAGTCGTTCTGTGCAGATTTGACATTAGAAATATGTGACTCTTAATCTGCAAATTAGGTGTGTGTTTTGGGTGTCAAATAAGTTGTTGATACTGTGGCTCCAGCAGCAAATCATGCAATATCTTTGTTATAAATTGGGTCAGTTGTACAGCATGTATTCACTGGAATAACATGTTTTCACAACTGAGGAGACACAAGTCATCCATCCACAGTACAGTGCCGTGATGCAGTAAATGTTAAAGACCCACAAGTCCAAAGTCAAGAAAGACTACTAACTAAGTATGGGTTGGGCATTGGTAAGAACCTCAAGATTCGATTTGATTTTGATTCTTTAGGTTGCGTTTCAATTCAGCATCAATTCAGTAAGAAGTAGAAATACACAAATAATTAGAGTACCTGTTGACAATTTTTGAACTTTTATATTGATGCTAATGTGAACATATGTGGTATGTCACCTCACATTTTTGAGCAACTAAAACATCTGAAAATAAAAATTTGCACAATAATAACTTATTTGTAAATGTGTCAGGAATTGTCCTTTGAATACATTTTTCAACCTTTTAAATGTAAACAATTCTGGCAAGTATTTGTCATTATTATGTTATAAATGCTTAAAACAGTGTGTAATTACAAGAAAAGAATAAAAACGGATTTGAATTTTCAACAGGATTCTCTTCATAAACAATTGTAAAAGGAACATGAAGAAATTTTCTGAGATGACCAAAAATAAATTTAATCCAATAAACTCAAACATTTTTGTTAGCTTACAGCATTTAGTGTCCATGTTAAAGCCTGTTATATTAGACCATGTCCAGGTGTTTTTTTTACTGATGGTAGTCCCTGAAGCAGTTCCTGTCAAGCTGAAGAAAGAGATCTCAACACTTCTTCCTATAATATTTCTAAAATCACTATTTATGGAATCCATAAAAAATGAACTATGATGAAAAAGACTGGCAAAACAGAGAATATATGGCAAAAGAATGGAAAGAAAACTCTCAAGAATTATACTAATGCTATGGTTTACGATATTTTACATTATTTAGACATACTGATAAACCACTGTTAAATTACTCACATCTCAGCCCTAAATCCTATCACTCTGCTGTTCAGCTGAGCAGACTTCAAACCCATCCCCCTCAGTCCAGGCAGCCCGTACTGTAATATATAGTATATCAATGGAAAGCTCCGGTTCTCAGCTTCCAGAATCTTTGGAATTATTTGGATAGCGTGAAAATGGCACAGTGCCCCCCACTGGCCAGGAGGTGAATTAATTCAGAGGATTTGCTGAATCAATATTGAATTGGGAGGGGAAATATTACCCACCCCTAGTAAATAGTTTTAAAATCAAGACCAAAAGGTCTAATGTCAAGACCAATGAGTCCACAGGTCTCATGTAAAAACTCATTTCAACAAGGCCTTTGTCTAATCCATCAAGGTCAATCATTCTTAATTTGTATAGCAGCAATTCAAAACAAGTGTTATCTTGAGACATTTAACATTAGTGCAGGCTGAAGACAAACTCTTCATTTTTGGTAGATACACATATAAAATACACATATACACATAAATACACATACATATATACAAAACCCAACATGAATCCATCATGAGCACAGCAGTGGGCCAACCAGACTATCGGAAGGTACATCTGTAGGGGGCTTTAAAGGTGTGTTCACACTGAACGTGACTTGGCAACTGAGATCGCGTTGCCCACCCAAGTCACGTTGCCTTTCCAAAATAGCTCATTTGGTCACCGTTACCATTGCTCAGTGACATCACGTCCGCTCAAGTGTCATCACGATCATATTATGTCATATAATGGGATGCATTAGCTGACATTATTCCAACTGTATCCTTTTCACTCACCTACCAACCACAAAACACTGCAGCTGATGGCCCTGCAGCAGCATCGTCTGTTAGCTGCACCTTGAGTAGGGAGTTCTCTGCAGTCCCGTCTAGGCAGAACTAATGTACTCACTAACTTAATGTTCCCACATGAACATGGATTGTCACTCTGTGATCCAGAATAAAAACAGTCTGTCACAGGTGTCGTCACATACCCACACAACGCTGATTGGCTGTCGTGATACAGCCACACGTGATGTTACCTGAAGAGTTCAATTTTTTCAACTTTGGCGACCGAGAGATGCGACCTGGCCACACGTCCAGAGCGACCAAGTCACCCAGATCACCAGAGGCGGAATGACGGAAAGATTTGGAGACTGTCTGTCATTTTGATGGACTGGAAAAAGAGGGACGATCCAGTGTGCCATCATACTGATGCAGACACACGCGTAAAGTAAACCCTCTCTGTTTTGCGCTCTACATCGTGGAGGAGGTCATTTAAACCTATGCAAAAACCCCTTCATAGCCATGATCACTCCGTTTGTCACTCAGAGCTGACTGTGTCACATTCTCCATGCACTGACAGCGAGTTTAGGAGCCGTCACTGCGTGGAGAGTGTGACGCAGTCAGTGTGTAAAAGGCAAGAGTACCCAAGCAATCTGTGTGTGCATAACTGTAAGACTGCTCTTCACATGAGAGGTTAACAAAACCATAAAAAGTAAACCTAAACCCCCGTGGAGAAGTGATGAAATCAAAAAATCAAAAGGAAAATGCAGGAGCGCGGAGAGAAGATGGAGAAAAAGTAAACTTACAGTTCATTATGAAATATTTACGTGAACAACTCAGATCCTACAATAAAACCGTCAAACAGGCAAGAATCTCTCACTTCTCAAAGCTCATCGCAGATAATAAAAACAATTCCAAATTTCTTTTCTCCACTTTTGATCTTTTAACCAATACCAATTTTAAAAAACCCTCAGAGGTACCAACAGACGCCCTCTGCGAGGACTTTGCAAACCACTTTGGAAGTAAAATCGATGACATTAGGTCCAGTCTTTTAACACATCAAAATGTAATTATTAACACATCGGGACAGTCGCTTTTATCCGAGGAAACACTGGGGAGTTTTGCCCTGGTTGATGCAAGGACACTTGGTCGAGTTTTCTCCCAAGTAAAGCCCACAACCTGCCTTTTAGATCCAATTCCCACATCACTTTTAAAGTCGTTTTATGGATTCTTTGAGGAACAGATTTTAAACATAGTGAATTGCTCTCTTCAGACAGGCGTTTTCCCTGCCTCCTTTAAAACAGTGGTGGTGAGGCCCCTTCTGAAGTAGAGCAATTTAGACCTCAACATTTTTAATAACTACCGACCTGTATCCAACTTACCATTTTTAAGTAAGATTTTAGAAAAACTGTTTTTTAACCAATTAAACGATTTTTTAAATACAAACAATATTTTAGAGAAATATCAATCTGGTTTTAGAATGAACCACAGTACCGAGACAGCTCTTTTAAAGATTTTAAATGACTTCAGGTGTAACGCCGACTCACAAAAACTTACAGTCTTGGTACTACTGGATCTAAGGGCTGCTTTTGATACTGTAGATCACCACATTTTATTGAATAGACTGAGAAACCTGGTGGGCCTTTCTGGTACTGTTCTTAATTGGTTTCATTCTTATCTCACAGATCGATGTTTCTTTGTAAGTATGGATACATGTTCCTCCAGAACTCATGAAATTAGGTGTGGGGTGCCTCAAGGGTCAATTTTAGGTCCAATTCTTTTTAATCTTTACATGTTTCCCTTGGAGGATGTCATCAGGAGGCACGACATCAGCTTCCATAGCTATGCTGATGATACACAGCTATACATTGCCGTGTCTCCTGATGGCACAGGGCCTATTGATGCCCTTTTTAACTGTATTTTAGATATCAAGTCATGGATGGCAGACAATTTCCTACAGCTCAACCAGGACAAAACAGAGGGTTTAGTCATTGGTCCTGAAGGCCAGAGAGAGGAACTTTTACCAAAATGACAAGATTTTAAACCCTCACAATATGTTAAGAACCTGGGCGTTATTTTTGACTCCGAGCTTACTTTTGTTCCACACATAAAAAATATTACAAAGATAGGTTTTTATCATCTTAAGAACATAGCCAGAGTCCGCCCGTTTCTCTCTCAGGCCAGCACGGAGGTACTTATGCATGCTTTTATTTCCTGTCGTTTAGATTACTGTACTGTAATGCCCTGCTCTCTGTTCTTCCCAAAAAGAGTACTAATAGTCTACAGATATTACAAAACTCAGCCGCACGCGTGCTGACAAGGACCAGAGGGCGGGAGCACATTACACCAGTTTTAATATCGCTGCATTGGTTCCCTGTCCGCTTCAGGATCGATTTTAAGGTTCTTTTATTAGTTTTTAAATGTCTTAACGGTCCTGGACCATCTTATCTATCTGAACTGCTTTTATCATATCAAGCCTCGCGGACCCTGAGGTCCTCTGGCACTGGCCTTTTAGTCATACCACGAGTTAAAACAAAAACCCATGGTGAGGCTGCATTCAGCCAGTATGGCCCTTATCTGTGGAACAGCCTCCCAGAGAACCTCAGGGCCGCAGAGACTGTAGATATTTTTAAAAGGAAGCTAAAGACTCACCTTTTTAATTTGGCTTTTAACTGATTTCTTTTATTCTCTTATCTCTCATATTTTACTATTCTTATGTCTTTAATCTTTTTTTTTTTTCCTTTTTTAACTTTATTTTATTTATTTTTTTTCTTACATATTTTAAATCTTGTGCATTTTATTACTTTTAAAATTTTCTAAACCCTCACATTTCTAGACATTTTATAATTATTTCCTGTTTTTATTCCACTGTCTTAATCTTCTTGTTTTTAGCTCCAGTGTTTCCTAATGGGGGCCCTCCACACTGGGAGTTGTGTCTGGTCTGCCCACAGGGACGTCTTCCTGGCGGTGCTCCATGTGGCTGCGGGCTTTGGTACCTCTCAGTGTGGATGGCCACCCATAGGTGGCTTCTCCTCACCTCAGTGCCAGGCCATGTAACTAGTCTATTTACTGTATGTGTGAGTGTGAGCGTGTGTGCGAGTCTCTGGACGGGTGTGTGTTTGTGTGTGTGTGTGTGTGTGTGTGTGTGTGTGTGTGTGTGGGGGGGGGGGGGGGGTCGGGTCTATATATTGTTGTATGTTTTTGTTATTTCATTCTGTTTTATTTTGTTAAGCACTTTGGGTTGCATTTTCCTATGTATGAAAAGTGCTATATAAATAAAGCTTGTTGTTGTTGTTGTTATTGATGATGAAGCTGTGTAACTATGTGAATGCTGTCAGTTAGATTATGTTTAATTGTTATCAGAAGAGGAAAATTAAAAATGACTGATACAAATATGGCTTGAGGGAAAAGTGACGACCTTGTCCATCAAATTGACAGACAACTAACAAAGGTTACTGCAAGTGTGTTCATTTGCCTCAAACTCAATGGCTTCAAACTTTTATCACAACTCTGCTCACCAAAACTCTCCTTGGTGACAGCCGGTAGCACATGCAAAATCCTCATTTAAAGAGGGTGGTCCACACCACTTTTCCGACTGTATCAATTGCACACGTAGTCATAGTACATCACCCGCAACACGCCCACTTATTGCACGTGCAATTTTTAAGTTTGCACACAGAATTTAGCACTCGTTATTTTGGATCTTAGTAGACCTTAGTGTCAAGACCAGCAAATACTTACACTGTTTAAAGATAAAAATCTAATATGCCTGTGTCTACTCTTCATTCCAGGTGTATTTCAGAGACTAGCAAGTCTCAGGCTCAGGCCAAAATAGAAACAATTATTTTAGTCTCAAATAATCTCTCTCACTCCCAAATAAGCACAGTGTTATTTGAAGCATTACCTGCCTGTATACTTAATTATGCCTCATTTTTCTTCTGGTTTGCAATTCTGTCAGTTTAAGTCTCTCATCATGGTTTAATTCTTAAAGTTTTGCTTGAATTCAACACAAGGGTAGTCAATCAATCAATCAAACTTTATTGTAGATCACCAATTCATAGTAAGTGTTATGTCAGGACACTGGTGTTATCTCAACAAAAGAGCAGGCCGAAGCCATACTCTTTATTTTATAGATACACACCCACCCACCCACACACACACACACCCACACACACACACACATATATATATATATATATATATATATATATATATATATATATATATATATATTTATATACACACACATACATACGTACATCCAAACCTCACATGAATCCATCCTGAGCGCAGCACTAGGCTTCACGTATCCTTTTTATGGCCCCAATGTGCCATGATGTATTAGCAACCCTTACCCACAGCACAGAAGATTGCTCATGAGTTGAAGCAATGTTTGAACAAATCTCTTCCAGCACAAAACCTATATTCCAACTGAAGCAGATGTTGGCAAATGCGTAATGGATGGGTGCACATGTCATGAACTATTTCAATAGGTACACTGTTTCTCTTTAATGTTAGGCTGATAAATAAAGAAAGGCTTTGTAGCTTTGTAAGACAGGAATGTGTTAGAAATCAAACAGATCTGAGTTTTCTTTTTCAAATATTGCTATACCTTGACTGGGATGTGAACACATTCACCAAGCTCTATGGGTTTTTGCTAACATAATGGTGAGATGGTTCTATTAATTGTGCCATGATCAGGAGTATTATGATACTTGTATCTGGCACATATTTACTAAGTTTTTAAATTCTTATTTTACTTGCGTTATTTGATTCATACTCTCACTAATATTATAATTATTTATTATTGTTATTATGAGCATTTTAACCCCTTTTGTCTCCTCTTTTTTTCTCTGTCTAGTATTTGGTTTTATCACATTCCTTGTAGCAACTTTTCAAAGCCTCTTTTAGTGCTGTCAATTTGTAATTTTGTGTTCAAAGATTTTGCTCAGCAGGGTTACACCGTTTGTTTCTCACAACATAACTGTAAGAACATTTTGAAGATGGCTCCTGAAGGAGTCTGCACTGCTACTCCCTTCATTTGGGGAAGGGAAAACTTGATGTGTGAGATGGGTGTGTGTTGGGTGGGTAGTGGGAGATTTGCTTTACGTCACTTTCAGGCAACAACCTCTGGGGCTGAAAATGGAGCTGTAGTTCATTAAGTATCCACTTGAGAGTGGCTGCAGGAATCCTGCAGGTCTTAGGACTGTGTGTGGGAAACAGGCGTTTTTCATTGCCTTAATAAACACCTTTACAGCCTGGTTAGAAAAAACAGCTTTGGTCTAAAACTATAATACATCTATGTGCTCCCACTGAGGGAGGTGAATTTTTTGTTATACCACTCCTGTTTTTTGTTATTGAGGACTTCTGGTTTTAGCAATAAAGGACATGAGTGATATAGCTGAACATCTGCATAGAGACGGTATTGGTCAGACAGCCTCAAATCCTTCCTCAATGTAGCCTCTTCCTGTGTGAGTAGTTTGGTTGAGATCGCACGCACAGTATGGCAGCATCCATTGTGACATATCAACAGAGTTCCAAAGTCTCCTCTGTAGTTAAACAGCTGATGTCACATGGCTTTTTCCAATTCTTTTTCCAGTCTCTGTATTCCCTATATTCCCTATATTCCCTATGTGATCCCTGCCTCAGGAGGCAGGGATCACATATTTATCTTCATTCCAACCCATGATGTTTGACATAAACACCCTAAAGTCAGTCATTGGATCTTCTATCAGATTTTCGACTTGGAATGCTTAAGTTACAAACAGTACTATAAAGTCATCCAAATGACTAATGCCATCTAAAGAAAGGCAGAAGTGGTGTTTTTACAAGAAAAGCACCTGTGTAACAGAGATTTAGACTTAGGCTTAGATGCCCATGGGTCAGTGACCATTTTCGCTCAACTTTAACTCTAAAGCTAGAGAGGTAGCCATTTTAATAGATTAGAGGGTAAATGGTAAATGGACTTTTGCTTTTACAGCACTTTCTTAGTTTTTCTGACCACTCAAAGCGTTTTGACACCAGAGGTCACATTCACATTGAAGTTTCTATATCAGGTGTCCATCAGCACTTGCTAACATATACTTGGCTTCTTATACCCATTTACACACCACTGACAAGGCAGTGAGTGCAATTAGGGATTAATAGTATTGCCCAAGGACAGCTAAACAGTAGATGTGACAGCCGGAGCAGGGGTCAAACCCGCAACTTTCTGGATGTTGAAGAGCATACTACCAGACAAAGCTACTGATTTTACTACTTCTAAAACTATTGCTAAAAAGAAAATCATTATGCTTACATGACAAACCCTGTTTTGCTGGTTAACATTTATGCTCCAAAGTTTGAAAATCCAGATTATCTGAATAAATTATTTGGCACTCTCCCATTTCATAATACACATCATTTCATCCTTGCTGGTGACCTAAACTGCACAATTGACCCAATTTTAGACCGCTCTCATCCCCACACCTTCTTCCAATTTTTCCATGTCTAAAACTGCTTCAGACTTCTATGTTTCAAAATGGATTTACCCTTGGGGACTGAGGTATTCTACTTTTTTATGAAGTACACTAATTATATTCATCCATTTTTTTATTGATGGCTCTTCAATCCCCATAATGACCTCCAATAAATATAATTCAGTTGTAATTTCTGATCATGCTCCTCTTATTCCCAACATAAAATTCACAGACAGGTCCAATTTCTCTTCGCTTTTCAGGTTTAATACCCTGCTATTATCTGATGACCCATTTAAGGTTCATCGCTCCTCTTAAATAGATTATTTCATAACTTTCAATAAAAATGATCCAGTCTTTATTCATTATTATGGGAATCCACTTAAAGAATACTTCTGTGGTCAGATTATTTCTTATTCCACACATTTCAACAGAAACTTTTCACTAAAATTATGGATATTGACAGAAAAAATGCCATTAACCCTTCCTAGAACTAATATCGTAATCCTTTAAGACAACCGATGCAGATTGACTTCTTATACATGCCTGTGCCACTTATTACCAACACAGCAATAAGCCAAAGTAGGCTTCTGGCCCATCAGTTGAAACAATGAGCAGCCTCTCCTTTCATTCCACACCTGGCAAAAATTATCTCTTTTCTTCAAAATCTTCACATACTCAGTCGATCATCTCATTGCTGATCAACTTAATGCACCACAGTGTAAGAAGAAGTTACACTTTCTATGAAAACTATGAAAAATAATAAAAACCTGACCAAGATGTTTATTTTCCACTGAATGTTTTAAAAAAAAGGAAAAATAAATTAGCTCCTGCCCTCATTGGTGTTTATAATGATTCCCTATAGAGTAGTCCACTGGCCCCCACCCTTACCCTGGCATCCATTTCCCTTCTGCTGAAGACTGGCAAAGGACCCCACGTCTTGTGCTTCTTATATACCTTGTAATGTGTAAGATCATGGCTAAAATATCAGCATCTTGGCTGGCAAAAAAATCATCCCACTATCATTTGAGAGGAACAAAATGGCTTTGTCAAGAGGTGTTAACTGTTTCTTATGTACCAACACTCTTAAATGTCACTTTTTCTGGTCTCACCTCTTCTTCCCCCAGAGGTAGTCATTTTGGTCGATGCAGAGAAGGTGTTTAATTGGGTAGAATGGGTTTATCTTTTTGAGGTGCTGCAGAGGTTTGGCCTTGGAGACAAATTTATTTTCTTTTTTTGACTTCTGTGTGCCTTTCCCCAAGTCAGTGTCTGCACAAATAATACCCAATCCAATTATTCTAATCTGTCACATGGCACCAGGCAAGAAATCTCTTGATCAATTGTCATATCTTTTAATTGGCAGGGCAAAGCTCCCTGAATAAAGTGGTTATTATTGCAAAAATATGCATTCAATGGAGGACAAGCTTTTCTAAATTTCATTCTATATTACTGGTCAGCTCATATAGAAGGCAAAGGCAATGAGGGAGGAGAGAAGGCATGAGTGGGTTTAACACAGCCGAGTCTTCACCAATCAAATGAATGCCTCTTCTTGCCTTTGAATGAGCTGCAGGCGAGGCGCAGTGACAGTTTCACCTCATCATGGAGCTCCAGGCGGCCAAACTTCTCCCAGGAGGAAACTGATGGGCTGGTCCGGGAGGTCCAAGCGCACAGTACCAAAAGATATGGTAATGCGAACAGACCTCCACGGGCTGATGATGCAAAAACAGCCTGGGAGGAAGTTACTATTGTCAATCAAGTTTGCCCACATATTCTGAGAACCGCTGCGAAGGGAAGGGGCAAACAAAAGCTCTCAGATCAAAGTAGGCACACGGAGGCCACGGGGGGCGGCCCCTCCACCAGCCTCACTTTGAGCTCAGCGGAGGAGATCATGTCCTCCACACTCTCTGTGATAAGTATTAAGGGCTTTAGTGGGATAGAAGTTGGGATTATGGGTAAGGCAAAAATATTGTTCTACTAATGAAGACACTCACATTTAGTAACATATATTTAAACCCCACATAATAAAGATGAGGGGTGTGGACGGATCACAACATGAATCAGAAGCACCTGTGCTGAAATGACGCATTTTCATTGTTGTGTGCATGTTGTGCATGTGAAATTATCTTGTTTAACCCTATTGAATCATGATCTTTTTGGCGTATAACTCCTGATTACACAAAACCAAAGATGTGAATACATTTGATTAACTGTTTATTGGCAACATAACCAGCTTGGTTTCCAGCTGCCTGTCGGGTGTTGATGAAAAATTATGGGCTCATTTGCATGTTGGACTAGACTAGAGGACACTGCATGTATGGCCGAACCCACAGCGGTCTGATCCCCGCCACCGTGGACACGGTGTGCTGGAAAGACCCGGTGGCGAAGAAAGTCAGAGCCGCTGTCACTTTTACAGCAACTGGGAGAGCGCAGGAGCCACACGGTGACGTGCATCGGAGGCCACGATGCACGTCACCGTGTGGACAACCTCACGGGACAGATGTAATCTGTTCCTGTGTCGGGAACAGGAGTACAAAATTAAGCAACAATTACATTTAAACACAGCAGCAGGCTAATCCATTCATCATGCTTGTGATCCACCTGCATTCCTGGTCTGTCATTGCCAAAAACCAGAACCTTTGGTGAAATACTTTCTCCCAGTACCTCCTCCTCATCCTCCTTGCAATAATGTACTCCATCTTTTTAGATCACGTTAAGAATAAAGATTAAAACAGAGGAATATGGGCAATCACAGGTAAATCGCGTCTCTCCCTCTTTTTTCTCTCTCTTTTCTTTTGAATTTCTTAAGATGAGAGAAGCCGAACATATACTCCATATCGGATGATGTAGCTGTTTGTGGTTGACTGAGAGATGTGAACTCGTTAGTTTGCATCCCACTTCCAGCTGCTTTCCATTATGACAAACGTCTTTGATCTGACATCAGATGTGATGGGACAATTAATATAGATACAAATGTATATGCTGGTTCAGACGGTTACACTAAATAGTGGTTGCTGTGACTGTTTAATGCATTGAAATGTGCCAAGTTGGCTGCGCACGGTGGTTCCACCCATGGATACCCAACCATGAGCAGATATTTTTGGCCTTGAAATCCCATCAGGAAGTCACTGATCTCAAAAAATGTATAACAAACTCTTAATACGTATCAATCAGGGGTCTTCAATAAAATTTTACTGGGTCAGGTTAGGGACAGTGTCTTTATGTATATATATATATATATATATATATATATATATATATATATACATATATACATATATATATATATATATATATATATATATATATATATATATATATATATATATATATATGTATATATATATGTATATATATATATATATAGACACACACACACACATATATACATATATATACATATTACATACATACATACATACATACATACATACATATATATATATATATATATATATATATATATATATATATATATACACATACATACATACATACATAAAAAAACTCTTCTCTCACCCACCCCCCTTTTCCCAGTGGGGTGGGTGGCTGTTCATCCTCTTCAGCTCGGGTCCTCTACCAGAGACCTGGGAGCTTGAGGGTTCTGCGCAGTATCTTAGCTGTTCCTAGGACTGCACTCTTCTGGAGTGAGATGTCTGATGTTTCTCCAGGGATCTGTTGGAGCCACTTCTCCAGTGTGGGGGTCACTGCCCCGAGTGCCCCGATGACCACCGGCACTACTGTTGCCTTCACCTTCCGGGCTTTCTCTAGCTCTTTTTTGAGCCCTTGTTTCTCATGTTCCTTTTTCCTGATGTTGCTATCCCTTGGGATGGCTACATCAATCACAACGGCTTTCCTCTGCTGCTTATCCACAATTACAATGTCCGGTTGGTTGGCCATTACCATTTTGTCGGTCTGTATCTGGAAGTCCCACAGGATCTTTGCTTGGCCATTCTCAATCACCTTGGGTGGTGCTTCCCATTTTGACCTTGGGGGCTCCAGTCCATATTTTGCACAGATGTTCCTGTACACTATACCGGCTACTTGGTTATGGCGTTCCATGTATGCTTTTCCAGCCAGCATCTTACACCCTGCTGTTGGGTGCTGGACTGTTTCAGGGTTCTCTTTGCACAGCCTGCACCTGGGATCTTGCCTGGTGTGGTAGATCCTGGCCTCTATTGCTCTGGTGCTCAAGGCCTGTTCCTGCGCAGCCATGATTAGTGCCTCTGTGCTGTCCTTCAGTCCAGCCCTCTCTAGCCATTGGAAGGATTTGTTCATATCAGCCACTTCAGCTATCTGCCGGTGGTACATCCCATGCAGGGGTTTCTCCTCCCATGATGGTTCCTCTAGTTCCTCCTTCCCTGTCAGTTTCCATTGTCTGAGACACTCACTAAGCGCTTGATCTCTTGGGGCCATCTTCCTGACATAGTCATGGAGCTTGGATGTTTCATCTTGGATAGTGGCTCTGATGCTCACTAACCCTCTGCCTCCTTCTTTGCGCTTAGTGTATAGCCTCTGGATACTGGACTTGGGGTGAAACCCCCCGTGCATGGTGAGCAATTTTCGAGTTCTAACGTCTGTGGCCTGAATTTCCCCCTTTGGCCAGCTTATTATTCCAGCTGGGTATCTGATCACTGGCAGGGCATAGCTGTTAACTGCCCGAACCTTGTTTCTGCCATAGAGCTGACTCTTTAGGACTTGCCTTACTCGCTTCCCACTGCAAACAACACTGAGACCAATGAGCTGATATACAGTACAGCAACATATATATATATATATATATATATATATATATATATATATATATATATATATATATATATATATATATATATATATATATATATATATATATATATATATACATACATACATATATACATATATATATATATACATATATGTGTATATTTAAGAGATACATACAGTAGATACTATACTTTTTTCATAACAAGTTGAATAATTAATTCAGTATTTTTAAAGAGGTTAAATTGAATTGAACCGAATAACTGTTTGTGTTGTCCTCTTTTCTTTTTATTAACCAAAGTATATGTTTTCCCTGTCCCCCCTTTGATTCTCCTGCTGTGTCACTTATACTTCCATGTTTCTTTTCTCTCTCCACTAACACACCCTTCTCACTCGCTCACACTGTCTTGTCTGACTGATTGGCTAAGGGTGTCATGTTTCACGCTGTCAGACAGCACCTCCTTTTGTGACCTGAGCTACATTTTATTTCTGTCCTAGACTTAAATATGTCTTAATTATAAACAAATAAGATTAACTACACTATTTTATTATTTATGAATTAATTATATCTTCATTAGATATTAGTATCATTTTAGAATTTGTGTTATAATCTATTTACCTACTCTTTTCTTTTTGTTTTCCTTCTTCTGTTTAACTTTATAGTACATCACAATTACCTTCAGTTTATTTGTCAGAATTCGATGATTTATTGCAAAAAAATGTTCAACAGAGATGACGTTCTTGAAAATTTTGAGGGGCTGGCTGGCTAGTGCCAGAGTGTAGAATGGAAGACATGGATCTTCTGCAGGGTTCTCAAACTCCCTGAGATTTCCAAACTATAAAACAAGAGAACCATGAAGAAGATCACTATTTCAAGGTGAGTGTTGATCAGAACAAGCTATTCATAAACTGAACTGCTTGGACACAAGCTCTAGCTTGATCAACCCTCACTTAGTTAACAGAATGAAAGAGATTAATGTTCAAAGATCCTAAATGGTAAAAGACTTTAGAAAAATATAAAAACATTTTCATGAGTACATTTACTGGTTTATGTTTAACCATTCACACATCTTTATAAATGCGGAAAATCCAATAATATTGTTTTTGTTGTTGCTAAAAAAAAAAAAAAAAAGATACTGTGCGAAGAACATTTGCTTACCTTGCTGAATCGGAGAGTTGCGTGTCGATCCTGTGCTGCCATTCGAGCCATACTTCTCCAACAACTCAGAAAACTCTCTCCTATTCAAAAATCAAACACAGAATTGTTATTGGTGTGGGCAATTGCCAGCCATAAACTAAATGTAAAGAACTAGGCATGTATAGTCCTGATGACTGTTTGAATTGTATGTGCCAGAGCTCATCATAAATGCATCTGATGAGATATTTTGATTAACAATTATAATTTCTTGACTCAGCAAAGAATGGATAAATAACTGACTAACAATTAAACCAGAATTATTTGGCATATAAAAAGATAATGATATAAAATGCAGGCTATTATTATTATTATTATAACAATAATAATATTAAAAACAACAATGATAATAATAATAACACCACATCAGTCTCCCCCTGCATGAAAAGAAAAAACCCAACAATGCATGAGTCCAGCACTGTACAGAACATCCTCTAGTGTTTTTTGAGCTGCAGGCTTTGATTGAGATGCCACAGCAATTCATTTTTTTTAAGATTATTTTTTGGGCATTTTGTGCCTTTATTGATAAGTGAGAGAGAGACAGTGGATAGGCTTTTGAAGGGGGGTGAGAGAGAGTAGGGGTAGGACACCCTGCAAACTGGCCACAGGCTGGATTCAAACCTGGGCCAGCAGAAGCATATACCGTATATGGGTCATGCCTGGTTGCTTACCATCCAGCCAAACAGCACCTCTGCTACAGCAAGTCTTAACCAAGAAAACTAAGTCTTCTTAAATATTCAGAGTATACAACTTGTATTACGTGTTTTATCAGTTCAATATCATATATCACTTTACCATTATATATCACTTAATGGTCAAAAAAACAGAGGAATTGGGGACTGCAGAAGTATGTATTCATTCTTTTGTCGGACTGAGCTGAATGAACCTATTTTCTTCACTATGTTCTTTTCCTGGATGATGAGCGTAATTCTCAGAATGAGTGAATATTAAGGGATGGATATATAGCCTCCTACTTACATCAGAATAATCAAGAAATTTGGCAATAACACGTGCATCATAATATAGAATAAGTGCTTGACAGGATGTGGAGGAAATCTTTGGAATGTGTAGTTGTGTGCCAGTTTTAAGTTTCTGCATCTGTGTTTGCACTTCCAGCTGGATATTGTCTGATAACATAGGAAAATTGCTTATTTCCGTCACCTGGCTGTAAACCATTAGACAAAGGCTTCCTTGGCTTTCATCTGGCTTCTTTTGATTTTATCCTTTATCTGACACTGTTTCATGACCTGGCATTGCATTGGGAAAGGAATAATAACAGGCTGTACCATCTCTGTTTATTCTTTTTGCTCTTGCCATGAACATGGTGGTCAAGTCAGCCAGGGTGAAATGCAGAGGGCCCCTGACCAAGTCAGGTGTGCGTCAGCCCCCTATAAGAGCCTATATGGACGACCTTACCATCACAACAACATCAGTCCCAGGGAGCAGGTGGATCCTACAAGAACTTGAGTGACTCATCACCTGGGCAAGGATGAGTTTCAAGCCCTAAAAGTCAAGGTCCATGGTGCTGAAGAAGGGAAAGGTGACTGACAAGTTCTGTTTTTCCATCTCAGGAACTGTCATCCCAACCATCATGGAGCAACCTGTCAAGAGTTTGGGGAAGCTCTTTGACTCCAGCCTGAAAGACTGCTGCTATCCAGAAGTCCAACAAAGAACTTGGAGCTTGGCTCACCAAGGTAGACAAGTCTGGCCTGCCTGGTAGATTTAAACCCTGGATCTACCAGCATTCCATCCTACCCCGAGTCCTGTGGCCCCTGCTGGTCTATGCAGTCCCAATGACAACTGTTGAATCCCTGGAAAGGAAGATCAGTGGCTTTCTTCGGAAGTGGCTGGGCCTTCCACGCAGCCTCACCAGTGCTGCACTGTACGGGACAAGTAACATCCTGCAGCTGCCCTTTAGTGGCCTCACTGAAGAATTCAAGGTAGTATGCACCTACAGTGCAGAGAAGCCCTACAGTACAGGGACTTTAGGGACTGCAAAGTGTCATCAGCCGGCATTGAGGTGAGGACAGGAAGGAAGTGGAAGGCAGAGAGAGCAGTGGAGGTGGCAGAATCACGCCTGAGACAAAGGGCACTGGTGGGCACCGTGGCATCAGGCAGAGCGGGCTTGGGCTACTTCCCATAGCCTCTGGTCAGCCAGGCTCGTGGCAAAGAAGGACATCAGCTACTCCAGGAAGAGGTCCGAGCAGGAGTAGAGGAAGAGTGAGTGTGCAGAGCGGCAGGACTCTGACAGCAGGGAGCATGGACAAGGTGGGACAGTGCACTGCAGCGCAGGATCACCTGGACAAACATCTTGCAGGCAGATTTCCATCATGTCCATTTCCTTGTACAAGCTGTCTACGATGCCCTGCCAAGCCCAGCAAACCTCCATGTCTGGGGGAAGAGCGAGACACCTTCCTGCCTTCTCTGCTCTGGAAGAGGCTCTTTAGAACATCTCCTCAGCTGTTGCCCAAAGGCTCTGGCTGATGGTCACTATCGCTGGCGCCACGACCAGGTGCCTAAGGCAATTGCTGAGAGCTTAGCCACAGCCATCAGCACCAGCGAACACCATCATGCTCCAAAGAAGGCAGTCCTCTTCATCAAACCTGGAGAGAAAGCCCGAGCTTGCTCACAATCATCTACAGGTCTTCTCCACACGGCCTCCAACTGGCAGCTGCAGGCCAACCTGCGAAAGCAGCTGAGGTTCCCCCAGCACATAGCAACAACAAGTCTCCACCCAGACATGATCATTACCTCAGAGGCTTCAAAACATCTGATCATCCTGGAACTTACGGTGCCCTGGGAAGAGCATATTGAGGAAGCCAATGAGAGGAAACGTGCTAAGTACCAGGAGCTGGTGGAGGAGTGCAGGGAGAGAGGCTGGAAAACCTTCTAGGAGCCTATAGAAGTCGGCTGTAAAGGCTTTGCAGGATGTTCACTCTGCAAAGTCCTCAGTCGTTTGGGCATCACAGGGGTGGCAAAGAAGAGAGCCATTCAGTCCGCAAGTGAAGCCGCAGAGAAGGCCACAAGGTGGCTTTGGATAAAGAGGGCTGATCTGTGGACTGCTACTGGGACGCAAGTTGAGACTTGATCAACCCTGGCTGGGTTGCCTGGGCGAGGGTGTAGATGTTGCAAGACCCAAAACACCCAATGACCCCAGGATACATCACTAAGGATGTGTCCCAGTGCATCCATGAGGTGTTTCTTGCATAATGACCAAAACTTTTCAGTGAACTGATAAACCCATTCTGTGTGTTCTTTGATGGTTTAGGGAAAATTTAAAAAGCTGAGTAGCTTGTGTACAAGCTCTGGTTTTGCAGAAGTTGTTAGAGAACTCTCCTGACTTCTTTCCATGCTGTAGATGTGCAGCATGACATTATTAAATGAGATATAAGATTCAAGATTTAAGATTCAAAGTGTTTATTGTCATTTGCACATTGATAAACATGTTTCCCTGCACAGTGAAATTCCTACTCTGCTGTCCACAACGAAAGCCAGGTAAGAGGTATAAAATAATAATAGATTTAAATAGCAGCACAAATACTACTATAATACTAAATAATGCTTAATAATAGCAGCAAAAAAATACTGTCCAAATATAAACAAGATGAAGATGGATTCCGACTATATACATGTATGACGATAGTATCTCTATTAAGGAATGGCACTATTAAAGCTACTGATTTCTGTACATTTCTGTATAAACATGTATATTGTGCAAAGATCCGACATAAAGTGCAAGAACAGTTTTATCTGTGCAAATTGAGCTGTGCGGTTGAGATAAGTTGCGGACTCCTGTCAGCTGTTCATGAGTCTGATGGCAGTGGGAAAGAAAGAGTTTTTCAGTCTAGAGGTTCTGCATTTCACACTCCTGTACCTCCGGCCTGAGGGTAAGAGTGTGAACAGTCCATGTTGGGGGTGGGTGGGGTCTCTGAGGATGGAGGCAGCTCTCCTGTGGACTCAGCAGTGGTAGATGCTCTGCAGAGAGAGCAGTGGAGTCCTGGTGATCCCTTTAGCAGTCTCTCTGCAGGCGTTTGCGGTCCAAAGCATTAGTGCTGCCGTACCACACAGTGATGCAGCTGCTCAGGATGCTCTCTATGGTGCAGCTGTAGAAGCTGCTGAGGATCTTGGGTGACATACCAAACTTCCTCAGCCTCCTCAGAAAGTACAGCCACTGCTGAGCCCCCTTGACCAGCTGTGTGGTGTTGAGTGTCCAGGTGAGGTCCTCGCTGATGTGGACGCCCAGGTATTTAAAGCTGCTCACCCTCTCCACCTCAAGCTCCCAGATAA
The DNA here is from genome assembly GCA_037902135.1 of Cetoscarus ocellatus. Taxonomy (NCBI): domain Eukaryota; kingdom Metazoa; phylum Chordata; class Actinopteri; order Labriformes; family Labridae; genus Cetoscarus; species Cetoscarus ocellatus. Next base: position 709,668 of record JBAMNC010001671.1, read on the forward strand.
ATAGTGGCTGATGAGGCTTCCTCTCCTTCCTCATGTCCACTATTATCTCCTTTGTCTTGTCAGTGTTGAGAGTGAGGTTGTTGTCTTCACACCATGACACCAGACTGCACACCTCCCTCCTGTAGGCCGCTTCGTCCCCTCCAATGATGCATCCTATCACTGTGGTGTCATCAGTGAACTTCAGGATGATGTTGTCTTTGTGGGAGGCGACACAGTCGTGCATAAACAGGGTGTAGAGGATGGGGGTGAGGACACACCCCTGTGGGGTGCTGGTGTTTGTGATGATGCTGGCTGAGGTCCTGTTGCCAATCTTGACAGACTGGGGCCTGCCAGTCAGAAAGTCCAGGAGCCAGTCACAGATGGTCGGTTGCAGATCAAGTGTGGAAAGTTCATGGGTCAGTTTGTGGGGGATGACTGTGTCGAAAGCAGAGCTGTAGTCAACAAAAAGCATCCTGATGAAGGTGTCTCTGCTTTCCAGATGGGAGAGGGAGTAATGGAGGGCACCCAGTGTGTGTGTGTGTCCCGTCACTATGCTGTGGCTGGAGGTCTCGAAGCAGGCTGTAGAATGTGTTGAGGTCATCCGGGAGGCTGTCTGTGGAGCTGATGGTGTTGGTGGAGGGCCTGTAGTCTGTGATGTGCTGCAGGCCCTGCTACATCCACCTGGAGTCAGCTGTAGAGTAGAAGCCGTCCAGCTTCTCTGCTGGATGGCCTCTTAGCCACTGTGATGGCCTTCCTCAGTCCGTACCTTGCAGCTTTGTACTCAGTCTCATTGCCGGATCTGAGTGCAAGAGAGCGAGCACGCATTATGTGGTGTACCTGATTGTTTATCAAGGGCTTCTGGTTGGGGAACTTCCTGACTTGTATGGTGGGCACGATGTTGTCAACACAAGTGCTAATGTACCCTGTCACATACTCAGCATTGTTCTGTATGCTGACAGAGGAGTCCTCCAGAGTGGCAGCAGCTTTAAACACATCCCAGTCTGTCTGAGCAAAACAGTCCTGTAGAGTGCTCTCAGATTCTGGGGTCCAGAGTTTAACTTGCCTGGTGATGGGGTTGGATTGTTTCAGTCTCTGTCTGTAGGCTGGGTACAGGAACAGGGAGATATGGTCTGAGTGTCTGATGGTACAATACAAGTAACGCTACTTCATCACAGTGTAATTCATCACACTGTGTTTGTCACCTTTTTGAGAGTTTGATCTTATTGAGAGAATTTGAGAGAATCTCCCTCACAAAACATTTTCAAAGTGTGAATCTACTGCCAATAGGGTGGCAGCAGTAGAATTGTGTTTTGTTAGATGTCTGACCTCAAATGGCCAAACCGTTTACACATCGAAATTGCTTCCTTTCCAGCTGACCCATTGCCCCTTCACTAAGATATGTTTGGACTTGCGCTGTTGTCTTTGGGTTTGTGTCCTGACAGAGGACAAAATGCATCAACTGATATTGTTTTGCACAGGTTCCTCAATACATTTTTAGTTGGTACGTAGATAAAGCTATACCAGACAGGCCTAGTAGCAAAAAATATGTATTGTGTTTTTATTTAACACACCAAAGAACAAATTACAACCACACAGTATCTGAAAATAAGGATTTGATCACATCATAACATGGAAACTTTTACTTTATAACACTATAAATTGATTAATTTAAAAACAGGTGTTCACATCGTAATGTGATCATTCCAAATGATACAGCAATAAACTCATTTTCTCAACAAGGAGAAGGTCCAAACTGTCATTTGGCAAAATAAAGTTCATCAAGGTTAAGATTCAAGACTTGTTTATCTGTCCCTAAAAATTTTGTCTCGGTCAAAAGGCTACAACATAAAAAATAAATATCAAACAGTCCATATAGGTTCAATGTTCTATCAAATTAAAATATCATGTTACATACAATTCATATCATTAGAGAAATAATGTTATTATGTTAAAACATAAATCTTTAAGGTGGATGTGCAGGTAAAATTCATATTCACACTAGGCCTGGACACAGTGGCGAAAATCCCTCTTCAAAGTTGGGGGGGACAATAAACAGTAAAATTTCAGAGAGTAATTCTTGGGGGGGACTTTAAAATAAATGCTATATTTTTGCTGTGTAGTTTTCTCAAATTTCTTGCACAGTTTATTAAACAATTAAACAATAACTGTAAGTCTTTGTTCCTTGTTAGTCCATATCCTACCTGTCTACAGGTTTGTTTATGCTCAACCAGCAATTGCAAGAGTTGTATTGGTTGGAAGGTGTGAACTACACCATATGGACAATTCACAGATTCATTATCCTATTAGCTTCATGCTGTGTTAATTTAAAACATGCTGGCAGGCTTCGAACACAGGAGTTGAAATTTTGCTTTTCATGTTGTGCTTGTTGAACAAGTGGAGTGATAAACAACTGATCAACCATTCTGTGTTTTAATACACTTACTTCATCCAGTCTTTGTCCGCCTAACTCTGTGTGTACACGGCTCTGCAGCAGCAGCTACACCGGTCCCCAAGAGAAACAGTTCGGACCAAACCATTGTGAGGGGAGGGGGGTTGTAATCTTTAACACTTAAAATTGTCTGACAATATGTTTTAAAGTAGCGTTGCTTGTATTGTACCATCAAAACACGTTACTGTACTGCTAGAAAAATCTTATTTGAACCGGATTTTTGGAGGGGACAACTTTGTGGAAGGGGGAGACACGTCCCCTGCGTCCCCCCCTATGGCTGGACAATATGTTGAATGAATGAATGAATACTTTATTTTGGTCACAATATAAAGTACAGAACTTCAATTATGTGCATCAACTTACATGAGAAAAAAAAAAAAAAAAAAAGAACATATAAACATAGACCTGTTCAATCTATGAAATTACCCAGAATATCAATAAAACAAGGAAAGTCAAAACATAACAAGTTTTACTCTGAATTATTCCTCTTAATCATTATACACTTAAGCCATTTTAAATTATAATCCCTTATTATTTTAACTTTTAATGTTTTTTTGAAACTCAAACAGAGATGCACACAACTTCAACTCATCATCTAGTCTATTCCATAACTTAAATCCCAAAAATGAAACACATCTGTGTTTAACATTTGTTCTTACATTGCTTTTTTCAAAGACACTCAACCCCCTTAAATTATATTTCTTTTCTCTTAAATTAAAAAAATGTTGAATACCGGTGAGAAGACTTTTATTTTTCACTTGAAAAAGTATTTCTAATGTTTTAAAGTATACAATATCGAGATATTTTAATGTGCAAGACTCTATAAATAATTTATTAGTGGTTTCATGATAGGAGGCTTTATTTATTATTCTGATGGCTCTTTTCTGGAGTTTAATTAGAGGGTCTACATATGTTTTCTATGTATTTCCCCAAACCTCAACACAATATGACATATATGGCAATATAAGTGAGAAATACAATATATGCAGACATTTCTTATTTATCAAATCACTTATTTTGTAAATAATACCAATAGATTTAGATAATTTCTGTTTTATATACTCTAATGTGGCTTCCAACTGAATTTATGATCTAAAATTACTCCCAAGAATTTGGTTTCATATACTCTTTCAATTTCAGTTCCATTTAGAATTGATTAATTTCACAGTTAGTCGTAACATGACCAAACACCATAAATTTTGTTTTATTTTTGTTTAATGATAACTTATTGATATCAAACCACTTTTTTTGACATGATCAACTCCTTTTCTACTGTTGTCAACAATTCTTTAATGTCTGGTCCTGAAAAAAATAAATTTGTATCATCCACAAATACAATAGATTTCAACTTATTAAATACTGTACAAATAGCATTCAAATAAAGTATAAATAACTTTGGTCCTACTACTGAACCTTGGTCCCTATACTGAATTTCTTGACCTAATCCAAATGTAATTTGCTGCAATGTGTAAAATTCAAATACTGAAAATGTACAGTTTTCATGATAATAGACCTTGTCAGGTTTTGCACAAGCCTGTTTAGGCTTTTGTTTTTTAAATGAGGTTAAATTTGATCAGAGAGTTTCATGTTGATATGAGTAAATACCTCAGCCTTTAGTGTTTTTGTAGACAAATCTGACTACGTTTGAACTACATAATCAACATTTTATGGCATACGCTTTAAAGACCCAGTATGTGACTTTTACACCTTTAAAATAACTGTTTTAAAGGCTGTCTAATAGTGGGGGGGTCTTAAAACAGAGTGAATGGTGTTTTTCCCTTTCCTTTTATGCACACCTGGGTTCTTTACCTGGACTATGCAACTCTTGACAGCGAGCCATGGTCATCTCGCAAGAAGTGCGTACTGTTTTGCGGCACGCACTATGATTCAGCGTTAGGAAAACAAATGGCCGATATGAAAGAGGATCGGAAAAGAAAGAGGGGGAAAAACCGAGCAAGAAGCCGAAACAGAGTGAAGATTGGACGGGCTTTGGCACGTTAGCAAGAACTTTAGGAAAAAACAGGCTGAAGTCAGACTCTGAGCTGCTTCTGCTGCTGTCAGAGGGTGAGTAAACAAGTCTTTAAGCCTTTTGTTATTTCATTTGAGCTGCTGGGGTTTTATTCTGTCGTTTTACTTTTGATCAAAAATCATTTCAGCCTCTCAACAGCGATATGGCATCATTAGAAACACACAGTTACCGTTAGCATGTGTGTTAGCCACACATGCTAATGTTACGAGTTAGTATCAATTAGATTTAGTAACTGATAATATTATTATGATGAATATAGCAGTGATGCAGACTGTTGAACACTTCAGAGGCTGTCAACCAACAATCAGATGGTGGAAGTAAGCTCATTTCCCATTACTCTGTAACATTGGAGATGATAAAACAGAAAACTTACAGTCCCCGTGTATCTGATGATTATGTATTCTGTACAGCTCACTGCAGCACTGACCTCAGTATTTATTTCAGATATCAGCTTAGGTGATCAGCATAAACTCCTGACAGGAGACACTAACACCAATATAGGAGTCAGACAACAGCAGGTATGTTTCTGTATGTCTGCAGGGCTGAAAGTTTCTGATTATAATTTCACTAAGTACTGTCATTAATTAGCCTTTGAGTGCTTGTTCTATTCGAATAGTTAAAAAACAGTGTTATTACTGTTGTTATTTTTGTGGGAAGATAACATTTTGTAATCAATGATAATTTGGTACAATGCAGCGTGCTTATACACAACTATAAATCAAATAGTGTACAAAGTATATTATTCGGTCAAAGACGAATAAGGATTTCAAAAATGAAATAATATCTAATTGGGTAAAAATGCCCATTTAGCCACCTTTTATCTTTATTAGAGTGTTCTGTATACAACTCAACAACAGGGATTAATTTTAAGAATGGAATTAACATTTTTCAGGGAAACACATGATTTTTCCCATGGAAAATGTCCTTCCTGGATAACAGGAATGGATTTGAAAATCAATTAAATTGTTTATCATTGTTGACATTTAAAGGTTTATAGATAAGTATAATTAGAGCTCAACAAACAATTACTGCTCCGAAAACAACATTTTCATCACAGTTTATGTAATAGATTTGGACATTTATAATGAAATGGCTTCATTAGTTGCTGTCAATCATACAATATTTCATGTCAAAAAGGGAAAAAAGATGGAAAATGTCTTAAAATGGTTTACAGTAAATGAAAAAGGGTTGTTAATGTATCCTCAACTCAAGAAAACACAACTGAGTAATATTACATGAAAATCTGGGTTAAAATATTTGCCTGTGTCATTGTTACCCGGAATGACATACTGTTAGCTGGGAATGACCACTGCAAGATTTCAGTATCATCATTATCATTAAAGGTTGTTTTAGGAACATTGTTTTCAACAAACATATTACAAAGATACTGACAACTGTTAAAGATTTGAATTTTTTTTTTTTTTTTTAAATCTTTTAATCTTTAATTTCATGCAACAATGTAACTTACAGTGTCATTAAAAAGTATTTCCCCCCTTCCTGATTTCTTTTTTTTTTTTTTTGCATATTTGTCACACTTAAATGTTTCAGATCATTACACAACTTTTAATATTAGACAAAGATAACCTGAGTAAATACAAAATGCAGTTTTTAAATGATGATTTTATTTATTAAGGGAAAAAAGCTCTCCAAACCTACATGACCCTATGTGAAAAAGTAATTGCCCCCTGAACCTAATAACTAGTTGTACCACCTTTGGCAGCAATAACTGCCATCAAGCGTTTGCGATAACTGGTGATGAGTCTTTCACATCACTGTGGAGGAATTTTGGCCCACTCTTCTGTGCAGAATTGTTTTAACTCAGCCACATTGGAGGGTTTTCGAACATGAGCTGCCAGTTTAAGGTCACACCACAGCATCTCAATTGGATTTAAGTCAGGACTTTGACTCGGCCACTCCAAAACCTTAATTTTGTTTTTTTTAAGCCATTCAGAGGTGGACTTGCTAGTGTGTTTCGGGTCGTTGTCCTGTTGCATAACCCAAGTGCCCTTGAGCTTGAGGTCACAAACCTATGGCCAAACATTCTCCTTCAGGACTTTCTGGTAGACAGCAGAATTCATGGTTTCATCAATCACAGCAAGTCGTCCAGGTCCTGAAGCAGCAAAGCAGCCCCAGACCATCACACTACCACCATGTTTGACTGTTGCTATGATGTTCTTTTTATCAAATGCTGTGTTGTTTTTACGCCAGATGTAACAGGACGCACACCTTCCAAAAAGTTCAACTTTTGTCTGGTCAGTCCACAGAATATTTTTCTTTTTCAAAGTGTTGGGGATCATCAAGATGTTTTTGGCAAATGTGAGACGAGCCTTTGTGTTCTTTTTGGTCAGTAGTGGTTTTCGCCTCGAAGCTCTCACATGATGCCATTTTTGCTCAGTCTCTTGCTTATTGTTGAGCCATGAACTCTGACCTTAACTGAGGCAAGTGAGGCCTGCAGTTCTTTAGATGTTGTTCTGGGTTCTTTTTGACCTCCTGGATGAGTCGTCATTGTGCTCTTGGTGTAATTTTGGTAGGCCGACCACTCCTGGGAAGGTTTGCAACTGTTCCCAGTTTTCTCCATTTGTGGATAATGGCTCTAACTGTGGTTCTCTGGTGTCCTAAAGCCTTAGAAACGGCTTTGTAACCCTTTCCAGACTGATAGATTTCAATCACTTTGTTTCTCATTTGTTTTTGAATTTCTTTGGATCGTGGCATGATGTGTTTCTTTTCAAGATCTTGCAGCCTACTTCACTTTGTCAGACAGGTTCTATTTAAGTGATTTCTTAATTCAACAGGTCTGGCAGTAATCAGGTTTGGAGAGCTTTTTTCCCTTAATAAATAAAATCATCATTTAAAAACTGCATTTTGTATCTACTCAGGTTATCTTTGTCTAATTTTAAAATTTGTGTCATGATCAAAAACATTTAAGTGTGAAAAATATGCAAAAAAATAAGAAATCGGAAAGGGGGCAAATACGCTTTCACAGCCCTGTATATGCAACATAGCAATGTAACTTTCAGGAAATACACAGATTAAATGGCATTTCATTAGAAAATCGAAACAAAACACATTAAAAAGAATTGTTTTTTCTGAGTGAACAGTGTCAGTGTTCAAGTAACTGTGTGACCAAGTTATAATTAGTAAAACATTACAAAATTTTAAAGAGGACCAAATAGGTGATTTTATCTGTAATGTAACTGTTAAAAATTGTACATCACTTAAAATGCAATGACATTTCACAAACTGACAACTAAAAGCAACAAATCTTTCAAAGGGTTTGGTGTTTAAGTAGCCTAACTGACTTATTTATCACAAGTAAATGTTACGTGAATGCTCAAGTAACTTTTAAACCAACATTTTTTTTTCATAAACTTGTTAATGAATGAAGCATTGAAACAAACATTTGAAGCCAAACTTTTCTTTCAGATTACATTTTTAGTTTTATCACAGACATGAGTGTGAATATAGTGTGATTGCAGCTACGATAAGCTTTGGATGAGGAGAGCATGTCACTGATCAGCTGATCAGGATTGGCACAGCTTAAGTTGTCTGCCTGAACTAGCTCCGCAGGCTTTGCATCATATTATAGCATAGTATAATAATAATAATAATGTAATTACAATAATAATTATAGCATAATTATTGGTTCATTTTTGGGCAATAACTTCACAAAAATCTATGACAATGACCTGTGTTGTTATCATTGAATCATATGAATTCAAGATAAATAACAACAAAGAAATGCCATAAAAGTTCAAAAATACATAATACTGTTATTAAGATAATATAACAATATCAAGTCAGTGCCTAAAAAGCTACAGATACTAATATAAATCTCTATTGATTAGCATGTCCATTCTGGATAACAGAGGACATGTCCTGGGTAACAAAAGATTTTTTTATCCAGGGAGGACAAAAAAAACAATTTTCCCTTTATAATGAGGCACTAACTAGGCCTACTGTGGAAAATGTTAGCTTAATATTTCAACAAATTAATGTTATATTTCACATGAAATAGGTCATTTTTATATGTGAAAACATTATGAATTTTTTATTAGCGTTATCCAGAAAGACACAAGATTTGAGGACATAGTGCACCAGTGACCGAAAAGATCAAAACAACAACATTTTAAGAGAGACTTACTGACCTTGTGATATATGGTTGGGGTCCTCAAGAATCTGTTTACGGATGCAATAGCCCGTCACATGACTATCCAAATCCAATCATGGTCATATAGCTACTGTTTGTGTGTTTCCCAGGAAGGACATTATGGAAATCCAAATGTGGAGACAAAAATATTTCTTGCATAAAAATGTTATAAGCTTAGTGTTGTTACTATATTTGTAGGTATCACTGTAAACATTAACACAATTATGCCATAGTAGATAATCAATGTTTTTATTAAGATTTCTGATATTTTTGGCATATATTTGTACTTGGATTTTATAATAATAATAATAATAAACTTTATTTGTATAGTACTTTTAAAGACAATGGTTTACAAAGTGCTTTGACAGCAGGCAGGATTATAAAGTCAAGCAAAGCACAAGAACTTAAACACAAAGGAAAAAACAACTGAAAAGGGTCAATTAAAATCAGAGAACATTTAAGATGTAAAAATGAAATTGAGAGAATTCCACAAAACATGAAGGAAAACTTAAACCCCAAAAAGTAGGCACAAGAATCCAGGTCCAGTCACTGGACATGGACACAGATAAGGCCCTGATCCCATGGGGCCAGAGACACACCGCACCACACCAGGATACAGCAACACACAAGAGGCAGAATGACTCTAAGTGCGGCTGCACCCTGAAGGTGCAAACTAACATGCACGAGGGCCATGTCCAGTGACTCCAGCCCCAGGACTCAAAGGCCCTTTCCACCTGTCATAAGAACCCAGACAATACAAGAACCGTGCTACATAAAATGAGACCATGAGGACCAAAATAAAAGCTAAAAACAAAACAAACATAAAAAGACAATAATAAAATAATAGAATAGAGATAATAAGAAAGAGGTAGAACAATAAAGCAATAAGCTTAAAAGTTTACTATAAAAAGATTAAGAGTATAACGTAAGGTGAAGCAAAACTAAAACAATCTGAATTAAAAAAAAATAAAGACACCAATCTGTTAACATAGCATAGAAATCAATAAAAACAAAGGGGCTAAAATAAGAGCATTACTAACAAATAAAAAGCTAAAAGAAGACTAAAACACAAATAAAAGACTAAAATACAAATAAAAGGCTAAAAAAATTACTAAAACACAGAGAAAGAGAGAAGAAAAAGACGATAAAAGACGATAGAAGACAATAAAAGACGGTAAAAGACGGCATCACATAAAAGCGATTCTGTAAAAATGAGTTTTTAAAAGTGACTTAAAAGAAGCTACAGACTCCGCACGCCTTATCTCCTCTGGCAGGTCGTTCCAAAGTCGAGGAGCTCTGATGGAGAAAGCTCTGTCACCTTTAGTTTTGAGCCTCGACTTTGGAACGACCAGGAGGCCCTCGCCAGAGGATCTAAGGCTGCGGGCTGGCTGATATGAGATTAAAAGCTCTGAAATATAGCTGGGGGCTAGGCCCATGAGTGCTTTAAAAGTTATCAATAAAATCTTAAAATCAATTCTAAAACTGACAGGAAGCCAGTGAAGGGAGGCTAAAATTGGGGTAATGTGATGCCGTCTATTAAAACCAGTTAAAAGCCTAGCTGCTGCATTCTGGACTAGTTGGAGGCGGGAAAGGGATTTTTTATTTACAGCAGGGAGGAGGGAGTTGCAGTAGTCCAGTCTTGAGAAGATGAATGCATGGATTACTTTTTCAAGGTCTGATGGGGTGAGGATATGTTTTATTTTTGAGATGGAACGCAGATGAAAGAAGCATGATTGGACAGTTTTATTGATGTGGGTGGAGAAGGTTAAATCTGAGTCAAAAATGACTCCTAAATTTCTGGCAGATGGTTTGATGTTCGATGAAAGAGGGCCAAGACTGGACTGAATGAGGGGGGAGTTTTGTGTATTAAAGAGGATTATTTCTGATTTTGAGTTGCTAAGTTGTAGGAAGTTCTCCGCCATCCAACAGTTAATGTCATTTAGGCAGTCCATAACAGCAGCTAGGCCTTGTGGGTCCTCAGGTCTCAGGGGAAGGTATATCTGTGTGTCGTCTGCGTAGCAGTGAAAGGAGACTTGATGGCGCTGAATTATTTGGCCAAGGGGCAGCATATAAATAGAAAATAAAATCGGACCTAAAACTGAACCTTGAGGTACACCACAGGCAATGGCAGCAGTAGAGGAACTGTGATTGCCCATGGTGACCGCAAAGGTTCGCTCTAAAAGATATGACTGAAACCAGCTAAGTGCAGTGTCCCTTATACCCACCCAATTTTTAAGACGATCTATTAAAATGGTATGATCAACTGTGTCAAAAGCTGCACTGAGATCTAAAAGAATTAAAATTGAGCCCTCCCCTCTATCAGCTGCTAAAAGGAGGTCATTGGTCACTCTGAGGAGGGCTGTCTCAGTGCTGTGACCTGCTCTAAAACCAGATTGGAATTTCTCAAAGAGGTTATTTTGGGACATAAAAGATAAAAGCTGAGTAGAAACCACCTTCTCTAAAACTTTGGATAAAAACGGGAGTTTAGAAATTGGCCTAAAATTGTTAAAATCAGAGGGATCAAGGTTCGGTTTCTTTAAGAGAGGTTGGACCACAGCGTGTTTAAAAGCAGAAGGGAAATACTCCCTCTGACAGGGAACTATTAATGATGGATAAAATGCTGGGCCCAACTGTGTTAAAAACCTCTTTGAGAAATCTGGTGGGAATAAAATCAAGGCTGCACGTAGCTGGCTTCATGTGGGCTAAAATATCAGATAAAAAGGCTAAGGACACCGGCTCAAATCTGCTAAAAAGACAAAGAATTTCCCTATGTGTTTGTACAGAGTGATCTGTGGGAGTGATCTGACGCCTGATGTCCATGACCTTGTTTATAAAATGAATTAAAAACTTCTCACATGTGGATTGAGAAGTATCATTAAAATAAGAGGGTGAGGGGTTGGTGAGGGAATCTAAAACCTTAAATAAAACTCTAGGGTTAGAATTGCTGGCTAAAATCAAATCAGAATAAAATGCTGCCCTTGCATCTTTAACTGCCTTCTGGTAGCTTTTCATGGAGTCTCTCCAGATTTCATAAAAAACCACCAGACCAGTCTTCTTCCACTTTCTTTCATTTTTCCTGCATATTTTCTTTAATTCATTTGTGGACTCTGTAAGCCAGGGCTGGGGCTGTTTGTTTGAGTTTTTTAATTTTACGGGGGCTACAGAGTCCAAAATGGTTGTACACTTATGCATAAAAAGAGAGACAAGCTCTTCTGTGTTAAAAACTGGATTAAAATCAGTATTGGAGGCAGTTAAAGATGCAGTAAAAAGCTCCGAAAACTTGCTAGCAGACGTGGGATTAAAAACTCTTCGATAAAAAGGAGTTTGAACAATAAAAGGAGGCTGGGATAAAACCACAGAGAATAAAACCATTTTGTGATCTGACACACAGATATCCTTTGTTAAAAACCCTCCTGGGGTAAGCCCAGTAAATAAAATCAAATCTAAACAGTGTCCATTTACATGGGTGGGTTCCTGTATTGCCTGGGTTAGGTTAAAAGAGAGGAGAGTTTCAATAAAATCAGCGCTCATAGGTCGTGAGGGACAGCAGACATGTATATTAAAATCACCAAGAATAAGAATTTTATCAAATTTACAAATAAAATGGGATAAAAACTCTGAAAACTCTTGGATAAAAACAGTGTTAGGCTTAGGGGGCCTATAAATAATTAAAATTAAAACAGGGTCTTTCAGTTTAATAATAAAAGCAAGGTGCTCAAAAGAGTTAAAAGTGCTGGAGGTGAGAGGGGTACATTTAAAAACATTCTTGTATATGACAGCCACCCCCCCACCCCGACCTGACTGCCGGGGTTGATGGAGATGGCAGAAATCAGGGGGGGGTGGCCTCTATGAGAGAAATGTTATTGTCCGGAGTGAGGGTTAGGTTTAGAGCCAGGTATGGAGACTGAGAATCCTGCTAAAACGTTCTGCTCCACGACCGAGTGTGGGGATCGGGCTAGAAATAAAAACTGTCTTTCCAGTGTCCTTTAAAACGTTAAAAAGCAGGTTAAAATCTCCCTTTGTCGCCTCAGACTGCCTGCGGGAAGTGTCGTTAGTGCCGACATGCACCACGATCTTGGAGACAGAGGGTGGGAGGGAGGGGAGTAAATGGAGGAGTTTGTCCAGGATGACGGGAACAGTGGCACCAGGAAAACAGTGAGTTATGGCGTTGAAAAACCTGATGTACCTGGTTGTGGAGTCTCCGATGATTACCGTGGTGGGGGGGAAGAGAGGACGAGGAGATGATGAGCGCGCGCTGTTGCCTCCAGATGTCGGGCGCTCCACCTGTGCTGGGGACGGTGGAAGTTGATGGCAGTGGGCCGGCGCAGGTGGACCAGGTGATGTAAGGGTGTTGGAAGCCCGGGGGAGCCCCCCTGAGCGCCTGGAGATGGCCTCCTTCAGCAGCCGGCGGCGCAGCGTCCCAGTCAAGACGGGCCGCGCAGCCTCATCTGAGCTGGTGGTCCGCGGATCCGACGCAGTGGAGGCGGGAGCAGCCTCCGCTGGAACCCGGTCAGTCAGGAAAGGTGGAGCCGGTGCAGATGCAGGGTCAGCGGCGCAGACTGGAGCCTCGTCCCTCAGGGCCGAGAAGGGGTTAGAAAGGGAGAGCCAAGGAGGTAAAGGAGCTCTCCCAGCCGCGATGGACCTCCGGCCGCGTTGCACCACCTCTAGCCAGGTTGGCTGCACCTGTGGCTTCGGTGTAGAGCGGTGAGTGGGGTGCATTAGGGGCCCCACTTCCATGCCAGCATCAGGATCGTCCGGCGGCCTCAGACCCTGACTCTCCCGACCTGCGGCAGGGGAGGCAGCGAGCCAGTCCACCAACTCTGCGCTGTGCCGCGACGCGGGTGAGCTGGCTGATCCCCCGGCTGCAGGGCCCTCAGCCTGCCCGTTGGGAGAGTGCAGAGAGGCCATCCAGGGTAGAGTGGCGGCGGAGGCCGAGACCAGCTGTGTTGCCAGAGCTGGGAGTGACAGCCCGGTGATCCTGGAGGCCTGCATCAGGGAAATGTGCTTGGATTGGGCTGTGGCGATGGTGATGAAGCCCTCCAGCAGTCTATCCTTCTCATGGAGCTCTTTTTGAAGACGGAAAAGTGTCTCTTCCAAGCGTGAGTTTTTTGTATCACAGCCCCCACACACAGCCATTTAAACTCAGAATTTAAAGTTTTGTTGTCCCACTCTTCCGGGTTCTGGGTAAGGTGGCGCCGAAATGAAGGGCCAAGGTTGTTTTGTCTTGATTCAGGCTAGATTTATTTGCCAGGAGACAGAGACCTCAAGCCCAGATGAAAGATATCTAAAACAACATGAATATCAAAACAAAGATAAAAAAGTTCCCATAAAAATTCGCTAAAAGTCCAAATTTTCGGGAGAACATCTGGCGATCTGAGCGTAACACTGGCGCATGCGTCCATTTTAGGCCGGACGTTACCCAGGAAGGACAGTTTGATACTTTTGAGCTCAATAGCTCCTTCAATTTTTATTTCTTATAGTATACTCATATTAGTAAATAAAGTGGGGAGAGTTGAGTAACATAATATAGTGTTTTAAAATCTTTACATATTTTTAACTTTATAAATATGCTTTGGACACCAGAATTGACATGCCACGTCTTGACCCTATTACTGATATCTCTGCTATACATGTCACATTTAATAACGTGCCCCTTAAATCTTTTTTTTTGGTGAATTTATTATTGAATTTATTCTTCTGTGGTGAAATAAACATGTTTACTCATTACAATCCATCTAATCTTTATATACCAGAAAGTGTCCCCTTGGTACTTCGACTACATTTCATTTGGAGAACTTACTCATTTTACTAAAGGAGTCATACAGAGCTACTTTTTCTTGAGTAAAACACCAGAGTTTCTGTACTTTCCACAGTATTCTAGTATTTTCTTCATTAGCTGCCCTTCAATGAGACAGATCGTCACAAATTGTGAAACAGATGTGAAAGTAACGACTGTAAAATGAAAGGCTTTTCTCTTTCAAGGTATCAGCGGGGCTACAATCAAAAAAATCCCAGAGCTGAAGTTTGTACACTTTCAAAGAGACAAAAAAATATGGTTACATCCAAGACTTTCAGAAAGCCATTGTTCTTATGAGGATTCAAAGTGGACGAGGACTTCCAATGATCCCAGAAACCTGCTGCCAGTTCTCTTAATTCCACTTTGGCTCTTTCTCTATATATTACAGTAAATTAGGGGGAGATTCTGAGCAGTTTTACTATGCACATTCATCACAAACACTGTGTTGACACATGAGAATATCCTTCAATCAAGTCCGATATCCTGCATATTTGCTCTGAATAAAAACATTTCTGCGTGCTTGCTATTCAATGGATCTTTATTAATTGTCCTGTCACATTTGATGTCAGATCAAAGACGTTTGTCATAATGGAAACTCCGCGATGTCCTCCGCTGAGGCTAGTGGAGGGGCCACCCCAGGTGGCCACCGTGTGCCTTCTTTGATCTGACAGCTTTCTTTTGACCCTTCTCCTTAAATCATTGAACCGTTTTTACATTGGGCAGCGGTTCTCAGAATATCTGGACAAACTTGGTTAACAATATTAGTAACTTCCTCCCAGGCTGTTGTTGCATCATCAGCCCGTGGAGGTCTGTTCACATTACCATATATTCTGGAACTGCGAGCTTGGACCTCCCGGACCAGCACATCAGTTTCCTCCTGGGAGAAGTTTGGCTGCCAGGAGCTGCTGCTGCTGCTGTTTTTGTCCATGATGAGGTGGATTTTGGCACTGTGCCTTGCCCGCAGCGCATTTAAAGGCAAGGAGTGGCGTTCATTTGATTGGTGAAGATTACACTCAGCTGTGTCAAACCCACTCACGCCTTCTCTCCTCCCTCTTTGCCACTTGCGCCGGTGGAAGGGACGGCGGCGTGGGTGCGCCTCACTGCGCCGGACTGGGCCTTGCAATAAAATTGCAAAATGCCCTGGACACACCCCGTTGGCGCAGCGCAGGGCAGTTGCGCCTGGTCTATGAAAATAGAGCCCCCTGTCTCAATCAATTGCAAACCCCTTATTTTTTATTACAGCCTTCAAACTGTGGTGCTCACAAGCTTCTTGCAAGTATCTGCAGGAATTTTGGACCATTCCTAATTTACAAATGTTTCAAGATCTTTGAGGTTGGTGGGTTTCTGTGCCGTCACCCATTTCTTGAGCTCCATGGTTCTCGGTGGGGTTTAAATCTAGACTGTGATTTGGCTACTTCATAACATTAATATCATTGTCCTGGAACCATTTCTTCACCCCCTTGGCTGTATGCTTTGGATCATTGTCCTGCTGATAGGTCAAACGCTAGCCCAGGCTCAGGTTCTCTGCTGACTGCTTGAGGTTTTCTTCCAGAATCTTATACTGCTTTTTCCTCATGATGTCTTCCACTTTAACCAAGCTGCCAGACCCATTTGTAGAAAAGCAGCCCCACAGCATGATGCTTCCACCTCTATATTTCACAGTAGGGACTGTGTTCTTTGGCTTGTAGGCTTTGTCCTTCTTTCGCCAGATGAAAGCCACATCTCTGCTCCTAAACTATAGCACTGTCTCCCAGTAGAGTTAAGAACTGTGGACACTGTGGAAGTTTTTAGTAAGCCGTTTAAGACCCATCTGTTCAGACTTTGTTTGACTTGCCTGTTGCACTGTAATTGTTATTTATTATTATTTAATTTCTTTTCTGTCATTGTGGAGAACTTTGTGACATCTATCTCGAAAGGTGCTATACATTTAAACATTACTTTGCTTCTTTTATTTATGTGAATCAACAAATTTATTGACAGACTGACACTATTAATTTAATCCAACAAGCACGGTGCAAACTGACTAATTAATACATGCAGCACAATTAAAAATATTAACTCAGTTACAAAATGTAACTGATGTAATCATTTCAGATTGCCAAAAGAAATAATTTCACCCAACAACATTTTTTTTCAAGGTTCAGCCAAAATCTGAATCTCTGTCTGTAAGTTACAATAAAACTCATTATGTTCTTACTTCATCAAACACTAATTCGACCGAGCCAACCTAGACACATCAAAATGTTTCCAACTGTCCTCAAATGCATCACTACACATTAAGGGTGTAACAATGTATGTATTCAGGCTGAACCATTTTTGGTACAGGCCGTTTGGTTCAGATGTGTGCTAAACACATGCATACCTGCTTACATGCAGAATTATTCTTCAATTCACTGTTCTACACGGACCAGTGGACTGGAGTGCAACACACATGCTCAGAGCGGCAAATACAAACATATTCCCTTTTAACGCTTGGACAGAAAGTTTTCGACATTGTACTTCCACCCTGTCTGCTCCATCAGCCTTCTTTTACATGTATAGGTGCTAACAGCGCTGACACTAGTAACGTCAACATTAGACATTCAAGTCAATAGAGGTTTAATTTGACTGTTTTCAGCCAAACTTTGAGTATACTGATTCTGAACTAGTTATTCCATAGAGACTGTCTGACCCAAACCTTACAATCTTAGGTTTCAATCAAAGAACTAAATAAAAATGAAAACTTCATATGTAGAAACACTAAAACATGAGATAATTAAATGTGGTATTTTAAATATATCACTGACATCCACATCTTTACTGGTGAATGATCTTAAATCAGAAAATCACATTGATTTATTTTGTTTATGTGGCTGTGCCAGGATGAGTATGACAGTTTAAATGAATCCACTCCTCCCAGTCATTTAAACACTCATGAACCATGAGACACAGGCCGTGTTGGTGATGTAGCAGGCATTTATCATTCTTGTCTCCTTATCAATCCTAGAGCAAAAGCAAGTCACACTTCTCTTGAAGCCTTGTTCTGAGCTTATCCAGAAATCTGTCAATCAGTCTTATTTGTGTTAATTTACCATCCTCCAGGTCCTTATTCTTTATTTTTATCAGAACTCTCTGAGTTTATAACAAAATTAGTTCTCAGCACTGATAAAATATTTGTTGTTGATGATTTTAATATTCATGTTGAAAAAGAAAGTGATAGCCTTAGCTCTGCTTTCATGTCCCCATTAGACTCAGTTGGTTATATTCAGGCTGTGAAGCTACCCAACGTTTTAACCACACTTTCAACCTTGTTCTAGCATACAGCCTTGATATTAATGAACTAAAAGTCTTTTCTGAAAATTCTTGGTTATCTGATCACTTCTTAGTAACTTTTAACATTCGTCTTAAAGGATTTTTTTTTTGTTGTAATAAAATGGTGAAGAGTAGAAATCTGTCCAATAGTGCTGTGGACAAATTTAAAGAGGCCATTCCTGCTGCTTTAAATTTAGTGTCAATTAAATAAACTCTTTTAACTAAAGCCCCTTCCAGCTTGGTTTAGTTCTGAAACTTGTGTTCTTAAACAAGCATCCTGTAAATAAGAAAAGTCATGATAAATACATGACAACCTTACGATATGCTCGAGCTGCCTACAACTCCTCACTAATTCAGGAAAATAAAAACAATCCTAGGTAACTTTTCAGCACTGTAGCAAGGCTGGCACACAGTCAGAGCTTTATTGGGCTTGAGATTCCACTAACCCTCAGCTGTGAGGACTTTATGAGCTTCTTTAAATAAAATTCTTAAAGTGCGAGATAAAATGAGTAACCCTTTTCCCTCACCTGGGCCTGCTGTGCCATTAAATATTGTTTAAACCAACACTACGTAGTTTTTCCATCTTAATATAATATTTCTAGAATCATCGTGATGGTACATCACCTTACAACCGGTAGAATGACACCTCTGTCGTGGTCTGGGGGGGGGGGGGGGGGGGGGGTCTGTATCGCCTTCACTGGCACAATGTAACTTCAATGTGGATGGTAGGAACACTTCCACACTGAAAAACTACAAATTTTTACTGATTTGACTGCTTAACGGCATACGTCACTTCCCCCTCGAGGCAAAAGTTTAACGTTGGGAAAAGCGGACTATAAAGCAGTTTTTGAATTTTTAAAACAGATTTAATAAACAGAAATTAGTTTAAAGCAATATGCACTTATTTTGCTAATGGAAATAGGGATCTCTGGCTCACATGCCTGCATAGTAGGTGGCAGTAATGCTCCTCTGACATTGGATGCCACCCGCTGTTAAACAAGAAGAAGAAGAAGAAGAAAGCTAAATGTAGCGTCGTTATCATGGCGGAAGCAGCAAAAAACCCGAAGAAAAGAAACGTTTTATCGGAGGAGAGCAAAAATGAAAGCTGGATAGTAACAAGCTAAATGAGAGATTGATGATCCTCAATGCTACGCAGCTTAGGCACAATAAAAATCATTAAAATTATGGACTCTATGTTATTACAGGGACAAGCAACGTGCATCAATTGCAGCATTACCTTGGAGCAGGCCAAATGTCTATGGGACAATGCGACGGCCCTATGGTGCACCGGATGCCATGATGAACACCACGCAATCCTGTCAGCAAGAGAGGTCATTGTCAAAGGGTCCGCAGCCAAGCAACCAGTAGCCAGCCCCCAGTCGGTCCTGACCAGTGGCGGCCGGTACATTAGGGCGCTGTGTGAGCTGCGTGAGGCTGCGTGAGCCAAAAGAGATGTCTGCCATCTACCTGCAAATTATTATCAAAATAAGGAAATCGTGCTATTATATTAATCATTCCATTACACGTATATCTCAGTCCGTTAGTGATCAGCCTCAGAATAAAAACCAATTAAATTTCAAAAAATAGTAACCCTGACACACACTCACTGACTCTATTATATATTACATTTGTTCTTGATTGTTTATGAGTTGTTCTGTGGCAATAAATCTGATTAGTTTGAAAGCAATTCTGTGACTGCAATTTTCCATAGCCTACTTTTTTTGACTTTGTGTAGATCTTAATTTTAATTCATAATTTCTTAAAAAGGTCTTTAAAAGCCTTAAATTTGTTAAAACCCGCAGAAACCCTGTTTTTGGTATATGTCTATTTTGGAGTCACAGCCCCCCCGGAGAAAACTGCACAAGCTGCCACTGGCCCTGACTCTGGAAAGGGAAGCTGTGGTAGTGTGGAGTTCGATGAGGGCTTGAAACGACACCTATGTGACATCAGGGGCCTGCCAAGAAGGGAATTACTATGGATTATACACCAAAATGTGGGCTTTCTCCAATGGGGAACATATCACCACGGCTCACATGACCAACGGGAAGATTGTGAAGATAGGGGGGCGGCTCCCTCCTTGTGCACTGACATCACGAGATGTCGCTACACAGACAGACATCCCCATTTGGTACTATGATAAGGATGCTGAGGTATTGGAAGAACAACATGCAGTGGAGATACTCAGCGATCCTAGTACCCCAGGTGTCTCAACACCTCCTTCACAACCAGCTCCGGAGGATGATCCTAAGGAGCACTTGGAGCGGGTAGCTGACGCCCTGTGTCAGTTAGCCAAAGGGGGAAGGCCTAACGCCACCAGTGGAGGAGCCAGACACAACTGCAGTCTCACCAGTCCAGGGGAAGCCATCGCCCAAAGGGGTAATGGAACTGGATTATTCACCAATTACACCGACACATGATGAAGGCGTGCTGGTTCTAGACATCCCGAATGATGACGGCATACTACTGGATCATCCTTGCACCGTTCCGCCACAAAAGCGCAGGAAATTACTTCAAGGGGGGGGTCAAGTAAGATTGTTCATTCCCTGTTTGAGGACACCATATATTCCACTATACCCTGAATGAGGGGTGACATAGAGCTTATGTTATAAGAAATCAAAGAGCTAATTGCTGCAAGCTGTTTTGAATGTAACCAGAAATTAAGGGATAAAATGTAATCAGAATACAAGTAACCAATGTACTAAAAAGTTTTTAATCATTATAAGAAATGATCTAATCATCATGTGAGATGTATTGAGCAAGAGGGAAAGTCCAGGGCATGTCTCAACACGTCCAGATGTCCAGAAAGGGAAGTAGTGACTCAGTTTGGTTAACTGGGTGAGAGGAGATGTCTGAATGTTGACCAAAATGAATAATTCAAGTATTAAAGTGCACCTTGTAAACTGATTGGCTAAAAAGTATTGGTTGATATGCAAATAGTGGTGTGAGACACCTTAGGTGTAAAAAGTAAGAGATCGGAATAAATCTACGTTCTTCTACGCCGGACGCCTAGGAGCAGGATCGAGACTGCAAGAGGAAGTAGGATCGCTTCTCTACAGTTATTATATTCTGTTGCTTTTAGGACAGCTGTATGGATAATAAAGTGTATTTCTGAGGATTTTGTACAAGATCTTGGGACTATCCGAAACTTGCAGTTCCTTGTGGACCAAAAGAGGGGCCGCCTCAGCGCGGAGGCCCCTCTCTCAGCCCGTAAATTAAAGGACTGATTTCAGCATCAAGTCAGCAGGTTTTTACGAAAAGCTTTTCATTTTTATGAAATTATTTTCATTAATTCAGAATATTACTCATTCAATGATTTTAATAATTAAGTTGTATGCACTGCCCTGCTGAATTTGCAATAAATCATTTAACTTGCATTTAAAGAGAAGGACTGGACATTGACTTTGTCTAATTAAGTTCTCTGAGACCATTGATCCTACAGGTTTTGTGTAAATAACATCTAAGGTTCCTATAGGTTATTCTAGCCAATTAAATTAACAGCCCCTTGGGATTTTCTGGCTAAATCTCTAAATTATTTCCTAACACCATACCAAGAGCCAAGATTCATAAGAGGAGAGCTGCCGTTAACTGGCATGTCTTATGTTAGTATCTGGTCCACAGCTACTTGACTGGGTGCTGCATTGGATGAGGCAGGGGAGACGTCAGGAAGAAGGCAGTAAGGAAGTTAGGCGAGTCTCCTCACCACCAGCTTAGACGCTGTTGGTTCCCTCTATCGGTAATACCGGTAGGGATGATAGCTAACAGCCTTACCTGAGGGATGGAGAGCTGGTCCAGTACCTCCTGTACAGGGGTATAAACTGGCAGTCTGACACCGGACAGAGATAAACACTGGCCCGGCTTTCAATCGCTGGCGTGAACTGAAAGACGAGGAGGGATGTCCGACCGATGCTGATTTAGCCCTGGTACTGCTTGGACTTGTAAGTACATGATGATTTATTGGAAAAGAAACATGATCAGACCTAATCAGTCCACATGGTCTATGTCTCTTGGGAAGTCCTGTCAGCTCGCTTCTCCTCCCTCTGCATGTCGGTGTAAATGGTAAATGGTAAATGCTTCCTGTAGGAATGCTTATATAGCGCTTCTCTAGTCTTTGACTACTCAAAGCTGCTTTACACCGCAGGTCACACTTACCCATTCACACCCATTCGCTCTCACATTCACTCACTGATGGTTCAGAGTTTCTATGTTAGCCAACACTTTCACGCCCTTTCATGCCCATTTACACGCCACTGACGCAGCAGTGGGAGCAACTTGGGGTTAAGTGTCTTGCCCAAGGACACATCGCCATGTGTTGCCCTGAGCTGGGCTTGAACCTGCAACCTCCCGATCACTGACCAAGCGCCACTGACACCCCGTGTATGATAGTGCAGTTACACTCAACGACTATAGAGGCCCCCAGAGAGCTGAAAGCCGGAATCTTACTTAGTGCTACTTTAACCTGACTTAGACTGCTTTTTTCCAATTGACCTTTAGAAACTAAATTCTGTTATCATCTCCTCCAAACCATCAACCTGCCTTTTAGACGCAATCCCAAATAAGCTGTACAAGGAGGTTTTTTCCTTGGAGACAATCAATATAGCGTTATCAACAGGCTACGCGTCACAGTCATTTAAAGTAGCTGTAATCAAACCTCTTCTTAAAAGACCAACCCTTGATTCAGGCAAATTAGCTAATTACAGGTCTATATCAAACCTCACATTTACTTTAAAGACCCTCGATAAAGTAGTGGCTAATCAGTCATGGGACAAAAAGGCTGCGAGGACCCATTTAGTGCTGCTTGCAGCTGTTGTTATTATTATCTTAACTAATTTGGGTGAAAATGAGGTCGCAGCTAGCTGTCAACTCACAAGGCCTCAGTTTTCCCTCTCATTCAGATCATTCCAGGCAGCATAATCTTTAGTTGTAAGTTGAATTTCACAGTGGATGTGCATATTTAAACTGGCAAGACTGTCTCATCTTAGCATGTAAGCCAGTAAGAGTAATCCTAAGAGGAGAGACTTTGACGCGTGTCGGATTTAAATCCTCTCAGTCTGAGAGGATATGTGTCAAAAGTTTTGAGCGAAAAAAAAGCATCACTTTGTACAGGCATACAGAGTATGATCTCTAAAAAATCAGGTGTAAAGAGGCAGTGTTGCTTTAAAAGCACAGGAGGGACTGAAAAATGTTTTGCAGGATGTTGCTTTTCTCCCACCTACATCCCTGCAGATCTTGGCACAGGTGATAGACTAAACCGGAGGGCATTAAGTGAGTTAAACTTCAGGTTAATACCTCTGTTAAAGAAGGCTTAAAGGAGGAACTGTCTTTCTTTTTGCTCAGTTGCTCATAGTGAAAACTTATTAGCGGTTTAGTTAAGTTTGCAGTCTAGACCATTTTCCAAGTTGTAACTGAATAATTTCTAATTCGTTTTTTTTGTTTGTTTTTAAACCTACAGTTGTTGATTTTTATGCATCAGGACTAGTTAAAACTGGATTATCAGCAGTGGAAGGGGTATATGGCTCACTGAAGCGGAAAGCTCCCCTCATACACAGATAAATGTATGCATATATTTACAACATGTTATAAATAGGTAGGATGCATCAATGCCCCCCTTCTGCATTGCTAGAATGATACCAGACTGAGAGAAACAGAGAGCTTAAACCAGGGCTGGGCTCCTGACGAGATGAGTCGTGTTAATCTGTGCTCTCTGCTTTAGCTATGCACCCGAGATGAGAGGAGGTGGAGGGTTGAGGCAGAGATGTCAGAGGAGGGGGATTATGTCTGTGTCTCACATAAAAACAGACTGCTTCCTTTTTCAAAACCAAGTCAAAAATAGCTAAAACACAAGGGACTTGCTTACTAACTCTGAGAGCTGAGTAAACAAGCTTAGACAATCATGATACCTTTGGGTTTGGACCTTTTTGGAAGTGGGGTTGCTCATTGTCTATGGCACTAGTAAATGTAATTGCCACTAGACAAGGCAACCAGCAGCTCTGTCCCTAAGGATAGAGAGCTGAGTACATACACTAGGTAACACATAGCAGTCAATGGTGTCACAAAAGGCCTTGTTATTACCCCACTTTACGGTTAAAACTACACAACAAACAGCAGGACTGGACACGACAGTAAGATTACAGAACTCAACAGAGACTCTATGTTTGGAATTTCTGTGTACTGTGGAGGAGTTACATATCCCTCTGCCATCCTTGCACTGCTCTCCTCTCATCAGGTGCCCAGATCGATGGCCTCTTGGGCCCTGTTTACACGGAGACGCTCTCACCTGAAACGCAAAGGTTTTTCCTTTGCGTCTTCAAAAACGATCTGGGTTCAGACGGAGACTCGAGAACGACTGAAAACGCTGTAGCCTGCATGCCAGTCCAGTAGATGGTGATGTAGGTTTGCAGAGAAACAGCGGTGTTACAACACACATACGAAGAAGAAAAACTTTTCACAAACAACAATGGTGAGTGGACGCACAAAGACGCAGGAGTTTCTTGTCTGGACAACAAATCTGTCGGGACAACAAATCTGTCTGGATAGTTTTGTCTGGATAACAAACCGAGCATGGTAAGCATCACACATGTTACTCGGTCGACGGATGAAGCTGTTGTTATTCCTGGTATGCGCGCGCAGCCTTTATGTGAAAGAGTACTGCACATGCGTAGACATCAGCGTTTACTCCTGAAACGATGAATCCTGTTTAAATGAGGCCGGGTGGCTATGCATTTTGAAAACTCTCCGCCTTGGACCCTGGTTTCAAAAGTTTGCGGATTCAAGCACTCGGGGCACTGGTCTAATGTAAACAGGAGGCTAAAACGCAATCAAAACTCTTTGGATACGGCCGAAAATGGAGTCGTGTAAACAGGGCGTTAAAGATACACAAAAACACTGACTCTAATGAAGGTGAACTAAAATGAGGGATATTGAGTCGAGTGATGACAACATGCCATTAGTTGTGGATACAAAAGGGTATCTTTATGAACCAAAGTATTTCTTAGATATACAAAGTATAACTTGCAGATGGAGTCACAGGTAGAAGGAGGAATGGAGAAACTGTTGTCAAAACTGAGGAGCAAGTTGGTGAAGGCCCGAGTCACATGTCAGAATTCAGTACTGTGACCATCTCCTGTGACCAATCTCCTAAATATTCAGGAGAGTGAGATTTACATCAGTTTGTGCTCTAGACAAATTGGCCAGTGTTATATCCAGTTGCTTTAGTGGCAATTATATTTACTATTGCTATGGGCCTTGAGCAACCCCACTTCAAAAAAGCATCAAAAGCCATTTGTCAGTGATTATTACAGCGCATTCCCTGTACAGATACAAATGTGACATACTGAAGGAATAAAAACAAAAACACAATGTTTGAGAAAGATTACATCAAGAATAATAGAGGCTTTGTTTAGTTGACCTGCAGAGAAGCACTTTCACGGTGGTTTGCGCATGTACCCTGCAGCTTAGTTTCGTATATTTCTTTCAAAATTGGTATTAAATGCTAATCTTAGTCTAAAAATAGATAACGTAACATCACATGGTCAATAAAAGATACAACAAGCACACAGGACCATCTAGAGTTATCTGATGACTGTAGGCAGAGGCAGACTGAAACTTTACCCATATACTCTACCTGTTTGAGCTAAGCTTACTTAAGCTTACTGGCAATCTTTGTTTCTTGTTACTGGACGCACAGTCAAAAGAACGGTGTCTACATGCTTGTCATGGACTCTGGAGTGAGGTAAGACACGAAAACAAAAAAATGTTGGAGTGCTCCTTTAAGGTAATGCCTCATATTCATTTCTAATGTAAGTTAGAAAGACTTTGTAAATCTCCAAATAGCACAAAACAATATGTCTGCCAATTTTCCTAAAAACCACAGCATGTTCAACCACCACAGCAAGAAAGATAGGGCTCTCACAGCCATTTGGCTGCTCAGGCCCTACTAGTATGACAAGTGGTTCTCATTTTTTTTTTAAACTCCGCTTTCTAATTTATGTAAAATAGACATTTATTTAAGTAAATAATAATAAAAGTTATCTTTAACTTTAATATCTTTGCTAAGTGATACGAATGTTCTCAAGAAAAACTATCTTGGTTTATTATATTTTACTGAACTGTTCTTCTTCCCCAAAGTAGAAGCCTTCTGTCACATTATGAAATGTCCAGTTTAGTCACATTTAGTTTGGGGTAACCCAAAATTCAAATCTTATTAAAATTGTGAAAATATAAGATGATTCTGGACAATGAGAATAAAAGAGGTTCAACCAGAAGAACTTGGATTTAGCATAAAATTTTAAAATACTCTTACTTTGCTTCTTCGTCTCTTGTTATGAGAAGGCGCATGTGATTGGTTGCTGAAGCTGCTCTCAAGATATCCACAGCTCTGTAGAAGGAAAGCAGACAAAATCAAAAATATTGCAACAACATAATAAACATCAGTTTGTTGGCAAAGCCAAGAAAATAGTAGTTATAGACTCATCTACCTTTCACTTGTGACTCCAACCAAACTGTCTCCATTCACCTCCAAGATTTGGTCCCCTGGCATAAGGTTTCCTGTCAAATACGAAGGCAGTCAGTTAAGTTAGTTCCAACAGATCTGTGTTTAGGGCAGAGCAAAAATATCAGACCCAAGATTTTCAACCCAAGGCCTGGAGGGGGAAAGTGATTTCTATATGAAATCAGTTAAACTAAGAAAAATTGGGTGCACAAGCAAAGGATTTAGACGTGTTTGGCTGGTGCTCTTCCCCTTGACGATATAAATTCACAATTATACTGCAGTTATTTACTCACAGACCGCGTGTTTTTGTGCATATAAAACTCTCCAACAATTATGCTGAACCAAGACACCATCATGCCGCCAAAGACCAATGCAGCCAACAGAGCAAGGATCACCGATGCTCCAGGCTTCACGGCTAATGCTATCACTAGCTGTGACCTGACTGGAAATTCTCCCTCTAAGTCTCACTCTAAGTTGGACATGCCCCCACAGAAGACAATTGAGATGTGTCAGGCGCTATGCAAAGAGGTCTACGAGTGGGTCCTGCGGTGCATTAATGAACGTTTTGACGCCTTCGCAGCTAAGTTTCATTTGCTTGCAGCCTTGCAGACCGAACTACAGGCCCGTGTGGCTAGCCAAGAGCAAGCTGCTAATGATCTTGACACATGTATGCAAGCGCTGGAGGCTAAATGCTCTCTGCTGGAAGGACGCAACACTCAGCTTCACGCCAAGGTGCTGCACCTGGAGGCCCCTCGGAGACACAATATCAAAATTGTGGGGATAAAGAAGGGCGAGAAAAAAGGCAAACCCACCGAATTTATCTCCAGACTAATCCCTCAGCTGCTCGGCAGTGAGCTTTTTCCACATCAAGTTAAAGTGGACCGGGCACATCATTCTCTACAGCCGAAGGCAGCCGCAGGAGCCAAACCGCACACCATCCTGGCCCACTTCCAGGTGAAGGAGCTGATTCTTTGCTGGGCGAGGAAACAGCCCATGGAATACAACGGGGTCAGGAGTCCTGATTTTTCCAGATTATACCAGCGACGTGCTTTCCGTGACGTGATGCAGGCTCTGCGAGAGGATGGTGTCAAACATACCCGCGGTATCCGGCTAAGCTCCGTGTGTATTCTCAGGATGACCGCGCACCTGAGGTCTTCATTGACCCGAAAGAGGCAGCTTGGTTCCTCAGAAAGACTAAGGTGATGGAGGTGGAGTAAGTTCACATACTGACTTTTTCATTCTAAGTGATGGCTGCACTGACAGTATGGTAATATCTGATCAAGACGGCAAGTCAGTCACTCGCGGCAGTGGGTGCTTTGTTATATTTTGGTCTATGCACATCTGTTTTCATAAGAAGACTTGTTTCCAATAACAGCAGTACTCAGACAGCTTGAGAGGATGAAGCTGTTTAATTTTGCTCTCATTGCTCTTTTATGCGGCTCTATACAGTTCATACTGATTGTTTTTGATCAGCTCCCGAATGCCGACAAATCCAATGTAATAATTGGTGGGGATCTGAATTGTTATTTAGACCCTTTTTGGATAGGATGTCCACAAGTCCACCACCAAACATTGTATCTGTGCAGTTCCTAAATAACCTGAAAAGATCTCGGAACCTAGTGGACATCTGGAGGATTCAGCATCCAACAGACAGGGACTACTCATTTTACTCGCAAGTTCATTAATCCTACGGCAGGATAGATTACTTTCTGGTTGATTCTCTCAATTCAGTTAATGACACTAAAAATCATAATATACTAATTTCAGATCATAGCCCCTTTATGATGTCTTTGAACCTCTCTCTTCCTAAAAGGACCCATTCCTGGTGGTTTAACCCCTTACTGCTTTCCGATGATAAATTTGTGGACACCAACAACATCAGACTAAACGATTTCATAAAACTTAATGATAATGGCGACGTCTCGGTTTCCACTCTCTGGGAGACATTGAAGGTGGTTGTCCGTGGAAAAATAATTTCTTATGAATCCGCTTCTAAAAAAAAAAGAGAGAGACGTTTATTGGAGATTGAGAACACTCTTACAACCTATGAAGCTGAATATCAAGCTTCGAAGTCTTCTGAAGACTACAAGATAACCAAGCTTAAATATGAATACAACTGTAACTTGGGCAGCCAGGTTAACAGCCTTTTGTTGAAACTGAGGCAGAAACACTTCGAATTAGGGGATAAACCTGCAGGGCTCCTGTCACGGCAGCTTAAAAGGGCACAGGCTTCAAGGATGATTTACAGGGTCAGGTCTAAAGAGGGCGCTTTGCTGACTAACCCAACCGACATAAACAATCATTTTACAGAGTTTTATAGCAAACTTGATCCTCTGAAGTTAGTGCCACCCACTCTGACCTGACCAGCTTTTTTGACTCTCTTGCAATACCTAAACTTAATGATACTGCCAGGGAGGATCTAGATTCTGACTTTAAACTGGAGGAAATAATCTTCGTCATTAAATCATTCCCAACAGGCAAAGCAGCCAGGCCTGATGGTTTCGGCTCTGAGTTTTATAAAAAATTCTACAAAACCCTTGCACCACTTTTACTCATAATGATGGTTGATTCAAAAAGAGGATGTACCCTTCCCAAAACACTCTATGAAGCTAATATTTCCCTCATTCTAAAGAAAGGCAGGGATGAAGCAGACCCAGCTAGCTAAAGGCCTATTGCACTCCAAAATCTTGACAGGAAAATATTAACAAAAATTCTAGCAGGACGATTGAACAAACACCTTTCATCTATAATTCACCCTGACCAAACGGGTTTCATACCTGGCAGATATTCTTTTTCTAATGTTAGACGTCTTTTCAATATTTTGTATGCCAATCACATGGAGGTCGATGGAACAGCAATTTTACTCTTGATGCACATAAGGCTTTCGCTCAGGTCGAGTGGCCGTATATGCTGGAGTCTTTAAACAGTTTCAGTTTTGGCGACTCGTTCATATCTTGGTTGAAAGTGATATATGCTAATTCGGTGTGTTCCATCTTAACCAATGGCAATAGGTCGCCTCCATTTCCCTTACCCCGCTTGGTTCAGCTGGGTTGCCCTCTTTCGCCAGCCCTTTTCGCTATCGCTCACAAGCCCCTTGCCATGAAAATTCAGACACATCCAGAAAACAGGGGCCTGGAGGTATGAAGGGCGGAAAAGCTCATCAGTCTGTATGCAGACAACATCATATTGGGCTTGAGAAACTCAGAGAAGTCAGTTCCCCTTCTATTGGACCTGATAACCTCTTTTGGAAAGCTAAATTGGGCAAAAAAAGAATTCATGCCTCTTTCCAATCTCAGGCCAGGCTTTTTAGAGAGCATTCCCTTTAAGTTGGTCAGAGATCATTTTATTTATCTTGGCCCAATAATACTCAAAGATCCCAAATTTATTTTCAAACTGAACTTTCTAAAGATATGTTGCTAAGCTCAAGCGGAATATAGACGTTTGGTGAACTCTGCCTTTGTCTATAATCGGCCAAATTGATTCCATAAAGATGGTTTCCCTCCCCAGGTTTCTCTATCTCTGTCAGAATCTTCCTATTACTCTCAAGCTGGCCTTCTTTAAAGAATTTGATTCTGTCATTATGTCTTACATTTGGAGTAATAAAAAAATCACAGAATCTCAAAGGCTCATTTACAAAAGCCCAAGTCGGAGGGAGGCTAGGGTTGCCTGGAGAGAGAATGGTCTCGTTTCTGTTGAGCATCTATATGTTGGTGAACATTTTGCATCCTTTAATGAACTGAGGTTGAAATTTGGGTTGCCTCACTCGCATCACTTCCGCTTCCTCCAAAATTGGGATTATGTTCGCTCTAAAATTCCTGGTTTCAATACTTTTTCAAGAGAGTATGCATTCTTTGATGCTCTGCAGAAACCCCCCTGACTCCAGGAATCTCACCTCTGCCTTTTTTGTGTCTGTTTGATGATTGTCATGTGACTACCACAGATAAAATAAGGGATGCTTGGAAAAGGGAGTTGGACATTGAAATATCTGATACTGCCTGGAACAGATGCCTAGCCACTATCCATTCCTGCTCAATTAACAGCAGACATCAGCTGATCCAATTTAAAGTTATTCATCGCCTTCACTATTCTAGAGTCAGGCTGCATAAGATTATTCCCTCCATCTCACCATTGTGTGACAAGTGTTGGGTGTCAGAGGGCACGCTGTCCCATGTATTCAACGACCCCCCCCCCCCCCCCCGGGGGGGGGGGGGGGGGGGGGTCGTTGCTGTTTCGTTCGTATGTTCTTCTATAAAACCGGAAAACAAGAAAATAAAATATTGAAAAAAAAAAAATGAGAAAAATTGACCCTACAATTGACTAGTCAAAAATTTAAGATGCCTCAATAAAACACAGACATCTGCGAAGTTTCAAAATCATTGTTGGACTTGAATGTGACATTTTTTTCCAAGCAATATTATTTTGTGATAATATCCTGAAAGTCAAGTAAATCAAGTAAGATCAAGTAAATGGATAAATTTTTTAATTTTGATTATTTTATTTTTCTCCTTTACTGAGCAGTCTAACTCCTTTATAAGATGGCCAAGGAAGCATCAGTTTTAACACAAATAGCACAACAAGCAAAATTCCCAACAATATAATGCATAAAGAAATACAGGAGGCCTTTCTGCAAAACAAAAACAAAAAAGCAATACATTTGGTGCTTTCTCCATGTGTACTTCGAGCTGATGATGGCTGTCCTACAGTATTTATGAAGTTTCAGGAAGTAATTCTTAAATTTCCGTTAGCATCAATGACATTTTTTCTGTTAGTCTGTTTATCTAGTTGACTTTTACTTTTTGATTACAGATATGATTATACCCAATTGTTACATGAGTCCAGCACTGTCAGTGGCTCTCCGTCTAAAATTATGTTGTTGTGTGAGGATCCACCCCCTTATGGGTGAGCTTGGGTGTAGCACACAGCAGGCTTGGGTGCTGGTCAAAAATCCAGAAGGAGCATCAAGGGGCAGGATACAGAGAACTGTCCCCTGTGGGGCTCTATTAGGCATCTAATGGATTTAAATAAATCTTAATCATTGACATGTTTAACCAGCTATTGCCAGATCACATTAGTGTTATGCTTGTAGTTACCTTTTCAGTATTTTCGCAAAGAAAACAATTAGAGGAGGGGAGAAGATCTGTTTCACACCTGTCACTAACAATGGAAATTACATCACATTTAGAGAATGTGTACATGCTCCCTTGGCTGTCACCGATAATGAATGGTTAATATGTATACTTATAAAGATTTTTTCTGTCTTTACCTTCTACAAGCCTCCCATGGACAAGTGCTTTAAGTTAGCATTTTGAAATAAACACTAAAAACAGTGCATTGTGCATTGTTAAATGTTACGGCATCAATGTTAAATTTTCAGTTTTAAATCATCTTTAGACAACAAAAAATTATAATTGCTTGGCATTAAATTCTAAATTTTCTTATACATTTCTTCCTTTTGATTTGAAAAAAGCATGACAGCTACATTTTTTGCTGCATAAATCATGATGAACTGAAGAACTAGTTGAGAGCTGACTTAGTTTGTCATAAGAAAATTTCGTTTTTACAAAATGTATAATATAAGAAAGCAAGCCATCTCTTCCTCATCTGTTTATTGAGATATTAAGAAAAGAAGTTTCTCACCATCAATTGCAGCAAGACCCCCAGGTAAAATTCGTTTGACGTAGACTCCAAACTCCTCTCCAGTTAACTCCTTCACTCCACCAATTACTTTGATTCCTGTTAGAATAAAAAGATAAGACATAAAGAAAAACTGCAGATAACCTTAGGACATAAGCAGAGATGTAGTACAGTGGCATTCAGATATGTTCATGTATAACAGCTGAGAAATACAAACTAAATGAGTGGATACATAAAAATTGAAACATAAGCCTTGTATCAATATCTCATGGTTGGTTGCAATAAACCTAACAGAGATTCATTTACTTTACTGTTTTGATATGGAAAGGTACAACAAGGTCATGAACTGACATCACATAATTCAACATGGTGTTTGATTTATTAATTTCTGTAATCTTCACCTGTGAGACAGGTGAGTGCAACATTTTGAGAAAAAGAGCCACATGTAAGAAGACACCATGAGACACAAGCCATTGGGAGAGAATGAGAGACTGAATCAACGTAATTGGCTTTTCAACACATAATTAGGCTTGAGAGTTAGGCTGTACTCTTACTAACACTACAAGGTGAAAATGAATTTCTCCTCTGATTGGTTTGTAGAAATTTTTAAAGAGGTCATATTTTACTTTCAGGTTCATATATTTGATTTTGATGACTTCTAGAGTATGTTCACAATCACTAATGTCTAAAAAACCTCACAGGTTTCACAAACTGAGTACCACTGATCCACCTCAATTTTCACCCAGTCAGAGTCTCTCATAGAGCTCCTGTCAATTTAAGCCCCCTCAACCTCCATTTCTGTTCTGATTGGACAACCAGTCTACTCTGAGGTTAGTCCCCGGTGCAGTGGACTATTGCCTTGTGCATAAAAGTTGTTTATCATGCAGAGAAGGCATAAGAAACAGACTAAGGGACATAAAAACTTGAAAAGCATGTTATGAGATTATTAAAAAACATGGCAAGGACATAATGGCAAGGACATTAAAACAGTTTTGGACATATAAATATATTGATTTTAACTTCAACCAAAACTCTTTGTTTTAAGTGTATACATAGGACTACATCTCACATCCAAGAAAGGGTGGTTGACCCTGTCACAAAAGTCATCTCTGACTGCACCTGTGTTCAGGTGCAGTCAGAGATGAGGTACAATCTCAAATGGATTTTTTTTTTTCAAACTTCTGACCTCATAATGTCACTAAAATCTTTTGTAGACTACAAAAGCAACAGTTGTGAGAGGGGAATTGCTGGAAAAGCTAATCTAACATTTGACAAAATGTATGTTGTCTGATATGGTAAAAATAATAGAGGAAGCAATAACAAGCAAATGTACCATTTTTTTTTTACTATTTCAATGATCCAAGACCATATGAGAAAGCTAAAGAATGAAAAAAAAAACCAGAAGCAAAAAGTAAACAAAACAATGGCAATCAAACAAGTAAGCTTTGTGCAGTAGAGCCTTTTGGATGAAAAAAAATATAACTTGCAAACATTATTATGTGAAAACAGAGATGCATCTATCAATCAATCAATCAATCAATTAATCAATCAACCTATCAATCAATCTATCACATATGCATCCATTATATTACAAGGATAAAGTCCGGGCAGCTCGCCTGAGTAAATCACTGACATGGTCGTTAATACTTGCTCTTCTCAGCAGGGAGTATACCCTGCTGGACGGGGGAGAAGTTGTGGAGGGGGGCAAGGGGGTCATGTCAAACACATGTGGCAGAAATCAGTATTTATAGTTTGATAATTTATATGACAATATATATCCTACCTTCATTGATACATGAAAAAAAGGGCACAAACATTGACCAAAGACTTAAGAGGAGCACTGTTGCCAGAGAAGTGAAAATGAAGCAGCGTCACTACATGCATGATGATCACACTGAAGACAGAATGCTGCAGAGTTTAAGTTCCGTATCCAACAGCAGCATGAGACAGCTCTTTGGATGCTTGGGAGACCCAGTGTTGATAGTTTTTGAGCAGTTGATCTACAGAACTTTGATGATGTGCTTTGGAAAAAAGACTTTAAAATGTCCAGACACACATTTGAGTTTATTTTTTCTGTGGTTATTTTTAATCCGTCCTGTCAAGTCTCACTTTTCTGGTTTCACGTTGTTGGTCACACAAGGATGATATCATCAGGGACTTTACACAGATAAAATACAAGGGGGAAGTTGCCCGGGAAAGCTCACCCGCATAAAATCTGGATAATTTCAGGGCTCTTTTTGCAAGTTTGAATGTGGTTTAAATGGGTTTTCAGTCAGACAATCAATCAGTCTACTAGTACAGTGCCAAGTCATAGCAAATACCATGAAAGGACACTTTACAAAAGTGTAGGTTGATGCCATACTCCTAATTCTATAACTATTTACTATTTTATTTCATTTATACATTTTTTTTACTTACAGCACTTTGCTACAACTGGCAACAGTTGCAAAAAAAATCCATTCAGCAGCAGAAAATCTTGAGCAGAACCAGACCTATGTTGAACAGCCATCCACTGAAGCCATATCAGAGGTGCGAGGGGGTGGTGGTAGAGAGGTGGGCCATGACAAAGGAACTAATATGAGAATTCATGACAGCAATAAATTTATGGATGGATCATAAATTCGTCTTCATCATATTTGCCTCTATTGAATTGAAATTTATTAGAGGTTAGTCCCTTGGGATGTGACATCCTGTTTTCAGGAGGGTCCTTCTCTCTACATCAGTGTTTTTCAACCTTGGGGTCAGGACCCCATGTGGGGTGGCCTGGAATTCAAATTGGGTCGCCTGAAATGTCTAGTAATTGATAAAAAAAAAAAAAAATTAGGCTACTGATAAAAATATTTTTTAAGTAATTATTATTCTTTTTAAAATTAAAACAACACACACAATCTTAAACAACTGTATTCTATATGTTTCCTTTCTCAAATATAAATGTAGTCAAAAAAAATGCAGCATTAAAAAATATCTGAGCTGATGCAACTTGACTGAAGGCCATGATCATGTGACTTTACAGTTACCGTTGCTTAATAATAAGCAGCAAGTGTGCTTCAAAAAGGCTGTGATGGTTAGTGAGCGGGCACTGAAAGCAACTTTGGAGGTGAGCTATCTCATTGCTAGGGCTATGAAGCTGCATACCATTGCTGAGACATTAATATTGACAGCTGCCATCGAGATGGTAAAAACAATGTCCAGGAGGAAGAAGCTCAAAACCAAAAAACTACATATGAGAGATTGTTTATTCAGTATTAATTATAAAGAAAGCCTATATCCCAATCATGGAAAATAAAATTGTCA
Source organism: Cetoscarus ocellatus (assembly GCA_037902135.1). Taxonomy (NCBI): domain Eukaryota; kingdom Metazoa; phylum Chordata; class Actinopteri; order Labriformes; family Labridae; genus Cetoscarus; species Cetoscarus ocellatus. The sequence continues at coordinate 744,776 of JBAMNC010001671.1, forward strand.
CTTTGTGCACTAATCCTGGCTATTTTGCAACACAGTATAACAAACATGATGAAAAACTAATTCTAGGAACAAAAATGTCTCCGGGGTCCCAAGAAATTTGTGATGTTAAAATGGGGTCACGGACCAAAAATGGTGGGGACCACTGTTCTACATGATTGTAAAGGTAGCTATTAATGTGAAATTAGCAAAAACAAACAACATTTACTAATGACAAATTTTAACATTAACAGCTACAGTGAGAAAACAGAGAAAGGGGAAAGCCTAGTTGTTTGATCTGAGTCTTTGGGAGTTATCATTATTGCAAATTTGCAAATGCAAAACTACATTATATAAACTAAAACTATATAACCAAACTTGCAGACAGTTTCATAAATATGACAGATCCATAAATGTGAAAATATCCACAAATGTGTCAAATGATTTACAAATATGTCCATAGATTCATTAATGCCTAAGTTGATCCACAAATGCTTACTGTAATCAGTTTAACACTTTGCACAAGTGTTTAAAAGTCTTTATTATCAGTGGCTGAAAAATGTTTTGGTCTTGCTGCTGAAATAGACAACAAAGTCATCAGTCATAATTAAGGCAGCCTCTACACTGGATATCTGATATCATGTGACCTTTTCAGCATGACCTTGAAGCCTTGATGGTCACCTGTTCTCTTGGATTGAATGTTCCTTTGGAGATACTGGCCTCTTAGCATGTGGCAAGGTATTTCAGCATACTGCTTTGTAATGGGGGCAACATAGTAGCAAGAGGCTATGATGGCCAGCTTGGCCACATTTGTTTTGAGATTAGTTTTCACTTCAATACAACCAGTACCCCACCAGATTTGTTTTCTAAAAGGTAATTTCCTGTTTTCTTTAAAAACAGAATTGTAATGAAAGAAAGGAGAAAACAAAAAAGTGCCATCAGCATGTGGCTCTTTTCAACTGTATTACCCAGCCGTGAGTTAAGAAGCTAACAGAGCCCCTTCTGAAAAGTTTTTCTCTGAATGTGTTATACATGTGCATGTAAAGGAACAGGTTGAATTCAATTTAAAGAAATAAATCTTGAAGGGTGGTGGTTAGATTGAAATTACTTTTCAATACAAGACAAGTGGCCAACTTGGCTAGATGCATGTAAGTCTACCACTTTAAGTCTAAGAGCATGAGCTCAGGGTAATAAATCCCCACTAAAGCTTTTTGTAGATCTCCCTACACATTTGCGGATCTTTCATGACAAAAAGGTTGCAATGGTTTGTGCAAACAGACAGCCAATAAGAGGTTTGTCTAAATCGGGGGTTGGCAACCATTTTGAAATTAATTCCCTTTTTTAATTTTTCTTGTTACCCCATGTGGCATCTTAACATTGAGATACACCATGTTTAAGCAAAATCCACAAAAAAATGAAATCTTCCAAAGATCTGTTCATTTTTTCTATTCAAAGAGGCAACATGGTAAACACTAAAAAACATTTATCTCCTATTATTGGTATTTTTATTATGATGAGAGGACTAAACAACAAAGCTGCCATGTCTATGAAACATCAAACAAAGGTACAATCATTAACCACACTTACCCTCCCCCACTATTTTTTCAGCATCACACTGAATAATGAGGTTATGTCAACTATCAAAAAGAGAATTAGGTTTAACAACAAAAATGGAGCTCTATATTATCCATATCCATCACCTATTAATTAGTGTCCTGTCAAACTGGGTATGCAGCGAAGAGAAATATCAGTCCTAATCAAGAAAATTATTGTCTTTACGAAAATCCTCCATATCTGAGTGGATATCTTGAAAGCTAACCATAAGAAAAAAATATTGTGATACCGTCTCTCAATGTTAATCATATACAGATGTGGAGTTTGTATTGGTCTGGCAAGATGGCGCCAGTGTGTATGGGTGGCTGTCTGCTACTCCTGCAATGCTTAGTGTTTCTATTGTTTTTAACCATTGGCACTAAACATATTGAAGCTCTGCTGGTGTATGATCTCCAGTCTCTTTTGTCTCTCCGGCAGAAAGTTAGAGATTTAGGTGTGTTTGATCAGGGTGGACAGAATACTTTGCCCCTGCTATTCGCGGGGATCCCGCCTCACCAGTACCGTGGCAGACGCGGTGGTCGAGACACGGTGGTCGAGACACGGTGGTCGGCTGGTGAAGCTGAAGCTCTGGCTGTCACACTCTTCGCCCATTTGGATATTTTGCCCTGAAATGACTTTGGGTCACTCAGCGGAGTGAGATTTACAAGATTTGACTCCAACCGGTGCTTTATACCACTTGAAAAATTAGTAAAGGGACATTACAATGTAAAAATCAGCTTTTTTTGCTTGCCAAAAACTGATTCATGCCTCTGGTATTGTACATAGAGGAATATTTTGCCCCAAAATGACTTAACCCTTATATTGCATTCGGGTCAAAATTGACCCGTTTTCAAGTTTAGGTATGTAAAAAGTACCATTTGCTTTTTTGTACAGGAACGAGGCTTCATCTAATCCTTAGATACAACTATTTTAATGCAACAAAATTAATTTTCACCATTTAGTAAATTCTAAAGGTCTTAAAAAAAAAGTGACATTTGTGGTGTTACGGGTCAAATATGACCCGGCAGAGAATACTGGCTGTTGTATGCATGACTTAAAAGCTGTGGGTTGCTCTGTGGATCAAATATGGCTCAATATGCCCCACAACACACAGACAGACCCACGCACACACACACACACACCCATACCTGCCCCGACACCATATTTTTTTTCAATGTTCAGTTTATGGTTTTCACACACACACACACACACAACTGCCCTATACACACACATGTTGTTTTTCAATGTTCAATTTATGATTTAATTTTCAATTTTCACTTGCAATTCTAATTAAAATAAAGTTGGTTTTCTGAAAAGGAATTGACTTTTTGTCTTTATCCTACCATAACTCTATACGGGTCGGTTTTGACCCGTAACACCACAGATGTCACTATTGTTAATCATCATATTAAATAAAAAAACAAAAAAATATTTTTGGGTAAGTGTACTCTAATATTAGTTTATAAGACATAGATAATATTCATTTTATCATTATAGGAAATATACAGTATATTTATATATGTATATATATATACATATACAGTTTTTTTTTGCTTGCCAAAAACTGATTCACACCTCTGGTATTATACATAGAGGAATATTTTGCCCCAAAATTGTAGTGCGGATGGGAGAGTGGATGTCTGTCTGTCTGTCATTCAGTCAGTCATTTGGCTGTTTGCCTGTACGACTGTCTGTCCAAAATAAATTGTTCTATTTCTCAAAATTCATGAATTCTATCATTATTTAAAACAAGTAGACACAGGTCACACCATGTTCATAGTATAGTTAGATGTCAAATGAGGTCTTGTCATTGTGATGATTACGTTTTATTACAGGGCAAAAGACTCAAACTTTGCTGAGTGATACCAAATGATACCCTTTACTCATTTCTCAAGCACTGGTTGAGCTCAAATCTGGTCATTATCAATCTGCTGAATTTTGAGAAAAATATGCAGCTCTGTGCAGTACCAGAGGTGTGAATCAATTTTTGGCAGGTGAAATAGCCTGATTTTTACATTGTGATGTCATGAAAGTCATGTTCCCAGTAGTAAAAAGTACTGTTTGAGGTCAAATCTTGTAAATCTCACTCCGCTGAGTGACCCAAAGTCATTTCAGGGCTAAATATCCATCTACATACAATACCAGAAGCATGAATCAGTTTTTGGCATGCAAAATAAGCTGATTTTTACATTGTAATGTCCCTTTACTCATTTTTCAAGTGGTAAAAAGTACTGGTTGGGGTCAAATCTTGCATATGTCACCCTGCTGTGTTATATTAACTCATTTTGGGGCAAAATATCCCTCTATGTACAATACCAGAGGCATGAATCAGTTTTTGGCACACAAAATAAGCTGATTTTTACATTGTAATGTCCCTTTACTCATTTTTCAAGTGGTAAAAAGTACTGGTTGAGGTCAAATCTTGCCAATGTCACTCTGCTGTGTTGTATTAACTTATTTTGGGGCTAAATATCCATCTACATACAACACCAGAGGCATGAATCAGTTTTTGGCACGCAAAATAAGCTGATTTTTACATTGTAATGTCCCTTTACTCATTTTTCAAGTGGTAAACAGCACTGTTTGGGGTCAAATCACTCTATTGAGGGATCTACTGTAATTTTGGTGCAGAAAAAAGAAGCTCCCTCGGTGACAAATATCTTTATTAGGGCAAATACAAGCCAGATTTAAATCACCAACTAGCCTATTCAACAGCGATATAAGGCAACTGGACGTACAGGAGGCTATCAAACGCAAACACAAATAAACATTGTTAGATGATCATAAACAAACTGGTTGTTTGAGCCCGATGAAGTCTGCCACAGAGCCACAGAAGCTGCGCTTTTCAACTATAACAACTGTGCGCACTCCCGTGGACCGGAAATCAGTTTCTGGCAAAAATCAACTGCAAGACACCGGTGTTACGCCAAAATCTGTGAACATCGGATTCTGTGACCGCAGGGGGCGATGATGGGCATTGTCTGCGTGTGCGTTATCGACAAAAGTGGAGAAGAAGAAGAGTTACGTTTACAGCGTACGCAAAGATTAATTTGGGTAAACATTTTCAAAGTCTTTCAACATTGTCTGTAGTTTCTCCATAGCGTTTGGTCGCCGTTGCTTTGTCTGTGACCCACGAGTACCGCCATTTGTTATGGCTTCATACTAAAGAAGAAACCATCCCAGATAGAAATGTAACGCTATGCGTCAGTGGGAACTGGATAACCAAGATTATATCAAGCAATTTAGGGTGAAATAAATGCCATGATCCACTTTTGCTAAAAATTGCATTTTATGTGAGGGTCTATGAACTGTTGTAAACGTAATTTATTTATCTTATACTTCATAATCATCAGATAATCAATGAGTAAATTTTAACATGAGTGCTCTGTCAATCATTTGGACAAATAAAGTCTCATTTCAAAACCCAATGTAAAGAGACAACAGTGTAGCCACAGATTCTAATAGCAGCCATCAGAAACACAGGGGTCACAGATTCTGACAGCAGCCATCAGAATATGTGACCTCACTGTACATGCATAATAATGCATTTAAACACCTAAATAACTGTTCTTTGGGCCTTTGTCATCCTCTCACATTGATCTGGACTCAAGTATTCCCAACATGGATCATCACACAATCAGAACCACAGGAGTCACCGATTCTGACAGCAGCCATCAGAATATGTGACCTCATTGTATGTGCATAATAATGCATTTAAACACCTAAATAACTGTTCTTTGGGCCTTTGTCATCCTCTCACATTGATCTGGACTCAAGTATACCTGTCAATTGCAACTAAAAGACGAACTGTGATTGGCAGACAGTGAAATCCTGTATTTTGATTGGAGCCTAGCAGTGAGAGGACGTGAACCCTGTGTTTCTGACTGTGTGATGATCCATGTTGGGAAAACTTCCACAGGGGTCGATTTTAGGGGTTCCACAGGTGTCGATTTTAGGCTTTTTACTTTGTATTTACTGCCCCTGGGCTCCCTCCTGAGAAAGCATGGCATCTCTTTTCACTGCTATGCTGACGACAGTCAGATATATGTGCCAATGAAAAAGCAAAATGCTTTCTCCCTCACACCACTTCTGTCATGTCTTGAAGACATCAAAGCCTGGATGGCTTTGAACTTTTTAAATTTTAATGAGAAAAAAACAGAAGTGATGGTGTTTGGTCCCAGGGGCCCTTGTGAACTCCCTCCTGTCTACTTGGGTCCTCTAGCGGATTATTTGAGGTCTGCAGTCTCAAATTTAGGTTTAAAGGTGATTTGAAATAGGATCGGCAAATTAGTTCTGTGGTGAAGTCCAGCTATTTTTGGATTAGGCAGCTGGCAAAGGTGAAGCCGTTCCTTGCACGACAGCACTTTGAACAGCGATCCATGCCTTTATAACATCTCAGCTGAGTTACTGCAATGCACTTTATTTTGGAGTCAGCCAGTCCACCCTCGCACATCTCCAGTTGGTGCAAAATGCAGCCGCTCGTCTCTTGGAGTGCGTAAGAAGGAGCACATTACTTCTGTCCTGGCCTCCCTCCACTGGCTGCCTGTGCATTTTAGAGTTCATTTTAAGATTCTTTTATTTGTTTTTAAATCTTTAAATGGTCTGGCCCCGTCTTACCTCTCTGAGCTCCTTCATCCCTACACTCCTGCTCGGTGCCTCAGGTCAGCTGATCTGCTGCTCCTGGAGGTACCGAGGTCGAAGCGGAAGGTACCGAGGTCGAAGTGGAAGCTCAGAGGGGATCGAGCTTTTTCTGTGGCTGCCCCTAAATTGTGGAACGAGCTTCCCCTCCACATTAGAAAACATCCTCAATGTCCATTTTTAAAACTCGTCTTAAAACTAATTTTCATTCCTTGGCTTTCAACCCTGCATGAGACTGTGCTCCTGTTTTAGTGTTTTATAGTTTTGTTTTTAGTTATTTAGTAATTTGTTAAAAACAATTTAAAAACAATGAAACAATTATCTTAGTGTTTTATACCTGCTTTATCCATTGTTTTAATTGTTTTTTATGTCTGTGTTGTTTTGTATATTATGTACAGCACTTTGTTTTGGCTGTGGTTGATTTTAAAGTGCTTTATAAATAAAGTTGAGTTGAGTTGAGCTGAACAGTAGCCATCTCATAATGCTCCCTAATTGACAATTGCAATTAGGCAAATATATACTTCTACTACCACTACTACTACTAATAATAATAATAATAATAATAATATATTTTTTTAGTTTGGTTATTTTTATATTATTATTATTATTATTATTATTATTATTATTATTATTATGAGTAGCAGTAGGATTTATTCATGATTATCTCTTTTTGCTATATTTTTGCCTTAACTGCTGTAACGATGCTAATTTACATACTGAGGATCTAATTTATCATATTTTATTACTAGGCCCAAATAATATCATACTTAGACACTAAGATAATTCAACTAGCTAATGCACATTTATTTAATATATGAAAGGATGCCCTACACCTGCTTACTCTACTCACTGTCAGTATTTTCTGTTCTATTTCTGTTCTACTCACTGCAGTCAAATTAAAAGGAAAGTTACTGGATGTGTAAAGTATGTGCACAAAACACATGATACAAGGCAAGAAGCCACCGCATTGATTTATGTTCTGAACCAGTCTTTACACAGAGCCATAATCAAAGTACATTATTAACTGGACTTAATCTCGATTACTGATCACTTTGATTTCTGTTATTTGCTTCCGCTAATGTATCGTGAGCGTTATCTTGTGTTCGGTCCGCAGACTTGATGCATAGACCGGATGTTTACTGTTGAGGTGCTGCAGCATTGACGATGTGCTATTATGCTAAACTAACTCCATTTAACAACAGACACACTGCAGTATGTTTTCTTTTCATTTCAACTTGTAGTGATCCCACAATTGGGATACTTTCTGCAGTTTCTTCGCGGACTGTCTTCTTTCTGCCCCTCTCTTCCTGCATGATTTTACAATCACATCTACAGTACAGTGGCAGATCAGCAGTGAAAGCAGCACGTGCGTTGCGCAACAGAAATGACCATCTGTGAAAACACAGTGCGCTGTATAGTGGTCTGGATTTATACAAATCCTTGAGGCACATCATTTGCCTCAAATATTTTTTGTAATCGAATGATTCGAAAACCTCAAGAAATCATTTCAGCCCTAGTAATAATAATAATAATTATTATTATTATTATTATTATTTTTATTGTTGTTGTTGATCTTATTATTATGATTGTTTTTGTTATTTTTATTATCATTCCATGAATGAGACTTGACAGTTGGACAACTCGGCAACACATGGCAGTTTTAAATTAGTTTTTTTTTTTTTCCACTCAAATTTTTATTTTGGTGCATGACAATTAACTCAATACTACATACTTATATTAGGCAGGGCTTTCATACATAAGTGAAAAAGAGAAAGAAAAAAAAAAAAAGAAAAAGTCAATAGTATAAAATTACATGATATTACATGGAGGTATGAAGGTGTAGAAACGTTTACAGGTAGGGAAAGGTTAGTAAATAAGTTTATGAATGAATAATAATAATAATAGTAAATAACTAGCTCATATAAGTAAGTGAAATAGTATTGATATACATATTAAATACATAAATAAATACATTAATCCATTATTACATTAAGTACAATAACATATCCTCTTAAGTAAGTCAACTGTCATCTTGTTGATTGATAGTAATATACGACCAGAATGATTCCCAAATTGATGCTGTAGTACCATCCCTGTTGTTTACCTCATAAAGCACACATTCATACGAAGCAGTCTTTATCATCAGATTTACCCACTCTTTAAACTGTGGGGCTCTGGGGGTTTTCCAGTGTTTAAGGATAGTCCTAGCTGCCACTGAGACCCCGACCATGATAACCGAGAATTTATTTTTTGATAGGTCACTCATCCGTCCTTTATCACCCAGTAAGCACAACCTTGGGCAGAGTGGCACAGTTCTTTCTAACCAGTCACTTAAACATTGTATAACAACCATCCAGAAGCATTTGATGACTGGGCATTCCCACAAACAATGTATCAAAGTACCATTATCATTTTGACATTTCCAACACAGTTTGTTGTTCATAAGGCCTAATGTATTTAGTCTCACAGGGGTCCAATAATATCTTTGTATAATCTTATATTGTGTGAATTTGCATTTACATTCCCTTACAAATTTTCCACATTGCGAAATTATTTCTGCCCATTCCTCATTTCCAAAAACCACTCCAATGTCCTTTTCCCATAAAATCTTCAAGCTTTTGAAATCAGTACTAAGTGTCAAGTTCATTCTTCTGTAAAATATCGAAGCTTTGTAATGGCGACGTGGTAAAATCAGGTACTCCAAAATAGGGTTGTCCTCAGCTTTCCGGTATAGTGACGTAATACAGTTCCTTATTTGAAGATATTTCCAGAAATGTTCTTTTCCCTTTAGATTATATTTACTTAATACATCATTAAATGACATTAGCACTCCACCCTCATACAAATTATCCAATGTTCTTATTCCATGGTTGTGCCAACTCTTCCAATAAATTGGTGTTTTACCAACACAAATTACAGGATTTTGCCACAGGGAAGAATATGACTGCTTACAGTGAGACAATTTAAGCATTTTGTGCATCTTTATCCAAACTTCCCTAGAATGTAGCATAATTGGGTTAGTAATTTTACATAAGCTTTGAGAAAGGAGCTCTATGGGTGTAAATGGGAAGGACAAGGATTTTTCTATAAATGCCCAGTCTAGATCTTGTTGACCAGTCCAGTGTATGGTAAGTTTCACCATTTCAAAGGAGATATAATACAGTCTTGGGTCAGGTAACCCTAAACCTCCCTTTTCCCTGGGTAGACATAACTCAGTCAACTTGATCCTGGGCCTTTTCCCTTCCCAGAGAAACTCCTTAACCAGTGAGTCATAGTGTTTAAAAAAGATAGGAGGCACTGTAACTGGCAGCATCATAAGAGGGTAATTAAACTGGGGCGAAATCACCATTTTAATTACGTTCACTCCTCCCCATAAAGTTTTAAATGAGTTTTAAATATTGTGGTCTTGGGAAGTGATAGAAAGGCTATTTCTTGGAAGCTGCTTTGGTATTTGTTGCTTACAATTGAAGGTATATAACGTTTTTTCTGTTAATGATTATTATTTTCCCTTATGTTAACAAATATTTCCATTCACTGCCAGTTTTAAGTTCATGAAAAACATTCTATAATAATGTGAATAAAGTTTCTTGACAGAACGAAAATTGCACCTAGCATCCTCTCATCATCAAGCTGGCCTGTTTGACAACATGGAAACCCTAACTTCTTCAGAGTTAGTGAGGCATATAAAAGTTGTGCACAGTTTGGCCTCTAAAATCTTGTGTTGACCTGAGTAGCCACTGGACTGCCATTACGAAGATCAAATGATAACACTGATATGGTTGGAGGAAAAGTGGTGAGCCTAATTAAGGATTGCCTTTTGGAAAAAAAAAAAGATGACAGTATCACTTTTCTCAGTCCTCTTTGTCTCTATTTTTTCTGTGGCTCATTCTTAGCACTGCCATCCCATGGCTAGGGATGTAACGGTTACCGGTAAAATGGTAAACCGCGGTAAAATTTCTGACAGTTAGTATTACCGTGTCCTGTTTTAATTACCGGTAAACCTCGTTTGATTACTACACTGTCAATAACTCGTGGTGATGCAGCTAATTCCCTGGAGAAGCCGGAAGTAAGTGTCTGCTCCTCTGCGAAGCAGCCGCGGTCCCTCACAGACGGAGGCGCGCATGCACAGTTTGCAATGTTTGTGTCATGATTCTTGTAGTTCTGTTTTGTTTATTATGCCTTTTTCTTGTGTTCTGTTCTCTTACTCATTGTTCTGTTTTATTTTGTATTATCTGCTGTTTGTTTTTCTGGATTTGTACTCTTGTCTTGTGTCTCCTGTGTTCCTGCTTTGGTCCTTGTCAAGTTACCCGTTTTGTTCACGTTTCATGTCTTTGTCTTTGTGTTTCATGTTTTATTTTGAAAGTTCTCCAGTCTAACCATATTTAGTTTTGCTTCCTGTCTCGTCCTGTCACACCTGATCCCTGATTGTTCTTCCCCAGCTGTTTCTCGTTTACCCCAATCACCTCATGTATTTGACCCTCGAGTTTTCCCCTTGTCTTTGTTGGTGCATACTCCTTTGTCTCCTTGTCTTCATGTCACAGTCACAGCCTTTCAGTCACAGACCAAGTGTAAGTTTTTGAATTTTCATAGTTTGAGTGCCTTTGTTTGCCTGGTTTTATTTGTTACTTTGACCTTTGGTTTGTACTTTGGACTTTTGGATCCCTGTTTTTGTGTTAATTTAATTAAATCATCTTTTTGTTAATCTGCAATTGGGTCTCCTGCTTCTGCTTTTTGTTCCTGGTTTTATGATTCACCCTGCTCATGAACTTTGACAGTTTGGCCTCAGAGCCAAAGTTATGGCAGTTGGTGCCCACACAGACACTAAACCAGAGGTTTATTTCCCCCCTCCAAACGGACAAAGTCTGGTTGAATTTTGGATTTTACAAGGATGCTGAGGGGAAACTGATTTGAGACAGTCACCCTGTCTAAAACACAAGGTGTTGCCAGTGAAAGAAAAAGACGTGCGTGATTAAAACTACTGTAACTCCTCGAGTAAGTGAGCTGACTGAGCCGGAGAGAGTGAGAGTGAGAAGATCCAGTGAGGCCATACCTGATTGAGTTATAGGTGGTTTATCAGTTTTTTCTGTGTAAATAATGTATAAATGTTGTAAATAATAGCATTAGTATCAATCTGGAGAGTGTTCTTGTCGTTCATTTGCTGTTTATTTGCCGTTTTTTTTGTATTTCATAATTGATCGTCTTTTTCCATCATAGTTGGTGTTTTATGGATTTCATTAATTGTAATTTGGAAACATTGGAGGAGGAAATGTCGAGGAGATCTGCCAGGGGGAGGGGAGACCAGAGGAGAGTCATGGAAGGGGGCTAACTGGACAGGAACTGCCTCAATGTCTATTATCAGTAAACAAACGCCTGGACATGGTCTAATATAATGAGCTGTTTTTTATTTAACCTTTATTTAACCAGGAAAATAAACTCATTGAGATTAAAAATCTCTTTTTCAAGAGTGTCCTTGCTGAGATAGGCAGCTGTAACATGAACACTAATGCTGTAGGCAAACAAAAAATGTGAGTGTATGTAAAATAGGTTTAGTTTATTTTTGGTCATCTCAAACCTTTGAACATATTCATTTACAATTGTTTATGAAGATAATCCTGTTTAAAGTTCAAATCAGTTTTTCTTTTCTTGTAATTACACACTGTTACAACATGTATAACATAATAATGACAAATACTTGCCAGAATTGTTTACTTTTATTTCTCATAAAAAAGGGTGAAAAAATGTACTCAAAGGATACTTCCCGACACATTTATTGACAAAAAAAGACAAGACCTGTTATAATTGTAATATTAAAGGCGTTGAATGATTTCAAGTGTGTGTAAAAGTACTTCATGAATATTTTGAGCACACTGCAACAATACAGCAATAATAATAACCGTGATAATTTTGGTCACAATAACCGTGATATGAAATTTTCATATAGTTACATCCCTACCCATGGCATATCGTCATATAAAAACATGTCATTCTATAACATAAGCAGCTGGTGAAAATGTAAAAGGCATGTCTTTCTCCATCCTGTTCAGCCTCACATCTTGCTTTTAAAAATATTAGTTCCTGCTGATGATGCTTCAAGGGCATGTTCACTTTCCAAGGATTAAATTTTACAACACTTGAGCACCGTAAAAAGTCATGGTTGCATTAAACATTAAAAAACAGATGAAAAGAACATATAAAAAAATCTGTTTATGATATCATTTCTAGACCAGTGAAAAGCTGCATGTGCAAAATATACAATTCAGAGAAAACTAACATTGACATAGATAGTGTTCTCAAAGGACAGTATACCCCTTGCACATACTGAGGGCGTATAGCGTCCAGCTGTATTAACATGGAGAACAGCATGTGCTGTCCTCAGCAAGGAGTGTTTGCTTTACAGTGTGAAAAGAATACATTTCTCTTGCTGCTGTGAAGACTTATGATGCACAGCAGATATATGGAGACACATGTCTTTAGGCTTGATATATTAGAACAGTGTGTGCACTTAAACATAAGCAAACTGAATGACAATGAGCAGCTTTGCTTGGAACCTGCAGGCTGATTTAAACTCAAACCCTAACTCACTACTTTGGTGTTACACTCATCTCAATTGAGTAATGCACCACACACTGTTTGCTTCAGAATCATCTCCGTTTTTGTAATTAAGATATATTATCGGTATTTTTTGGGGGTCCAACCAGTGGACTAAACACCATGAACAGTACAATTTCAAATAATTCTGTAATGTTTTCTGCTCAACTTTATTTCATGACAAAATGCAAAATGTAGAGTCTACATTTTTTTTAGTATTTGTTCAGTATTACATATAAATAGCCCAAAAAAGAGCTTGGAAGATCTTTTATGGTCAGCATCTATTCTTTTAAAACTCTCTCTTGAAGGTAAGGACAGCATAAGAGCACTATCAGTGGAAGAAAAGCGGGTGTTGATGTACACTAAAAATAGAATAAATCAAACTTTTAAGTCACAATTTTTTCAGTTTTGTCTGCTTTACTTCAGAAGAGCAATATTTTGATTATTATTGATTTTTCTGTACAGACAGGTTTTTAAAAAATAAAGTAAAAAGGGTATTTTCAAACCTTTTTTAACGCTTTTGTAAAAAAAACAAAAATCAGTTAAGTTTTGCTAAAGTTCTCATGTCCATATATATATTTGTGTAAAACATAAATGTACTCATGTACACCTCATCCAGTGAAATAGGACATTTTAGAAGTTCTTGAATTCATACATATCAGTTGATAGTCACTGTGTAGACACAAGCCTCACAGGGGTTGTGTGTAAGTGAAGTTCGGATAATAACAACTGCAGCTCCCTGCATTCTTAACCTAGCTGAGTTAAGTGGGTTAGGGCTTTGCAACGTGACCTACTTCCCAACCCAGGCAAACAGACAAGCATAAATACTCTGTAGAGACAAGCCTGTTAAAGTTGGAATTGCAGTCATACAGCTATACAAAACAGGCTGTTCGTACTATTGCAAGAACTTAATAAATATCTTTGATATCGTTGTAATCTACTCACCAAGGCCATTCTCACAGTCCGTAAACTCCATGGAATGAACAGCTCGGTCAACTCCATACGGACCCATGAGCGTCCTGAGATGGAGTAAAAGAATAGAGAAAATGTTGGTGCATGAAGATAATTTACTTTATAAACTATTACTATATTTAATTATTATAGATTTTTCTTAAAAACTCTTGGTAGCATAGCCAGCAGCATGTGTGTCTGATGAATTGCACATTTCAGAATGAACACTTTATCTTATATAACCTCTCTCTCATAGCATCAACCATGACAGGCGGTGTAAGAACACTGTGGACAAAATAAAAGTCCTATTATACAGTCAATTGAACAACAGGATGATTTAACAATTTTTACACTGTTATGTATCCAAAATGCAATGCTCATAGAGAATGTACAAGTCACTCAGACAGAAAATTCATTTGAATTTTGTTCAGCAGAGTGACTGTGGTGGCATTTTGATTTGGGGGCAATTGATTGTCAGTCAGAAAGTTGTCTTGTTAATTATGAGTTAATTATCCTTGAATAATATGGTCATTTAATCATACAATAGCAGTAATAGTACCACAAGAGCAGTATTTAAACTGTACGCTAAACAAGTGGTATAGCGGTACAAACTGTAGTCTTAGAAGTCTAACTCATTTCACACACATATATATATATATATATATATATACACCCCTCCCCTGAGTTTGTGTGTCCCAGTGATCCTAGGAACTATGTTGTCCCAGGCTTTATGCCCCTGGTAGGGTCATCCAATGCAAACAGGTCCTGGGGGAGGGGCCAGACAAAGCATGGCTCAAAGACCGAATGGAGATAAAAATAAATGGATTTCAATTACCCTCGCCCAGACATGGGACACTGGGGCCCCCCCTGGAGCCAGGCCCAGGGGTATGTGTCCCGGCCTACACACATGAGGCCCAGCCGGGCACAGCCCAAAGAGGCAACATGGAACCCTCCTCCCATGGGTTTATGTTGCGTTCCAGTTGTACTGGGTAGTCGGGATTTCTGAGTTCCGAGTGGGAAATTTCAACTGGAACGCCCCCCAATGTCGGAATTTCCTACTGGGAACTCGAGGGATCCTCACCACCCCCAAGTTGACAATCTAAGATGGCTGCCCCTGGTGTAAACAGTTATAAAGCTCCTGTAATATTAAGTTTATTAGCACTTCTGACTAGTGTTTGTCGCATTAAGTCAGACATAAATGTAGTATTGTTCAACTTATATTTATGGAAATGCTGCCATAGTGTTATTTACATTCTTCATGTGGTATTTGTGAACTACAACATAGGGCGTGCTAACAACGGCTAACACAACGGCTAACAATAGCCTGGTAGATCTGCAAGTTTTTTCCAACTTTGTAACTAGAACACTGATAACTCGGATATGACGTCATTCCCACTTCCCTGTTCCCAGTTCCGATGTTAATGGAACGCAGCATTACCAACCATGGTTGGGGCCAAAGCTGTAGGGTGCACTTGAAGCTGTGTGGCAGTCGAAGGCAGGGACCCTGGTGGTCCAATCCTTGGCTGCAGAAGCTAGCTTTGGGACATGGTACCTCACCTCTCTGGTGGGGAAGGAGCCTGAGCTGGTGTGCAAGGTTGAGAGGTTCCAACTAGATATAGTCGGACTCACCTCGACACATAGCTTGGGCTCTGGAACCAGTCCTCTCAAGGGGGGTTGGACTCTCTTCCACTCTGAAGTTGCCGATGGTGAGAGACGCCAGGAAGGGGTGGCAGTACTTGCTGACCTAGGCTTGGTGCCTGTATGTTGGGGGAGCCTCCCGCCGCCTTCGGGTGGGGGGGACAGATCCTGACTGTTGTTTGTGCTTATGCACCAAACACCAGTTCAGAGTATCCACCCTTTTTGGACTCCTTAAAAAGGGTGTTGGAGAGTGTCCCTTCTGGGGATTCCCTCATTTTGCTAGGGGACTTCAACACTCATGTCAGCAATGACAGTGAGTCCTGTTGGTTTTATCGGACTGTGACTTCCAACTTCTACTGGATCAGTTTGCAGCCAAGTGTAAAGTGGCTGGGATGAGAATCAGCACCTCCAAATCTGAGTCTATGGTCCTCAGCCGGAAAAGGGTGCCAACAGAGATCCTGCCCCAAGTGGAGGAGTTCAGTTACCTCGGGTCTTGTTCACAAGAGAGGGAAGGATGGAGCAGGAGATCATCAGGCGGATCGGTGCAGTAACAGCAGTGATGTGGACTCTGCACAGGTCCATCATGGTGAAGAGGGGGCTGAGCCGAAAGGCTATGGGTAGTGACCGAAAGAACAAGATCCCCGGTGCAAGCGGCCGAAATGAGTTTCCTCCGCAGGGTGTCTGGGCTCTCCCTTAGAGATAGGGTCAGAAGCTTGGCCATCCAGCAGGGGCTTGGCGTACAGCCTCTGCTCCACAGCGTTGAGAGGAACCAGATGAGGTGGCTCAGGATGCCTCCCAGACGCCTCCCTGGTGAGGTGTTCAAGGCATGCCCGACCAGTAAGAGACCTCAGGGAAGACCTAGGACATGCTGGAGGGACTATTTCTCTCAGCTGGCCTGGGAACACCTCAGGATTCCCCCGGAAGAGCAAGACGAAGCGAAAGAAGATGGTATGGTATAAATACATGTATATATATATATATATATATATACACATACATACATACATACATACATATATACATATACATATATATATATATATATATATATATATATATATATATATATATATATATATATATATATATATATACACATATATATGAATGTTGTCTTGTTTCCTAATAGTTGGGTGTTTTATGCTACAACAAATATTTTCATACTTAAAGGATAAGTTCGGTTTTTTGACACCTGGACCTTATTTTTAGGATTAAATACGCTCGTAGACTCACCCAGACAATTTTGGCGGAGCTCGGAGCCGTTTTCGAGCAATTTAGATCTATCCAACAGTGTTTTTCTCTCATGCCGTAGTAGCAGACGGGGCCAGAAATCGTATTTTGGGGGGCATCAATACGTGTTTGCTCTGATCTCAAGTCCCACTCTGAGCAGCAAAGGCACTCCTCCTCTGTTGTGTTTGCCGTGCAATGTCCACAACAACACCACCAGTTAGCCCCCATTCATGGACGTGCAGTGGTTGCTTGTTCTCTGGCCAGCTGTTCGGCTCTTTCCCTCTGCATCCTCCTTTCAAATAGCTCCTCATTGGTATATTCTGGCTCAAAACGATACGGGCATCCATTATACTCAAAGTCGTCGTCAGACACTTCTACATCGGATAAATATTCCGCCATGTTGCACAAAAATAGCCGTGTAGCCGTGTAGCCTAGCAACAACAGCGGCTGTACTCATGTTCTTGTCTATGACGTCACCAAAAGTTACCCATCCTTGTAAAGCCCCGGATGACCATAACAACAAAGTTGAGCTGACATGGTGATAATACTGGCCCTTCATTTATAAAATGTAGCTGAAATGAGCGAGTTTCACAGCAGATAATGTCTAATTTAGGGGCTTCGATTTCTGGCCCCGTCTGCTACTACGGCATGAGGAAAAATCAATCAATCAATCAATCAATCTTTATTTGTATAGCGCCAATTCATAACGAGTGTTATCTCAAGACACTTTACAATAGAGCACAAAGCTCTTCATATTATGGATACACATATATGCATAGATACATATATACATATATAAAATACACATATACATATATATACAAATATATACATCCAACACCCAACATGAATCCATATAGCCAATCATGAATCCCTCCATCATGGCGGCAAGAAAAAACCTTCTGTTAAGCAGCAGGAAATCTTGAATGTAGACCCCAGTCTCATGATGAACAGCAAATCCACACGATGCTGTGTTGGGTGTGTGGGCAAAGGGAGGGAGGTAAGTGGAGACAAGTGGACTAAAGTAAGAACTAAAGCTAGTGACAGATCAAAGGACCAATCATAGACCTGTCGCCGTCAAATTTGTTTCTGCTGCAAACAAATTTATTAGAGGTTAGCCTCTTGAGATGCAACATCTTGTTTTCAGGAGGATCCTCATGTCTGTATGGTTGTGGTAACAATTTTATAGAAGTATAATCAATGAAAGTCTTACTGAAAATAAGAATTTATGGTAGTGACGAACTCATGAGTGCCCAGACCACAAGTGCATCTCTACCATATTTGTCTCCGTTAAGTATAACTGTATTAATGGTAGACCTCTTGAGATGTGACACCTCATTTTCAAGAGGGATCTCATGTCCATGTGGAGCTAGAGATAGTTACTATAGAAGTATCAACCATGGATAGAAAGATCATGTTAATATCAACATTAATAGCTATAATGATTATAAACTGGAATGAGATGGCCAAATATGTGTTATGTCTGTAATTGTAAAAAAAAATGCCGTTGGATGGATCTAAATTGCTCGAAAACGGCTCTGAGCTCCACCAAAATTGTCTGGGTGAGTCTACGAGCATATTTAATCCTAAAAATAAGGTCCAGGTGTCAAAAAACCGAACTTATCCTTTAAGTCTTTAACCACAGAGGCATGATGTATGCTGTAAAGTGCTCAGGATATGGTTCTGCATTAACTTGCTGAAATAAAACGTTCTCTTAGAGATGTCACTGGACCACAATAAATGTGCAGTGCAATGACTTGGCATGCAACGCAGGTATCTGTCCTATCTCCTACTTGACACAGTTTTGATTTCCACACCCAGCACTCATGTTGTTTAAATGGCAAATAAAGCATGAGCACTGATTTGTGCACAGGGGTGTCTGGAGTGCCTTTAAACCTGGATTCAAGTCTAAAGTCTATGAAGCAGTATATTCTGGTTATTTAGAGGATGTGTTAGAAAGATGCATCTTTGATGAGTTTACAGCACCCTTTTCACTTATCTTGTTCCTCATACACATGAGGTACAACAGGGCACCTAATTTACAATTCAAAGAGGTCATATTTTGTTGTAAGTTTGGTTCATATATTCAGTTTTGTTGACTGCAAGAATATGTTCACAATCACTAATTTTTAAAAAAAAATCTGCCAAGTTTCACATACTGACCTTTAATCCACTTCTGTTTTCTCTCTTTTTAGATGCTTTGTTGGCACTCCTGCCACTTTAAGGGCAGTCTGCTCTGATTGGTTGTCTGGTTAACTCTGTTGTAACATGTCAGTTCAGTAAAGATCAGCATCATGTTTTCAATCACTCTGTATTCTTTCTATGTAATGTGTGCCATAGGACTGATACCCTGAGCCAAAGGGTTTAAGCTACTGACAAAACAATGGTAGGATTGAGCTCTCCTCTGTGCACACTCTCCATTTAGTTTTTGTGTGAGGCTGAAACACACACGGAAGCACTTAAATGCTCCCATACTTATACAACAGAGATTTAGATTTAGGATTATTTTTATACATAATTTTTTACATAGTGTTTCGGATGTAATTAAAATGGTTGGAATGTAACTGGTGAAATGTAAATTTTATCTGAGCATCAACATATTTTATTTAGATAATCTATTTAGTGTCTTTTGCGTCTATGTTGCTGGATTTTGAACTGAGTACTGATATAACAGCCAGTTGTCACTCTACTCTTAAGCCTAAATACTGTGAAATAGTTTTAGCGCATGGAATAAGCTTTGTTTTTCAACAGCCAAAATCTTTTTCTTTAAAAATTACAGTCTGTGTGATTTAAGTTTAATATGGCAGCTGAAATGTATTGAAACCTCATGTACTGACATTTAAAATAGTAATGTACACAGTACTTCAAACTTTCATGTATTTAATCTCACCTGCTCTGAAGAAACACACAATGACTACTTAAGTTAGGAGTTTCTTATAAAACATGCACAAATATTGTACATCGGGGCTGAAACTCATGTTCCAATCGACCTTATTAAATTAGTCAATAGCTCCATTCACGCTGCCATTTCAAGCTGTCATATTTATGACCCTGTGACATTGTGCCTAAAATAATAAAGCCATGCAAAATAATGATTTTATTCTAACCTTCCACACAGTTAGTTAGTTCACAATACATCTTTAATCAGCATCAAAAACTTCTGCTCTTTGCCAACATCAAATGGTGCAACCAGTTACACCATCTGACATTTCAATTATTCAAATTTAACAGGCATTATGATTGACACCCCAAAGAACTTAATTAGTTATAATATTCAGAACAATGGTGTTCCATTTATTTTATTTATTGTTAAACAAAACAAATTTAAGATTATGCCAAACTAGTTGATAATGTGTTTAATTTAGAATTTCACCTTTTTTGAACAAGTTTAAGTATTTTTCACAAAGTTTTTATGGTTACACCACACTGACATTTTTACCATTATCCCCTGAATAGTCTCTTAAAATTGATCAATCCAGAAATTTTAGACTAGGTCTTCAAAAAGAGAATGTACTTAAGCAATTTGTGAGTTTATTTTCAAATTTTAACCTTTCTAAATTTAACTAAACCATGGGAACACAAAAAAATTGCATCACGTCATTGACTCTTTTACCCCGAGACACTGTATACAGTAATGAAATATAAATACTCACTCTTCAGACGGTCCTCACACATATCTTTATGGGTCCAGTCAACAGTATATTGACAAAATTTGCAGACATTTGATCACCTGACCATAATAATGGTTGGGAAGCTGCTATACCCTGTACTTTGGAGCTAGCCAGGAGTTTTGTAGCTTCTTAGCCAACTTTGCCGGTGTCTCAAGTGGAGACGAGTGCATAGTTAATGAGGGGTGGAGGAGGGGGAGAGAAAGTGATGCATGCATTGTCCCCAGCCTTGAGTGACCCCTTCGGAGCATTTTCCCGAGAGATACGTTCCTTTTTATTCCTAAAAATACTTTTGTGTAAAATGACTGCCATTTCCATGATATTTCGAGTTTGCCATTTCGATGATATTTCCAGTGTTATAGGGCCCTGCATATCAGTATTTCAAACATATTCACAGTAACAAATTCATGACTTCACTCATTAATGAATGCAAGAACTAATGTGTTTCAGTCACCATGATTCACAAGTACTTAATGATGGTCAAGATTTCCTTGTTTTTTAGTCTTTGGCTAAGGGGACAAGGCAAAAAAGCAGGTCATTATGAGGAATTCACAGTGCTGTGATCATGATTACTTATCAGTTATGACTTTATCATGTTTGTGGACCTGGAGATAAATTGAAACACTGATTTGTTACCTCCGCCAAGGAGGTTATGTTTTTGACGGCGTTTATCTGTCTGTCTGTTTGTTTGTCTGTGTTCAAAATAACTTGAAAAGTTCTGAACGGATTTGGATGAAATTTTCAAGAATTGTCGGAAATGGAATATGGAAGAACTGATTAAATTTTGGGGGTGATCCGGATCACCGTCTGGATTCAGGAATTTTTTAAAGGATTCTCTAACATTGGGAGATATGACCATTTTCTGCATTTGTGCATATAACTCCACAAAAACCTACCTTGGCGGAGGTTTGCACTCTCCAAGTGCTTTCTAGTTTTAAATATAATAAAAACTGTTTACACCTTGTGTTTTATGATGATTAAAACACCTTACTAAAAGAATAAATTAATGTATGAATTAGTGCAGATATGAATAAATGCATGAATTAAGTGCTTTTTCATGTATGAATTAAGGCATGAAATTCCTAAAAAAGCATTTGGAGTGTGTGAACTCCTCCAAACCTCCCTCTTAAGCCCTGTTTATAGGGCCCTGCATATCAGTATTTCAAACATATTCACAGTAACAAATTCATGACTTCGTTCATGAATTTGTTATGAATTAAGTCATAACAAATACACACAAAAGCTTTTCTCACTGTAAACAGTAAATATTTGTGGCATTACAACAGTGTTTTAGGTGCCCAAAAACTGAAAGAGCACAAACTTCTGAAAACAATGCTGTTTCTCCCACTATACTTGTCAACTGAAGTGTTGTGAAATAAATTCAATTAAAAATGACTTTCACTTAAAAACAAAACAAAATAAAACAAATACATTTGCACAGAATTTTGGATTTGGAATAACCAGTTAAAGGCACAAACCACAGAGTAGAAAGGAGCCCCTAAAACAGACAAGAAAAATGAGAAGACATTTGTAAACTAATTCCCAGGGATTATTACCCATTCCATCACAAACATTTGCAGTCTGGGGTAATTTATCACTTATCATGATTATATGATACACAGGGCCAAATTAGTATTACATTTCATAATGTGATTTTTAAACACAAATTGCACCTTTTTATTTCCTTACTGGGGTGACTTTTTTAATACAGTGCAGAATTTTTGAGAAATAGATAAATGAATGCAGGGTTTATAGGGAAGCAGGTTAGTACTCGAGCCTAACAGCAAAAATGTTGTTGGTTTGACTCCCTGTGCTGGCCAGGGCCTTTCAGTGAAGTTGGAATGTGTTCCCCATGCATACATGGATTTTCACGACCCCAAAAGGGATGAGCGGTACAAATAATCAATAGATGGATAAAGAAAGCAAATGTGACGTCACCTGTATGTTGCCTTTTTATGTTATGCTTTGGTCAGTTAAACATGCTGCTTGTTTTCAACAGTTTTCTAATACCAGAGAAAATAAGTAGAAGTCTGCTCCAGATTCGTATTTGTGTGTATTGACAGGTGTATTGACATGCTTAGGCTGTTGACTTTTTCACTTCCCCTTGTCATAACAGATTCTCTGCACTTACTCAGCTTTGCTTATAAGTAAAGATGTGTTTTTGACTTAAGCCAAAACACAAAAAACTCACAGATGGATTTGTATGGGGAAATTCTCAGGCATGTACTGTTGTGATGAAGAATGAGTGCACAAATATCAATCACAGTCACAGTTGACCTTAAGTATCAGCCTTTAGGATTACACATGGGTTGGGTGGGGTGTGTGTGTGTGTGTGTGTGTGTGTGTGTGTGTGGGGGGGGGGGGGGGGGGGGGGGGGGGGGGGGCAGAAGGAACTTAAAGGTTATTTTTTAAACATTTTGACCATAACTTCCCCTTCTGTCTATTTTTTTTCTTATAACCAATCCTTTTGGACTAAAACAGGATTTTCTGATGTACTCAAAATGATCAAAGCACAAAATGGTTCACATTCTGGAGATCAGGCCAGCTGCTGTTCCATCTGTTAGCTTTAAACACAATCAGTGACACTTGATTGATGATCAGGAATGATTGCTGTGACCATGTTTTGAAAATCTAGAAAGAACTGTTTTCTCAGCAATAGAAAATGACACAGCAATGACACATATTATTGCATCAAAACTGTGAAAGACAGAAAAAGCTTACTTCTCTTTTAATCAACTACTGAATTACTTGACATACAAAATATGCACTATCAGATTAAAAGATACAAGATATCTGTGGTTAACAGATGCCCAAGAGGCCATGACCAATGCTATAATGCTGCTGATGATGGTCAGGTTTCACTTCTCATTTGACACTGAAATCAAATGTCTGCTGTTTAGACATTTGTCATACTCTGGCTTCATCTTTAAAAAATATGTAAAAAAAAAAAAAAAAAAAAAAAAAAAAAAAAGTGTTTTAAATTACTGATTTTTTTTTTGTAAATGTAGAAAAATTGTACAAACACTACCAAGGTAGCTAAACTCATCTGTCTCTGCCAGGTTCTTATTTGTGTTTCCCTTTGTGGCTCTGATTCAGTATGCGGGGATGGTAAGTAACAATAGATTGCTTAATTATATGATGAAGAAAACAAAATTTAATCACTCAACTTAAGGACAACACAACAGTTTGGTTCCTGCTCAGACAGATTTTGACTGGGCTGCACACATTTTTTATGCTGAGATGTGGGTGGGGGGTAGATTGCCAGTCAACCAAAAGCCACATTTAATTAAAAAAAAAACAAAAATACATAAGCAGCAACTTTAAAGACAGAATGACCATTTCACAAATAATTATACTCTTTTGTATCATTCTAATAGAACTAAGTGTTGAAATGGTGCAAGAGGAACACATGCACATCAAAAAATAATGCTTGATTATGTTGAAAATTAATTTTAAAGAAGCTTAGAAGTGAATAAAATACAACGAGGGAGAGACTGAAAAAATACTTTATCCTCCTGATAAAGCTGAGCATTAATAAACCCTGGGCTACAGTTGTCCTGATTTTAAATCTTATTTCACTTTAACCAGGCAATAGCCTATGTGTTTGTATTCTATGGAACAGACCTTTAGGAATATCATTTGACCAGCATTTTCCTAAATAACATTGTAAATTGAAAGTAACCTAAATAGTGTGACCATTATTATTTGAGTAACAACATATTAGTGGTTCTTTGAGTGCATGACGCAAGAGCGGCATTAACAGATGGTGGCAGGTCTATCCTATTCTGTCGAACCGAAATAATACCAGGGGGAAGCTCACCCGCTTTTTTCTGATGTCCTATCAAAGGCTAGCCAGGGCTGAGTCCGAGTACAGCGTTTCCAAAATCCTGCATTTCATATATCTCGATATAGCACATCCCTATACAAAAACGTGAAATGCAGCAGTCCGTGTTTACTGGTTTACACGAGGACAGAGCAGTTAAGGGCTTAGCTCCGCAACAACTGATATTAATTTCTCCTTCTTCAGTTAGCTCCGCTGTGCTCTTGTTTCAAAAACATCAGCCGATACCTTCACAAAGGCACCGCCACTAAATTCAACACTCAACACTTCACAAAAGTACGCACACAGCAGCGTCAACCAGTGTTTCGGCAACAATTCACCTCCTCCAACAGCTTCCGTCTCGTCTGATTTTTCTGTTTTTTAACCTACCTGCTGATGATGACAGCTCCTTTATACATCACGGAAAAGGTTGGCATTTTGACATGGAGCCCGTTTCGGTTTGGCAGACGTTAGGTCGGTAAGTATGTCAGAGGAACCCTTGCCACAAGCCCTCAGCATGCAACCTCAAGGTGGTCTGACAACAGCAAGCCTCTAATTCGAGTTAACCAGACAGTCAACGCTGAACAGTCCACCTTCACCCTCAGAATTAATCTCTTATATAACTAAAGTCGCCGAAATAAAAAAAAGAGGGTGCAGACAGCTCGAACGCGGATAATTATTTTGGCAAAGCTCTTCTGGTTTATTACACGTAGACTTGGTGAGAGACGTTTCCGCTTTCCCTGTCCGTTGGACCAGAGCAGCCAAATCATTTGTGGCTTTAAACGAGCCAAAAGTTGAACGAGCAGGAAAAAAATATCAGCGATATATCCTGCAGATTGCTGTCATATCCACTATTGGATTCTCGAGAATTCATATCTTTGCAATTTACACTTATGTTCATCGTATTCATCTTGAAAAGGGCAAAGCAAAGAGCATAGCAACTGTTGCAGGCATTAATTAAAAAAAACTATTTTTAAAACGTTTTTTTTTTTATGGTTTTACCTTAACTGTCTTTTATAAAACTTTACATTTCAGCTATGTAAGCCACCATATAAAGTACTGTGCATCACCTGGGGTTGGCTTACAGGGCTCCTTGAACCCAAAATATTATTTCAAAAACTAAAAGTATCAGGTTATCAATAGAATTGCTATACCTCCCCAATCAACTTTCTCTGACTAAACAAGCTAATGAGTAAAATAATTTGTTGCGATTTAATCCTTGTTTTGGCTTTCCTACAGCCTGCATACACACCACAGTTTGAAACTTCATAATGGTCTTACATATAGATATTGTGGAACTAGCCCACAAAATTAAAAATTGTAAGACCCATTTGTTCTGTTTAACCTGTCCATTTTAAAACAATGAACTCTTTTTTGAATGCC
The DNA here is from genome assembly GCA_037902135.1 of Cetoscarus ocellatus. NCBI lineage: Eukaryota > Metazoa > Chordata > Actinopteri > Labriformes > Labridae > Cetoscarus > Cetoscarus ocellatus. The sequence goes on from JBAMNC010001671.1 coordinate 770,261, forward strand.
ACAAATAGGTAGCCAATGTTAAAAGCAATTTCCATCCAACCAGTTACGTAGCCTAATTAAAAAAAGACACACTTAAAAAAAATATGGATCTTTAACATACAGTATAATGGTCTTAACATTATAAGGACACTTAGAGAACCACAAGATATTGATAGGAGATGATGTCTCTCAAGGATTATTTTTGTGCAAAAATTATGTAGGCCTGCATGACATTTTAATGTATATTTGTTTTTGGAAAGGTTTGAGAATATTGCATATAATCATTTAATAGTTATAACATTTTCACAGGAAAATTACCCTCCTTACTTTGGTCAGATACCCAGAAATTCCCCCCCTGGCTTGGGGGGCAAATGCTCTACAACTGAGAGTCAAGCTGAGTAGGTGGGGCTTAGAAGCCTCAGACACATTAATGCTGGAGTGCCCCGCTCTCCATTTAGAAACAGCAATTTAATCCCCCTTTGACATCTTTCTCAGCATTGTCATTGGTCATTCAAGATTTTAGGGTTTTTCATCAACATTCAGTATAGTGTTTATTTTTGGAAAATGAATTAAACAGTTGTTTTCTGTACAACAGAAATGAATTACATTAGTTGTGCTGTTTAGTACTTTAAGTAAGGGATTTGTGTTCATTTTATCATGAGATTTGAGGTCCTAAGAGACAAAAATCAATTCTGAGGGGTCTTACGGTTCTAAAAGTTTATCTTCATTTAGCAAGACAGAAGATAAAAGACATAACGTGAATTGAAGTAAACATGCTTGGAGGAGCTTGTTTCTTTGTTGCATTCAGTTTGTCTGTGCTTGCACATATATGAGTGGCAAATTGTGAAGGTCTTTGGCTGTTTTGATTTTTAGAAGGTATATGAATATCTGTCACTTCACAATCTCTGCATATAACAGTAGCTAACAGAACTCTGGGTTTATGGGGAAGCTATTATCACTACACTGGAAACATAAGGCTCATGCAAAAATCTGAGCATTATTTTGGTTTTGTTAAAATAAACAGTATGTTTTATTTACTGAATCTAAAATCAATTACACTTAATATCTTGAGCAGAAAAAATCAGGTTGAAAATAGTTTCATGTCATGAAAACCTTGATTTTTTCAATTCAAAAATGCCTCTCATCTGCTGATGCCCAAACGTGTCACCAGGAATATATCAATGGCATAAACTCAACTCTGGCAGTCAAAAATTTACTTCTGGTTCACTAAACCAACACTAAACGGAGGTATAGTTTTGAATGGAAACTCATTTCTAACGCTTTAGATGGTTGATATGATAAATAACTGATTCTCATAGTTTGATGGCTATTGACTTTTATTTTCCAGAGATCTCCAAGAATGTTAATTAAACATCTAAATACTTTATCAATCACAATGAAACAGTACTTTGTAAAGTGTCAATATTAATGTAACAAACATGGTAACACAACCAATAAAAGTTTTCAGAGAAAGTAAATATGAATTATGAAATGCAAATGAAAACTCTGATGCTAAGAAAAGTCCAGCAAGAGCCGACATTTGCCTGTTAAAACATTTGCACTTCAATGCACTCAACAAACACCAGTAACCGACAAATTTACTACTGTGTGAAAATTTCAAATTTCAATATCAATATCACTTCAGCTTGCAGATTCATTAGGTATTGTAAATGAAAGCCAGATGGCTGTTAAAAACATTTGATGACATACCTTGCAAAACTTAGTGGAACTTTCAACCTTTGGAACATTTTCCTTTAATCACAAAAAAGCCTGAACATCTGACTCTTGCTATATCATCTGCACGGCATACAGTCTTGCCATTGGAGATGTACTGCAAAGTATTCACTGTATGAGAGTGACAAATGATTGGGAGAGGACAGGCTTATGGCAAAGGATTATCCTCATAATACAATGGTTAGGTATGCAGGAGGTCCTTATTAGAAGGCTACTCACTTACTCCAAATGGATGGCGGAGGCATAATTGAGTATACAGGGTGGGGGTTCTCGGCACAGATAATACCCTTTGAAGAACAGATAGATATTACCTTGGCATAGGTATTTACCTTTTGATTCTGTTGTGCAGAGATGCCCCATTACTATTAATAGTTATTCATGTCACGACAAACGTGGCCCCAAGTCAATGATGCACCGAACAAGTTACTTTGGCAGTTACTGGGCCACAGTGTGAGTGCACCAGTTCTTTCAGTTACAAAAACAGATAGATTATAGCTTCAGATTTCTCCCTACAAATGTAACCTACTACTGTTTTCTATAATAGAAATGGATACCCCCAAACACAGGTAAACTTCTAGTTTATATCACAAGACACTAGAACAGAGCCATGTGTATTACTTTGGGAACTCCACATACTAATTGTGACCTCTGTTTAACAGTCTTTCTATTTATGGAAAACGTTGTTGTTCAGGACAAATGAAATTGGGGCCGGTTAAAATCTTATTTAGTAAATGTTTAAGTAAATAAATCTTTTCTGCTGTCTAATTTAAGTGGCTAGATTGGTTTGCATGGTTTAAGATGTGCATGGGGGAATATACCCTGTATTTGCTTAACAAACGTTCAGTTGGTGTAAATTGGGTTTATATCAATCCCCCACATTATCTCTAGGTAATAATTAATATCAAAGCATACATTTTGAAAGGTGTGATCAGGAATGTATAACCAGTTCTTTAAAGCTTCTCTGTGATGTATTTTTAAGAACTGCAGGGGATGTGTTGAATGATTAATGTATTAACAACTTGGGGAAGCATTACACCTTGAGCTGCTCCTCACTGAATCCTTGGTCACATGTTTGAATCCTGTCCAATAAATACATTTAAAATGAATGTATTTCAAGCATTATGGTGAAAGATTAAATGCTATCAGAATCCTAAAGAATGTCTTGTGACAGTCATGGATTAATATGTAACATTTTTAAGCTCTTGGCAGCAGACTTTGGTATTTTCTTAAAGGAGAATGCTTTTATTTTGCTCTATTACTGCATTAGTAATTCTTTAAAAAGCACCCAGAAGTGTCTTAAACTCGCAAAAATAGTGCATCCGCTTTCAAGTGAGGCTTACAATTGTAAGACAAAATGACTAGACAATCAAAAACAATACAGAGTGGATAACGAGGACTGTCTCCTAAAAGTCAAGCCTTCAAGTTAATGGGGTTTGATTTGATCATTTATTGAAAAATTGCAATTAAAGTTTTCTAAGTAGAAGAGGATAACAATGAAGAACTGGTCTGTACAATAACAGTGTCTCCCCGCCCACACTCAAACACAAGCACATGCATATAAACACACACATTCTCGTCACAGAGATTTACTCTCTTCTTCTTTTCCATTGCAACCATGGCAACAACCATTTGCCTCAGAACTTTAATCACTAAATCTGCACAGTGGGTCATTATCAGATTATGGGATTAACCAATCCACAGTGAAAATTCAAACAGACCTAAACCCAATCACAGAGAGACATGCTTACACACAAAATCTTGAGTGTAAATGATGGTCTACGTGTGAGCATGTGCATCTGCTTTGTGTGTGTGTGTGTAAGTGTGTGAGTTAAGAGCACTACAAAGAACAGAAAAAAAAATGCAGTCCCAAGAGTTTCTCAAGGGAAATACAAGGATGCCCTCTATAGGCAGGAAGTAAAGCTGCAGGTTCAGTAAACGGTCTATAATGGCAGAGGGATCCAGGGATCTGCCTTTCATCATCATTGGCTATACTGTCACCCCTTAGGGTTGTATATGAAAACAGTACAGTCAAAATAAATGTCTCATTAAAATGTTTTTTATTCAGCTGCTCATGGTCCGTTGCAGTTTAAAACGTCTGCAGTGTAAGCTAAACAAGGAGGAGAAAGAAATGTAAAATATGAGGTGTTTGAGTTGTGTGAATTACATTTTATTTCACAGTTCACAGTCAATGTATTTTTTAGATGATCAGTGGTGGATGGCTTAAGTACAGTTTTTGAGTACCTGTACTTTGCCTTTTATATTGGGGGAACTTTTTTCCTTTTACTATAGGGAATGTTTTTTGGGGGGTTTTTTTGTGTTTACCCCTACATTTAAGAGGCAAAAATTTCTCCATTTTCTCCACCACATTTAAAAAAAGGGGATTAAAGTTGCTTTGCTGTGGCTGCACTAAGAGGTTTTCATGAGTTTAAATGTTTTTAAAGGAGACTTGTTTACCATAAAGAGTTAACGTGTTGGGTAATGAAGTAAGCTCAGCACTCAGCAAGGACCTAGATTTGACTCCAGGGGCTTTCTTGAATAAATTTCAAGTCCTGTTTGTGCTTTTGCTTTTGTATATGCAAAGCATCTCCTAAAATGTCAGAGTAAGAAATGGTTAGTTTCATCAGGATAAATAAAGTTAATCAAATAATAAAATAAATAATAGTAAAAAAAAAATCAATGTGTGGTTGATATGCAGAATTCTAAATTGCAGGCTCTCTAGCATTAATTTGAAGTCTTGATCTAAGGAGAGGTTAAATATTCTCTTGTCGCTTTAGAGTTATTATGTGAACAGCTAATTCAGGATATTGCTAACTAGGAAAAGAGACATTAACCAGCTACATCGTACACCATTTATTGGGAAAGTTTGTTTTGTCCTGAAGAGCACAAGAAATCTAATGCTCACACCATTTTACTGTGAAAGTTATAGCTTCACTTCAAATTCTGCAGAAAATGAAAGAAAAAGGCACCCCAGAGCATTTAGACAGATAGCAAACAAGATAACAAGACAGCATGCAATGCTGATTGCGTTCGCTCTTTTTAAATTCCTTTGGATACCTTTTATCTTTTGAAAAACTCACTAGCAGATAAAAAGTAATGTTCAGGAGAAGCAACAAGAAACCACTGTTTTGAGAAGTTCCATTCAGGTGTCTTGAAATACATCTCTTTTAGGTTGTGATGGAAACTCTTATTCCACTTTATTCACTTTTACAGTTTGTCCTTGGTTGCAGCAGGCAACTCTGTTCACTGAAAGTGTGTCATTAAAAGTACGATATTAAAGATGGGACTCCAGGGTTACAGATAGAATAAGACATAACACTGATTGGTTTGAATCAAGTTAAACTCCCTCCCAAAAAAGCCTATGCAGAAGTAGGGAATTAATCAGATGTCCTTGTGCCTTGTGCCTTACTTGTCCTGATAAGTATATTTGTATAGTACTATTCAAAGACAAGTCAAAAAGCAATTTACAAGCAAATAAGAAGTTAACAGGCAACAATTGAAAGAGTATTACAAGACACAACAGGTAGTGCAAAACACCAGAAAGTAATAAAATGCAAACTCAGTGAAAAGCAGGTTCAAAACAGTGAGTATTTAAATATGACTCATATGTACACATTGTACCTTACATTTTTGACTGAATTTTTGGATAATTAAAAGGAGCCTTCAAGTACAAGCTACACAATTAAATATGTTAACAATGAAGTTGTTAGGCCTGTATCATTAAAATCTTTGAGGGTGTTCTTTAATAGTAAAAATAATTAATTTTATCTTATAAAACGCTTTTAATAGACTCATATGACAAATATTATTTTAAGGCTTTTATCACCAGAAAAAGAAGTGATAAATGTAGAAAAAGTGAGTTTTAAGGAAAAATGGGCACTCTCTTGCATTAGCAACATTTTTTAATATTTTTTGGTACACATCAAGTTTGTCACATGTAATTACAACTGTTTAAACATACAGAAGCAGCTGTTCTACCTCAACTCAATTCACACAAGGTACACAAGTCTCTAACATCTAAGACAACTCCATTTAGACACAATGGACCACTCAGCTGAGTGAGGAACATCGAGTTCTAGGAAAAAAGCAGGAACAAGCAAACTTCATTGGAGGCATGTCCAGTCAGCTTTAGGATCAACAGATTCTTAGGAGAGAAAATCAAACTTGAATGACTATTCAAAGCAGATATTTCATCACCAGGGGAAATTGGGTTGTAATCAATAAGGGCTGATTAAGAACTCCATTACTGTGTATTGATTTACACTGACTTGGAGGAATGAAGCTGCTTCTCACAGTGTCTATTAGGAGCCAGAGAGAGGTAAGAAGTATCTACAGCAGTGTTTTGCAAGCTTCTTTGTCCTGAGCACACCTTAGATAAAGCAAAGATCTTTACGCACATTCACAAAATGAATAGTATCTATAGCATTTTTCTTTCTTTTTTTTTATCAAATGTCCATCACAATTTCTTCAAACTTAAAGGGATAAAAAGAAGTGAAATGGGAAAATGGAGAATAAAAGAATGTCCCTCAGTTTACTAACTTTGTTCATTTCAAGTTGTGCCCTGAAGGATATTTCAAAGTTAATAGTAACTTTTTTTTTACATTTATCCAGCACTTTTAAAAACACAGGTTTACAAAGTGCTTGACAAAAAAGACAGAAATACTGAAAAAAATCATGAGAGTTTAAGCACAAAAGAAACTTACCAACAGAAACTATAACAAAAATCAGTTAAAGCAGAGACCCCTTACAAGAATACCCAAACAGTATGATGAATCGAGGAACAATAAGAATCTGTTCATGCAATCACAAGAATCCAGACAATACAAGAACCCAGCAGGACACAAGGGCCAAGATGTAATATCAGACAGAGAAAAATAAAATGCAACACAGAAAGCAGTAGACAAAAGAATAAAAAAGATTGAGACAATGAGCAATAAAATCAGTAAGAAAAGAAAACAGTAAAAATATTAAGCTATAAATGAAAAAAAAATCAGAACAAATATTCTTCATTTTGTACATACATATATGCATAAATACATATATACTAATAAAAATACACATGTACACATGTATACATATACATACATCTAAACAGTGGGCCAACCTACAGTGCAGTGCATATATATATACATTTATTGTGTGTATATATAGATATATATATGTGTGTGTGTGTGTTTGTATATCTATATCTATATCTATATATGTATATATATAAATATATATATATACATATATACATATATATCTACATATATATATATATATATATACACACAGACACACACACGCGCACATTTTAACTGTGATGTAGTTAAGGTAATGGGCCACCGTTAAAGCAGAATGTCTCCAAGATAAGAGGGTTAGAGATGTTAAGGCCAGATGACTTATTGGGAACACGTTGTTTTCTGGACTCAAGTGATGTTTGCTGTCACAAGAAACCTATATTCCTAAGGACAGGAGTTGAGTAAATAACCTGTCAAACTGAATCCAGTCACACCTGTCACAGCCTTTGGCCAGTGTCACAATGAATAGAGAGTTGAGGACACCAAGCTAAGTAAATTGACTGTTTTCTGACCAGCAGTTTAGAGAGAGCCAGGCAACATTTGGATAGGATAAGTGTGTCTTTATTTCAACACAAAGCTTCTTAGAAAGAAATCATGCCTACAAAATTTTGACAGCCCCTGAACTGGGGCAAATGTGTTGTAAATGGTAAAAGGACAGTTATTTTAAAAGAGCTTTTCTAATTTCTGACCACTCAAATAGCTTTGACTCTATCAGTTTCACATCAGGTCATTCATTCTTACACCAGTTTTAGAGCATGCTTTGAAAAGTAGTCATCAGTATCTACTTTTCCGATTAGTCTCTTTTCTTTAACTACACACCGGTATGGTCAAGTGACAAGGGAAAAATCTCAGACCCAGTGTCTTGCCAAAGAATAACGTGGTCTTGTAGACTGGTTGACTCCAGAAACTGGAAACAGACACTGAATATTTAGACCGAGAGATAACCAACGTGACCAGTGTTCCACAGCTGCCTAGGATAAATACCTTGAATGAGAAGTTACGGTGCATGAAAGAAAAATAGTTTGCAATTAATAATGATAATAATGATAAGTTCAAAATGTAGAGATATATATGTTCAGCCTATGGGTTTTGATAACATGTATTTTTTTATTATATCACCTGAAGTTGAATGCTGCAATACTGATGGTGGAACCTGTTCAGATAGTGAAAATATAATACATTGCATATTAAAGCATGATTTTCCTTACTCTAAAAAGTGAGGTGAAAATCAGACAATTTTGTCTGATTTTCCTTTTGTTTGTGGGAGGTAGCTTGTAGCCTGTTTTTAGCAGAAGTTTTCTTGTTGCAGCAAACTGTGAAAGTTCTAGGGTTTTTTCTACCACAAACTTCTCATCAACCAGGAGTTACTTCTCCCTTAAAGTGCACCAGAGGATCTAGGTTATATTCAGGTGTTTGTCCCTTCCATCCTCCCTTGTAAATCAAGTCTGGAAAATCTCTAAATAATATTACTAGCACTGGCAGCCTAATGGATCTACCTGACCCCAACTGCTTTTACTACCATCCGCATCAACATCATTGATGTAAGTCTTTGCTCCACTGCTGTCAAAGTGGTTATTTAAGAGCTTTTCATCTTCAGCTGTAAGCTGTAAGATAAGTACCAATGTCTGTCCTCTCGATGTCATGATCATCATAGTTGTCAAAGTAAATATAAGATGTTTTTTAAATTTATTGGGTTCTCAACATTACATGTATACATAACAATGTACAAATTACCCAGTTTTTTACTTACAAAAACACACATACTTAACAACCAAACAGGTTAACCCCCTCCCCCCAAGATATATTCAAAAAAATCTTGCAAATACTAACATAATAATAAAAATAAATAATAATACTAATAATAATTCCCATTACAAATAGGGCTGTACAACATAACTGAGCACAGAATAATATAATTTGCTCTATGTAACAGTCAAACATTACATTAGTCATCCAGAGACTGAAGAGAGTCAACAAATGATAGAAAAAGACCCCATATCTAGTTAAAATTGTCAGCGCAACCTCTAATGCTGTATTTAATTTTCTCTATAAAAAGGAAAGGCATTGGGCCCCTCAGCCAAGAGTAAGGAGATGGAGGTTTTCAGTCCTTCCAATGCAGTAAAATACGCATGCGGGCCATGAGAGAAGCAAAAGCCATTATATGCCCCTCCTTGGTGGGAAAACTAGCAAGATCGTCAGGAACACCAAAAACAGTGATAAGAGGGCTGGGAGCAACAGGTCGTTTAAGGGCCTTCGATAATGTATCATAGAAGGTGGACCAGAATAAGTTTAGCTTCGGACAAGAGAAAAACGTGAGTGATTAGCAGGAGAAATAAAGCATCTATCACACTTGTGTTAAATAATTTGTTTAGTTTAACCTTAGAAAGACGTGTCCTGTGTAGAACCTTAAACTGTATCAGTGTCAGACTAGCATAAGGAGTAGTAGTGTTGACCCTTTCCAGGGCTTTTTGCCACCACTCAGTTGAAAAGGTAGTGCCAAGTTCTTTTTCCCAGGTTAATATAAGAAGTAACAGTCCATTACTATACATGGTTGTTACTGCTTAAACTAGGTGCACTTTTATGAAGGAATTTCTAGCCATACAGAAGACAACATGATTAGGATAAATTTATAGGCTGGATAACTATAAATATGTCTCATTCAGTTTGCCCGCTTCTGTCCCTGTCTCCTTTTTTGGATGTCCTTCTATCCTCACAGTTTCAGCAGATGGCTGTTCAACACGAGTCTAGTTTTGTTGAGGTTTGTGCTTGTAATATTGTTTCTTGTAACTTTGCTAAATGCTACTTGGAAGTGTTGTCATGATGGATTAATGTTGAATCTTTCTAAATGACATAAAGGGTAAGTAAGTCTAATTGGCACTATGCAAATAAAGATTCATTAATAATTTTTACCAAGTTAAACTTTCAGTCCCCTGATGAAAAGTAATTTTAATAAGCTCAAGTCATGTCCCTCTTCATATCAAAACAATCAGTGAGACTGACAGCCAATCTGTAATTGATCATGATGATTCATGATAATCCAGTCTAATCAGGCTATGAGCTCAATTTACAAAAGAGAGAGAAGAGATGAAGGTCAAAAAAGATAGGAAAAAAAGTATTTATGTGTCAGAGCACCATCTGTCATCTGTTTCTGCATCATGTCCAATCTGTGTCGGGAGCCTTGTGTTTTTCATGCCCCATGCATCTCTGTTCAGATGTTTCAGAACACAAGATCAAATTTATAAATCCAACAGAAACATATGAGGAACAAGTAGTTCTGTCTTTTTTTATTGCTGAAGGTCAGAGTTAATCAAGTTTGGTTAGACATTTGGTCATTAGATGAATTTGTATACAAGCTTATTACTTACATTTAGGTTACAGCGACTCTTTAAGAGTATCAATTTCACTCTTGGCAAAATTGTTGAATGGTGGAATGTTCACAATATGTTCTCCAAAGCTTGACACTAAAAGGGAAATTGGACCTGCATGGTTATTATGGACTTCTTGCCTTTCCTACAAAGGCGATGCTCCACTTTGAGAGGTGATGCTCCAGCCAGCTCCTTACCTGAATAGTCTTGTTCTGTTTGAGGTTTTCACAAGTTAGAATTAGGTTTTTAGTTGCCACTTTTCCCAAATAAGTAGCCAATCAGAGTAATTAGGTTCAGTAATTAAGTCACCATCAAATGGAGAGAAAATGGACTGAAAATTTCACTTGTCAAAGCAAGACACACATCTTTAATAAATAAATAAACACAGAACACTACATACAAACTTTATTCTGGTAGAAAACCAGGTGACCAAAATGCATCCAATATGATCAGTGTTGCACTAAGTTATGGCTTCAACAGCATCACGTGATCTAATACTCTTTGAACTATTGCTTTTATCATGTTTCTCTTTTGATACATTTCCCAAATTAAAGTTTATAATATATTTTAAACACAGTCAAGGTTAAAAAATGCTTGTTTGTGCAACTATAGCCCCTATCCTCCACATCATATCAGTTTCTGGAAAACATTAAACATAGGAACTTGAAAATAACAATCTTAATTCAGTCATTTCAGATCATTTTAGGAATACATCCCTCTAATGAAAATTTGAGGTAACACTGTTTGTTTCAGGATAGTGGTGAATTGAGACATATTTTTATTTATGATTTTTTTCTCAGTATGCATCTCGAAGAGTTTTTTTTAACCTTTTGGAATACCTAATCCAAACTTAACACTAAGAAGCATTGCATTTGTACTACCTCTTGCAAACAACTCGATGTATTATCCAAATTCTATAGAACATGCCCCATGTGTCAAAAATGCACATATAGCTTTTAACAGTTATTAAAAATGTAGTGAACCTTGAGAATGTCTAAATCATATCAAGTCACATGCTATTGTAGGTTTGTATAGCAACCTTGACTCCTCTTAAAAGAGATTTTTTTTTTTTTTTTTTACAGAAGATTATTGAAAATACATCAAGAGCAATACCTCAACTCTACCAGAACCACACCTACCTGGGTTTGATTGTGGGATTCATCCTGAGCGGAAATAGTCCCAGGTCTACGTCGTGGCTGTCAGGATTAAATTCTAATGCTCCTGAGACATAAATCAAAAAGTAGTCCCAGAGCTCAGGTAACTTCTTTGATGAGAGAATCATAAGTGCTTTAGTGCTAGGTCTTTTTGGCAGGTGGAACAGGGCAAGTGTCAAGCAGTTATGGGACGCCCAACAGTATTATATCACCTTCCTTCAACTGGTGCAGCACAAGCCTGAGCCAGCCCTAACAGCCTACTCAGCACCTACATTTGGCTGACGGACATCTCCCCACAGGGTAGAGGGCAAGACCAAAAAGAGCTTGACCCCGTCAGTTTCCCTACTATCCCATGGGATACCAATATGCTCCATCCTTATTAATGACTCAGAAAATGCCTGTGTTTGTGTTTAGCCAGAGCAACTGGTCTAGCTGTGGCAGTAATGTTTAAAATTGTATTTCCTTTTTGCCTCCAAACACTGACTCATCTGTACCGTTATCTTACATGACTGAAAGAATAAAAGTCAGTGTGTTCTGCTAGAAGCGTTTGTTTACTCTCTCTCTCTGCATCTGGCAGTAGGCTATAGGGAATATGTACCTCTTGATAGCATTAAACATTAATGAAAATCATAATGTATTGATTAATATGTTTTGATTGTTTATTCTATCTTTATGCCTTACTTTGAGGTTAAAACTTTGATACAGTACATGGTAGGGTGACTGTAATTTAAATGTAGGTCTATCTGTACAGCCAGCACTCCATGTGTTGTGCTGCTGATAATGCATAAAAACAAAAGTGGGACTATCTCTCTTTCTCTCTCTCTCTCTCTCTCTCTCTCTCTCTCTATCTATCTATCTATCTATATATATATATATATATATATATATATACACACACATATGTATATATACAGATAGATAGATAGATAGATAAGCTGCTTTCCTCTAATTCGTACCGGGAAAACCAGGACAATCAAGTTTTTGGCAACAGTATTGATTACGTGAGCCAGATCCTTCAGGACTAAAGATTGATTTTTAAAGTTGTCAGTCATACTGTACGTGTTTAAAACAGATTAGTAGTCAAGTTTTTTGTACTGAATACAGTTTTTTTCCAAGAGCGACGCCAATTATAACCCAATTTTTCACCTACCAGTAGATGAGCGACAGTCCGTCGAAGCGCTCAAGCTCCCTGCCCCGCTGTTTCAGCAGAGACATATTATCCCAATGTGTTGGAGATGAAAAGTCCCCACACTGTCGCCAAGTTCCCGTTTAGAAACAGATAGACGTCCCGAAAATGCATCACCGTGTCCGCTGTCCAGCTTGTCCACGCAAGGTGGGCTTGAGCGGCGCGTGCCTTCCCTGACAGCCTGGATGTGTCAGCAGTCAGCATCCCCCTTCAAATCAATGAGACACACAATGCTCGCCGGCGAAAGGGTCGCTCAGATTCTAATCTGACGGGCACGTGGGCTTTTTCCTGCTGACCGACCTTAACCTGTCTGTTTGACGAAATCTCAGTGTTTCCTCAGAAACACAGACTTGACCACTGTTAATGCTTTCAGTTTACAAAACGTTTGTGCAGTGGGGATTCATACACTTATGTCAGTGGGCTAAAGTGAAGTACCATGTCAAAAGACAAGAATCTTTACAAACGATCATTTTTTCCCCCTAAAACGTGGGTTATGATTTAATAAAATGAAAGAATGTCCCCTGTCATTGAGTTCGATAAACCTTATGAATATGTCCTTATAAAGACAATATCAACACAACATGGTAACAGCGACCGACGGCATCGTGGTCAAGGTATGAACTATCCACATAACATTGGCAGTACTGTTTCAACCTTCACATTCTAAAAACAAAACTAATTTTTTTCCGTGAAAATATTTAGTCTTTTTGTCATCATCCGAAGTAAACATGAATTAAGCACATTTAAGAGTCACAACTTGTACACTTTTAAATGTTTGTCTCTGTTCCTTACAAAAAAGAAAGATTAAAATGAACTGAATTGTGAAAAACAAAATAAGAAGTTAATTAAAGAAGTATCTGAAGAATCTTTCACTACTTAAAGGATGTATTCTGGTATTCTGAGACAATATTTGAAAGCTAAAACACAACAGTCCAGGTACAATCACAAACCTGTTGTCCAATAATGTCCAGTGTCCTATACAGTTCCTCCTTGTAAACAGCGGTTTAGACTTATAGCATGCAGATCATGATCACATGACAAATATAAAATATGTGACTGTTTCAGTTATACAAAGGTGTTTATCCAAACAGTCAAATGTATGTTACAGAACTTGGGGATTCATAATGTAGGTACTGTGTGTCATTATGGTCATTAAATGTATTGCTTATTGAGGACCAACACTATGAAGAGCAGTTCTGAGTTGATCAAGTTCACAGGAGCTAAAATGACTCTAAGCACTATAGAGTCTTGGTGGGTTTGATTTTAAGCTTGCATGTTAGTCATCCCTTGTCAGCAGGCTGTCTGGCAAGAAATAGATAAATGGCCTGTACATTTTGTTTCTCTTGTAATCTGATTGCCTATAGGTCTCCCTTGAAAAAGAGGTTTTTAATCTCAATGGGACCAACCTGGTTAAAAAAATAAAGGTTAAATAAAAATAAAAAATAAATAACTGTCCTGTAACAGTCAAAAAGAACACTCTCCTCAAACCAAGTGTAATAAAAGAAACCACAATCTTTACCTGTCACACAATTTTAAAGAGCAAGAAACTGGGTTTTGAGGGAAATATTTGGGGCTTCAGAATAGTTGGTAATGTGGTCGACCCATTTAAAGCCTGACTGTCCTTACAGGACTGGAACAGTCAGTAAAACACTTCACACCTCGTTAAAAGAGAAAGTTACAGAGTTGCCTGCAGATGGTGCTACAGGTCAAAACATGATGTCAGCAAAATGAGTAAAGTCAGACTCCAAAAAATGTTCGGATTACGCAATAGAAGTCTGCCTTTGCCTTGATCAAATACGAACAGGGGCCTCTGTGGAACAGTGGTATACTTTCCCCTCAACCTGATGGTCAGTCGTTCACTTCCCAGCAGTCCTTGGCCAAGACACCAGAACAGCCCTCATTGCTGTCAGTGGCATGTAAATATGTATGAACTGGATGAATTTATACTATTGGACTTTAAGCACAAGTCCATTCACCAAGTCCAAACCTATTCAAACGTAATCTTGTAAAACAGAAAAGAGGTTACAGGGAATCATACAAGTACACTAGAGCAGTTGGGGTCATGAACACAGGCACTGGTTACTGTATATGGTCGACATAAGTCATCTTTTGCACTTGTTCCTGTCATCATGATAGCAGATCCTAACCACTTACTTGTTCCTTCCTCCTTACTCTTCATTAAAGAATGTACGTATAACTTGCATGCCCAGGGTGTCATCATGGTGAAATAACTTCAATGAAGAAGAGCAACAGGGTAAATCAGATTTAATATGTTTGCCCTGACAAGGAGAGAGAAAGAGGCTTTTAGGTAATGAGAGGTTTATCCCCTTTCTCCCTTTGAATGGAGTGGCTCAGTGTGCACCTGCGTCATATCTTTTATATATTTTTAATAATAATCCATAAGGGCACAAGAAAGAGGATGCTGAGCCCCAACCCCTCCACACCCACACACATACACACATGCAAACACACACACATACAGAAACTAATTTCATAACATGCCAAGTGAAGGTGTGGTGCATCAGGTTAGGTGCACTAGAACAGAGACAGAAACCACAGAAACACTTTAAAAGCATTAAGGCATCTTGTCTTCTTTAAGTCTAAAGTCATCTGTGGCTGGTTAGATTGCAAAAACAAGGAGAGAGTCCACAGAGAAGGGAAACCCTTTGGGGTAAAACTTTAAAAGGGAAACAGTTTTCAAGAGTTGTGTATCATGGTTTGGGCAAGAGCTAGATTCTTTGTCTTGCCTTAACCCGAAAAAGCAGTGTTTTTATACTCTTAAAAGTCAGACTGGTCTGAGCAAAAGAACAACCACTCTTGTAAACCACTGCATTCATCTCACACACTACCAACCCCACCAATATTTACAAACATATGAAGCCACATTAAATCAGTTAAATCTTCTTTAAAAGCAACTATGCATAAGCTCAGATGGCACTACTTTACTAGTTGTCAGAGTATTCAAAGCACTTGTTACAGTGCAGTTCATGCTTTCTCAGTCACGCTCATTGCATGTTACCACTTTTACACACCCATGGCAGAGGCCATTTGTAGAGTGTCCATCAGTAATAACTTATCCTAATCATAAACTTTATATGCATGCTGTATTGTGGGGGCAATAGTGGGTCTGTGGCAGAGTCAGTCTTCTCACCAGGTCAAGGATTTAATCCCAGACCCTGATGTCACATGCAAATGTCTCCTTGGGCAAGACACTTAACCAAAAATTGCCTTCAATAACATGTCAGTGGCAGACAAATAGAGCATACAGGAGCTAATATTTCACAAAACAGTGTGTGAATGGATATGGATGGCAAAGTTGTGGCCTGCAGTGTAGTTAGCACCTAGAATCATCAAGCTTTTATAACACTATGCAAGCTCAAGTCTATTTACCACTACAACCATAACAAAGCCATGGGGTTTAGTGTTAATTAATAAGTAATTCTGCTCAGGTATTTGTGCCTGCAGTAGCTTGTGAATTAAACCCCTATCTTGTCCACTGATCCACAGCCACCCCTTTTGTTAGCATATGACAATATATAGGTACATCATAGTCTTCATTCATTAATAAAAACATGGGATTTAGGTTAACCAAATTTACATTTTTCTCTGTTTTGTTTGTAATAAGCCATTCATACCTGGCAATCAGACTGATTACAAATGAAAATAAAATGGTCTATACCTAATTTTAATATAATTGAGGCCTAGTGGATGACATATTTACCAGTGCTTGTTGTTACTGATATAACATTTTCTAACTGAAATTCTGTTTGGTGTGACCTTAGCAAATATTTCAGACATAATTTATAAAGTTGGTCAGTATCCTACCACTACTATGATCTTTAAGCATTATTTGAATAAATGATGCTCAATATTTCCCTTTAACATTATTTGAAAAAAATATAAATTTTTACTTCTGCACTAAGGTAAATAAAACATAGTCCTCACACATCAGTGATGTCAGCGGCTCTTTGTGTGTTGTTGATTTGGACTCATGTTGTTATAAGGGAGGGTTAATGGACCAGACAGACAGAGCAGCAGTTTCTTATCAGAGGGGCTTTGCTAGGTTTTGGGGGCTTTAGCTCATGCTGTTACTGGGGTAACCTCCGGCAAAAACATGCAGGCAATCGCATATAAAAATAGGCTTACACAATTTTCTCTGACAAGAGAAAATGCTCCTTCCAATTGAACATTATTGATTGACCTGTATTTCAAGAAGAATTCAAATCTAATTTTGATATTTATTTTTCAAATATTTCTTGAATTACATTTTATTCTTGCATAAATCAGCTCAATGGGGCAGAAGTGTTACAATGGGCCAAATTCAATTTCAACAGGTTCTTTGTATGTCTGTCTCCATCCATGGCTTTTTTTTTTACCGTTTACAGTTACCAGTTTTCCATTGCAGAAAGCAGTACAGTTGAAATTTTTTCTCACTACAAAAGTGTATAAGGAGTGGAGCATGTTATGATAAAGTGATGGCTCTTATTTTGCAGTTTTTATATGGAGGAGGACACCAACAAGATCAAACTCCTTTTCAACAAGTAGCCTAGGCTTTTTTTAAAACTGCAAAATCAAAATGTTCTACAAAGTGGAATGCATCAAGGGTTACAGATAACCTAGCGGGTTATGTCTTGCACATGTTGATTCTTCCACATGTTGAGGCTGTTTCCTTGTGTGTGCACCATCGCCATATCCAGCCTATGACCTAATTACCACATTTTTTCCTCTCTTGGCCTCTCTAAGACTCTATCCACTGTCTTCCTTCCTGTTTAATAATAAGAAGTAAAAGCTCCCCAGAAGTATTGAAATTAAAATAAATGCTGCTATATTAATCAACATAGGTCCTCTGCACCTTATTATCATTATAGCTGTTAATGTTAATATTAGGAAGACCTGTCTGTTTTACAGACAAATATGATAAGGATAGATTTATGGTCTGGGCATCCATAAATGTGTCATTATAATGAATTCTAACTTTGTCTCTGCCCACCTCCCTACTTCCACCCACTCACACCTCCTACACTCAACAGAAATTGCATTATTTAACATAGATTAGAGGAATTAATGTAACTCATTTTAATTGCAGGTCAACTTAATGGTGCCATATTAATCAGCATCAGTCCTCTAAGCCTTAGAACCATTACAGTTGTTAAAGCTGCAATTAGATCAATCTCTTTGTTTTGGTTGTTATTGATTATACCACCATAATAATCACCTTTGCAACCATATAGAGAGGAGGACCCTCTCGAAAACTAGATGCTGCATCTCAAGAGGCTATCCTAAATAAATTCAAATTCATAATTCAATATGAGGTCAAATTAATGGTCAGAGCAAACACAAATTTGTCACTATCATAAATTCTTATTTGAGTCCCTTTGTCTCTGCCCACATTCCTTCATCTGCCCACTTATATCCCTAACATGCTCATGGTGGAGTCATGTTGGATTTGGAAAAATGTATGTTATGTACATGTATAGATATGTAAATATGTATTTTATAAATGAATGTATGCATATATTAATCTATATATAATTCCAAAATAAGGAGTATGGCTTTAACCTGCCCTACAGTAACGTCAATTGTCTTGAGAAAACATTTGCTATGATTTGGCACTGTAAAAACAAAGATTGATTGATTAAATGATTGAAAAGATCTTAAAAAACAGTCAGTGGCGTGTAAATGGGCTTGAAATGGGCATGAATGTGTTAGTTGATACTGGTGGATAACCAACATAGAAACTCTGAACCATCAGTAAGTGAATTTGAGAGCAAATGGGTGTGAATAGGTAAGTGTAACCTGTGGTGTAAAGCAGCTTTTAGTGGTCAAAGACTAGAAAAGCGCTATATAAGCTCAAGTCCATTTACCATTTACATGTAGACTGAAGGAGCCACATTGACTGGATGCACATGAAATGAAAATAAAAAGCCAAAACATGTATTGTGTTTCGTTAGACACTCATTCTCCATTGCAAGATATAATACATTTATTTCTGGACTACTATCACATATGCCTGAGGGGGCAACAGGGTGATGTGTGTCCATTACATCAAATTTATTTGCGATATGTGTCAGTGTGTCAGAGCAACCACGTTACCCCTATATGTGTATTCTTGGGCAACAACTGAGTGTTAAGACCTTGGATTTGCTCAAAATTTTAGTTAAATATGGGGGAGTTGTACAAATAATCAAAATTGTGCCATTGATAGAGTTAAGTCATCGTCTTTAAAATGTTTGCATAAAACTAAACAGAAATATGTGTTCAATGCAGAGCAGACAGCTGAGCTAATTTAGCAGTGTCTTTGGTATCTGCAGAAGTGTTTACAGAGCAGGTCACATATTTGAGGGTAGGGTGGAGTGCACCTTCTCACCAACAGTCTGTTTAATTATACTAAGCAAAAAAGGGTTTGTCCTTGTTTTGATATAAGTGTTACTCTGGGTGGTAAGTGTTAGTATGAAAGCCCACATTTAATATGGCAACACAATGTGCATGTCATGATAGAAACATGCTTGTTTTAAAACTGAATAGCAGGACTCACCTGCCATTGAGAGGTTGTTGCTGCTCACACCATTGATCTAGTGGTGAATAGTGGTGAAAACCTTTTACTAAACATAGCTACAAGAAACTGCTGCTTGTAAAAGCTTCTGTTCACTTAAAATGACAATTGGCAGAAATTTAAATTGTGAAATTATGTTCCTATTGTTACTGCATTTGAAAACATCAAAAATATGTGGCCCTCAACAGAAATGTTAGTCCCCTTGAAGAACAGTGATTAAATTCTAAGTATCCTAGTAGAATACCACTATGAATTCTCAGAGGGGTGTTTTCTTAAAAAAATAATTTTCAAAACCTTTTATTTCTCACTACATACAACTATTTCTCTCATAAAATTCATATTTGTGAGCCACAAAAAATGGGAATTTTGTTACCATCAGTGATATGCAGTCAATAGGGAAGAGGCTATAGAGAGGGTCCGGTGGAAAGAAACACCTTACCCTTCATCTATGCCCTGCATGCTTGCATGCTACAGAAGGAAGTTACCTGGGGAAAGTCCTAGTACACCTACTTTTAATTGCCTTTGCCTAGGGGTTAAAGTAAAGTGAATGAAAATGGATAATGTGATGAACAGATGGATGAAAATGTATTTAAAAAAATATTCACGTCATCTCATCCAAACATGATCAAAGTCAACATTGATCTAGTAAGAACACAGGAGTTTATTTTAATGTATTTCCCAATGTACAGAAAATGTTTTGAAAGCTTTCTGAAAACTAAACAAGGCTGTACATTAAGGATGACTGAACTCATAAATTTCACATACGGAAAAGTAATTTATTTAAAACACACTGTACAGGTCTAGGTACACAATGAATGGCTGAAGAGTCATGGTACAACAAATTCCTTCACAAAACTTGTTGTCAATGGCACCACCCAGACCAACAATGTATCTGAAGCTGCATGTGTCATACTTGTCATACCTGTTGTGACCCACCTCCTCCTGGTAATTCAACTCTAGTGACAACTGACACACCTTGACTCTGTCATGGTCACACCTCCCTGGGGAATGTGGACTATGTGCCTAACAAAGGCATGAATACACCTCTGTTTTTCCTGTGTCATATCTGAACACATTCAACTGCATATTATCTCTGCAACATTTGACCCTGACATTTTAAACATTTCTGAGCTCCTGAGAGAATTCAGTGTCACATAAAAATGCTTTGATGAAGCTTATTTTACTTTTTGATGGTACACAGAAACATGTGTGTGTCAGTTGCTGAATGGTTTAAGTGAAATAATATCAATTGATCAAGGTCAAATGTAAGCCTAATGTAAAGCTTTTCCAGACAGGGTGACAGAGAGCTCAGCCTCATTTTTTTTTTTACAGGTACGGAAATGTTTCCATTTTTAAATCGATAAGATACAACCAAAAGAACCAGGCTGTGTGCATTTTGCTCTCACGAGAACCTATCCAGTTAAATTATGATAGTCTTTTATCTTCTCTCAGGTATGTTTATTTTTATGGAAATCATATAACCTAATATGCACACAACAGCAATGTCCTGCAGTTATATTACATTCCGGAAAGTGTTAGGAAGTTTGACTGCAGTTGGTATGAAAGACCTGCAGTAGCGCTCCTTCCTGCACAATGGAAGAACCAATGAAGCATTCTGCTGCTGAAGGAGCTGCTCAGTACCCCCGCAGTGGCATGTTGTGGGTGGGAAGGACTGTCCTTGATAGGAAGGGTAGCAGAATGCTTTGGAGAGTTTAGGATGCTGGCTGTTCAGTGGTGAGCTGAATGAGGGAATCAGATCTATTGAAGAACAGATTCAACTTGTCTCAGCAGTGGGTAATCTTAACTTGAGCAATGTTCTGTTAGCTTAGTGTCAGAGAGGAAAGCAGAAAAGCACACACTAATTTATTATACACTGCTGACACTAGACTGTTAATAGCTCGTGAAAAATTTTGTTTTGAACTTGCAGTTATGTATGAGAATCTTTTTCACGCCAGCGCTTTTTGTGTGAGGCACACTATTGTGCTTAAAGTTGCCATGTCGTGCCCATCCTGTGGATTTCAAACTTGGGATGTTACAAATCAGGGCCAAAACTTGTACTCATATCCAGTTAAAGCAAGAAAAACTGTTCTAAAAATCTCTTCACTGCACCACACTCATGGACATACCTTCCTATCCCTATCCAGTACTGACTAAGTTACACATTAAGTGAAACTGGAGTGTAGAGGAGGGAGAAAAAGGGGACTGCAGCCAGGAGTATTGTTTGACTGTGCATGTTTGTGTAAACAGGTCTGTGTATATGTTTGTGGCAAGTGGCAAGCCCCTTAAAAAGTATATTTGTGCCAGGGTCAATGTTGATTATATTCTGTCACTGAATCATTGTAAAGGACACCTTTAATGAATCAGTGTTCTTTCCCTTTGACAGTAGGGTAAGGACAAGGAGACGGTTTTGTAGAAAAGGTCATATTGATAAATGTAATAAATCAACATAAATGAGAATTTATTTTAACTGTGTTAACAACTGCTAACAAATTTAACATATCTGAGATGCTACATTTCTTTCCATTACCACAAGTAGACACAAATGTGGTTAAGCGAACATGGTTATAATCTTATGACCTTTCTTTTCCCTTCAATTGTTCTGTGTACCACCTTACGTAACACACACTGAAGACCCAAATTAGAGGTAATAGTTCAGTGTATCATCTTGTTTTCCCAAAAATGTTTTGTTCCCCCATATAAGCAGCATTTCCTTAATTATTGGTGCCCCTCAGCTTGCAAGTGACAATTCTGAGGATAAGATGGAAAAAATGTGTTTAAGCGAGATCACTGTCTTTCCTTGGGTCCTTGGTATTGATTGTTTTAGACAGTAAAATACTTCCACAGTGTCAGGGTTATTTAGTTTCTGGTCAGTGGTTAGTATGGCATATACCTGGCTCACAAATAGTCAAACGTTGGCACTGCAGTGACCCGGGACACTTGGCTAGAACTTCTTTTACCAAAAAAACATGTTACTTTTGCCAGAAAGAAGAAGGTGCATTATTGTCTGGGCCTTCAATTACCTAAGTAGTAACAGCAATGCCATTGTTACCTGTACTGCTGCTGCTGGCACAGGGGAAGCTACAATCACAGAGGTGAGTTCTCTGATGGGTCCAGCCCAAACCTCTTCTTCTGTATCCTGATCTGTATTTCAGACCATAGAACTGAGGGTCATGAGGTGTTGAAAAAAGGGTAGAACTTTGAAGAAATACAATGCATTTGACTTTGCCACAGTTGATAGCAAAAACTTTTGACGTGCTTATAGTGCTGCAGTCAACTTTAGACCTTAGGAACATTTATTAATCATACCTCTGGCCTTCAGTGTTTTAGGTAGTCTGAAAAAATAAAGACAGGCCATCTAGCTGATTACTGAGATGGGCTTGGCACCCTTGGAATAAAAAAACAATTCTATGTATCAAGCTGGTTTTAACGTTGTCAAATAATCTAAAAAAACAACCACAATAAGACCAAATGTAACATGTACCTCTGTGTGCTAAGGCAATGTGCCAGTCCCTGCTGATGGTTCATTGATGCTTTGGCTCCTGATCAGAATGCTGTTTTACCAGTTAAACTGTCCTGCAAGACATTCCAGTCAGGGTACAGCTTTTGGATCAGCCCCCTGACTACACCAAACTGGAATGTTTCATTTGTTGTCACGTACAGACTATATCTGCTACATCAGCTTTAGAATTACTTGCCAATTTAAAAGACACAGATCAACCATGGAACATGTTTAATTTTCCTGGGCATACTTTTCATTAATGGATGATGAGGGTCCACTCCAATAGTTATACATGAAAATACGAGTAAAAAAAAAAAGAAATCCGCTTTAAAAAAAAAAAAAAAACTAGTCCCTCTAAGTATTAGAGCTGTGCACAAGACCAATCACAGGGTTTTTAATACAGAAGTATCAACACTGGCTTGTACATATTTAACATCAATTTTAATATCAATAAAAAATGATTTTTGATTAATTCACTTCATAAATCAAAATTGTCAAGATTGGGATTGCATTCCAAATATATTTTTTTTCTTATAAATAAACACTATCAATATCAGGGGTCTCTGCCACATAGAAGCCATTGTCAAATAGCAAATCAGTTCAAACATGTAAGGTTTTAGGTCTATTCTGAGCTAATTTTTTTTTATTATTGTTTGCATGATGTTAATGTTTAAGCTGTTAACAGAGTGATCAGTCATTATCCTATCAAAGAAACTGTTTCTCAACCAGCTATCAGTAATGGAATGCAGTAGAGATATGTTGAGCAGGGGGGCTGTAACCTGCATTGTAAAAAAAGAAAAAAAACTGTAAAAATACAGTAAAAAAGCCCTGGCAGCAAAGTTTCCAGACTGATAAATAACTGTATCACTAAACCACAGACAAGAACTTTAAAAATACAGAGTAAATTTTAACAGTCAAAATCTATTAAAATATGGTATATTAAAGTTGATAAATGCCCATTATACTGTAAAATAACATACATATAATGTCAAAAAAAAGTTAAAAATCAGACACCCTTAAGCTTAATCTCTGTAATTTTACAGATTTAGAAAAACTGTAAAAAAACAAAACAAAACAAAAAAAAAAAACGGTGAAAGCACTGGCAGCAAAGTTTTCTGACGGATACCGTAAAATTACAGTAAATAACCGTATCACAAAACTACGTACAATACCTGAAAATATACAGAGTCTATTTTTATGGTCAAAATTCATTAAAATATATACATTATAGTTGATCAATGTCCATTATATTGTAAAATAACATACATATTATTCCAAAAAACATTAAAAATCAGATACCCTTCAGGTTAATCTCTGTAATTTAACAGTATTAAGAAAACTGTAAAAAAAAAAAATTAAAAAAAAAACAGTAAAAGCACTGGCAGCAAAGTTGCATTGCAGGTCACATGTACCCATTCACTTCCCATTCACTCATTGATGGTTCAGAGTTTCTATGCTAGTTGTCCATCAGTATCAACTAATACTTTCATGTCCATTTACACACCACCAACGCAGCAGCAAGAACAATTTGGGGTTAAGTCTCTTGTCCAAGGACACATCACCATGAGTCACCTGGAGCTGGGCTCAAACCTACAACCTCCAAGCGCCCTATTCAACTGCGTCACCAACTCATGTGGTATATCAGAATTAATAAATGCCCAGTATACCGTTAAATAACATACATATTATGTCCAAAAACATTAAAATCAAATAGTTTTGAGATTAATCGCTATAGTATCAGGGAATACATTGTTTTTTTTTTTAGGAACCAGCCAAATCTACTTAAAAATACTATTTTTTTCCATTTACAATAACAAAGTTATCACATATAAAAACAAAGTAGGTTCATAAAACTTAAGTATTTATCTATAATTATCATTTTAGAGAATTAGTATATTAAAAAAACAACCATTGGGCAGTGGAAAAACAATCTTAATACATTACAAATACATCAAAAATAGCCACATTTGAGGCAAATCCCTGTAAATTAAGGGTAATTAGTAGTCATTTCATAAAACTGACTTGTCTATCTACACTGATTTGCAGCATATTTGTGGTTTCCCCAAGTAAAAAACCAGCAACAATGACACAATGTATAAACAAAATATGTATTTGGAGGTACGAGCTGTCAACAAGACAGGGGAAGACATGAGGTTAAAATACATGAGGTGATCGGGGTGATTCGACACAGCTGTCTCGTCTTCCCCTGTCTTGTTGCCAGTAGTACTGCGCTTCGTAGTAAAGTGCTACATAAGCTCAAGTCCATTTACCATTTTTAATTTGACTGTAAAAATCGACTCTGTATTTTTATAGTTATTGTACGTATTTTTGTGATACGGTTATTTACTGTAATTTTACGGTATCCATCTGGAAACTTTGCTGCCAGTGCTTTCACTGTTTTTTTTTTTACAGGTTTTTTAAGACTGTAAATTTACAGAGATTAAGCTGAAAGGTATCGGATTTTTAATGTTTCTTGACATTATATGTATGTTATTTTACAGTATATTGGGCATTTATCAACTATAATATACCATATTTTAATAGATTTTGACTGTTAAATTCTACTCTGTATTTTTACAGTTATTGTCTGTAGTTTAGTGATACGGTTATTTACTGTAATTTTACGGAATCGGTCAGGAAACTTTGCTGCCAGGGCTTTCACTGTATTTTTACAATTCTTTTTTACAGTGTAGAAAACACTTCAGATTTCTGTAATATGACATGCATTTCTTGACTATCATTATCAAGAAAGATCCGTAAAATTACATCAAATTTTATGTAAAATTACATTCGAATATGATCGATATGTGTTAAATTTTCATTAAAAAACACAATAATAATGTAATATTATATGATTAGCAATTACATGTAATTCTAAAGGTGAATATTTAGATTACTGCTAGCATCTGTTAATTTACAGTTATTGTGCTGTCTTACAGAAAATGGTGGTAAACCCGTAAAAACATACAGAAAATGGTATGTAAAATTACAGTTAAAGACGTAAAAATACAAAACTACAAATTGTCATTAAAAAATAGAATGTTAATGTAATATTAAACTACGTTTATTTAACTGTAATTTTAAAAACAAAACCTAAAACTACTGGAAAAAATCTATAAAACTATTAGCATATCATTGTTTTATTGGAAAACAGAAAAAATGTGTAAAACATTACAGAACATTTCCTGTAAAACTAAGTTGTTTTTTTTTACAGTGTGTGCATATCACAGTAGACTAACAGCACAAACACAAGAGAAGGGCTACTTTATAAAAGACAGGCTTTGGCACATTTTTAGGTATTTTTTTAATAAATAAAATAATTTCAATGTTTTACTTTGTGTCCTCTGTTTATTGGAACCAAATTGTAAATGATCTTTTAAGCTATTCATGATCATAAATGTGTTGTTTTATGTTTGTTTATATATTAATCCTGGGAGTAATCCCCAGAAGTAAGGTAATTATTTGTTTGATTACGTTACATTAAAACGGGACTTTTATTTTGAAAGGCTACTCGCCTGCACGCACCAGCATCCGGGTGTTCCATGCTACCGTACCGGCATTGTGAGAAGCGTGTCTGACGGACTTAAAGGTGTTGAAGGTGTTAAAGGTTAAATAAGCTCCTGGCTGATATGGGCACAAGGTTGGTTAATGTTTTGTGTCATGTTATGCATGGTGCCGAGTTAAAATGCGGTGCTGTTATTGAATTTATATGATGTTTTTATACGGTGTTTTGGTTAGCCGTATGCTAATTAGCGTTGGCGTAGTCACTCCAGCAGTCCAGAGAAGAGAGTAGACTAAAGATGCACATTGATTTATAAAAAATAACATGTAAATAATTTCATCTGAAGCTAAAAATGATTTAAATATGTATCACTTAGTTAGAGATTGTCATGTTTAAAAAGAGAAAAAGGGTGATAATTCATTATTGTGCATTTGATATTAGCAGCTAAAAAAGGTTTATTTTCATTGTGTGTATAGGATAAAATGCAGTTCATTGTAAAGAGAGATACTTGTATTTTTATTTTTGGTTCTTTTCTTTAGCTCTTACAGTGTTTACAGTGTTCACGGTGTGTACAAGGGTACATGAAGGTTACAGAAATAAATGCTGGAAACATCAGTTTGAGAGTCCGACCATCAATTGGCCAGGGATGCTTCAGTAAGAGCTTCACCTGATCAGTCTCCCCACGCCATTGGCTAAGGATAACTACAGAGTGACTTGATGTGATGGTCAAAGGTTGTGGCACCCACTCACAAAAATGGAAGCATCAGAGAACCCATCTCCATAGGACAGAGATTCTCATCAGACTACAGATAATGACCAGACTACGGATAAGGACAGCGAAGAGGGGGAACCTCGTCTCACTGGTCGTCTACGGAAACCAACGGAGAGGATGCTTACATTTCAGAAAGAGGAGGCTCACAAAAAGGAGAAAAAGCTGATTTAGGTCTATGAACAGTGGAAAACTCAGGCACGTATGTCTAGAGAACAGTTAAAGTCAGCCATTACCGAGAGCGAAATTGCAACTCTTATAGACACACTTGAAAAAGTAAAGGATGATGTTATTAACATATACACAGAAATCAGAGCTCACCTTACGCCATCCAGTGAGACAAGACGTCGCGTTGATGCCTGTGAGGCAGTGACAAGGGACATTGTTAAGATTGGTTATGAGAGGATAGCAGGCATTGATGGGGACTTTGATAGTGAAGCAGTAAAGCAACGTCTTCGTGAGCTGCTTAAAAGAGACTATGCTCGCTCCATCTATGGATCTACAGCTTCACGTTCTAGTTCACACTCTAGTAAAAGTCCCGGCTTACACTCTACAAACTCTGTCATAGCAGCAAAAAGGGCAGATGCTGCAGCAGAATTAGCAGCAAAGGAAGCAGAGTATGAAGTGTTACTGGAGGAGGAAAGACAAAGAGAGAGGATTCAACTCCTAGAGAAACAACAAAGGAAAGAACTTGAAGCTCAAAAACGTGAACTGGAAAGATTAAAGGTAGAAAAGGATATCAGAGCTGCAAGAGCTAGGTTTGCAACCTATAACCAGGAAGTGGTGCAAAAAGCTAGTGTTCACTCTACTGATCATAACACAAGAGAACAACAGCAAATGTCTCCTCGACAACAGGTGTGTCCAGCTCTCATTCAGCAGCCCACCAACATTACAGTGGCAGCATCACCTCCACCAACAGATGTAAGTTATCTGGCTCAAGCAGTCCAAGACAGCATAGCTCTGAACAGGCTCCCAATGCCAGAACCGTCTGTGTTTACTGGTGACCCCATCCAGTTTATTGAGTGGAAGGCTTCCTTCACATCGCTCATAGATAAAAGGAATATTTCTTCAGCAGACAAATTGCATTATTTGAAAAAATATGTAGGAGGTCCAGCTCGAAAGACACTTGATGGCATATTTTTTAGAGATGACGAAGAGGCCTACAAAGACGCATTGAACCGTCTTAACCAAAGGTATGGTCAACCCTTTGTAATACAGAGAGCATTTCGAGAAAAACTTGCACATAGGCCAAAGATCCATCCCAAAGATGCTGAAGGACTTAGAGCATTCGCTGACTTCCTACACTCATGTCAAGAAGTCATGCCTCATGTGAAGGGTCTTGACATTTTGAACGATCGCGAAGAGAATCAGAAACTGGTCCAAAAGTTACCTGACTGGACAGCATCACAGTGGAACCGTAAGGTCACTCAAGTCATGAAAGATGAACAGGAGTTTCCTAACTTCAAGGATTTTGTCGTCTTCATCGTAAAGGAGGCAGAGATTGCATGTAATCCTATTACCTCATTCCACACTCTACGGTGTTTTGGTTAGCCGAATGCTAGTTAGCGTTGGCGTAGTCACTCCA
This sequence comes from Cetoscarus ocellatus, assembly GCA_037902135.1. Classification (NCBI taxonomy): domain Eukaryota; kingdom Metazoa; phylum Chordata; class Actinopteri; order Labriformes; family Labridae; genus Cetoscarus; species Cetoscarus ocellatus. The sequence goes on from JBAMNC010001671.1 coordinate 798,647, forward strand.
GCAGTCCAGAGAAGAGAGTAGACTAAAGATGCACATTGATTTATAAAAAATAACATGTAAATAATTTCATCTGAAGCTAAAAATGATTTAAATATGTATCACTTAGTTAGAGATTGTCATGTTTAAAAAGGGAAAAAGGGTGATAATTCATTATTGTGCATTTGATATTAGCAGCTAAAAAAGGTTTATTTTCATTGTGTGTATAGGATAAAATGCAGTTCATTGTAAAGAGAGATACTTATATGTTTATTTTTGGTTCTTTTCTTTAGCTCTTACAGTGTTTACAGTGTTCACGGTGTGTACAAGGGTACATGAAGGTTACAGAAATAAATGCTGGAAACATCAGTTTGAGAGTCCGACCATCAATTGGCCAGGGATGCTACACAAATGTCAATTGATATATTTTCAGTTTGGTCATGTCCAAAAAAATGCCTATATGATCATCACTAACTGAATAAATATCCACAAGATAAAATGCTTTCTCACGTATACTAGATGTTGTTGTTTTTGGATGGGAGGGAGTAAAACTTTCACTGTGAAATGCAGATCAGCAATCTTCATGAAAACCTAAACTTTCCCTGTCCATCTTTCCTGGCATTTGCTCAGTTCTTTCCAGAGTTTAATCTTGAACTACCAAAGATATATTTGAGAAGGAATTTTGCTTGTGTCTTGTTGTAATTTTCTCTGTCTTTGCGTCTTCTGCTAACCCAGAACCAAGTGATGCTGAATAACAGCCTCCAACATATTCTGTCATTAGCAAGATGGTATTGCTTTCTGTTTAGGTCCTGGCAGAAAAATCAGACAGGTGGCCAACAGCATGCCCTCTGCTCCAGCCATGCAATCAGCCTCACTAGATCTGGAGAGAGCATAAGATAAGATATTCCTTTATTAGTCCCACAGGGGGAAATTCCAAAAATATACAGCAGCTGCAGGATACAAGAGAAATATAAGAAGTGACAATTTCACCTAAGTGGAGAAGAAGGTCAGAGCCGCTGTGACTTTTGCAGCAACTGGGAGAGCACAGGGGCCAACGGGCCGTGCATCAGAGGCCACGATGCGCATCACCGTGTGGACCACCTCGCGGGACAGATGTAATCTGTTTCTGTGTCATAAATAGGAGTACAAAATTAAGTGACAATTACATTTAAACACAGCAGCAGGCTAATCCATTCACCATGCTTGTGATTCACCTGCATCCCTGGTCTGTCATCGCCAAATAGCAGAACCTTTGGTGAAATACTCTCTCCCGGTACCTCCTCCTCCTCCTCCTCCTTGCAATAATGTACTCCATCTTTTTAGATCACGTTAAGAATGAAGATTAAAACAGAGAAATATAGGCAATCACAGGTAAATCCTTAAGACACCGAGTGACTTACATTTATTCAGCGAGCGTCTCTGTCTTTTTTCTTTTCTTTTGAATTTAATGAGATGAGAGAAGCCGGATACTCCATATCAGATGATGTGGCTGTTTGTGGTTGGCTTGAGAGATGTGAACCTGTTAGTTTGCATCAATCTTCCAGCTGCCGTCAGGTTAAGTTTCCATTATTACAAACATCTTTGATCCGACATCAGATGTGATGCGACCATATAGATACAAATGTATATGCTGGTTCAGATGGTTACATTAAATAGTGGTTGCTGTGATTGTTTATTGCATTGAAATGTGCCTGACACTCTGGATACCTGCCTGTGAGGTTTTGGTGACGTGTGCACACTGTGTGCCTGTCAGCCAAATTACCACTGCAGGGGGTGCGCCGAGAATAGACCAGGTCGGAGCTGGCAAGCTTTCAGCGCACCTTCCGCGTGGTTTTTTGGCACGAAATTGTCAGTGCGCCAAGCTGAATGTTTCGACACCTCCCCCTGGTGCGCCGTCACACCCATCTCGGCGCAGCCGGTCTACCAAATTGCCAAATTGGCTGCGCACAGCGGTGCATCGGACAAAATTACCACTGCGCGGGCTGCGCCACCCTGCGCTGCGCCAGGAAATTAGGGCCTATTGTCTAGAGCTACTTAAGACAGTCATGCCAAAGTATCTCACAGATGACTGCAATTTTACTGAACTGTTTAAAAAAAATGTCAGCCTTTATGCAATGCCCCTGAGAGTTTCAGTATTTACCGGAGTTACTGATGAGCTGTGTGAGCCTCAATCTCTCACTCCTAAGGTCAAACTGTTGCATAAAGATGCTGCTGCTGCTGTCATCATTCCGGTATCCAGTTTGGCTGTTTCATCTTAAATGCCCTCTGACTATCTCAAACATGGCTACTTTTATTGTGACAAATTTATGGGAAACCGAATTTGTTTGTCATCTAACTTGACATTGCTTTAACAGAGAGACAACCAGAGTTATTAGTGGGGCAGCTTAGCTAGAAATTCCATAACAGTTGTTCATTTTGTGATACAAGCATGACATTTGGTACAGTTATAGCCAAAGGCATTCCCAAAAGATGTGGATATGGAGGCATCAAGACTTTTCAACATGGCGCCCATGGCAGCCATTTTTCAAAATGGCCACCAATGATAACCGTTTTCTCATCAATTTTCCTATCAAGGATGGATATTTACTGATATTAAGGACCTAATTAGTTTAATTTGTCTACCATACCAGAGAGGGTGGAGGTTCGGTAAGAAATTGGCAGGGCTTAGATCAGAAATGGGTGTGTCTTAAACAGGGGTTGTTACCCCTGCCAAGGAGGTTATGTTTTTGCTGGCGTTTATCTGTCTGTCTGTTTGTTTGTCTGTGTTCAAAATAACTTGAAAAGTTATGAACGGGTTTGGATGAAAATTTCAGGAATTGTCGGAAATGGGATATGGAAGAACTGATTAAATTTTGGGGGTGATCCGGATCACCATCTGGATCCAGGAATTTTTTTGGTGTGAATCTAAATATGAAGGGAATTGTGGCGCTTGGCGGCACAAGGTCTGTGGTCTCCGAGTGCTTTTCTAGTTTTATTTTTGCAATTTCATATGACACATAAATATTTAAAAGATGAAATGGAAATTGAGTTTGAGGTTGTTGTTTTTGTTCAAGAGTAAAAACTTTTTACAATTCACACTAAGTTTTACATAAACTTGAACTTGAAATAACCTTTAGTGAATCAATGAAAACGTCTTATTTTTTTTAAATAGTTTTCTTCAGAGAGGGACAGAAAAGGAGAGTGAGGAGAATGAGGTGTTTTTTTAAGTGATGTATAAATTTGGGGTTAAAAATGAAAAGAGAGGCAAAGCGCTTCTGTCTGTCAGAGCAGTCTATTCAACTGTATCCACTTCCCTTGTCTGTTCACCTGGACTGAAAAGGACATGTCAATGCCTCTGCCTTGTCTTCTTGGCATATAATATAGAGCTTCCAGTCAGTCTTAGCTGTCCAAGAAGTTGATGGTCTTTGACCATCAAGATGCACAAGTTTGAAGTACTTCAACAATTTTATCGACATTGTCTAACAGTATAGGCCGAGGGGTTATCTTTTTACCACCTTACCACAGAAACACACATTCAGATAGGGAATACTACTAAGTTCAGATGTAAAAACTGACCTACACCTAGCCTGATCGTTCATCCAATGCCATTTAATTCCTGTGCAATCTATTCACCATCCGAGTAACTACATGAAGTCATGTAAAGCCCTGTTACCCTTGGCTTGGCTCTCCCGTGCTGGCACTTCCTGTCAATTCAGGTGCAGCTATCCAACTACATCTAAATATGCATGATATCAACTAGATGTGGGACTAACACTAGAAAGCATTTAGGAAACTAAACTTTGCTACTACTAAACTGTCACTAAAAGGAGTAGATTGATAATGACTACAGAAATAATGATATTAATGGCTAATGTATTTAGCTGACACTGAACCTTGTGCTGAGTTTCACAGCAGTGGTGTCACCAGTGTGCCCTGGCTGTGCGTCGACATCCACTCTATTACATTGTCTGTAACACATGACTACTGTCACAATAATCATTCTTCATTTTTTTTTTTATTCTTCATCATCCTTTATTATCATCTCTGATAAGAAAATTGATGAGAAAACGGTTATCATTAGTGGCCATTTTGAAAAATGGCTGCCATGGGCACCATTGTGAAAATTCAGGATGCCTCCATTTCCAGTCGTCTTTGGAATGCCTTTGGCTATAACTGTACCAAATATCATGCTTGTATTACAAAGTGAACAATTATTGTGGTTATCTCCTCCACTACATATGACACCATGAGATACAATACACCAAAGTAGCAGCACATTTCCTTTTTTCATGTTGGGGGAAAATAGTAATGTCCCCTCAAACTGGCATTTATGACAAAGACACAAGCAGAATGTTGACCCAAATTATCAACAAGTAAAATGTGGTGTGAGAATGTTAGGATGTAAATATAAAAACTAAATATTTACTCAGACCCTTAGAAACCTGGTGTTGTGCATTGGTTATAATTACAGTCATAAAACATGGTCCCCTTTAGTGACACGACAAGATGCAATGTAGAAAAAAATAAAGTTTTAAGCAACTGAAATTAAAATAGGCATTTTCCCATTTAACTTTGAGTCTTTTATTTATTTTTTTTAAAGCTTTGCAGGCATTGACAAGCAAGATTTTCTATTACTGTAAATATAAACCTGTTACACTTTAATTGAATACCAGCTTAGACTTTTGCTGACTCCAACTGCTTCACCCTACTTAAGCAATACCACATTTTAACATGAGTTGTTATTTTTGAAAAAAACTTGATCTAATAGCAGCTTGAATAAAACTTCAAATAATAACCATTTCATAATAACTATTGATGTAAATGATGACATGAGAATGATCTCTTTATCCATGGAAAGTACAGTGCTCATGAACCTTACTGTTTTTTGCCTGCCCAACACAAATTTCTTTCTTTCCACTATAACTCTTGCTTTATGTTGCAAAGTGAGTAACCTGACAGTGTTAAGAACAGAACGTAAGCCACTTTGTAAAACAAACTTTCACCAAAACATGTCAGAAGTGGATCAAAAATATCCTTTCTAGTTTGTAGTGTTATTATTTGTTTTCCATTTAATAAGGAAATACAGAAAATATCTGATAGAATGCCACTGAGGATGTTAGCACCTATGCTAATCTCTGTACCAGCAGTTACTTCCTGCTGTGGTCTTGCTCATAACCCCCACCTCTTCCTGCAAAAAGAAATGCTGATTTGGCTGCTCACAATCCCTGTAGATTGGGGCTTGGGAGATGAATCTGTCTATTACAGACATTGAATCAGGCGGATCCGGCTGCTGTGCAAGGTTACAAAGTGAGGCGCTCATTGTGGATTCATGTTGGGTCTGGATTCATTCCAAAACATGACACAAAAACAAAAGTATGTCTTAGATCCACCCTTTTGTGAAATGTCTTAGATAACATTTGCTATGATTTGGCACTATACAAATAAAGATTGATTGACTGTCTTTGTTTGAAAGAAAACACCTTTGTATTCTATCTTAGTATTCCGTTTGATGCATGTTATACTGACTTTTCACATACAATGGGAGGAGTAGTAGAACAGGAGAAAACTCAATACTGTCCTAAAACAGACATGGGGACATGTATGTACACACACAGATCCACACACACACACCTACACACACACACACAGACACCCCTACACACACACACACACACACCCCCACACACACACAAACACCCACACACCCATACACACACATGCCATTGTTTGGGCTCACTATACCATGACTGGCTGTCCCTTGGTTCCTTCCATCTGATTGCAGCCTTCCCTTCCAAGGTTAAGAGGTCATAGCACTAGAGAGAGATTGACTCTGTTTGAGAGGAATGTTCCACCACAGAAAGTCCTCCAAAAGGTTCTATTAAATGAGTTAAATTCCTTGTGCTCATTCAAGTCACGTTTAAAAACAATATTCCTTTCATATTGCAGTTTTCTCTTGAACAGAACAGGATGTTCAAACTACCACTACCCTCTAAAATAATGAAAGAGGTGGCAATTTGACCATGCACAATCTGGTGAGAGTGTGAAACTGAAGTCAAGTTTAAGGAAAAGATATTGTAGTGGGATTCATATGTTTAAATATACTTCCATAATATGGTAGAGTCCTCCCAAAAGCACGCATTTCATGCATTTGCATGAAGTCATTTTGTAGCTTGGTTTTGTTGATGTATAGATTTCATTTCTTCTACAGTTAGGGGTCAGCTTCACCAAAAAATATTTTATACAGTTACACACCTTAATCTGACGGAAACAAGGGCTGACACACACGACATTTAAATAATAGGACTCATTCAGTCTGACTGGTTTAGTTGGTGCCACACCCTCAGCTACAAAGCAACTCACCCTCTTTTGCCCAAGAAACACAAACACAAAAAGACAGACACACAGAGATGCACAAAGACACAAATAAGGATAGGACACGTTTAACAACAACATAACTGGGTAAAAAATCCTAAACAGTAGGGTGCACAAGGTTTTACAAGGCACCTGTAGGATGTCATACCCCTATGATGTCTGCACAAATACTGTACGTGTTAAATTTGAGCTCTTGTTACATACAAGGTACATAGTAAATGCACTTGAATTTCTCATTATCTGACAAGACAAAGTTTTTTATTCTATTTTTTTTACCAAAAGTCACACTTATCTGTTCGGACCACATTTGCACACATTCCGATAAGGTTGTTTTCAATGTGTCCAAATTAACTAATCAAATTCACATGCGTTTATCATTAAAACTGAAATAAAATCAAGTCAGGGTTAAATTCTTCAACCATGGACTCTTTACATGTGACTGCAGGAATTGGGGCTGAACCACTGACTTAAAAAGACAACTAACTCTAGAGCAGCCTTGACTCTGTCACGCAAGCAGTTGAACCATTTTTCTTCTGTTATTACAAATTTGATTCTAATATTTTTTCTTACCTCTTAACTACAATGTTCTTTTAACTTTGATTGATTTTTGGATTATTATATACAGGAATGGATAATAAGCATATGAAAATATCTGAAATAGAATTTTTTCTAATTAGTAGATTTACATTTTTAATTTGGAGATAGTGCTGTACTTTGCTCAGGCCTAAATTGCAAATTTTATCAGATTAAAAATTAAAATTATATTGTAACATGAAAGAGAATGGTTAATGCAAAATTTGTTGTGGCATTTCAACCTGTTTAATGGTCAGCCTTTCATTGATCATCCTGGTGAGGGATTCATAATTTTATGTTGTTTTGTGTCTTGTACAGAAATAAAAGATCATATTTAGATTTTAGCCCAGCCATCTAAAATATAGGCTGCTCTGGATCATTGGCCTGCTGCTTTTGAGCTACATAGCTAATATTTGAACCTTTTATTTATTTCCGTTTAACTATCTTTACAGTTTCTTTTGAAATAAGCATTCTATTAAACTACATGTAAGTTCCTGCAAAATATAAGTCACACATATTATTTCCAGCACAGATGACCTTCTTCTGTGGACCTCCCTGATTCTAACTGCTTCATCTTAAATCAGCCAACATCAGCAACAAAAAAAAATAACATCAATTCTCATTTTTTAAACCATTGGAGCTAATTTACTAGCAGCTTAAATAAAAGGCACTGTGGCCAATACCAGTGCTCTCCATTTTGGAATTATTATTGCTGTTCAGGTGCTTTATGAATAAAGTTGAGTTGAGTTGAGTTAATGCTGGAACAAACTCTCTGTCCATGGCTGTTAATACTACTATGATAACTTCCTTTCCTAGAGAATGACACATATAAACTAATGGTTTGGGCAGCTTTAAAATTATCTTCATTATTTTTCGTTTGGTCTGCATCGCTCCCTGTCCACTCACTCTCTCAACACAGCTTGGACAGATGGCAGTCTAATTTGAGTCTGGTTCTGCTCAGGAGTTCCTGCCGGTCTTTTTTCTTGTCACTTTTGCTAAATGTTGCAAAATTCTGTGCTAATGGGGGGTTTCATTGGGTCTGAATTGATCAAATAAAATTCATCTTAAAAATGCAGAAAATGGCTTGTACCCTTTCTTTGTAAAATGTCTTGAGATAACATTTGTTTAGCACTGTACAAATAGATTGATTGTGGCTGCTCAGAAGTGCACAGGCCTACCTAAGTAAATATGAAGCAGATAACTCTTTCCTTTCTGAGTGTGTAGGAAAGATATGAAGTAATTTAAACTATCGACCCTGTAGAAATACATTACAATTAAAGTAGCTGTACTTTTACAAAGATTTAGTATTACAGGCTCCATCCTGGATCATATGAGAGAGGGTGTGTGCTTGTAAATTCCTGAGAGGTTCGATAAAGGGGCGGGGCCTGTCTCTGTGGCCCCTCCTGTTTTCAGCTGACTGACAGGTACGGTCGACCTCACAGCCTTGGTGTGTAAACTAAAAGCAAATGTCCCAGATTAGGAGTCCAGTGTCGCTGGCGGACGAGAGGAGCCTCTAAGTGAGCTTATCTGGCGTATGATTCATTGTCATACATACTGCGGGGCTATTTGGACGGACAGACACACAGCTGAGGTTCACCTGTCTTCAAGGATTGTTTTCCTCATCGGCAGCCGCTGACAGGTGATCTGTCACCATGTTTAAGAGAAAGAGCAGGTCCACCGCTATAACACAGCCCAAACCAGCGTAAGTAGCAACATTTATTGAAATTCTCTTAGCACTTTGGCTGTTGAGTCCTACGGAGAGGTTTTTGTCATAGGAAGAGTCTTGCCTCTGGTGTGCATTGATATATGGAACACCATTCAAAGACTGTAAAGTGACCTTGCCTTCCTCTGTCTCTGTCACGTAGCTAGCCTACCTTGACGCAGGTTACCTGAGGTTTGAAACGCCACCCAGTCCAATCGGATCCCTGTAGAATTATCTGTTAAAAAAGCGTGTTGCCATCCTCTGCATCATTAATTTTGTACGACCCTAAAACCAAAAGCAAAGTTTGAAGGATCATGGAGCATCATAGGTTAAATTTGCTGATACTCTGGGAATTACAAACGTCTTATTTATTCACCTCCAAAGTCAACGGCCCAAATATATATGTTTATTGAATAAAGATTTATTTTAACTCAGTTTTGTGGTCATGTTTGACTGGCATGGCTAAATATCTGCACATACAACATCAGAACGAGGTGTTCACACGTACAGGACTGCTGAACACACAGTAGCCCTCCAAATGTTGTCGTCATTTTTGGTGTCGATCTGCCGATAATTGTATCCTCTCTGTGCTTTGACGGAATAAGTTTTGGTTAAAATCCCCATGTGTCTAAGACTGAGAGCTCAAAAGTTTTGAAATAGGTTGTATAATGTGTGCTTTAACTAGGGCGTGGTTGATAGGCAGTGCTGTAAAGTGGAAGTAACTGGTTTGATAAGTATTCAATGCAAGAGAGACAATGCTTGAGGATTTTCTTGCAGCCTGCCTCCCCCACAGCATGGAAACACAAAGCCCACACCTAATCACTTTTAGTCCAGTTGTCAAATCTAAAAAACTTAGTTTGAAAATTTAAGGGCTATAGCTTGACTTATTACCTTCTCTTGGCTGCTTATTCACTCTTAAATCAGATATCCCTCCTCAAAGCTCTCTCAAAGTGGAACGCATATAAGGACACTGAAGAGCATAGTGTACCCTACCCTGTCACACCGGTTTTGGGAGGGGGGCGCTAAAGGGCCTCAAAAATAACACCCTTTGGTGTCGAGTAACAAAAAGATTCTTTAATCCGTTGTCAAAATTCTAATCCTTAAGTGAAAGGTGTGGTCACTGTGTCTCTAGTGTTCTTGCTGTCAAGAGGAAAAACATGGCCCTTTCTATCTGCATTGGACCAATGTTTTTTCTACCTTGTGGGTCGTATGCTTTATTCAGTTAAAGGCACTCATTTGAACAGATTATGACCAAGTGATTGTTTTTCATTTGTGCAGCCAATAATTGACTCTCATCAGGTGGCTCAACAAGAATGCCAGTGAAGATAAGTCTCAAAGATTTGAAGTAATTTTCCCTGATAACCACAAACTGACAGGGTTGGAATTCAGTTGATGAAGCTCCACCCTGTTTTGATCTCCTCACGTTGCTCTCCCTGTTCCCCGAGCATGTAAAATAAAGAGGGAGCACCAGAGCTAAACTGGCATCTGGCATGTTGCCAGTCTGGGCCAGTTGAAAGACAGCTTCAAGTTGAAGCATGATATAGGCATCTAAATTCTTAAAGCAGGGGTTGGGTCTGTTTTTGTGAACCAAAATTTACTCAGGTGAAATGCTGGCACTTTTAGTTCCCTTGACTATTTATATACAATTCAATAAAAGAGTCTACTGGACACATTGTGAAGGGTTCTTTGAGTGAAATGTAAAACAAAGAGAAAATAACTTGGGTTGGATTTAAACATGTCTTTATGTCAATCCCATTCAGCATCAATTTGAGGTAAAACATTGGAAACTGAGGCCAGATATTCAAACTGATCATAGGGGGTTTTATTACGCCTTTTGGCAGACAATACAAGGAGTAGCACTCATTATGAAAGTCAACGTGAATACTGATTCAAATTTTAAACATAAAAATATAGAAGATTTCAACACTCTCACAATACCACACACATTTTCACCCATAATTTGCCATAAAAACAGATCAAAACTTTTCCATCTAATCCCTTCCTCCTCCCAATGACTCATGAGAATAAGCAGCAAGGTGTTATAGATGCCAAACATTAAACTCATAGGCCTAACAAATAGAAAATGCCACTGCCATAGATTAATATACATGACTTGCTGATGGGCCAGTGTTTTTACATAGGGCCAATATTGCCATTATCGATGTTAAACTGATGTACTGACGCTGAGAATATCCCAGTTTAAGAGAAAACCCATACATCATTTTCTGAATTGAATATTCTTGATAAATATTTCAGAACATATAGGAAAAATATGCAGCTTTATAGTGGAACATGGTGGGCGGCATAGTAGCGCACAGCAAGAAGGTCACTGGTTCGATCCCCGGGTCGGGCAGTTTGCATGTTCTTCCCGTGCATGCCTGGGTTCTCTCCGGGCACTCTGGAAACAAAAATATCCTCATTAGAGTGATTGGTGACTCTAAATTGCCCTTAGGTATGAGTGTGAGTATGAATGGTTGTCCGTCTCTCTATGTTGCCCTGCAATCAACTGGCGACCGGTTCAGGGTGTAACCCGCCTCTCGCCCATTGACAGCTGGGATAGGCTCCAGCCCCCCGCAACCCCTAAAGGAATAAGCGGTATAGAAAATGAATGAATGAATGAATGAATAGTGGAACATGGAGCTGAGAAAGTAGAGGGTGTGGACTTTGGTGTGATGCTCACTGACAGCAACAGCACTTTAAAGCCACTATGACATAGTGCTGAAGTCTCCTGGTTTCAATTTGACCCTCTCCCTATGGAAACATCTGTGTTCTGTTTCCCAAACTTTTGTGCTGGTGCCAGTTCCTTCCCAGAACAACATAAGCACACCCAAAACACTGAAATAAAGCCAGTGAGCCTCCCTGGAAATGAACAAAATTACGTATTTGTAGCAAAAATACAAGATCTGGTATAAATATGGTTACATTTAATGACTTTTTAATATAAAACACTAAAAAAAACATTAAAAAAACAGGGCAGTAAGGTACCATATATCAGTTCCCAAGAAAAAAAGCCTGCCTTTGGAGGAAAAATCATTTCCCCCAACATGTTCTGCACAAACAGGCATATTTACCATATAAAAAGCACACAAGAAAACAGTACAGGTAACACCATGTTTAGTATCTTTTAGCAATTGGCATATGGCTTTGTTGTCCGCATGCAATTAGTCTTATAAAGACAAACTATCAGTGACAAAAGATACATGCAGTCTAGACAAGAATGTTTTGCATTCACAAGGTCTCTTGGGTTTGACAAACTAAATAAAAAAGGAAAGATAACTGTATATGTTTGGTATTAAGTTCCAACCTGACAGAAATTCCCTTAGGGTGGTTTTCATCATGAGAGGCCTCAGCCAGCAAAGTACAAGCTTCTCCAGCAAATCTCTGCAGTTCAAGTTCAGACTTGTTCTGAATTATTTTACATAAAAAACAGTAGAGGCATTAAGCTTTAAGTAACTGTCTTAACTATGGTGCATTCATGGTGTGTGATCTATAAACAAATGGTTTTGCAAGTATGTGTGAGGAAAGAAAGATAAATGAAGATGGATGATTTTAGATGGCTGACATGAACTCTTTTGCTTTGAGTCTATTTCCAATTAAGCTTCAATCACAAAAGAAAAAACATATGATAATAATACTAACAGTAATAATCAAAAAGAACTTAGACATTTTACTGGATTGAAAGATATGTCAGTGATATATCTCAAGAATGTCTTGTATTTGTTTTGCTCATTGGCTGGCCCTTGGCAGAGGCTTTATTGCCAACTTCTTTTGATCTTTGCTACTAAAAGAATCAATACAGATGCAAGTTGATTTACAGGTCTGTTTAATGGTGCATTATATTCTTACATACTGAGCTGCTCCATGCTTAACATGAGCACTAAAACATGCACTTTGCACAAATCATGATCTTGATAGTTGCCACAGGACATGGACTGGGTGTGTCCAGTTCAAGATATCTTTGTCCTTGATTTGCTGGGCTAGTTGCTTTACTTTTCTTTACTTCAGCTGTATGTTAGCATCTGCAGCTGTGTAGCCAGGTGAATCAGAAATGTATACTCCAGTTCTTCCACTGGTGTGTTGTATTTCTTTACAAAGCCAGGGGCTATCTTGGTATAAAGTCAGAAAATGATGGAAAGCAGTCAAATGATAGTTCATTATTCATTAGTAGCTATCTCTAAACCCTTAACTTTCTCTGTTAGAAACCAGCATGGGACACTCATGTTATTTGTGGATATGATAGCTTCCTGGTTCACCTTTCTGTTTTTCTACTGACAGGGCACCATACTCGGAGCTAGGTGCTCTGATAGAAAAGCTGCAGAAGGATGCTGATAAAGTGGAGAAGAACATAGATGACATTGAGCAGAACCTCAACAAGGTATGAGTATCATGCCATGTCTTTAAAGATATAGATAGTAAAATGTGTCTTAGGAATTAACTGGTGTCCATAACCTACCATTAACACAAAACTATTTTATGTATGAATCCAAATTTTTGAAGGCTTACTTGTTTGGTCAAAATGTGAACTTATTTGAGATGCTTTCCTTTTGTCATAACTCAGCTGTTAATATATTCTTTAATTGGGTTTAATTGCTTGTATTAACTCACTACTTGGTAATTTTTGACAGTTGCCAAAAAAGGGATGATCAATGATTTCTACATGAATTGTTTATTCTAAAGGATGTATGTAAGGTCAATGAGGGGAAGCAGCCACTGTATCAGGATGACACCAACAAGAGAATCCTCTATTGCCTGGAACTGCTGGACAGTCTGGATGAAGAGGCTGTCAAAGCAAAGAACCTCAAACATCCACAGTCTGAGATGATACAAAAAGAGTAAGTATTACTCAGCTCCTTGACTTCCACCTGTAGTTAGAGACATAAAGAAAGTTTTTAATCAGCAATTCTTAGTGAGAGAATCAACAAGCTGCACATAACATAAGTTAGTTTTTTTTAAAAAAATGATCTTAGCAACAAACAGGTATACATTTGCAATAGTTAAGGTAGTTCTAACAAAAGCTTAATATTATATAATATGACCTTCAAATTACCCTTTTATGGTGTGTTTGTGAAAAGTTGTACAATTTCTCGTTCATCTTTTAGCGATCCACATTTCTGAATTTATTGTAGTCCTTGTTTCTGCACATTTTCACAGTCTTATGTCATGATTATTGTGTTGGTTATTGTATAGCTTTGTGGGTCAAAATGCAAGTATAGATTGAAAGATCACCCTTGTTAATAAAATAGAATTGTTATTCTAAAAAACTTCATTGTTAATGTTAATGTGTGTCTTAGCATGAAGCAGCTTCGTGAGAGGGTGAAGAAGCTCAAGGAGGACCACAACCATATCTGCAACCTGAGTTTCACTAAAGGGGAACCCACTATGAACTGGGGAGATGTCATGAAAGAGAAAATGGTAAAAAAAAAACAAAAAAAAAACATTCACTGACAGTCACAATCAGGTTGCTACTGTGGAGCTGCTCCTATAGTCTGTTGTGCAGATTACACCCATGAGTTGTGCATAATGATTAATATTTGGTTTAAAACTGTTAAAGGAAGAAATTAATTACACAAATTAAACAACACATGATGATGCCTTGAGCCAGATTAAGTATATATTGATAGATTTATTAGAATTCATAACATTTTAGGCAAACCTAACAAGCCAATGCGCACACCTTTTGTATTTGAAGTTGATAACATTTCTTTTGAGGTCAGAGATGTTCAAGGAATATGTACTGTTGAATATTATGTTTCAACCTGATATTTCTTCTCCCAACTTTTTGATCATGTTTTCACAGTAACATGGATTGAAACATTCAACATTTTACACGTTACATCAAGTTGAGAGAAAATGATAGATAAGAGATGCAGCCAAGGTCTTTATGCCACACATAGATGGACACAATCAAAAGGCTATTACAGCTCTGCATCCTCTGCATGTTTATGACATGTAGACATGTCACAGGATAAAATATGAGGTGTTAGAGTTCAGCTTGTTTTGCTTCCCCGAAGTGGCTAAATACTTTAATGCATCTAAAAAAAGAATTTACAGATCTAATCTTAAAGAAGAGTGGTTAAATCAGAAGAAACTAGTAGGATTCCTGAAAAGCAAATCTACTATATAGGACCTAAATACCAAGTTTTAAGAGAGGCATTATCCAACAGACAGAGATTTAATTTAATTATTGATTCTGATAAAGTGTACCAAGTGAAGGCCATTGGGTTTAAATTTTACAAATAATTGCCTTCCCAAACATTTCCTGGTCATTTCACAGTAAGAAAGATAAAGTTGATTTTAAAGGAAGCCAGACCAAGCTGTAAAAATGAATTTTGGTAATGCTTTTTCTGTTTTTGCCTCCCTGCCCAGGATACTTTGGACCGCAAAAGCTTTGGTCAAGACCTGCCAAGTGTGGAGAATGAAGTTGAGGATCACAACATCTTCCACAGTGAGGTTGAAGCTCTGGCGCCTCATATTACATGCAGTGGAGACAAGGTACATACCAAAAGAAAGAATTAGGGGAAGAAATGAATACAATTAATCATTTGCAGTGGTATAAAACTGGCAACATTCTTATTTATAATATGCTTACCAAACCATCTTCTGGTTGGCCTTGTTTCTCTTTTTTCTTTTTCTTTTTTTTTTTACAGGAATATGTTAGCGGGCTCCAGATGAAGTACAATAAACTGCTGGTAATGACAGACACTTAAAAACACAAATACAAGATAACCTTCTCATAGGGAATGTTAAAATAAATCCGATGTGCTCACTTCACCTATGAAATTAATCTTCCCAACAATTGTATGCGTATTCAAAGCCTGATGTAATTCTTGTTTTGTGCAGGACTTTTGTAATCTGTTACACAGAGCTCCAATGATAGCTGTAACCTCAAAACTTTAACCAATAAATAAGTTACAAGCTGATTTAGATGGCATCAGGTTTTAGATCAATGTCTATTATTTGTACAAAAAATTATGCCATTAAGAAATAAACTACATGGCTTAAATTTATTGAAACTAATTGGTAGATATGAAAATGTATATTCACAAGCTAGCTGTCAGTGTATCAAAGTCACTAAGTCATCATGCTTGCTTAAAGTTTTCCTTTCCTTTTTTAGGCCTCTTCAAGTGCTCGTCAACGCAACCTGCTAAGCTTACGGGACTACATGCAACGCTGCACCAATGAGCTGTACTGGATGGACCAGCAAGCTGAGGAGAGGATGAACTATGACTGGAGTGACACCAACCTGGACTACCCTACACGCCAGAGGCAGTATGAGGTAGCTAAGGGCCAAAATGGCAAGCTTTACATATTAAGTGGGATTTAGTGCATCCAAGGTTAGAAACATCGTGGAAAACAGAGTATGGTCTATAACTGCACATCTGTCTTACCCTAACAGAACTTCATCAGTAAGTGTTTGGAATCAAAGGAGGCTACTATAACCAAGCTGAATGATGATGGGGAGAAGCTGATTGCTACAGGGCACCCAGGGAAGAATGTGATTGAGGTACATGTGCAAACATACTTCTTCTTGAAGTAATCATTGCTTCAAGAAGACCTGCTTGTTTTCAGTACTGTGCTGATGAAACTGTAATGATGGTAAAAAAAAAACTATTTTAAACTGTTACTGCATAGATTGTGCACTGTCTTTAGCTGAACACACACATACACAAACTCTTTTTGATATAGTATTTGAAACAGAAAACTAAATACTTAGGAATTTTCAAAACAAATCCATCAATCCATCAATAAATGAATCAGTCAATCATCCAGTCAAACAATCTTATTTGTATAGCACCAAAACATAACACATGTTATCTTAAGGCATTTTATTATTATTATTTTTTTATTATTTTTTTTTTTAATTAATATTTATTTATTATTTTAATGTATTAATCAGTGTTGCTAGCTTTTACAAATTGTGTTGAAATTGTCGTAAAATTGTAAAGCACTTCAATGAAATTATTATTATTATTATTTTTTAACACATTTGCTTTTTTTCTAATTCAAATTATTTCAGGCTCATATGGAGGCAGTCCATGCTGACTGGAAGGAGTACCTGAATTTGCTCATCTGTGAGGAAAACCACCTCAAACACATGGAGGAGTACCACAAGGTTTGTCAAAGAGAGATTTACAACCACAAAAATGTTCATATCAAGCAAGGTAACCTCATGAATGTGTGTGAATGTATCCAGTACCAGAAAGAGGCTCGGGACACTCAGGACCTGCTCAAGCGCCTAGACACAGAAGTCAACCAGAAGTACGACCCAGAATTTAAGGATGTCTATCAGATGGAGGGTCTTATCAATGATATGGATGTGAGCATTTCTTTCTTTGACTAAGGATCTCTGACTCATTGCACTGCTACCCCTTTCTACAAGTCTGAATACCATGCCTCCCTCTGTATGTTGTGCATGCGGGTACAGGACCAGGCCAAAGCCATCGACCACTTTGATGATCGAGTACAGGCTCTTCAGAATCGCAGCCTCCAGGTCATGCCTTTGAAGTACCGCAGGGAAACCCCGCAAAAGCTCCTTCCCATTGAGGCTCTATGCGAGTTTGATACAGAAGAGGTATGTAGTAAATGGCAAAAACTTACACTGAAGAGTTAGTTACATTTTTTGTGCCTCTTACATGTTAATTGTTTCCAAAGGAACAGGCTGAAACACATGCAGTGTTAAATGCCATTCGAAGTTTAATAGTTGTATTTATTTGTTTTGGAAAGAAGAACCCTTTACAGAAATTTTTGCAATGGTTAAGACCCTCTACCTAGTAAAAACTGTTTATTATTCAAGTAAAACTGCTGTGTTCATTGTACACGAACATCCTCCCCTGTCACATTGTGAAGCACCTTGCTCTAAATGAACTCTCAGAGAGTGGCTGAAATACAATATATATATTTTAGAGATAACTGACTTATTAGATTGTCTACTGTTTTTCTAAGTTGACCCCCTGGTATTTTGCAATGGGTTGCTTTTGGGGTGGGGGGTGGGGACATTACAACACAATTAGAAATCAACCACAGTAATACTATGATTCAAGACTGACACACCCCAAGCCACCCTGCACCACATACTATTGACAACGTGCTTCATGCTGACAAAACAGGGCCCATAAGAAAACTAACGATATGATTGCTGATTTTAGAATATCTTCATCTCCTCATCTGTGATACCAAAATAATCCAGCCATTGAAACTGTACAAGTGCCCAAGTTTCTGGGTATGATAACTGATGACAGACTGACCTGGACTATTGACTCCAGTGCAAGATTTGCAAAGGCTTAACAACATCATTGTCTCTGAGAAACTCTAATGTGGACGGCACCATGCTAAAATAGCTTTTACAAAAGCTTCTTTAAGGTATGCCAACCATTAGTTTTCAGTGCTGGGAGGTGCATTTTCTCTATAATTTAAGAACAAACTGGAACAGGCTGTTAAATTAGGTACAAAGATAATTACGTTAAAAAGGAGCACTATGCTTTTAGAAATTCATTCCAAAAAATTCAAGGGAAGTCCTCACTGCAGGCTTAACCTATAACATTGTCCTTAGCATGTCAAGTTTGGGAACTCCTGAAATATTCTTAAAAGTGTGTCATTTTACACTGTTAACTGTTAAGCTATTTGAAAAAAAATCACATTGTGGGATCCAGTAAATGTATTTGAAACTGAATCTCAGTTAATTGCCCAGCACTAGAATTGTCTTCTAATTAATTACCTTGTAAGGGTTTAAATTATTATGTGATCAATGAGCATATCACAGCATTTATTTGTTGGGCATGTACAGGGATCGATTAAGCGTGGTGAGAGATACACTTTGCTTCGGAACAATGGCACCAGATGGGATGTTAAGGACGCATCTGGGCATAAACTGACTGCCCCGGCTGTCTGCTTCATGATCCCTCCCACAGACACAGAGGCTGTTGCCACCTCTGACAAGTGAGTGTGATAAACCTGTATATCTCCTATTTCTATACTTTGTACAATATTTACTTGAGGACACACATGGTTGCATTCATCCAAATGTAGCTGTAATTGTTTGCGGTTGTTGTTGTTTTGTTGTGTTGTTGCAGCCTGGCCAGTCAGCAAAAGGCTCTCAAACAGAAATTGGCAAGCAGTAAGGGCACTCTGCTGAAACGGTTCAATGACCTGAAGAAGGAGAGTGGGGCTGCAACAGCTACAGGTATACAATCAACAACATCTAACTTTGCTGGGATTTATTTGAGTATGCATATGGACCAGAATTTCATACTCTTCAAAATTATTTGGTTTGCACTGAATAAAAATTGTGGGCAAGGTCTAAGCTGGTTATTCAAGATTGAGATCCTGGACAAAGAAATGTGTGCTTCAGATTTCCTGTTTGGTAGTTGATTATAGCAATTCTTACATTTTTTCAATATATGGATATGTTCTACTAATACAGATCATGCAATTCCTTGTTTCTATGATTGGTGATGCTAAACTGTAAAGGTCTGTGTCAAAATCTCTTTTTAAATTATCTATAATTTCATAAACAATTTCTCATTAACCAGTGATAGAGGAACCACTCTGTCTGCCAAATCTTTCAAAAAGATGTAGGTGTTGGATATCAGAACAAAAAGCTTTGATGTGAAATCATATGTGTAAATCATGTACATATTTTCCTAATTTTTCAGAGTTGCCATTAAAGTCTATAGATTGAGTCAAACTATAAATCTCTTCATATCAAATGTAAATTTTATTTTTTACTTCAGACAAGCAAGAGCAGCAGTGTCGTCAGCTGATGGCTGGCCTGGATAATGTTATTAGTAATCTGGACAAACAGGAGAAAGCTATTCAGGCCCGAGTGCGCCCACCACTCGAGCAGAACAGGCCTCTGCAGGACAGTGCTGACCGCCTGCAGGATATGAGGGTAGGCATTTCAGTTCCCTTGAGTTGGATTTAAGAATGCTGCTCGGCTAGTGTTTCTAATGATTTGCTCATAAAGCTTAAAGAGAGTGTATTCTTCTTAGAACTCAATGACCTGTTCACTTTTCTATAGGACATTGCCACTGCTGTCAGTAAGATTGAACCAGAGAAATCCTCCAAAGTACAGGAAGCAAAGACCTTCTTGGTATCCAGCCCAAATTCTCCCAGTGCATTTCAACTTCACAGCAAGGTGGAAGAAACCAACAAGAAATACAACAAGATCGAAGACCTGCTCCAAAGCTCTCAAGAGAAGTAAGGGATTAAATATTTCTGAGTTTTCCGACGGATGTGATTGATGTGACAGACAAATTTCTGTTTCATAAAAGTGATTCTGTTTTTTCCCATTCTGATCTAAACTGATTCAAATTACATACTCACCATATAATTTCTCTTTTAGACTAAAGAATTCCAACCAGCTCGAGACTTCCCTACAAAATGGAAAGACATTTCTTTCCACCATTGAGGGCAAGCTTGCCAGGGAGGAGGTTGCTCCAGCAGACATCTCCTCACTTGAAAAAGCCCAGAGAGATCTTGCTGTGAGTTAGCTTTCTTTTGCTTTGACATAAATAACAATGATAACTGTCTCTTAATGATGAGTACTATTATGTGGGGATGCAAGGCTCATCAGGCATACATCTTGACAACTATGTTACACATAACACAGATGTTTCTTAACAGGGACAGCACAAAACATTAGGCAGCACTGTGTTGAGAAACAATAACTGCATACAAGTCAACGATAACTGTGATAGCAAGCTGTAGCAACCTACCTTTGTCGTACATTTTTGAGCACTGATTGTTTATGTACCTGGTCTACTCTTGTAGGATACTGGATCAGAACTGAGGTCCAAAAGGTCACTAATTACTGAGATGGAGCAGAATTTGCGTCTGGCCAAAAACAGCACTGACAACATGGCCACCAAATTTCAGGAGCACTCCCCTGACATTGAGAGGCAAGAAGCTGATGTCCAGAAGCTCAATAAACGCTTCAACAATCTTAATAAGCAGATTGATGTAAGGTAAGAGACAAGGGAACTGCCAGAAATTTTGGGCCTCATGAAAGAAGCTACAATTATAGAGTAAACTGTTAATTAAACCAAATGGCATACAGAACTGTCAGGCATTTGGACCGTGCAAAATGTTTGATTTACAGTCCTCGTGAGCTCCAGACCTTTTAAACCAATATAAGATTCAAACTTTTGCAGATTATACATTTGTCTTGCTATATCACCCTTTTTCCTAAAGACCCAAATATTTTGATATGCTATGGGGTAAAGTAAAATGATAAATGAAGGTAACATCCTTAAATAAATGTTCAAAGGGGGCTTTATATAAACCAGTGGCTTTTAGTTTATGAAAGTTAATCAATGCAAAAGATCCCCAAATATTACTCTATCACTAATAAAAAAAAAAAGGAAAGCTTGGAATTTTTGTATGTAAAGAGAAAATGGATCTTTAAAGATCTATGAAAAATAAGTTTGTTATTTAAAATTTCAAAAACACTGATAATAAAATATTTTTAGAGGCCCCTGTCAGTTCTGTGGCCCTAGAACCCTCCTGACTTTTTCCCCTTTACATCTTAAAGCACTTCCTCAAAAACTAACATAGAAAAGGCATTGCCAATCTTGATCAGACATAATTTTAATTTAGATCATTTATTAGGCGAGTTAGAAATTATACACTGTGCTTCAGAAAGCAATCCTGTTTTTCTCTACAAGAGAGTCCTGTTTGTGACAACCTTCTTTTTGGTTACTTGGTAATTATTTTGGGTTTAAACTTACTTAATACAATCTTTTCTAGATCACCAACTATAGATTTGAGACAAAGAATATAAGACACAAGCATGTCTTGTCTATTTTAAATGGGAAAAAAATGCTAAGGATTGCAACATACAAATGCAACCATCATCTGGATTTTCAAATATGGGCTTTATTTTTGAATGCTTTATCTATCTGTTGCAGGTCTCAGTCCTTGCAGAGAGCCAAGATGGCATACAAAAATTACCGCAATGATTACGACAATTTAAACAACTGGTTATCTCGTGTCCCAAATTATGAGCCACGTGAAACTGATGACACTGCACAAGTGGAAACCAAGCTGAAGAACCAGAGGGTGAGACTAATGAGCTCTGCAAATATTCTTTTTTTAAAAGGAATATTTACCAGGTGGTGCAGTGGTAAAAGTTGATAACAACTAATCTGTCTCCCACAGAACTTGCTTTCTGATATTGCAAGAAAGGAGTCTGACTTGAACAACGTCTCCAAAAATGCCCAACTTTACCAACAAGCCGTCAGAGTGAGATATTCTGGATAGTTTGTGCATTATCAGTACCTTTTGTCTGTGAGAGTTAACTAAGATAAATATTTAATTTTGTGTCATTTTTTAGGACTATGAGAATGAAACTGAGAAGTTCAGATCCATCCTTGACATTGAGGATGGACTTGTACCTCAGACATACAAAAGGAGCAGACTTGAATCACCTGCACTGACAGTCAAGGCAGAGGTGAGGCACAACTATCAAGTTATACTATAAATAAATTAGATTAACAGTTTTAAACATTCTTTACATCAGTGGCGTAAGCATATGTCTGTAATAGTTACATTTGTCAAAGGCTTTTTAATCCATGCATTCCAACAGAACGCTCTATCACTCATAACACAACCTTTAGTGGCTTTGGGGAGCTATAGTCATACATTAGTTAAGGGACCTAAATAGTTTTGTGAGGATAATAATTTGGGGCCTCATCTATGAAACATTGCATAGGATCCATACTAAAAGTGAACGTGCGCCCAAAAGCTGAAAATGGCGTGCGCCAAAAAATAATCTGCAAGCTCTTTTCCCTTTATAAATCCCAGTCCACCTGGAAAGTTGCGCAGGTGGATTTACCTCACATCCCGCCCTCAACACACCCACATTACCATGAATGGTCAATGCAAAGGACCTCATGAATGTTTTTGCATCACCTGCCTGCAGTCTGTTCCCGACACTGCTGTGCGTCAGGATGAATGAGTCGTGTTGACCCAGGCCACCGTGACACTGGATTTGTCAAAATCATGTTTGAGGAACAAATAATTTCTACATCGATTGTATGCACTTTTTTTTCGGTTCACATAGACAAATTCATTTTCACTCGGGGCCTTAAAGCAACGTGAGAGCAGACTGTCATTCGCGCTGATTACATTTGGGAAACCGGACTTTGCTGCAAATTGCCTTTTAATGTTGGCCTAATGTTGGCCCACAGTGTAACGAATGCTGTTGTATCGACTGGTCATGATTACAATGCCATCCAATACAGCTGGCATTATTGTGCCGAGGAATGACAGCGACATCTCAGACCTAAGGACAGAATTTAACTGTACACCCAAAATGGGCTTTAGACAGAAAATGTAGCATTATATATTGTTAATCATATCAAACACATGCCTGTTGGCTAATTCTTGCTGGAAGGAGCCAGTTGCCAGAAACCCCTGAGTGGCCAGCACCTGTATACGCACCGGGATGGCGCGGTTCTGGCAGGTGGTTTTGTCTAACACTGGGCCCAGTTCAGCGTGTAGATCCAAGAGCACTGCTCTGGAGAATCTAAATTGGCTTATTAGCCAGTCATCATTATGGGCCAGGAAATCTTTGTGGTCACTAAAAGCCCTCTCTCCATCCTGATCCACCATTTGTGTGATCTTCCAGCAGTGCTGCCAGATTCCCCCGTCTCCAAAATGGTTGTGCGCCAGCATCAAAGTTGTCGTACCGGTGGGCACATTCTCCCTCCAAGTTTATTTTATAAATCACAACCTTTGTGTGGGAAGTGGTGTACACCACTTTCAAGCCCTGTTTTGTGCATAAGCAAGCTTTATAAATGAGCCCCCAGCCTGTTTTACCTATGTAAACCATTTATTGGTGATCTGTAGTTTTAAGTATAGTAATTGTATTGCATTGCGTTGGGGCCAAGAAGCAAGAGATACTCTCAGTTACCTTCAAAAATAAATCAACAAGCAGTTCTTAGAAGTTGAACCACTTAAATTACTTGACCTAATATTCAAATGCACACAGGAAGCTGCCATCGAGGCGAAATTTACCGAGGTGAATGCTGTGTGTAAGCAAAGGCTGCAGAACCTGGAGTTTGCTAACAGTATTCTCAAGCAGGTAAAAAATGGAAAATGATTATTATAATAACAACAATAACAATAATATAATAAAAAAGAATTTCAACAGGATTATTTTTTACCTCTACAGCAACCTGTGACACCCATGATCCAGTCAACAAACGTTCAGTCAGTCAGTACTTCTTTTGGAGAAGAGCCTTGGAGAGTAAGGAAGCAGCTGGAGGATGAGATCCAAAGACGAGAGCAGCTTGAGAAAGAAATTGAGACTATTCAGACTGATATCTATGTCCTTGAGGGACAGAAGCCACAGGATACAATTGTCAAAAAGGAACTGATTAAAAAGGTTCCTGACCCCCAACTGGATGAAGAAGTCCATAAAGTTCAGCAGAAACTCTCAGAGGAGCGACGCACTACTCATGTCCTGGAAAATGACCTTGAGGTACTCAGATTGAAGTTACGTGGCCTTGAGACTGAAGCCAAAGAAGGGGCACAGAAGTACACAGTGAAGGAGGTCCTGCGTATAGAGAGAGACAGGGGCCAAGAGGAAGAAATGCGCAAACTTCGGGAGGAGCTGGATGAACTGAGGAGACAGAAGTTGCTGAAAGACAATGAGCTCATTGAGATACAAAGGCAAGTGACAATTTTGGCTGAAGAGAAAAATAAGGAACAGGAGGTGATCACTGAGGAAGAGGTTATCAAAGTCCAAAATGATCCCCAGCTTGAAACTCAATACCGAGTGCTCTTAGATAGGAAGCAGAAGGAAATGGATGGCAGAAAGCAGCTGGAGGATGAATTGCAGTTTCTTCAGGACAAGCTACGAAGGTTGGAGAAGGAGAAGGCTATGGCAGAGGAAAAGATTTCTATCAAGGAGGTGCTAAAAGTAGAGAAAGATGTTGCCTTTGAAAGGGAAGTAGAGAATCTTAGGAGGCAGTACGAAGACGAGAAAGCCAAACGAAGATCATCACAACGTGAAAGAGCTGATCTCCAGAGGAAAATTACCAGCCTAGAGGAGGAGAAGTCCAAGGTTGTAATCCAGGAGAAGGTGCGAGAAATAGTTCGCCCTGATCCCAAAGCTGAGAATGAGGTAGCAAATCTACGCCTTGAACTTGTAGAGCACCAGAGACGCTATAAAGATGCTGAGCTCCAGCTTAGATCGCTGCAAGATGAACTGACCATGCTGAGAAACAGAGGACCTCAAGTGGAGGTAAAAGAGATCATTAAAGAAGTCATCAAATACAAGACAGATCCACAGACTGAAAGAGAACTTGAAAGACTTCGCAACGATATTGTAGATAAAACTCACCAGACTGAGAAATCTGAGATGGAAATTCGCCAACTTCGCGATGAAATTCAAAGATGGCGAGACACTAAACCCCAAGTGCAGACTAAAGAGGTGGTCAATGAAGTGTTGCAGTACAGAGAAGACCCCAAAACCAAGGAAGAAATTGAGACCCTCAAAAGAAAGCTTGCTGATGAGCAAAAGAAACGCCTTGACCTTGAGAGAGATCGTCAAGCCCAAGAGGAGAAAATCAGACTGAGGAAAATGGATCTGTCTCAGGTTCGAGAGAAGATTGTTCAGCAAGAGGTCGTCAAGATGGAAGAAGATCCTCTTCTGCGGTCAGAGTGTGACACGTTCACACACAACATTGGAAACGAGCAGAAACAGAAGGAGAGCCTGAAAAATGAGCTCTACCAGCTGCAGAGACAAAAAACTGACCTGGATCTGCAGATAGAAGAACTGGAGCGTGAGCGTAGGGCAAGGCGAGATGCAGAACTGGAAATCCAGAGGCTCCGAGTTAGACTTAATGAGCTTGAGATCCATGACAAAGAAAACCGCGAAAAAGTAACTGTCAAACAGAAGGTAGTCCTGCAGCAGGATCCTCAACAGGAAAAGGAACACTCCATCCTTAAGCTACAGCTTGATGAAGAGAAGCACAAACGCACTCTGCTAGAGAAGGAGTTGAATGCTCTCATCCAGCAACAGATCACATTGGAGAAGATGGATGTTAAGGAGAGAGTTGTTCGCACCGAGAAAGTACAAGTTGAGAGGGACCCAGAGGCTGAAATTGAGATTGAGAACCTAAGGAGAAGTCTAGAGGAGGAGAAGAGAAGAAAACGAGACCTGGACCAGGAGTTAGCAGGCCTCACTTCAAGACTCTCCGAAATGGAGTTCTCCAATACCAAGTCTTCAAAAGAACTGGACTACATCCGTGATGAGAGTAGCAGACTGCAGCAAGAAAACCAAAGGCTTCAGAATGAGATCCGCAAGCTTCGATCTGAGATTGAGATCACTAGCAAAGAGACGAGGCTTATCACTGAATCTGCTCCAAGGGAGGATGGAAAGAACCTTGAGTTGAGGCTTGATTCTCTACAAAGGGAACTAGCTGAGCTGAGGGGCATAACCGCCCAGAAGGATGAAGAGATTGAGAAGCTTCAAAAGAACCTTTCAGCAGTGAGAATGAAGAGAGAACAGAGGGAGAGTCACCTCCGTAGGTCTATTGTGATCATTGACCCAGATACAGGCAAAGAGATGCGTCCAGAGGAGGCCTACAAGCTAGGGCTGATTGACTGGAAGATGTTTGTTAACCTGCAGAGTCAAGAGTGTGACTGGGAGGAGATCACCGTTAAGGGCCCCAGAGGAGAGTCCTCTGTTCTTCACGACAGAAAATCAGGGAAAAAGTTTTCCATCGATGATGCATTGCGTCTTGGCCACATCACAAATCGTCAGCTTCAGCAGTACATAAACAAAGAGATCTCCATCCAGGAATTTGGGGTCATGGTGTCAGGACAAAAGAAGTGAATACAAATATGCTATAAAAAATGTTTGATTTGATACTACTATATTGCCTATGTTTTTCCTGTTTTTTTTTTTTTAAATCTCATGTCATTTTCTGAACCATCCATTCTGACTTCTGTGGTGACTCTGCATTATTTTGTTTGTCCATGATAAATAAATGCACTGTATATTTATTTGCTTATGCTTCTTGGGATTAGTCCTACAGGCATGCTGAAATGAATCAATATTTACTATCACAGCCAACAGCATGGCCTTTTATAAGTCTAACACCAGGTACTCTGTATGAGATCATGTTTTTATCAATTGTTATATTGTTAAAATTTACAAGGGTATTAAATGTTTGATCTTATGGGATTTTCCTCCTTAGATTTCTCTATGTGTGCTCTGTATCTTCCAATAAAAAAGTCAATGGGAAAAATGTGTTTCTGTGATATAACTCTATCATAGAAAAATTTATTTGGAGTTTCCAATATTAGAAAGAAAAATTAAATGTGTGATTTCATATATTGCATTTTAACTATTACAAAACATTTGCTGACTAACTAGATCACCAAACTCCTCTTAGTAACCCCATTATTATTGTTATTACTTCAAATTTCTAAAGCCAACATAGAGAATATGTTTTATATTTTCCTCCTCCACTCCAGTTGGTTTCACTTAGTTATTCCATTTAAAATAAAGGGAATTTATTTGTGTGGAAGATGACAATGCAATTTAACGTAGCTTGAATACAGAACAGGGAACTGTTGATCAGCTGTTGTTTATTTTCAACTCTGGTCCCAGTTGAGCCTTTATGGAACAGTGTAAACAATGGTCATAATTAAATGATAAAACAAACAAAAATACTACAGAAGGATGTTAAGTCTACTAACAATGCTATTGTAGTTAGTCATGGCTTCCAGATTTTACAGCTCTTGATGAAGAAGTTTAATTTTTCAAAGTAGGCCAGTGATTCTTTTTTTTCCCATGTTACGTGTAACTTTCCTTAGTCCCTTAATACAATACACTGAGGTTCTTCGATAAAAAACAAACAACAAACAAAACAACTCAGTTATCAAATTTGACCCCTAAACTGTATCAGTTCCTTACTGATGGGATGTTTTTCACCCCACTTATCTGAAGCCCTTGTCTGAATTTTCCTTCAGTATTCAAGGTCAAAATTTCCATTTTCTGTTTATATGGACAGGGTTTAAGTATAATCTAAATGCAACAGTAAGGGGGCAATGTGTCTCATCTGAAACAATGACACGTCTGGATTAAAAGCAACTGCATTTGGACCAAGAAAAAAAAAATACATCTGGATTTACTTAAACTGAAAGAAAATAAGCCAATAGTTAAACAGACAATTATACAATATTATAATCAATATAGTATAGCATACCTGTTACCCCTCCCTTGATCTAAATTTCAGGTGTGGTTCACAGCTTACAAAATGCAAGTCACTTTGGAAGTTATGGAGAAGTTTGTAGCCTATAAATGCAATTTTAATAAGAAAAAACGGACAAGTGCAACCTTTAACCGGCTTCAAATGTTATTTTATTGATTTTTTTTAATATTTCATAAAAATAATTAAGGATACAAGTGTTTGGCATAGAGGTGTCCAAGAGTTCTGTGTAGAATTAAATGTGAGATTAAGTAGTGGTTTGTTTAGCTGTGGAAATCCTGTCATTGGATGGCATCAGGATTTGTCAGATGGATCTGCTACACCACGAATCAGTAAAATAATGTAGAAAGTGTAGGGTTGAGTCATTTGATCGATGGAATAATACAGTGAGGAAAACTTTCAACTCCCATTAAAAGTTGGTGTTCGGTGAATGACCAGGCATTGTTTTTGGCATGCTGGCTGATCACAAAAGAAATAGAAAACGACTATTAAGCAAATGACAATATTAACTCTGGATCTCAAGTGTTTTTGTAAGTTGGTGTTCAGGTTAATGTGTTGTCAAATGGCTTTTCGGTTCAGAATGCCTTTTTGAATCTAGGCCAACCTGTTCTTGGCTGAACATTTGCTCATCGTAAAGAAAAATAAATTGTTCTTATAGAGATTTACATAAACTTCATTTTGTTCAAAAGTGCTTTCCACCATCTAAATGTGAAAAAAAACGGCACCGGAAGTTGGAGGGGAAGGGCAGGTCCTCACATGTGATTAGTGGGTGTGTGTTGTCTCCTACCCCTATTCAGTGCGACGTTTTATCAATGTTGTAAGATGGCGACGGTGCATCTAAGAATCGGAGACCTAGTGTGGTGAGATAACCTTCAAACATTTTTCGACAACTTTCTGTTCCCAAAATCACCCCGCATCTTGTAAAGTAGAGGTGTATAAGTTGCTCAAACATTAATGGTCGCGTCGGTGCAAACCAGACGTCATTAATAGAAGTTAACGCTTTCCAGGCTAGTTGATGTTCACCCAAACAAACTGCTAGCTGAGCTGATTCAACCAGCAGCCGTCGTTAGCTTCAAGCTAGCGGACAAGCTAAAGACATTATTTGGAACCGATACCACATAAAATAATTCAGATTTGATCGAGTCAGCCTTTCACACATGTGTTCATAATGAAGTTCCACCGTGTCCCTCTATCATGTTTACGACATGTTATACGAGATCAGCGTTGCTAACAACGTAGCTCAAGCGGATATGGGACTTAGTGTTGATAAGTTAGCTTATCTTTTGACTTCCGTGTGATGCATAAAAGCCGTGTAACGCCGCTACGCAGGATATCTTCGGATATGCTTCATAGATTTAAAAAAATATTCGGGCGTGAGTTACGTGCAGTTTAAGTCGTGTCATCGGCACGTCAGAAGCATCACGAATTTTGCTCCTAAAATTGAAACAGTGGCCATATGTGTCAGGATTGCATCCTGACTTACTTTTCCTCACCGATTCTTCAACATTATACTTTAGACATTTAAACCTTACTGACTACCAGGTTTAATTTACTGCTGACGCACTATGCTATTAGAGGGTACAGCAGTTTGTTTCTAACTTTTTGTCTCGTGTCCCACACGACTCAATCCTAATTTGCATAGAGAAGACATGTTTGTCATGTACATTTAAAAATAATGCTACACTAATAAAAACTTAGAGGACCTATTAGAACTGTTAGAATCAAAATGAATAAAATCACAGAAACAGTCATTTGTTTGCATGCATATGAAAGTTTAACCTTAACCTAACCCTAAAGAAATCGTCACGTTTTCTTCTAGGTAATCTTTCTCTGAATATCAACTGTGGTTTACATGGTTTTGTTTTTTAAAGTCCAGCTGTATTTCATTTTCTTGTGTGTTGTGAAGAAGTTATTCTCTGATTTGTGAAAATCAGGGATGCATCAATGTTTAGAATATACCTCTATCCAAATGTGAAACTGTTGGGTTTTCCTGACTAACTTTATGTTTTGCTTTTTACAAAAAAATGTAAATTGCAAAAGAGACCAATGGTTTCAGTGGTTCAGAGGTAAAGATGAGTAGAATAGAAAGCCTTCATTGTTGTTATTTGATGGCTCATTTGTATTGTGATGTGTGAGATGTTTTTTTTTTTTTTTTGAAGTAGTGCGTATCACATAAAACATTTTATTTCATAGATATGCTTTTCTGTAATGATCAGAAATGCACATATAATGGCTAAATTTGTTACACATCTTTCAGGGGGAAGCTTGGTCGTTACCCACCATGGCCAGGAAAGGTAAGCTGTTAAAGATTAAGTTGGCAGGTTTCAGGGAAGGAAAACTACTTCTACAAACTTCTTGAAAAAGCTGTTGTTAATGTTTTATTGTTATTTTATTGTCATTTTAGATAGTAAGCCCTCCCAAGGATCTGAAAAAGCCAAGGGGCAAAAAATGCCATTTTGTGAAATTTTTTGGAACTGAAGACCAGTAAGTCTGGATGTTAAAGTACTTGACTTGAGTGACCTTGATTTTTCCTCTTCATCAAATGTGTGTTCCAAAAGCTGTGTTCCTGTGTGCTTCTGCAGTGCTTGGATCAAAGTAGAACAGCTGAAGCCCTACCATGCCCACAAAGAGGAAATGATCAAGATAAATAAAGGAAAGCGTTTCCAGCAGGCGGTTGATGCTGTAGAAGAATTTTTAAAGAAAGCAAAGGGTAAAGAGCAGGTGAGAGACTTTTTTTCAGCTTTAACCAGCCTTACATGTTTTTGTAATAATAAATCATTAAAACCACTTGTATACAATTTAGCTGTAATGGGAACATAATAAGGGTAACATATAACACTTGGCATAATATATCTCATCAGAGACATCAAAGACGACACATATATGGCATTCAGTACTTCCATTGAAAGGGGGATTAACATGATGTGTTGAATGTGGAACTTGCAGATTTAGGCTGAAAATATAACATGGCTGTACCTCTGCCCACTAAAGAGGCAATTGGCCCCTCAACGTCAAGGATTTGGTGAATTTGGCAATGTGCCAGGAAAGATGGATTTGTTTTCATGTGTTGACCATTATGTGAGTGAGGATGATCTTAAATTCTGACTGTATTTATTTATGATTTTTTTTTCCTTGGGTTAATAAAAGTTTAGATTAAACAGTTTACTGGAGCAACCTTTTTTCTCCTAATTTCCTCCTGATGAGTCATGAGGACATGGAATGTTATCCTTGAAACCCTGTAATCATCTCTCTGGTTGTGTTTATACTTTACCAGCTTCTAATTTATCTGGATATTACAAAAAAAGCAACAAACAAACTAGCAAAGTAAGACAAGATGTAACATTGTAAATAATGACTATGTGTGCTGATTCATAATTATTGTTTTCCCTTTAAATTGTTGGTTAT
Source organism: Cetoscarus ocellatus (assembly GCA_037902135.1). Classification (NCBI taxonomy): domain Eukaryota; kingdom Metazoa; phylum Chordata; class Actinopteri; order Labriformes; family Labridae; genus Cetoscarus; species Cetoscarus ocellatus. Next base: position 829,877 of record JBAMNC010001671.1, read on the forward strand.
TTAACAAGGTTTTATATTCATTTAATACCAAGTCTTTAAATTAACTTTATGTTTTGGGGTTCTACCGAGTGAAACATGACAGAAATGTGTCTACAAATCTACAATAAGTATTCAGACTAAAGTTACTGAGTAGTATGTGTGTATTAGATGAGGAAATAGTGTTGATATACACATAATGCATTTCAAAAGCAATGTTTTTTACTGAACAGCTTAACACACATGTAAACTTCTTCGTTCTCTTGAACCTGCAGTAGGTAGAAAGCCAGAAAACTGTTGGTTTTTGAGTCTCATCTGAGTTAGATTTCGTTCGCCTCTGCCCTGAGCCCCTCATACCAGACGAGCACACGCACACAGCATTTTTTCGACAGAGTTGCTATCGAGCCACTGCTGGAATTCACCGGTCCACTTAGCACAATTTTGAGTAATGTCCGAGTCAAGCTTCAGCCGTACTCTTTACTAACTGTTAGCAGGGGGCTAAACTGTTAGCAGCATTCAACTTACCGGTAGCCATTTGTCATCTGCTTTCATGAAATCTAACTACACAACACAACTATCACTGCAACACACTACGACAAATATTACAAGGTTATTCATTTAGCAGCTTACCTGTCCAAGAGAAGAGTGGCCAGCTCCAAATCCAACTTCAGACCTAGGCTATCCTGCAGTTCTCTCCATTTCTGGAATGCTCTGCGAATATTAACCGCCATTGCTGCTTGCTCTCTCCCTCTGCCTGCGGCACGGAAACGCGTATATGCAGTAGAACAGCCAATAGGAACGCAGTGGTCTGAGCTGACCTTTGATTGGTTGATGCACATCGTCCCAATGCTGATTCTTTAGAGGCTGAACACAGAGCCATGGTGAAGTGCAGAAACCTATTGCTTGTCTCAGACCACTTGACTTACATTATGCTTGGAGGATATTATAAAATTTTTACTCAATTATACTTACAATGTTGCCTACTGCAGCTTTAATTGTAGAAATATATGTATATATATATATATATATATATATGTGTGTGTGTGTTTGTGTGTGTATTTATATTATTTCTCTCACCTCTTTGCCAAATTGGAATCCATCACACAGAGATCACTGTGTCAGGCCTATGTAAGCTTTCAAATATTTTATGCAAGAATTGTCTAATCTCACTTCTTTATCACCGTTTTTATTTGCCAAATGGTCTCTTACTTTGTTATTAAATAAAGTAAAGATGGTTAAGTCGGACCCTATAATGATCCATTCATTCATGGTAGTATTTGATGTTATTTTTAAGTAAAATATACAAACAAACAATTCAAAACACCTATACTGTTTGGAAATCTGCTTGTTTCCTTTAGAGACCCTGCTCGATAAGTTTTAAAATTTATTGGATGACACTTTTGTCACTGTGTCTTCTGAAGTATAACACTCACAGTTGTCATGTTAAGTTTCAGCAAATGTTTGGTCAGGTGAGCTATGGCCTCTCTGGAGGCTATTTGACAGTCAAAATGGGTTAATCTCGTGTCTGGTCAATCGGTTAACCCTGTTGCTCAGTAAACTGCTCAAATATTGTAATGCATTTCCATTCATTGTACATTTACTGAAGAAAACTATAAAACAGCATCATAAAGTGATTGTATGGGCTTTTAACAGAACTCAGATGGCAAAGAACCAAGGGGCAAGAAAACTGCCAACAAGCCATTGAAAATACTTGAGGAGGAGGATGAAGATCTCAGTGCCCTGAAGGACCCATCTGAGAAGGTATATAGACACTATTATTTTTTTATTCATCAGGTCATTAATTCAAAAAAATGTAATTTAAAAATCGAAAAGTGCACATCATAACAGTGAAAGAAAAGGAGGCTCACTGATGTACAGACAATTATGTTGGGGTCAGACTACACAATTTATGCACGATTATGGCCTGACCTGACAGTTGTAGCTTTTCAAGTTGTCATTGGCTCCAAAAATTGCTTGCTCCGTCTTATGTGTTGTGTCATAATGACTGACAACAACAGACTGGTCTAGGGTGCCATACAACTCCGTGACACAAAGTCTAGCAGGTTTGATTTTGTCCTGCCTCCTACGATCGGTTGTTCCATGTTAGAGACAATGACAAATGAGAGCACTGAGAACTCTGCGTGTGCGATGATCACAGATGTAAACAAACCGAGGTTTATGTCTTGAGAGCTGCTTAAAAGCTATGAGACAGATGAAACGTTTGCAAAGCTCTGAAAACAACACCCCTGCCCCTATGATATGTTGTAAAGGAGCTACCACAGACTATAAAAACAGAAATGTTGGAGAGAAACAGCCGATGCAACATGGTGAGTGACGTTTATCAGCAAACAAACACATTGTTCAACATGACATTTGCAGATGAAAGGAAAGTACTCTTAATACAGCGTTTGTTTGTTGTCTCCGGTGTCACCCCTCCTCCTCCCACTGTCATCGCATCAGCTGTTACATGCAGTCTGTTTCAGTCGTGTAGTCTTGTCATGCTCATTGGGCAAGTCACTGCACGAATTTATGGCTCCGCGGTCACCTTGTTTGACATACTGACCGTTGTTACCGACAAAAACGATTGTGTTGGCTGACCTTGGCATTACATGTCTCTAACATACTGCCACGACTAAAGTTTAATCCTGAATAAAGTTGTGTTTCGAAGTCACTCTGAACATAATAAAACATATTTGCGTGACAGCTAAACTGTGGCACTTTTTCCAGCTTTGAGTTTAGCCAAGTTACACTGTTAAATTACCAAATAGTGAGATTATTTGCTAGCAGGAGTTTGTTTTGTTCTATACATCACTTTGTATGACTTAGTTTATTCTGTAAAAGTGTCTACTGAGCTTAATAGTCTAACAGCTGTCAAAATAACTTTTATAGAACTTGGTATTTTGTAAAAGACTTGCTCTTACCAAAGAGCCGATGCAAGTTTTTGTAATGTTATCAGTGTATGAGATGGTACAGTCCTTGATTTGTGACTTAAGCATTTGCACCAAAGTGCAAACAATTTGATGATTGTCACATTTTAGTATAAGCAAAACAGAAACAGTCAAGCCCTGAATTCAGTTTTTAGATGTGTTAGACCCAGGGTACCCAACAGGGTGCCCGCGAGCACCTGGTAGCCCACAGGGAGCCTTTGAGGTGCCCACTGGGATGTCCCATTAACACTAAAGAGCTTGAAATAGATAACCATATTTAATGTGAATTTGTGTTTTGCGAACAAATCATGCTTACATCAATACAAAAAACAACATATGTAATGTGTGTCACATTTTAAAACAATCTATTGATGTTTTTCATGCTGTGCTGACCCTACATCTCTAGCACCACTGGTGCAAGCTAGAGCCCTTACAGACTGTTGTACATATTAGTTTAGTTTAGCAGATAAATGATTAAAGATGTATGTAAGTAAAATGTGCTCATACCATCATACCATACCATTCATACCAATCAACTATAATAATTATGGTTTGAAATCAGTAACGGTACAAGGGAAAATGCAGGTCATATGTAACCTATTATATGCATAGTAGTAAATATTTTAAGGTAAACTGTAAAAATGTATGATATAATGTATGATGTGCAGGATAGAGACCCCAATGAAACAATGTGTTGGATTATATTTAAGGTAAGAAAAAATATTTTACAAATTTAAAAGAACAGTGTTGTTAAGAGAGAGGATGAGTTCTTTTTTTATATTCATACAGTTGTCAACAGAGTTTTAATTACAAACCTGTTAGGTGTTAAGGAGAGCAAAACAGATCAGGATGAGGAGAAATAAAGTTTTGGTGTCATGTGAACCAGTGGAGAACATACAATGTTGGGGTGATTGAGGAGCATAAGCTAGCAATTTGTTAATGTTCATGCTAAAGACAACTGTGTTTTTACCTGAACTGCTTTAAAATCATTTTGACCTTTTATACACAGAGTCACCTCAGACATACAGGCTTCTCCTAAAGAGTGTGGTTTTCATTTAATATTCGCACATCACAGCTCTTTATGCTCTCCTTCAAGGCTGTGGTGTTTCCACTCTATGTCAATGGGAGCTGAAAAAAACGCTTGTTAAAATCACTGTGTGCGAAGTTCATCGGGCCAGATACAATGTTTTTGTCATTCTTAATACGGTCCTGTGACAGTCTCAGTGCTCACCTGGGGTTATTGATGAGCTGTGTGAGCCTCCATCTCCCACTCTTAAGTTCAGACTGTTTTGTAAAGTTGCTGCTGCTGTAAAAGTCCCTGTACATTGTTGGACTGTCATTTAAAAGCCCTCTGCAAATTAAGACACAACGACTTTTATTGTGTGGAATTTATGGGAAACAGAATGTGTTCATCTTCTCACATGACTTTGCTTTTAGCAGTGTGACAACTAGCGTTATATGACATGATGAGATACAGTAGACCACTGAAGCAGCAAACATATTTCAGAAAAATGGACTTAATGTCCTCTTAATCTGGAATTTATGAAACAGTCACAAACAGAATATTGACCCAACTAGGAGTGCTCGATAGGATGATCTTAGATCATGAAGAACTAGAATGTATTGGCAATCTCCCAAAGCAGAAAGCTCGTAGGATCATCTGTAGGGTTCATACTGTCTGCTGCATTTCTATGCTCCCCCTCTTTGGGTTTTGTTTTTTGCCAAAGCAACGTGAAGCAAAAACATTTATTTGCACAAACTGTTCAAAAAAGTTTGGGTGTGTGATTGCGACACAGTGGACATAAAGACAAAGACAGCACCCTAAAAGAACAGAAGGCGACACAAACACCAGCATCAGCGGATGCAGAGGTAATCCTGTTATGTAAGTTACAGCTCATGTTTTTCTGCCTTTCTTAGTTTCACAAAATCATAAATCTCCAATAAGCCCCTTCACCACTCTCTGGTATCACTTGGTGTGATAAAGCAATGACGAGTGAAACTTTTTGAATGTTTTTTTTGTTTTTTTTGTTTTTTTTCTTAAGTCAATTGATTATGCCAGTAAACTCTGAAGGAGGACAAAGAATTCAATCTTAATTTCAGAAATTGTGCTAAAAATGCCCAAATTTAGTCAATGACATAGAAATATTTTTATGTGTTTTTATTCTAAGTTGACTTCAACACCTCAGGTATTCAGTGGTTCCCACTGTGACAGGGCAATATTAAAATATTCCATGCAATGACTCCTATGTTGTTGCTGGAGACAAATAGATGTTGTAGATAAATTACCTATTGGTTATATACTTAATACAGTATTTATGCATTTAAAGCAATACTGATGGATGCATGGTTGGTACTGATCAGAAAATGCAAATAAGCGTCAACAAACAGCACAAACAGAGTTGTAACTAAATTGGGATTGTGATACTGCCATAAAAAATTGTGATACATTTTTTTTTCCTTTATCGCCCAACCCTAGACCAAACTTGAAAAATGCCAAGATGGTATAAATGTAACATAATGTGAGCATTCAGACAAAGTCTACTACTGTACATGAACCCCTTTTGCTTTTATCAAATGTTTGCCTTTTTCTATTGAAAAAATGCTGTAAATCAATCATTACCTTATATCGTAGACATTTACAAACAACATTTTGTTTTAATTGAACTATAAATGTAACCTGCAATATACTCTTTAAATCACTTTACTTAAAGCAAGACGTGGAGTGTAATAAGGAACTAGTAACTAGCTTTAGACACCTTCAGTGATAACAGGTCCCAGGTTTGATTCCTAGAAGTCAAAGGACGCATGCTTCAAATTTTGCAAGTCCTCAGTTGACTTTAAACTGAATAAATCTCTTGAATTTTTTCATCCAAAGTTATTGTCAAACAGCATTATGTAGGAGGAACAGCTAAAGAATAATATCTGGTTATCATGGCCTTTGACCGGTGAGTCTAGAAAAAATATGTGAACTAATAAATAGATGCTTAACTTACTAAAGATAGTGTTCCCATATTTTTTTAGTTAAAGATTTGGTAGCTTTAAATGTAAATTAAATATGAATTACTCATCCAGCAGTTGTTGTGGGCAGTGGTGTTCAACTTGTTCTACCCAATTTACTCCTATTGTCAAGCTAACATCTCAAGGCACACCACATTTATATTTGCACAAAATAGGCTCTTAAACATGTGTCCTGGTGTTTATTAGTCTGAACAGGATTTTGTGCAACTTTTAATGCTAGCTGTGACTGGAAATTGGTGTACTGATCGAGTAATGTAATTGTTTATTGCTGAAATTGTAACTCACGGTTTTACAAATTCCTGAGACGTACCTCCACTTCCCTGAAGGCAGACAAGTATTGTAACAATACCCTATAGATGTACAAAAATACCTTATGAATGTGCCAATTCTTCCAGTTCACCTAGACTTGCCCCAAGTTACACTAGTGTGCCCTGACACACCATTTGGAATGATGGTGGCCCAGTCCTTTAGTTTGCTCTGTCAGTAGTCAGACAGTTGAAAGTTTGAGCCTAGTTCCAGCTGTCACATGGTGATGTGTCCTTGGGCAAGACATTTTACCCCAAGTTGCTCCCACCGCTCACAAACTGTAAACCATAAATGAGTGAATGTGAGAGTAAATGAGTGGATGTGATCTGCAGTGTGAAGCTGTTTTGAGTGTTCAGAAAGGCTAGAAAGTGCTAAGCTCAAGTCCATTTACCATTTGGCATTTTGGAATTACTGCCCTAACCAGTCATACTGTCATAGATGAACAAGTGTATATAAAAAAATACATTTTTGTTGTATTTTCACTTCCATGTTTGTGTGAGAGAAGGCTAGATTTGAAGTTTAAGAGTAGGTTAGACACTGAGATTTTTGAGATTTGTCTTCATCCTCAGGATGTGTAGTGATGGCTTGCACCAGATGACATGCTGTTTAGACTCTGTCCTCTTTAAACCACACTTTATATAAACCATGTTCTCGTCTCTATCTCAAAGGCTTACACAGTTACCAACAGTAAAAAAAAATCTTTGCCACCTATAGTGTAGTGCATACCAGTTTGGATTACTTGTTCAACTTTTTTGGTATTTGTTTCTCTTTCCACCCCTCTGCAGTCCATGTACTACTTAAAGGATTTCCTTTAATGGGTGAAAATTTGTTAAATACAGTTAAAAAAACGTGAAGGTATAGGGCTTTCTCCCAATATATATACATCGTTCAGATAAAAGAATAAAATAAAACAGACAGTTCAAAATAAAATGTCTTTTATTACCAAATTATTTCTCTTAATAAGAACAACCCATCTTTTTTATATAAGATAATCAGCATCATGAATGTTGGCAGTGAAGTAAAATGTAGGATGTGTTTGTTTAGTTTGTATGTGGGGAATGGCTGCACTGCAAATGTGAATGACAACAGTGGTATGCCTTCTATATGTTATATTGTTGGCTGAGTCTCTCCAACTTGAAACCTGTCAACCAACAATTAAGAAAATTGCCTACCTTCAGTATAAAAAGGACACTTATATGCTCTTTCTTTTTGCTCCAGCAATGTGTTGACATTGCCTTCCTTGGGCACAGTGTTGGGCAGACTCTGCTAATGCAAACACTGTCTTACTCCCTTTTTTTTACCTTCATTAACATGGCAAGAAATAGCGCTACAGTTCTGATCCAATTGTATTTTTGATATAAATTTGGTAAAAATAAAGACTTTGATAGTTTCCAAAGAAACTATCCTCCCTAGGGCTGAACAATATATCGTTATCGTATCGATATCGAGATATGAACATTCAAGATATTAATATCGAAAAGCAATAATATAAACGATATAGATTTCCCCCGCGCTAAAACTGCACTTTCCGCATTCTTTTGTATTATGATGTTTTTATATTTCTGAAAAATGCTTGGATTTCACCGAACCTGTAGTCATATCATATCGTATCGATATCGAGATATCTGGCATGAATATCGAGATATGAAATTTTGTCCATATCTTTCAGCCCTAATCCTCCCAGGGAAAATATTTATTTGTAGATCCTGTTTAAGATAGAACATAGGCTTACAGTGAATTCGAGGATAGAAAATACTCTGGTCTCACCTGCCATGCTGCTCCAGTTTGCACACTGAAACACCAAAAACAACCCAGATGTGTTGCTTTACAACTCAAAACTAATAAAAATGGAGAAACAAGCCTTCGAAACGAATGAGAATTGACAATAGTTTGTTTCAGTTTCACCTCCAGCAGCTGTTTGGACACCTGTCCAAACAAACTCAAAGTAAAAAAATCAGTCAATGATAGATTAGAGAATCAGAGCATTACACTTGCGTACTACCCGCTCAAAATACAAATATTTTTTCAGGGGAAATATTTTTTTCAGACACCACCGCAAAGTGTGTTCTATTCGTCATCTGAAATGTTTTCTTTTCAGCAAAGAAAACAAAATTTAGACTGATAAATGGGATCTGTATTGTGGTTTGAGAGAAGAATTTTGTGTTTTGTCCACAACAATCACCTTTGCAAATGACCCATAAGCATCTTAAAACAACAAGAGATACTGGCCTAATTTGAAAGGGTGAAGAGGTTTTTACATGTTTCTCTCCTCCCAAGGACTTAACTGACTCTGATCCAGAGCCATCCACATTTGAGAGGCTCGGGGCCGGACCTTGCTCAGGATTCAAATGGGAAAGCAGTGTAGGTGAACCTCTCACCCTCCACTAAGCCTGTTCTGCCTTGTTGTTTGTACCTCTACCTGACCTTGATCTTTGGCTTTCAACTTTTAGTAACTGCAACCCTTTACCTTCTGATCCTTTTTGTTGCTTACTCATAAAGACTGAAAATGTTTGTTTGGTAAGCTTCACTGACATGATCTCCAGCTCTGTACATAAAGACTCTAAATAAGGCTTTGGTTTTGCTCAGTTTTCCCAAACTCTTTCTTTTTATCAGTTTTGCTTCCATTGGTAAATCAGCAAATATGTTTCTCTGGATCAGGGTTGTTGACCACTTGGAATACATTGATCCTGTATCAGAATAGGATAGGACAGATTGATACTTTGGCATCAAAACCACACCATGTTGTATGGTCCCGAACCAATACAGAGGCACAAAGCCTAATGTGCACTTCCCCTTAAATATAACTGCAGGCCAAAATGATGTCGACTAGGGCTGCAACTACCGATTCTTTTTGTAATCGAGTACTCTATCGAGCATTCGGGCGATTAATTGAGTAATCGGATAACGGGTACATTGCGCTCACTGCAGTTTTTTTTTACATTGAATCACTTCGGCTTTATTGAAAAGCATCAAAAACACACAAAACAGAAAATAAGCCAGGTGTCTTAAATTGACTTGTTTTTCTTTTTTTTTTTTTTTTTTTTTTTTTTTTTACATTTTGAGCATAAACAGGATCCCAAAAATAAAATACTTATTTTTCTATAGGTAAAAAGTAGTTTCTACATGAAACTGCTCACAACAAGGTCTGCAGATTATTTTGAGCAACCAGGTCATGAGTTTTAGAATGAGACACTGGTTTTGAATTTCTCAAATGTATTTTTGGTGCTTTGAGCATCACAGGACTTACAAATACTAGAGAAATGGCCGACATCTCTACAGTTGATATCTCGAAAATGTACAACTCATACATACAGTAAAAACTTAAATTTATAAACAGGCCCTTTTGTTATAATGATAACTGTCCCTGCAGTGAGCACTAAACCAGTTACAACAAATCAGATGATATTGATATTTACCCATGTGCAATAGTGAAAATATTTTTTAACTTTTAAATTTGTTTTGTTTACATTGTTCTTGCAGTTTTATTTTTTCTCTTGGTCATATTTTGCTTTTTTAGTAACTTTTTTTAGTTTGGTTATTTTTATTTGTTTTTATTCATGCTTATCTTTTTTTGCAACATTATTGCCTTTACTGCTGTAATGATGCTAATTACCATATTGAGGATCTTATTTAGCTTATTTTATTACAAGGCCAAAATAATATCGTACTTAGATACTAAGATTCAACCAGCTAATGTACATTTATTTAAGATATGAAAGGATGCCCTACACCTGCTTCCTCTACTCACTGTCATTTCTGTTCCACTCCCTGCATTCAAATTTAAAGGAAAGTTATTGGATGTGAAAAGTATGTGAACAAAATACACAGAATACCTATCCAAGTAGCCTCCGCATTGATTAACATTCTGAACCAGCCTTTACACAGAGGCATAATCAAAGTATGTTATTTACTAGACTTAATCTCAATTATTCATCACATTAACTGCTTCTGCTAATGTATCATGCATGTTATCTTGTTGTGTCCAGTCCGTGGACTTGACGCACGGACCGGATGTGTACTGGTGACGTGCAGCATTGATGACGTGTTATTATGCTAAGCTAACTCCGTTTTACAACAGACATACTGCACTGTGTTTTCTTTTCGTTTCAACTTGTAGTGACCCAACACTTGGGATACTTTCTGCCGTTTCCTCTGCGGACTCTCTTCCTTCTGCCCCTCTCTCTTCTCTTCCTGCATGATGTTACAATTCGCACTGCACATCTGACGCGTTGCGCCACAGAATTGACAGTCCGTGACAAACACCGTGCGCTGTATAGTGGTCCAGATTTAAACGAGTCCTCGAGGCACATAATTTTCCCCCGAGGATTTTTTGTAATCGAATTACCCGGATTATCCGAGGAATCCTTTCAGCCCTAATGTCGACCAAAAGCCTTGTGATTATTCTGCTGCAAAGTACCAGGTGACTGCCAGTCTCTGTTCAAGTCTCAGTAATTTTTTGTGTTCTGTTACATGGTAGAGTGCTTGAGATTTTTCAGGGAACTTTCCAGATAAATGCTGTGCCTTTTCATGTGCATTTCTTCCAGTGTTTGAAGTAAATTTTCCATGAACCCCATGTGTTAAGATTTGACAGTTTTGAGGACAAAGTGTCTTGGCAAATCAAAAAATTTTTTAAAAGATTTTCCCCAAAGGCACATAAGTTTCCACAGAGCAGTTTGGCCCAGTATGGTTACAATTTCAGGTGTTTCCACTGTCAAATGAGAAGAAAGGGTACCCAAATAACTGACCCGGGCTATCCCACTTTTGGTACCCCTCTGAAGAGGTGCTGAGTGTACCAAACTGATACTAAAGGGTGGAGCTAAAAGCACTGCAGTCTAATAAAAAAAAAAAATCATCGATTCCCATGCAACAACAACTAAAATGCATACCTCACCATGTTCAAATAAACCTGAAGAGTGCTGAAGCCCTCCTTTGTTTCTGCTATGACATCACGCATTTACGTAGCTGGCGTGACCCCCTATTCCTGGCTCACATCCCCACCCTCAAGTAGACTTGTAGTCAAGACAGCTTAAATCGAGACGAAGACACTACCAAGACCAGAGAGTATCAAGACCAAGACAAGACCAAGACCAAGACCAAGACAGACCAAGTCAAGACCAAGACTAGTTCAGCTCAAGACAGAGACCGAGACCAAAAAAAAAAACTGTTTTTTTTGCCATCTTGCATGAGTTGTAAAACATAAGCACCATACTGGGTTCAGCTGCTTAGTATAAATATGAGATTGTATTCAACTACAGGCATAATAATACAGAGACAGTGCATTTCTTGTGTGTGAACTCATTATAAATGTTTTCATCAATTGGCTGAGATCAAATATGTGTGGCAATTGCATGACCGCTATTTCTACACTATTTGAGGATTGACTCTTGAGTGCTGTTAAGGACTGACATGACTATTAACTAGTCCCAAAGTCATCTAACAAAATAACAAGCCTCCAACACCACCCTGCACCTCAAAAAAAGTATAATGAATGGTAATGAATGAGTGAACACTGTCCACTGAAATCAGCTCTGAGACCCCCTTATCCACCCACAGGTTGAGAACCTCTGTACTAGTAGATTGTATTTGGAGCTTGATCCTTCAAAGATTGTTCTTATATCATGGACAATACGTGATGCAGGAAACTTCAGGATGAATTTATCATTTAGAAAAGTGTGAGTGAAAACAGCAGCTCAGAGCTGGACTGATGAAGAATGTTGAGTTTTAAATCATCAAAAGGCTGACTTGTCATTTTTAAGTCTTTGTGTTCACTTGAACCGTGCACATGAGCTATCAAGACACCGTTAGAATTATAAAATCACTCACAGTGACTGATAATCCCTCACTGTTCCTGCGATGCGCGTCTGTCTGCGTCTTTGCGCGCACAGGCACGCTGAAGAGCGCGCGCCCAAAGGCACTGAGCGGTTCGGGAGGCATTCAGGTCAAATGTTCACATGAACATCGGCTGCACTGCAAAATGACATAACTGACAGACAACAGCGGTAACTGGCACGCTCTAAATGTAAAATATCAGGCCTGTACTCCACAGAGTGGACCGTGGCTGCATCAGGCAGCGGAGAATGTGACAGTCGGACTGAGCGTTTTTTTAAACCTTGATTTTCCTAAACTGAAAGCACATACAGCACATGTAAGAACGCATAATAAGTCACAAAAAAACTGTACCTGCCTGGATATTATAGGTTACAAATCCCTTCTAGACCGCTCGGCCAGTCCAAGACATTGCGAGACCGAGGGACCCGAGACCAAGACAAGACCGAGACCAAAGACTGTGGAGGACGTGACAAGACCAAGACCATAAAAAAGTGGTCTCGAGACCGGTCTCGTATAAGACCGGTCTTGGTCTCAAGACCGGTCTTATACGAGACCGGTCTTGAGACCAAGACCGGTCTCGTATAAGACCGGTCTTGAGACCAAGACCGGTCTCGAGAACTACAAGTCTACCCTCAAGCATAGCTAACATTGGAAATGCAAACAAGACCAGGGTTAACTGCACTGAACTGTACTGGACCAAACCAGACCATCATTGGAAACGAGGCTGTATGAGTATTTCTATTGTAAATGAAGGCCAAAGGATAAAAAAAAACAACATCTTTAAAGTCTAAATTTTAACATGGTCACTCTTTGAACTGAAACACCACTGTGTGTGAAGAGTGTCTTCTATGCATACAGTGTGGTCCACTGATAGTGATATCAGACAGACCTGTATTGTAAAAAGTGTTCAAGGGAACAAGAAAATTTATGTTTTTTTGTGTCCATGTGACTAATGCACATGTGCACATTGGGATTGCGATGTTGAAACAATACACTGTGCAGTCCTACTACTTGCTGATATATCAGAGGTTTTTACCCTCATTTAGTCTCATTCAGAGACATAATGAGCTCTTAAAAGTCTCCTGATCTCTTTCATCAGTCAAAAACTTTAATTCCTCTGTCTGCTCTGTTCTTTTTTATTTTTTATTTTTTTTGCAAAGATTGCATTGTAATTAACCACTGCTCATCATTTATAAGCTCTTCACTTAGACCTTATATGCTCCGGTTCTGTTGCCATGGTTTCTTGCACACAAACAGGCAGAGAATGTGCTAGGGACTACCAATTACACTTCCAATTGGCATTTTGCATGGTATTGCAAAGAAATCTGACACACCAAAAATAGAAGGTAGAAATGCTCAAAACAGTGCAAGGCACTGTGGCAAAAGTTTGGCATAGATTTGACGCAGAACTGTAAAGCAGGCTTTGTAGATGAGAAGATGTGCAAAGAAAGTGCAACACATAAGAAATATTCAGTCATGAGCCGTTGATCTTTATGTCAGTGGAAACTTTTTCATAAACAAAGACATTGGTGATTGTTGCTTTTATTACTTATTACTTTAGAGTATACCTGTTTGGAGTAAATAAGCTGCTTGAGAATTATTACATGTCACTGCACCCATTCTGATTTTTAGTTTTTCAAATGCAATTAGTACATTTATAAAACTAATTTTACATGTGGCGAACAGTGCTGACTAGTTAATTAAAATACAAGTGCCCCTGACCTAAAGAGACGCAGAAAATGACTGGATTTGTGGGTGAAGTTGATTTTACCAAAAGACCCTGTTCAGTTTGTAAGTTATGTTTTATTTTGAAATAGTAAAGATTTCCCTTGCAGTTAAGGTTATAGGGACACAGTTAAAATAACAGAGGCTGGGTGCTTTTGTTTCCTTAACTAAATGTTGTCTATTTTTATACAATTTTTTTGACATTTATTTGACCTCCACAGTGTTTCAGTCTCTTCTAGTATAGGTTTTAGAGGGTTTCCAAAGAACCTCGGGAAACTTGAATAATTTTATGTGAAAGGATTAAGAATGGGAGTTTAGGTATGCCAGTACTGTAGTAGGAATACATTTAGTCTCCCACATAAACAGTACATGTTCAATGAGAAGTCTGTCACACTGAACCTTTTCTCTTTTACAGCCGGTGAAGGATGACCCTCATTTCCATCATTTCCTGCTTAGCCAGTCTGAGAAGGTAAGAATAAACAGGCATCTCCATATTTTGACAAAAGACTCTTGTTTTTTTTCACTTAGTCATGGTCCGTGGTTCCCAATTGTCTTTGAGTATTGCTTGTTTAATTTAGAGATTGTGACCTTTCAACAGCCTGGTGCTCTCTTTTTTGATATGTGTTCTTCCTCTGCACAATTCTAAGCCTCTGTGGTCTTTTCAAATGAACTCAACACAATACCAAATGCAGTAAATGGTAAATGGACTTGAGCTTATATTGTTTTTTTTCCTACTCAAAGCAGCTTTACAACGCAGGTCACGCCTACCCATTGACACCCAGTCACTCCCATTCACTTACTGATGGTTTGAGTATCAGTTGTCCATCAGTATCAACTAATACATTTGCACCCTTTCATACCCATTTACACGCCACTGATGCAGCAGTGGGAGCAATTTGGGGTTAAGTGTCCTGCCCAAGGACACATTGCCATGTGACAGCTGGAGCTGGGCTCAAACCTGCAACCCTCTGACCAATCGAGCTCTCAGGCCCTGTTTAAATGACAATGTTGTCACCAGAAATAAAAAGGCTTCTTCTTTGAGTTTTCAAAAGCCTCCAGGTTCACACAGAGATGCGAAAACAACTGAAAATGCTGTAGCTTGTATGCCAGGCCAGTAGATGGCGATGTAGGTTTGTAATGACACAGTGGTGTCACAACATACGTACCCTTTCCGGTAAAGACAAACTTTTCACAAACATAAATGGCGAGTAGACGCACGAAGATGCAGGAGTTTCTTGTCTGGAAGACAAATCTGTCTGGATAACAAACTGAGCACAGTAAGCAGCACACATATTGCTCGGTAGACGGCTCTTGTTGTTCCTGGGATGCACGTGCAACCTTTATCTGAAGGAGTACTGCTCATGGGAAGCATGGGAGGGAAGATAAAACCAAAAAAACACCTATACAGCCAACCGCTAACATGGACCCACCTGAGACTAACATGGACGCCGACATGGTTTCATGAAAAAATGGAATTGAGATTAAACAAAATCCAAACCTTGCTGGAACAAAAACTGAACACTCTAACTGACTCGGTGGAAAAACTTATCAGCGACAACCAGGCACTGAGGGAGCGTGTGAAAGAGGTTGAAGACAAACAAGGTAATCACACAGAAAGTCTCAGCTTTTTACATGAAGACCTCAGTGACTACAAAAAAAGACAGCGGAAGAAATCAGCGATTTGAAGGAAAGCTGGACAATTTGGAGAACAGAGCAAGGAGACGCAATCTACGGTTAGTTGGCTTCCCAGAAGGGGTAGAAGGGAAAAATGCCATCGCCTTCTTACAAGAATGGCTCCCTAAAATACTGGATCTTGAGCCAGGAGACTATCGAGATCGAGCGGGCTCATCGTACTCTCCAGCGCCATCTCAATGAAGGCAGCCTTCCCCGGGCTCTTGTTGTCCGGCTGCTTCGCTGTACTGATGTGATGAAAATCCTTGATGCGGCACGGAAGAAAAGATCGCTCCAATACGGTAACTCCAATATTATGATATTTAGAGACATGTCCATGGCTTTATACAAGAAAAGGAAGGCCTTTGCACCGCTAAAGAAGAAGCTGCATGACGAGTGTCTCCTTCAGACTACTTCATCCTATGAACCTCGTCCTGGACCTCCCCGGTGTCAGCAGAGCATTACCTGAACACACACCACCCGGACCTGTGGGGCTGAATCACTGGCTGCCATGGCCTCCTCTTGACCAGCTAAATGAATGGTAACCACTGAAGCCCGTAAAAGCACCATGTAAGTTTAAAGGCGGCTTGGAAATGTTGGTTGTGTTACTGTTTTTTGTTCTTCTCTTTTTTTTTTCCTTTCCCGTCTATGCTCACCTGCCATAAAGACCACTTATTGACTGCAGTGAATATGTTCAGCTTAACAGCCAGAGCGGCGGGGACTGAATAACTTTTTTTTATACTGAGAAACTGTGTATATGGTGAATGAGTTTACATCAAGGTCCCACTGGATCACATAGCTGAATTGTTTAATATTTAGAACAATTGTCTTAATGTTATACATGTTGTTTATTGTTCTCTGTGCCATTTGTAAGGTGGTAAGCACTAAAGGAAGTTACATTTAAAATTAATGTGTTAGATCCTAAGGCACTTTGAATGACCAACATTTCATATTTGAGTTTATATAAACAGATTGTTCCTCCCCCTACAATTTCCAGAGGGGCTTTGAAAATGTTTCATGTTGGAGCTGTTCCTATTTATAAGTTATACTGAACTTAATTAGGTAGCTTGGTTTCACTTGCTAGAGATGTGAATGTTATCACTACGCATGATATTTGGAAGTAACATAGACCAGTTTCTCACTTTAAGGAGTGGGTGGGGGAGGAGAGTGGGAGGGAGGGTAATAGACAGTACACATATTTTACACATATTTTATTTAACTCACTAATATTCCATGATGTTTTTTTTTTTCTTTTTTCATTCAGTTCTACCTACTTGCATTTCTTCTTCTCGTCTAAGATCCCGTATCAACCCATCTCAGATGTTTTCAGCCTCTGTACTTAAACTTTTGCAATTGAGCTTGCTGTCTCTCACTATTGCTTATGTGATTTACTAGCTGTGGTTATACTACCCACATGTGTGCAGCCATAGCATATAAGTTCTTGAGCTGGAATACTAATGGACTTAATCAGCAGACCAAGCGCTGCAAAATTCTTTATTTTCTTAGAAGACATAATATTGATGTAGTATATCTACAGGAGTCTCACTTAATTGATATAGAGCACTGCAAATTAGGAAAACAATGGCAAGGTCAAATATTTTATTCCTCATTTTCCTCCCTTGCAAGAGGGGTGGTCATTTTAATGAGGAAAGGGATTCCTTTCCAAGCAGAACAAATTGAGAAAGATAGAGGGGGTAGATACATTTTAGTCAAGGGATATATTGGAGAACAAGCGGTCACTTTCCTTAATATCTACAGACCTAACCAAGATGACCCTAACTTTTATGTTAACCTCTTCTTAAGGTATCTTGTTCCCCCTCTGAGCTTGTAATTGGCGGTGATTTCCACCTGGTGTTGGACTCCATTATGGATAGGTCCTCCACCCCTAAACCTTTAACCTCAGCAGCTAAGATTCTCAAAAAAAATTTTTTAATCCAAATTTACTCGATGCATGGCGGGAAGGACATGAGCATCAATGTGAATATAGCTATTATTCACAGGTCCATAACAGTTACTCTAGGATCAACGCCTTCTTTATCCATGCAACAAAAATCCATCTAGTCTCTTCCTGTGAATAATTGGCTAGGATACAATCAGACCATGCCCCTCTGTTGCTCCAAATCGCCATACAGGATTCTTATACAAACTCAAAACATTGGAGGTTTCCCAACCACCTAATTAATGATGGTAACTTTACTAAACTGATCAATGAACATGTAGACTTATTTCTATTAACAAACAAAAACTCTGCCTCTCCATCTTGTTTGGGAGGCCCTAAAAGCTTACATAAGAGGTAGCATTATTAGCTACTCTCCCTGGAAAAAGAAACAATATCAATCCAAATTACATTTTTTGGAGTCGGACATTAAATCTCTGGAACAGCAACACTGTCAATCACAAACACAGACAACCTTAGATCAGTTAATTGCAAAACAGGCTGAATATAACATTTTTACCACACGGGAGGTTGAGAATACAATGGCCAGGCTAAAACAGTGTTATTATGAACAGAATGACAAGACAGGGAAATAACTGGCATGGCAGATAAGAAGGGAGGATGCCATTAGATGTATCCCTGCCATTAAACCGCGTGATGGGGATGGGCTGGTCTGCAATCCACTTACAATAAATCAAACTTTCTCAGACTTCTACACCTCTCTTTACTCCTCTCAGGGTGAGGCGACTCAGGAAATGGATGAGTTCTTAGACAGCGTAGATATCCCTGAACTGACAGGCACAACATGGAATGATCTTGAAAGGGAGATAACCAAACAAGGGGTATTAGACAATATAGCGCAGTTAACATCAGGAAAGGCTCCAGGGCCCGGTGGTTTTTCAATTGACTTCTTCAAAAGGTTCTCTAATAAATTAATAGATCCTCTCTTAGACATGTTTAATCACTCCATTAGAAATAATCGTTTACCAGAAACCCTAGAGCAAGCCCTCATTATTGTCTTACCAAAACCAGGAAAGGACGTTACATTGTGTGAATCATATAGGCCAATCTCACTCTTGTCAACAGAATATAAAATTTTAACTAAAATTATAGCCATGCAGATTGAGAAAGTTATTCCTTCGCTCATCATTGCAGAACAAACTGGATTTATACAGAATCACTCCTTAATAGACAATGTTAGAAGATTCCTTAACATTATGCACTGTAGTAAATCCATGGAAGAGCCGGTCATAGCCATCTCATTAGACGCAGAGAAGGCTTTCGACCACGTAGAGTGGCACTTTCTCTTTATGGTTTTACGCAGGATGAACTTTGGCCCTAATATACTTAAGATGATTTACATGTTGTACCGTAACCCTACTGCCAGAATACAAACTAACAGCAATACATGTCTCCCTGTCGCGTGGTACTAGGCAAGGTTGCCCTCTCTCCCCCTTACTTTTCGCATTGGCAGTTGAACCCCTGGCCATTGCAGTGAGGTCACACACCTCTATCTCTGGGGGGGGGGATTATACGGATTATGTCATCCGCATACATTTCTTTGTATGCGGATGACATAATCTAGTTCCTTACTGACCTAAAATCATCCGTTCCTGCTCACACAGGACTCTTGTCTAAATATAATGCAATATCTGGTTATAAGGTTAATGTGCTAAAAAGTGTGGCTATGCCCCTCAACTCCCTGGCAGAAAAGTTCTCACAGCCTAATTTTCCTTTTCAGTGGAACTCCCAGTTTATAGAGTACTTGGATTTGAAGATTCCTAATAAATTAGAAAACATTTTCTCACTAAATTATGACGCGCTACTGGAAAAAGTGGAGGGGGACCTCGACAGGTGGATGCTACTACCAATTTCTCTGATTGGACGAGTGAACTGCATTAAGATGAGTGTCCTACCAAAATTTCTTTATTTATTTCAAACCTTTCCTGTAGCTTTACATAACAGCTTCTTCAAGAAACTGCAAAGTTTGATATCATCATTTATCTGGAGAAGGAAGGTCCCTAGGATTAAAATAAAAACCCTTTACAATACCCCCCAGTTTGGAGGATTGAAACTCCCTGATTTTCAGCTGTACTATTGGGCTGCTCAGTTGAGGGCTATATGGTTTTGGCAAATGGAACCAGTTAATTACCCTGCTTGGAAACAAATAGAGCAATGCCATACATCAGATGTGCCGCTAGCTGGTATCCCTTTTATCCAGTCATACCATACTCTGAAGAATGGCACTGATAACCCATTTATTAAACACACATTTAGAAGTTGGTTTGCCATCCAAGCACATCTTAATAGTGTTATTGCACTATACAGGAATACTCCATTCCACACCAACCCTTCCTTACCAAATGTACTTAGAGATGGCATAACCAAGCTCTGGCACAATAGCGGAATTAAGACATTTGGTGACCTTTACCAGAATAACATACTTATGTCGTTTGAACTGTTGTGCAAATTCTTCTACCTTCCAACCACTCATTTTTTTAAATACTTACAGGTAAGACACTTCATAAATAGATTTCAGAGAGTAAATTCTAATCCCCTAAAGAGTCTCCCAATCGATGACATACTAAAAGATGTTAGAGGCCCCAGAGGCATTATATCCATGACATATAATAGAATTTTGGTCCTTAGTGAGACTAAACCTCTACCTACAAGGACCAAATGGGAGAAAGACCCCAATTGAACCTACAGTGACGAAGATTGGGAATCACTATGTGAAAGAGCACTAACCTTCTCATATAATAGCTGCCATGAACTTCTGCAATTTAACATTATCCACAGAACCTACTTTACACCAGAAAGACTCCACAAGATAAGAAAATCAATCTCAGACCTTTGCCCAAGATGCAAAATAGAGACAGGCGACCTTATACATACACTATATTGCCAAAGTATTGGCTCACTTGCCTTGACTCACATATGAACCTAGGTGACATCCCATTTCTAATCCATAGGGTTCAATATGATGTCGGTCCACCCTTTGCAGCTATAACAGCTTCAACTCTTCTGGGAAGGCTGTCCACAAGGTTTAGGAGTGTGTTTATGGGAATTTTTGACCATTCTTCCAGAAGCGCATTTGTGAGGTCACACACTGATGTTGGACGAGAAGGCCTGGCTCTCAGTCTCCACTCTAATTCATCCCAAAGGTGTTCTGTCGGGTTGAGGTCAGGACTTTGTGCAGGCCAGTCAAGTTCATCCGCACCAGACTCTGTCATCCATGTCTTTATGGACCTTGCTTTGTGCACTGGTGCACAGTCATGTTGGAAGAGGAAGGGGTCCAGCTCCAAACTGTTCCCACAAGGTTGGAGCATGAATTGTCCAAAATGTTTTGGTATCTGGGAACATTCAGACGTTCCTTTCACTGGAACTAAGGGGCCAAGCCCAACTCCCTGAAAAACAACCCCACACCATAATCCCCCTCCACCAATACCTTAACACTTGGCACCCAATTCAGTCAGACACGTACCATTCTCTGGCAACACCAAACCCAGACTGTCCATCAGATTGCCAGATGGAGAAGGACACTATTTGTCACTCCAGAGAATGTCTCCACTGCTCTAAGTCCAGTGACGTGCTTTACACCACGCATCCAGCCTTGCATGCACTTGGTGATTTATTGCTTGGATGCAGCTGCTTAGCCATGGAAACCCATTCCATGAAGCACTCTACACACTGTTCTTGAGCTAATCTGAAGGCCACATGAAGTTTGGAGGTCTGTAGCGGTTGACTCTGCTGAAAGTTGGCGACCTCTGCACACTATGCGCCTCAGCATCCGCTGACCCCGCTCTGTCAGTTTGCATGGCCTACCACTTCGTGGCTGAGTTGCTGTCGTTCCCAAAAACGTCCATGTTCTTATAATACAGCTGACAGTTGACTGTGTAATATTTAGGAGCAAGGAAATTTCACGACTGGGTTTGTTGCACAGGTGGCCTCCTATCACAGTTCCACGCTGGAATTCACTGAGCTCCTGAGAGCGACCCATTCTTCCGCAAATGTTTGTAAAAGCAGTCTGCATGCCTAGGTGCTTGATTTTATACACGTGGCCATGGAAGTGATTGGAACACCATTCTGATTATTAGGATGGGTGAGCGAATACTTTTGGCAATATAGTGTATGTTTTAGAAATGCAATACATTAAACCATTACTGGGGACTGATATGCGAGACCCTGAAGAAGATTATCAGATATGAAGTCCCTTGTTCCCCTAAACTAGCATTACTAGGTGATACATCTGGCATTCCTCTGCCAAAAGAAGTAAGGTGAGGTTTATCAAACTGGCCATGATAGCAGGTAATAAATACATTGCTATGGAAAAGCTCAGATCCTCCTACTGTATCCATGTGGCTTGGAGAACTCGCCTCATATATGGCATCAGAGAAAATTATGTTCAATCTCAAAAGAAAACCACACCTCTTTGATAAATGTTGGTCTGGCTTTAAACAATATATGGGCAATACCTCACAGTCTGTAATGGGTTGACTAGAAGACATGCTTGATATAAGTAGACACTTTTGTGCGTGGATATATGGTAACATTGGATATGTTCATCTTCTGCCTATATTCTCTGCTGTAAATTGCACTCTTTGTTTTATCTCTTCACCTATGACACCTTCACTTTTATTGTGGTACCTGTCTAGGGCTAGGAGGGACTGGTCGTAAGGGATTAATTTAATTTGTTTTACTTATTTATTTATCCTTTTTATTATTTTTATTCTTATCATTATTAGTATTTTATTTTATTTTATTTATTTATTTATTTACTTACTTTTTCTTTCCACTGTTCCTTCTTCTTGTTGGATTGTTGATTTGTTGGTTTGTTAATCCGTTTGGTGTGTCTTTGATCCGCCTTAATCATTATTATTATTATTATTATTATTATTATGTCTGATATCTCATTTCTGTGTTCTCCTTTGTAGACTGTTTGTGGAAAATACAATAAAGAGATTGTTAAAAAAAAAAAAATTTGCTGATTCAGGCACTCTAGGGACCATTTTTGCGTAAACAGGAGGCGAAAATGAAAACTCTCCGTCTTTGTTGTCGTGTAAACAGGGCCTCAGACTGTACCACCAAGCTGAGGACAGTACATAAATTCAGCCAACAGCTGTTGACACCAGTTGTGGTTCAGGCAGATTGGCAGCATTGTAGAACATCACAACATGAACATTACTCAGTATCAACATGGGAAAAATAAATCAAAATCACAAGAATGGAAGCAATATGCATGTAACAGTAGAGACACTGTCTTATACTTTTAATTCTTTACTGGGGTGCCTTGTATGTAGAATATTTTTTTTACCCTGTTTTCCTTATATTTGCCCACAGCCAGCATCATCAATGGAACCTATAAGCAAGCGCCTGAAGATAGTTGAAGAGGTAAGTGACGTATTGTGTTCAAGTTAAACTGAAAAGTTGACACGTTTCACTTCTGTGGACTTTTGTCTTGAAAAACTTTGCTTTTACATGGAGTCATGTTTTTAGAAGAAAACCAGAATTAATTGTAATTTAAAACTTATTTACTGCAATGTTAGTCATGACTTTTCATTATGTTTACTGTGGAAGCTAAATTTATTTTTTGGATTATTTAGGAAACGGGGTCAACATCTATTCAAGCAGCAGACAGCACAGCTATCAATGGCAGCATCACACCAACAGATAAAAGGTATCTAAACATCTACTGCTACATTATGCAGTACCATTGACAAAGTTACTCAAATAATTGATCATAAATGGTTTTAATGCTTGCCTCCAAAAGGGTATTTGGTGTTTAGCTTTGCCTGCCCAGAAACCTGAGTGCTTATATTTCATCTCAGCTTTTCCTTTTTGTGTTTGCTCTTTCTTGACAGGATAGGGTTCCTGGGTCTAGGACTGATGGGTAGCGGTATTGTTTCCAACCTTTTGAAAATGGGACATGTTGTCACAGTGTGGAACCGCACAGCAGAAAAGGTAGGTGTGACAGAACACACTATGAATGTCTACAAGCAGCTACTTGATCCACATTAAAATCATATCATGTCTGGGGTATGTGCAATATGATATCGGTGGTTTTTAACATTTTATTATTGCTATTTCTGCTCTAATTTGACCCCCAAAAACTCCTTTAAAAATGTGTTATTTAACTTAAAAAAAACAAAAAACAAACTTAATTTCCTCTACAGATTTATGTTAGCCTGTAGAAACAATTTCCTTAAAGGTGCCCCTTTTAATATTGGACCAAGACGAGAACAAAAAATACATGAAAGCAATTCAGAGTAAGCATTGTAAAGGACTATTTAAAGTAGGGGTGTAAATCACCAGTTTCATGATGATACAATACGATATCGATCCTTTGGACAACGGTACGATATTTGCCAATGTCACAAAGTCTGCCACAATTCGGTTTCATTTCGATACGATTCAGGGGCCTTTGATCAATTTAAGACGATATTATGTACAAATTTAACACAATCTGCTAAATTTCACCTAAAGCAAGAAAGAAATACAAAGCAATTTTGATGTTTTGACAATTTTATTACGGAAATGTGAAACGATGTGCTGACCATTGGGTATGGTAGTTTATAGAGGATTATAACCATCTGTATGATCTAATCGTGTTTTAAAATTAAAATTGGGTTAATTAGTAGTCCAGTGCTTTTTTTGCCCCCCCCAGTTACCTTATGGGTCTTATTGTGACAGTGTGATGTTAGTACATTATGTCAAGTAATGATGCAAAACAATAATACGAATTATATTATTATTATTTTATTTTTATTGTTATTGACCTCCAACATTTGACCATGCTCTTGTAAACTAAAAATGTGCAATTTTGATTTTAATTAAAACCAAACATTTGTCATGTTCTAAGTAGAACTATTAAATTAGCTAACTCAACATTGATGATTTTGTTTTAATGTGATGCCTGGTAATCACAGTTTGTATGTCAGTGTGATTAGACTTTGCATCCCTGTTTAATGGAAGGTGTGGAGGAAGAATAAGAATAAGCTGTCATTGTTTTCCCTTTTGTACAATAAGTAATTTCATTAATCAGTGCGCTACAATATCAAATGATGAGATAACTTACTGTACTCGTGATTAGGCACTCCCGTCATGTGTGTGCAGTATGCATCCTCTGCAGTCAGATTGACTGTATCTTACTTGGGTACAGCAGTGCTATTTACTGATTGGCTGTTATGTCAAGCTCCCATTTAGCTCTGTGACGCTCAGAGTGTGTTGCTACATGTTCAAAGCGCATATATAGCAGTGTTTATTTGGTGGGCGCTACACAATACATTTTAAAGCGGGAGAAGCACCAGGTGTGGTGTGTGAGAGAGCGAAAAGGTTCAAATGTGTGTTTCATACGCTGAATGCGTGACGCTTGAGAGCCCTGGAAACTTCAGAACGAGGCGCGATTGGGCAGAAACTATGAAACGGATATCCGGTCAGAATTTCAAAATAAAGGCGTATATTAAAGATAACGATGTTGATGGATGTTTTGAGTTTCCATCGGTTTGATTGGATCAATGCTTAACCAATTGACGTATCGATCCAAATTGATGGATCATTACACCCCTAATTTAAAGATAGACAAATATCTTCTTAACTCTACTTAAACATTAGAGCTCAAGATCAGCAAAAATAATGCATGTGTTTTTGTTTTTTTACTGGAGTTGCCAAAATCAACTCACACTCATGGTGTCTGTCTGTGGCCTTAGTGATGAGTATACTTTGCTTGATACTATCAAGAATAGCATTTTGTCTACTGCATAAGAGAAAAAATATTCTTAAAGCTGTACTGTAACAGTAGAAAATCTGATTGATTGGTATTTGTTTTCATTGTACACGTTTAATAGCTTACTAAATTTATCGTTGATATGATAACAAGTCTTTACCCTTTTTCTAAATTACATCTAAATGCGATTTAAAGAAATTGGGATTAAATGGGGTCAGTCATTAAAAAGATGAGAAAGATGAAGTAGAGACAGGGACAGGGAAAGTAAAAAAACTGCTGCCTACTTTTTATTTTCTGTACAGAGTGTGTGCCGTGGGAGTGAAATCCAGCCTGTTGCAATAGGGAGGCCAGCGCAGGTGTAACAGGGAACAGTTGTACAGGGAACAGAAAAATATATGATAAAACCTTAATACTTTTAACTATCCAAAGACTGGTGATGGTGACAGGTATACTATTGACCATGTAATGTGGTTTTAGTGTTATTAATCCACCAGGAAGGTTAAGGCTCTTTTTTCTTTAACAAAACCTTTCTGTGACCCAGTGTAATTATACTATATTCAAACTTGTTTGGTTTGTATATGTCTAGTAGTGATAATACCATCAGCTTTTAGTCAAGAGAGCAGCATGATGCTAGCTTCCTTATTTGCCAACAGTAAGATGTCATCCTGCACCACTCTTTTTCATATCTTCTAATAATTCACAACCATGGATTTTATGACACCGATGATTCCAGTTGGGAAGAGGGGGCCCTAAGTTTTGTTAACAGACATTAATATGCTCAATTTTAATTAACTTCAGAAAAGTATACACCCATTGTAATAAAATGTGTATTTTTATTCAAATTTGTCCAAGATGAACACATTTATTAAACTTGTATGTTGATTTATTGTATTTTTTCATTTTGATTCCATTTCCCCCTAACATATGGTACTTTTATTTATAAATGTGTTATAAAAGAGGTAAATAGCAAATGTTAAACATATATCCTGTCTACATTGTTTGTCTTTAGGGTGGAGTAAACCTCTGTTATGTGCCAGGCCCAGTAACATAAATTGAATAGGAAAAACATAACACCACACAGAGGGTTAATGGTTTCCTAAACATTTATCAGTTTTACTGTAAATATATTTATGAAGTTACAGTTTGCATTATTTATTTATTTATCCATCAAAATAATGCATGCATACTTTAAAAAATGGTTTATGATTTTTTAATGTGACCATGCCACCAATTCTCTTCTAAGTAATTGCCCTTTGTGTTTCAGTGTGACTTGTTCATCCAGGAGGGGGCCAGGTTGGGCCGGACTCCTGCAGAAGTAGCTTCCATGTGTGATATCACTTTCTCATGTGTCTCAGACCCAAAGGCTGCAAGGGATGTAAGTACCCCATCAGCAACTGTAAATAGCATCATGCAGGGATTTGAATCATTGCCTTGATGGTAAAGAATATTTCTGAACATCTGTTGTGGTCCTTCTGCAGTTGGTGATGGGACCCAGTGGAGTGCTACAGGGAATAAGGCCTGGGAAATGCTATGTAGAGATGTCAACTGTAGACCCGGAAACCATTACAGAACTCTCACAGGTATACACAAAAAGCACAGTCACTCACAAACTCCAGCACAATGAAGTAGTCTAAATCATTTACAAAAAAAGATTTGCTGCAGTTTTAGGTATCTTTAAGCAAATTGCTGCATCTTTTCTGTATCAGGACAATCCAAACTCTCAAAATGACTTAAACTGACTTCTCTTCTACCTTTAGACATAAGCAACTATTTTGTCTCACAGTAATTAAAGTACTTCTGTTTAAAAATGTCATTTGATATTTAAGGTGATCACATCACGAGGTGGTCGTTTCCTTGAGGCCCCAGTCGCAGGAAGCCAGCAACTTTCCAATGAGGGGATGCTGGTCATCTTGGCAGCTGGTGACAGATCAGTCTATGAGGACTGCAGCAGCTGCTTTCAGGCAATGGGCAAGACCTCATTTTTTCTAGGTATGAAATGTTTTTGAATACAACTTGTCACACAACTTACAGTTTCTTTTTGGACCCTCTAACCTCACTAAATTTGCTCTAGTTTCTAGCCCTACTATTACATCTTAAGACAAAATGTATTGTTCAAGCTAACTCAAACATCTTTTGCCAAAAGACAATGTTATGAAAAAAAGATTGAAATGATCAATGCAAGTTGAATAAACTTAGTATTGGAATGAAAAGGTTGGAAAAGTACCAGTAGAATCAGTGGCTCAAGGTGCGGTGGCCTTCAGAGGTCTTTCTGAGGAGCCTCAAAACGTCTGTGTCCTTTTAATCACCACAAGTAAATTTGAAACCATCAAAATCAGCTCAGTTTTATTCAGAGCAAATCTTGATGTGTCTGAGGGGATTTGAACAAAGCATTTGCTCAATCACCTTACATTTTTGTAGACATGGTTAATAGGTCTTGATGAAGTTCAAACACAGCATTAAAAAGGATAAAACTGATTTAAGTGAGGTAGGTGTTTCTTGTGCTTCAGCCACTCCACAGACGGAGGCAGGTGCTTTCAGAACAGGACCAAAGCATATAAAAGAAAAACAAACTTCATTGGATTCCCCAAAAGAAGGGCAATTCCAAAAGAAAACAACTTGAGCACACAAGTCACTTGAGATCTTTTATTCAGGTGTGAAGGACTGTTGTTTTAATGCACACTACGTCCTCATCAGAGTCATCAGAGTTCGACTACCACCCAATGTAAGGTTTATGCTGCAGCTGCCCTAAATTAACAGCATTGGTAATTTCCAAATTCATCTTTATGTCTCTAATGGTTAATACACCAGTATGTAGAAACTGGGCTTTATCAATTTCTGGCTTCTCAGAGAAGCCCAGTGAGCAGACTCATATTTGCCTAGAAAAAGGTGAATTCACTTTGAAATTTCTTGTTCCTGTTCACAATGTATTGCATTTTCAGTTTTAGTTAGCTGTGCCCAGTCCATAAATTTGTCCTTGTCATAGTTCACTCTCTTCCCTTTGTCCCAACTGAGCATTGATAAAACGCTATTGCCTACCTGAAGCTCAACATGTCCATTCTTTCAGTGCATCCTGTTCTGACGGCTACTTCCAGCAGGTTAAAGCATCATGTCTCAAAACTCATATCGTCTCTAACTGCTCTCTTGAACCTGACAGTAGGTTCATTTTACTTCAGTGACCAGTTCTCAATGAAGTAGAGCAGATTTAGGATGTGATGGAATGGGAGATTTGCATCATGGATGTGCAGCAGACAAATCTGCAGCAACTACATGATGCATACATGTCATTGTGGATCATAATCTCTGTGGAATGTTTTCATCACCTTGTTGAGTCTCTGCCACAAAGAATTGAGCCATTCTGAAGGCAAAGGAGGACCCAACTGGTGCATGCAAGTGGCTGCTGAGTGCATATGCAACAGTGATGCTCATCAGTGTTTTTGCTTGTGTATTTGTAAACGGGTGTTCTAGGTGAGGCAGGGAATGCAGCGAGAATGATGCTAATCCTCAACATGGTGCAAGGCAGCTTCATGGCCACTATTGCAGAGGGTCTTACCCTTGCCCAGGCCACTGGCCAATCACAGCAAACATTTCTGGACATCTTATGCCAGGGTCAGATGGCAAGCACCTTTGTGGACCAGAAATGCCAAAGTAAGTTAGCACAAATGAAGTTACTTCTCATCCTCTCACTTGTATATTTGCTTTTTTGTAGTTAATTCTAAATCTTTGTTTGAAATTCTAACCATTATTAAGAAGGAGTTTATAAATATATCCCTTTTTTAACCCCTTCTCCTTTTCCTCAGATATTTTACAAGGCAACTTTAAGCCTGACTACTATTTGAAACATATTCAAAAGGACCTGAGGCTTGCTATTTCCATGGGCGACACAGCCAACCATCCAACCCCAATGGCTGCAGCTGCCAATGAGGTAAAACTATCTCTCAAGATTTAAAATGGCATAGACTTTTTGTCCATGCTGCACCTACAAAGAAGATAACATTTAACATAATTTGCATTTAATATTAATGCAAATAAATGTTGACTAATTCTGAAAAATTCTCAGAAGATTTCTTAGAATAGTTCTTAAATAAATTCTCACAAGATAAATCACCTCAGCCTAGAATTTAAATGCAGAAATGGAAAGAGCAGTAATTATCAAGTGCCTGTCTTGCTTTACTTTCACTTTTAAAAAGTTTTTTCAGAGGGGGGGGGGGGGCTGGGTAATTTCTTCAAACTAGTATACATGGGAAACTCTTCAACCTCATGTCAGCTCCTGCTTATGCAGAACATCGGATGCTTCATGGACGATCTAAGAGATGCCTGACCTGCCTTAGAGAAGGCTTGTTCAGAGTAGTCCACACTGATGTGTAATGTTTACATCCCCTAATTTTTCATACAGCCTGTATCAGTCAGATAAGTTTGGATTTGAAATGGAAAAATGGTAAATGGACTTCAACTTGAAAAATACTGACTATTTGAAGTGCTTTTTCATTGCATATTGCACTTCCCCATTCATACACTGATGGTGGAGGGTACTATGGAAAGTTTCCCGTCAGTGTTAACTAATACATTCTTACAAATTTATACAACAATGACACTGCAGTGGGAGCAAATTCTGGTTAAGTGTCTTGCCCAAGGAAACATGGATATATTAGGCGGCAGGAGCTGGGGTTTAAATTTAGACTGTGTGGTCGAGAGACAGGGTGCAGTTTACCAAACTGTGCAGTGATACCATGCCTAATAAGCCATTTTTGTTGTTTGTGTTCCTGGTTAGTAAGTTGCCACCAAAGCTGTGTTTCTGCCAAGCAGTCTAATTCCGTTCGGGTCAGTACAGTGTTGCGTTTTAAATTGTCTTGAATAAGTTGTAATTTATTAGAAATTAATGGATGCTAATTTAAGAAATCAATATTAATTTAATAACTAAATTGCACTTGTTAATTAGGGCACCACCTTCCATTATACTGTATAAGGTAGAAGGACTGTAGAAGGAAAATATTTAATAATTAATTACTTAGTTAATTCAGTTAAATCAGATAACTAAAATAAATCAATCTCAGCTAAAGTCGGTTAATTCTCCCTGAGTGTATACCTGAATAAAGCACCCAAAAATTATCTCTTGATTTATATGAATTTTAATGAAAGACAGGACAATATCACATGGATAAATAGCACACGAAATGAACAATTGATGAAGAAAATGATAATAACTGGTAATGGTAATGCAGTAATATAAATGGATAAAACAGATTTATTGCCTAAACTTGAGTTTGATGGGAATGAGCAAAAACCTGATTGTCAATTTCGCTGTGTTGTTTCATGAAAGAAAATGGAGATGATAAAAAGGGACTAAAATGGAGGTTAACTAAGGGTTTTAAATTTGGAGATAATGGGCTCTAATTTTGTAGAAGCGGCGCGCCTCCGCCACTCCAAAGGGGTGTGTCCAGGGCATTTTGCAAGTTTCCTGCACTGCGCAGTCCGGCGCAGCCAGGCGCACCCACGCCTCCTTCCCTACCACTGGCACAAGTGGCAACGAGGGAGGAGTGAAGGCTTGAGTGGGTTTAACACAGCCGAGTCTTCACCAATCAAATTAATACCTCTCCTCGCGGTGGGATAGAAGTTGGGATTACGTGTAAGGCAAAAAAAAAAAATAAATAAATAAAAATTAAAAATATAAAAATAACGTGCAATAATGTACTACATCTTTTTAGATCATGTTAAGAATAAAGATGAAAATAGTGAAAACAGGGGCAATAACAGGTTAATCCCTAAGACACCGAGTGACTTACATTTATTCAGCGAGCGTCTCTCTCTCTTTTCCCTCTCTTTTCTTTGAAATTTCATGAGATGAGAGAAGCCAGAGTTATAATCCGTATCTGATGATGTGGCTGTTTGTGGTTGACTGAGAAATGTGAACTTGTTAGTTTGCGTCACACTTCCAGAGGCTTTCCATGATGACAAACATCTTTGATCTGACATCAGATGTGACGGGACAATTAATATAGATACAAATGTATATGCTGGTTCAGACGGTTACATTAAATAGTGGTTGCTGTGGTTGTTTATTGCATTGAAATGTGCCTGACACTCTGGATACCTGCCTGTGAGGTTTTGGTGACGTGTGCGCACTGTGCACCTGTCAGCCAAATTACCCTTGCCCCGGGCACGCTTCGCCTGCGCCGAGAATAGACCAGGTCGGAGCTGGCAAGCTATCAGCGCACCTTCCGCGCAGTTTTTTGGCTTGACATTGTCAGTGCGCCAAGCTGAATCTGTCGACACCTCCCCCTGGTGCGCTGCCACACCCATCTCGGCGCAGCCGGTCTACCAAATGTGCCAAATTGGCTGCGTACGGTGGTGCGCTGGACAACATTACCACTTTGCGGGGTGTGCCCATTGTCAGTCCGCCAAGCTGAAACTGTCGACACCTCCCCCTGGTGCGCCGCCACACCGGTCTCAGCGCAGCCGGTCTACCAAAGGGCCGCGCACAGTGGTGCGCCTGAGGAAATTACCCCTGCTCGGGGTGCGACACCCTGCGCTGCGCCAGGAAATTAGGGCCCATTGTATCTAATGGAGTGTGATTCATCTGACCTCTGGTCTCTATTGTGCCAACTGGAAATGCCTTACTGCATGCTGGTTGCTTTGTCGTCACTCGCTCCACAGGGTCCAGGCTGGTGCAGGCAAAGTGGGCAGAAGGTTTCTTTCTGCAGTTGAGGTTGGTATGAAACAGCTGCTGGCCCAAAGGTAGCAAGGCTTGTACCTCTTCAGTGCACTGGCAGGGCACGATGTCATCTTTATGTCGTAATGAAGAGGTTGGCTCCGAGAAGTTCTGACAAAAGTTGACTTGGTCAAAGATCAGCTTCGATAACTGGTCTCAGTCGATAAAAAGAAAAATGGAGGATCTTCCTCAAAAGGAAAAATTATTGTTGAAAGAAAAATTATTTTTGGCAGCTTAAACTTTAAAGTTACGAAAAATCATTGACAAGTCGAAGGAAGAAAATAAAGTTACACATGTAGGAGAACTGAAAGGAAGAGGAGGAGGGGGCAGATGGCTCCAGAGGAGACGGTCAAGACAAGAGAGCCATGGAGTCAAGACAAGGTTTCTGACCTGAGGAGGACTTTTTATTACCTCCTAAAGGGGTGGAAACAGAAGGATGCAGGAGGAGAATGAAGGCAAAGGAGGATGGGCCAAGGTGTCTCTGTCCTCCATCAGGATTATTTAATCAGAAAAATAAGGATAGTTTAATTTCTTGATGCTTTTAGAAGCTCAATTCATCAAACTGCTATTTGGCTGTAAATGAAAACTAACAGGTTATAGACATTGGTTCTCTAATCAAAACAACTCAAACATTCTGTAATGATTATCAGAGTCTTGAGATGAAACCTGGATCAGGCACTGCTGGGAGAGACTGAGAAACTGCATGAAATGCAAACATGTTCAAATGATACACAATAAAAGACATTTAAGTTTAAAACACATTCTTAATCTAAAACCTTTAGTCTGATTGAGTTTGATATAGAGTCTGGTCACTTTTGATTCAGTTTAATGTGAGAAAACAATTTGTAATCAAGTCTATGATCCAGATAAAACAACTGGTACTAATACTTTGATTCTATAGAGTAATTCTAACTACTGTACTAAGATATAAGGCGTGCACAAATTATGAAACAATTGCAGACAGTTAAACATCAGCTTAGACATCAGAGCACATCTGACATCACTGTTCATGCATGAAGAGGGCTCCTTGAGGTGGAGGCCCAGGGTTCAAAGGTCATTGATATATGGTGAGAGCGGTCATCCTAGAGATGAACAAAGTTAGCTTTTAGTGCAGTTTTATGGTCCTTGAGTGAGCACAGCATCCTGGTCTTAAGAGGGTCATATATTGAAGAAGGTCTTTTGGGGTTTTAAGGTTTCTCAGAAGAAAGACGGGCAAAGTTCAACATCTGTTCATTTGTGTGCGTGAAGGATACGTTGCAAGGCACACACAGCCACGCACACGCACTCCTGACTTTTCGATTTCTTGTGTATCTGGCTTTATATCACGACGACAGTACACAGTATAGGTTTCCACTGTCAAATGAGGAGAAAAGGTACCCAAATAAGAAATCCCTGCTGTCACGCTCTTTGGTACCCCTCTGAGGGGGAGCAGAGCATACCGAACTGACTTAAAGGGTGGTGCTAAAAACACTGCCGTCTGTTGATTGGTGGCAAGATTTGTCAATCCCCATGTGACAGCAGCTAAAGTGAAAGTGCGTACCACACCATAATCACATCAGCCATGCATTTAGAGTAATTTGTAAATTGTGGTTGCCATAAAGAATGTTGGCACAAAACAATGCTGGATGGAGTACTGGAGGGCTATTGTTGCTCTTTGTTTGCAGTGCTGTGCTCCATTTCTGAACATGGCTCAGAGTTGCGCTGCTGCTCTCAAGTGGAGGCACAGGTGGCCGTGGAACCCCAAACAAGAGCAGGGTTAACTGCTCCAAACCATACTGAACTGTACTGAACCCAAAGAATGTGGGGCTATAAATGTGCTCATCTAAAAAAAAATATTAGAATTAATTAGTGATTTGGTATTTAATTCAGGAGTTTCACTTTTCAATTTTCTGTAAAGTCAACTCTTTATATCTGTTATAACAGTAAGATTCTGATGTGAGCATGTCTCTGTTTTAGTTTTAGCTTAACATTTTACAAGTGACCCCTGCTTGGAGATATTTAGACCATGCTGACAGAGAAGTTTGTCGCAGTACCTCCTCAAACTCATGCTCTGTATGTATGTTTGCAAATGCCCAGTTGAGATGTTGTATATAGAGATAGGCAGCAAAAGTAGCCATTATTAGCGTTTGACAAACACAAGCGGTATACACAAAATGCATAATTAATAACAAAGATAAAAGGCTTTCATAAATACGTACAACTTTGTAACCTTGAGGAAAACAAGACAATTTGGCTGTGGAAAATGTAAACAAGTGAACTGAAACACGGATTTCTTTTGCATTTAAGTTGCATATCATAAAAAGCTACATAAAACTCCCAAATTATTATTTTGAAAATCAAAAATCATGACATTTAACTTTGCTAATTTCATAATTTTTGTTTTTCTTTTCATATTGTTCACCTTGCACAGTATACATCTCAGGCTGTCTTCCATTCATTCATTTTGTCTTTTTTTAAGTGAGTTCTCAATCTTAAATTATACCTGAAGTTAATGTAAAATGAGGGTGTTATTTATTTTTGGTGTAAACTTTGCTGTTAGTTTGCTTTTTCATGCATTTAGAGTTGGCTGCTCTAAACTGCTGTGCCCCCTTGAAAGTAAAGGGGCACATTGACAAAATGAACCCTTTGGCACAACAAGACAGCATTTATGAGAGGTTTTGAGGCAGTAATGTCTGGAATTCTGGAAATCACTAGTCTAAACTTGGGATGCATTATTTTGACTACGAAAGCATGAGAAAGAAACTTTTACAACATGTGTCATTTTGCTGTAGGGCCTAGAATAAGGCTTTCTTTCACTACCACTGGCTATTTTTCCCAGATAAATTACTGTGAAATTTCATGTTCAGCATGTGTTTTTTCAACATCCACACTAGAAATTCGAACTAATTAAGGTACTATAACAGTCACCACTGACATCTCTTTTCTGAACCATTAACATCAGAGTTTGTCAGGGAGAAAACATGCTGTCATGACTCTAAAACCAAAGCAGTTATGTAGTTTTTGGTCATAGTTTGTGTCTAATAAACATGAATCTGTCATTTTTTTTCTGTTACTACACTTTGCTTTTTGTTAGATTAATGAGGAGAACAGTTAGTCTTGTTGGTGGTGATAATGACATTTAAAAGCCCTTGGAATCCACCCAGTGTTCAGTAAATAGGCCTTTGATTAGACCTCTTCTCAAGATTATCACTATAGTCCAGCCCTGGTCCAGTCAGCTAGAGTGATTACAAACGCCTGTGTGAGTGACCAGTGACTTTAAGATGAAATGCTATATGAAGCAAGGCACTTTAAAGAAATTTCTTGGTTTATATGCATTCTATCTGTCTGGTGGATTGACAGTGCAATGGTGCCCTTGAGCCAGGCCTTTATTGTTCTTGTTATGGTTTTAACTTAAAGCTACCACCATAACATAACATAACATAACACAATGCATTTTTATAATCCAAAGGAGCAAGGAGACGTACTGCATTTATTTTATTTTTTTAAGCATGTTTTTAAGGTATTCCACAATACTAAATTCTTTGATTATTTCAAACAAAAGACTAAGTGAGATAATCTTATGGGTAGAAAAAAAAAGCAATATAACTGAACAGTGTTTTTCTTGTTCTTTACAGGTTTACAAGAGGGCTAAGGCACTGGACCAGTCAGACAATGATATTTCTGCAGTCTACCGAGCATACATTCATTAGAGTGAGCTGTGATCTCTTATCTGGACCACACAGTCTTTGATCCCTTATTTTCCTCATTTGTCATGTATCAGGTTGTTGATTTTTATCCCACAAGTTTTATTTCCCTGCCACCCAGTCAAAGCCATGTATCTGGCCCACACATAATGAGACGATAAACCTTGAGCAAAGCACTGACTGTACTGAAGGTAAATAAGGCTGAGTGTTAAATCAAGGTTGTACTCGTGCATTTCTGCAGTTTTCTGCAGAACAAGATTATGTTTATATATATATATATATATATATATATATATATATATATATATATATATATATTTTTTTTTTTTTTTTTTTTTTACAACTAAGTGAAATGAGTTGTTTCGGGTTGTTTGGTGAGAAGGTTTGGTCAAGTGCCACTGTGAAGAGTGGGTGGTGTGACTTACTGCTGTCACATTTAGTGGCTGCAAAAACCCTGGGGATTTTTTTTTTTTTTTTTTTTTTTGTAAAAAAATTATGACTTTATTTAATTGAGTGTGATTTTTGCTTTCTTTTAAATGTCCAGAATACTAGAGAAGAAAAACACCAAGAATCTGCCACTGCATTGCCTTAAAATTGTAACCCCTTAAGTCTTTCAATAACAAATGTATTTATTTATGTTTTGAGGTCTACTTGGCAACATTTGGCATGGCTTGTTTCTGTATTTAGTTTGTTGATTTATGCTTTTATGTTGATGATAATGATGTTTCTTGAGCAGGTAAAAAAATAACAGTTGTTTGAGGCCTTAAATGCAGTTATCATTTCTTTTTGTCATGAGATATGATATTTCATTTAAAACCTCTGTCCTGTGCTTGGCAGAGTTCTCATTTTCAGATTTAAAAAAAAATATATTTCTCAGACATAACATGGCTCAGTTTAGTAACTTTTATTTGAACTAGAGGTAATAAGTTGCAAATTTCTATTGTGTTTCTTTTCCTGGTAGTAGCACATATGAGTTAAGGCTTTGTTTTGAAGGAGGATTTTCAGTCTACCAGATAAACAAGCAGGATTTAGAACCCAACTTATGATACAATGTCAAGATTGTTTATTGAGGAAGGAGTCTGTTAATTATAAGAGTGAAACTCAAAGCTGTTAATTGAAAGACATTGAATAAATGGAACAACTGTCTTTCATTTAAATTCTGAATTAACAAAATCAATGGTTAGGTTCTTATATGTACACAGATTACCCAAGGAACACAGTTTGTTACATGTCATTATTCTCTCATCTTTACCTTGCAGCTAACTACTGAGTTGGGTACTGTTTTAGTATGAATTCTTTAGTTTTTCTGAAAACAGATGTCTGGTTAAATGAAGGGAGGGGCAGCTGTTGGTCACATGATTGTGATCTGGAACCTTGTAGACCATTTTTACATCAAACGTTATCAAATAGTTAAAAAATGCATCAGAGTTTTTATGTATTTTTTCTGGGATTTACAAAAATGTTATTAAAATCTTCAGATTTTACAAATGGTTGAGTTCAGTCTAAAGACACTACTCCCACACCACCATGATGTTTGAGAGCAGATCACCTGGTCAATCCTGCAGATTTTTTTCAGAAAGATTGCACTGGGAATGTCATGTTTGTATGTCCACAAAGGCCAGGCTCTTCTTTGATTGATCATATTTTGAGTACAACCAGGTCAGAAGGGATGCATGTCTTTTTCTATCTACAGATTTGTTATTTTATATACCATTTGGGTGGATTCAGTCGAACACTTAAAGAATTGATATCATGATTGCAAAATGACCTGTTTGAGAAGGGGGAAAAAAAGTATTTCTAAAAGATGAGCGGTACTCTGCTGCCTTAATTCCCAAAACCTGAACAAGATCTGAAGTCTTGTTGAGTCCCTATAAAAAAAAAAAAAAATCTGATACATAATGTTTTTGCAGCTGGAAGTAATGTGAAAAAATGTCAATGAAATATGGCAAGGATATTTACAAACAACCTGAGGTATTAAAGATACACAAACATCACAAGACTACTTCAGTCTGTTAGTGCTTGTGCTTTTTTTTTTTTTTCAAATGACTTCAAAGAGCCCATCAAACAGTGAGTACATTTGAACCCTGTAGGTTATACCTGCACCTCGGGGTCAGGTTAGTTGCAGGGCCTGGGTCTGCATTTAAAGAAGTGTAATGGATGACCTTATTCTCTCTTAAGATTTCACCAACGATTAAACAGCTTCACTGGTCAGGTGTGTGTGAGTTTTGTTAACAGCAGCTGAAGCCTAGTGACAGGAATACAGAAATAGACAAATGTGCTTGAAAGAGAAATCTGATGAGATGCCCAAAAGATCATGGTTTAAAGTGCCACCTTATCAACACCCTTGGAATTACTTAAATGTGCAAGTTGTTGCTACAGGATCTGCGGTTCTTGCACCAGAACTTGTGCCCTGTAAAGAAAAGGTGGTGGAGAAATCCATTGAGGAAACTGTCTACCATCAGCAATTTTCAGCAACTTTTTGCAAGAAAAAAAATACTTTTTTTTATCTCCAGCATTTGTATCAGATTATACCAAAATGTCTCATAAACAGGATAATTTATTGTTTGTGAGTAATACATTAATTTGTGTCATGATTGCCAAACAAATTGCTTTTTAAGTTCCCCTTACTCACACTAGTGTAAACAACTGTTAATATTTGATGGGTGTAAATAGGATCTTAGGTCGAGTTCAGTTTCTTTTATATATTAACAATAACTTGGAGGTAAAAAAAAAAAGCAGCAACTTCTGACAGACCAACATCTTGTGTCTAATTACTGTAGGGTGGTCAAATGTAAATGGTTTATAAATATGTGGTTCATATAATCTGTTTTTTTTTATCCATGAAGTTACAATGAGTTTGATTCTGTCAGTGAAAGGAGGGTGACACTTGTTTTGGGGAATATTTATGATTTTATGTACATGTTGAATATTAAGATTTTGTGCTGTTTAATAAATTCTCTCCTGATAACATAAGTATTCATCAATTAATCATCGCTGAAAGGTAATTTGAATCACTTCATAAGATAATAGCCACTTAGAATGGCACAGACACATTTTAGTCTGTTTTTCAGTACTTGAAAACTATTTGACCTCTGACTTCTGAACCTGATTATTAGGTTTTATGTGTCATTGTAACAAATACAAATGATTTATTTTGCATTTATTGTTGCTGAAAACCAGATAAAGAAAGGTTAAGTCAATGGATTGAATCCATACAACTGATGATTTAGGGAACAATAATCTACTCCAGGCATCACCAAATGGCGGACCTCAGAGTGATGGCTCTGTCTGGACCCGTGACCAATCTGATAAATTCGGCAGAATAGATTTTAATTTAATGGAGCTTTTTTCCAGAGGGTCGCAGCTATAGACAGCAGGAGCTGCTTCTCGAGAACCGCCACGACAGCTTGATCACAAGCCTGTTGTGCCGTGAGTTTTCCTAAATATATGTTCTGTATGTTTTCTGAAGCTTATAAAGTTGTTGGATGAAGCAGGAAAGTTTTCTCATTTATCCCTCCAACCGCTGCTGCAGTCACAGATGGCTGTGGGATCAGAATGATGTTTCATTTAGGCCCTGTTTACAGGACTCCGTTTTCAGCAATCTGAAGAATTTTGATTGCTTTTTAGCCTCCCGTTTACATGAGACCAGTGCTTGAATCTGCAAACTTTTGAAACCAGGGTCCAAGGCGGAGAGTTTTGAAAACGCATCGCCACCAAATTGTATCCAACTGCAGGCCGCAAGACAAAGGCGTGTCACAGAGTACAGTAGGCGTGACGCAGAGTGACGTCAGTTAAAGTGACGTCACTCTGCGTCACGCCTACTACATAAGCTTCTTAAAGGGATATAGCAGCTTCAGCACGGTCCAGCCGAACGTCAGTGTTTTTGCCTACCCATTCTTTGCTCTATAATAAATGTATTCAAATGCGTACAAATACGGTTAGGGTAAGGGGTTAGGGTTAGGGTTGGGGTTAGAGTTAGGTAATACAACTAAGTGCAGCAGCTGTTTGACGTTTGTTACATGAAATATGCTAACACAGTCTGGACACGATCCGCCATTGCTCACCACTAAAACTTTCCACATCTCGCGTGGTTCTACATGATTTCCCATGAACTAGCGTCTCCCCATTAAGTAGCGTGTCGCAAAGTAGGCGTGTCGCAGAGTGGCGTCACTCGAGCGACGTCACTCTGCGACACGCCTACTGTCCTACTCTGCGACACACCTCTGTCTTGCGGCCTGCAGTCGGACCCCTCTCTCGCCACCCGGTCTCATGTAAACAGAATTCATCGTTTCAGGGGGAAACGCTGACGTCTACGCGTGCGCAGTACTCTTTCACAAAAGTGCACGTACCAGGAACAACAGCAGCTTTGGCTGTCTACCGAGTAACGTGCACTGCTTACCGTGCTCGGTTTGTTATCCAGACAAAACTATGCAGACAGATTTGTTGTCCAGACAAGAAACTCCTGCGTCTTCGTGCGTCCACTCGCCATTGTTGTTTGTGAAAAGTTTTTCTGCTTCGTACGTGTGTTGTAACAGCACTGTTTCTCTGCGAACCTACATCGCTATCTACTGTCCTGGCATGCACGCTACAGCATTTTCAGTCGTTCTCGAGTCTCCTTCTGAACGCAGATTGTTTTTGAAGACGCAAAGGAAAAACCTTTGCATTTCAGGTGAGAGTGTCTCCATGTAAACAGGGCCTCAGTCGGAGTGAATTTACCACCGATATCGTGTTTGCAGCACCAGCTGCAGCAGCCACAAGCACCAGCAAACAGGAGGCAGTGACGAATAAACAGCCTGTGCAAAAAAAGTCGCGCTGCGCTGTCTACGGTGCAGATCCTCAGTTCTACTTTTTAATTGTTTACAAATTGAGTTGATCATTTGTTCGTGTTATTTTCATTGTTGCAATTCTATAGTTTTTCGGACTAGTTTCTTTTAAATGTTTCACATTTTGCAAGTTCTAGCAACCTTGTTCTGTTTATCATGTGAGTGTGGGTTCATGCAATACGTGTACCACTGTTTGTGTGCGTGAGAGAAAGAAAGAAAACGAGAGAAAGACCGAAAAAGAGAGAGAGATAGAGAGAGTGGAAATCCGGAACCTGCGCAAATATAATATTCATCTTCCTATCACTTTCTTCTTCTGTTACATTATATTGCAACAACAGAGAGGAAAGACAGTTGCAGATGACAGATGATTGTACTTTAAAGTGTTGATTTCTTGTTTTCTGAAGATGTTGACTTTTTTACTTGAAGTGTAGGCTTTTAATTTTTCAGGCTTGGACCTCTGTAATTTAAAAGAAAAAAACATTATTCGGCACTGTTTGCACTTTTTAATTCATATTATTCTGAGGTTTTTGTTTTCTTTAATCTGAAATAAAGCCCTTACATTTATTTGCCTGTGACTACTTTTATTATAGCTAGCTGTGCACTCAGTAAAACATGTCCTACATTGAACATTGACAGTAACATTTATATGTTACCTTAAGGAGATGTCATCAGGAGACACGGCATCAACTTTCAGAGCTATGCTGATGACATCATTACATTGCCGTGTCTCCTGATGACACGGGGCCCATTGATGCCCTTTTTAAACTGTATTTTAGACGTCAAGTCTTGGATGGCAGACAAGTTTCTTCACCTCAACCAGGACTAATCTACCGGGGTGAACATATTTTCATATCCAACATTCGCCTTTTTTCGTGTCGATTACCTTCAATAGCTCCGAGTCAAAGCATCGATTTCTCACAGTTTGGGGATGTGTTGGAGAGCAGATTAAGGCAGACGTTTCACAGTTTTAATCAACTTCAAATAACCAATAATAACGATACAGTGGGGGTTGCAAAGAAGTGAATGTCTGTCGAATGTACCAGTGACTATGGGCGGAGTTAGGGACCGTGTAGTGTGCAAAAAAGTGCAATACGTCTCATTCCAATATTCAATAACTTTTTTGTTTTTCAACATAGACATCTCAATCCACTGCTGTTATTATAGGAGGTGACAGCCCTTAACATTTCACAACAGTGAATACAAAATAAAAATAGAAAGAAACTCGGCAAATCATCAATAACATTTTGCCTTAAATAAGCACATTTTAAGGTTATAATTTCAATAGCTTTTTTCATTTTTGAATTTATTGACATCAAATCACCTCTCGTGTGTCCAGGACATCCTCTCACAACTTTCTAAGCTCTTAGTTAGTATAAAGAAGGTCATTAAAAAATGCACTGAGACCGTTATCAGGGGCTAGTCGCTACAAATGTGTTGTTTTCAACTTGGCATTTCAATAGCTTTCTCAATTTTTAATTTATTGACATCACACCACCTCTCATGTATCCTGGACATCCTCTCACAACTTTCTGAGCTCTTAATCTGTGAAGAAGGTCATTAAAAAATGCACTGAGACCATTATCAGGGGCTGGTCGCTTTAAATAAGCACATAATAAGGTTATAATTTCAATAGCTTTCTCATTTTTGAATTTATTGACATCGAATTACCTGTCATGTGTCCTAGACATCCTCTCATAACTTTCACACTTCTTAGTTTGTAAAGAAGGTCATTAAAAAATGCACTGAGGCCATTATCATGGGCCAGTCGCTTTAAATGAGCACATTATAAGGTTATTATTTCAATAGCTTTCTCATTTTTGAATTTATCGACCTCAAACACCTCTCATGTGACCTGTACATCCTCTCACATCTTTCACAGCTTTTAGTCCGTCCAAAATGTCCCACAAGGAATACCAGGCATGTTTGGACAAACATTGGAAATGTGATTTTTGTTAAACCATAGAGGTAAGTCATTCATTTAAATGTATGACTCATTGAAAAAGAGAATCAAAGACATAGTGTGTCATGCAACAATGAAAACCATCATTCATCATTGTTATCTTTGATTCAACTATTATATTTAACAAGTCTCTAAGATCTCACATCTGGAGCTAAAGCTGTCCTTAAGGCGTGTTGTGTTGATTTACAAGGGCTGAATTGTTATACTGTTATTTGTTGTAATAAATTAAATAAAACATATTTTTTTGATACTTATTGCTGAATTATTATTTATTTCAAGTTCATTATTGATAATGTTGTAATCCTCTGAAAAAGATATGTTTACTTTTTGTATTGGTTCCATTGACAAACTTGTAACCAATAATGCATCTAAGGAAAAAGAAATGCAATTAGACATTTGGAAAGATCTGTGAACTACTGGATGAAAGTAGTTACAAGGTTAGAAATATAAGGGGTTTTTAAATGGTGACCACTCAACGCACTTTAGCATCAGTTTAAGCTAATACATTCATACACCACTGACCAACAGTGGGAGCAATTTGGGGTTCAGTGCCCTGCTCAAGGACACTTTGACATGTGACTGCAGGAGCTTGAATCGAACCCTCAAACTTCCGATTGAGAGACGATGACTCTACCACTGAGCCACAGCCGCCCTTTTAGAAAGTGGGTTAAGGTGGTTTGAAACATTTAAGGTCTTTTTGAGTAACCAAAAGCTATGAAAGTTGTGAGAGGATGTCCAGGACACATGAGAGGCGATTTGATGTCAATAAATTCAAAAATGAGCGACCAGCCCCTGATAATGGTCTCAGTGCATCTTTTTAACAACCTTCTATAAACTAAGAGCTGTGAAAGTTGTGAGAGGATGTCCAGGACACACACGAGGTGGTTTGATGTCAATAACTTCAAAATGAGAAAGCTATTGAAATTATAACGTGAAAATGTGCTTATTTTAATGGCCTTCATCACTGACTAAGAGCTGTGAAAGTTGTGAGAGGATGTCCAGGAAACATGAGAGGTGGTTTGATGTCAATAAATTCAAAAATGAGAAAGCTATTGAAATTCCAAGTTGAAAACGGCACATTTGTAGCGACTAGCCCATGATAATGGTCTCAAGGCATTTTTTTAATGACCATCTTCACAGACTAAAGCTGTGAAAGTTGTGAGAGGATGTCCAGGAAACATGAGAGGTGGTTTGATGTCAATAATTAAAAAAATGAGAAAGCTATTGAAATTATAACCTTATTATGTGCTTATTTAAAGCGACCGACGCCTGATAATGGTCTCAGTGCATTTTTAATGACTGTCTACAAACTAAGAGCTTTGAGAGTTGTGAGAGGATGTCAATAAATTCAAAAATTGAGAAAGCTATTGAAATTCCAAGTTGAAAAAAGCACATTTATAGCGACCAGCCCCTGATAATGGTCTCAGTGCATTTTTTAATGACCTTGTTTATACTAACTAAGAGCTGTGAAAGTTGTGAGAGGATGTCCAGGACACACACGAGGTGATTTAATGTCAATAAATTCAAAAATGAGAAAGCTATTGAAATTCCAAGTTGAAAAACAGCACATTTATGGCAACTGGCCCATGATAATGGACTCAGTGAAATTTTAATGACCTTCTATAAACTAAATAAGAGCTTAGGAAGTTGTGAGAGGATGTCCAGGACACATGAGAGGTGATTTGATGTCAATAAATTCAAAAATGAGAAAGCTATTGAAATTATAACCTTAAAATGTGCTTTTTTAATGCAAAATGTTATTGATGATGATGATTTGAGTTTATTTTCATTTTTATTTAGTATCCATTGCTGTGAAATGTTAAGGGCTGTCACCTCCTATAATAACAGCAGTGGACTGAGATGTCTATGTTGAAAAACAAAAAAGCTATTGAATAGTGGAATGAGCCGTATTGCACTTTGACGACGGTCCCTACCTCCGCCTATTGTCACAGG
Organism: Cetoscarus ocellatus; assembly: GCA_037902135.1. Taxonomy (NCBI): domain Eukaryota; kingdom Metazoa; phylum Chordata; class Actinopteri; order Labriformes; family Labridae; genus Cetoscarus; species Cetoscarus ocellatus. Next base: position 874,113 of record JBAMNC010001671.1, read on the forward strand.
TGTCGTGCCAGAAGTTGATTTTTGCCAGAAACTGATTTCCGGTCCACAGGAGCGCTCACAGTTGTTATAGTTGAAAAGCGCAGCTTCTGTGGCTCTGCGGCAGACTTCATCGGGCTCAAACAACCAGTTTGTTTATGATCATCTAACGATGTTTATTTGTGTTTGCATTTGATAGCCTCCTGTACGTCCAGTTGCCTTATATCGCTGTTGAATAGGCTAGTTGGTGATCTAAATCCTGCTTGCATTTGTGCTAATAAAGATACTTGTCACCGAGGGAGTTTCTTTTTTCTGCACCAAAATTACATTAGATCCCTCAATAGAGTGATTTGACCCCAAACAGTGCTTTGCACGGTTTGAAAAATGAGTAAAGGGACATTACAATGTAAAAATCAGCTTATTTTGCTTGCCAAAAACTGATTCATGCCTCTGGTATTGTACATAGATGGATATTTTGCCCCAAAATGACTTAATTTAACACAGCAGAGTGAGATTTGCAAGATTTGGTTATTTGAAGTTGATCAAAACTGTGAAATGTCTGCCTTAATGTGCTCTCCAACATATCCCCAAACTGTGAGAAATCGATGCTTTGACTAGGAGCTATTGAAGGTAATCGACGCGAGAAAAGGCGAATGTTAAATATGAAACCATCTTCACCCTGGTGACAAATCTCGGGTTTTAGTTATTGGTACAGGTCCTCAGAGACAGAAACTGGATAGCAAACTCCAAGCACTATCTTTTAGTCCATGTCAGCAGGTCAAAAATCTTGGTGTTATATTTGACACAGACCTCAGCTTTGACCTGCACATCAGAGATATTACAAAAAAGTCATTTTATCATTTAAAGAACATCTCCAGAGTACGCCAGTTTCTCTCTCAGGCCAATGCAGAGACTCTTGTTCATGCTTTTATTATCTGTAGGATTGATTACTGTAACGCTCTTCTTTCTGGTCTACCTTAAAAGAGCATTTCACCGCTTCAGCTGCTCTAAAACTCAGCTGCAAGCATCCTGAGTAAGACCAGACAGAGAGCTCACATCATCCCGATTTTAAAGTGTCTGCATTAGCTTCCTAGTATCTTTTAGAATTGATTTTAAAGTTCTTTAATTAGTTTTTAAATCCCTGAATGGTCTTGCTCCTTTTTATTTATCCAATCTGCTTTTACCGTATGAACCTAGTAGAGCCCTCAGGTTTTCAGGTAGTGATCTTTTGATAGTACACAGAGTTAGATCTAAAATATAAGGTGAAGCTTCTTTTCAATATTATGGCCCTCGTCTGTGGAACAGTCTACCTGAAGACCTGTGAGCTGCACCCACTGCTCATATTTTAAAAGGCAACTCAAGACCTATCTTTTTAATAGTCTGGCTTTTAGCTGATTATACTTATTATAATTATTTAATCTTATTTATGTATTCATTTTAACCCTCTTAATATGTTTTATTTCTCAATTTCAACTCCGATTCAAATAAACTCTGTGAGGGTGCATTTTTCATTGTATTCAATTTTCTACTTTTAATTTATTTTAATTTATTTTATTTCTTCGTTTCTATGTGAAACACTTTGTGTTAGGGGAAGGCTATAAGACACAAACTGGACTTCGGTTAAGACCTTTGACTTGGAGGATTTTTTATTAACTGGACCTCAGTGAATGTAACTGAATACCCCCGATCTACCGACTTGTAGCATTTCACGTATTTAAGCTCAGCTCGATGTGGATCGACAATCGCTCTACGACATAGATTTACGTTCAAGAAATCGCACGTGCTGCAAATTAAAGCCATTTAAACATGAGGTTTACCAAACACCTCCCCCCAGGTTCTCCAGGGTGAAGAATTCCTCTCTCAGCCTTGGGCGGAAGTTGTATTCCCTGATGGAAAGTAGTAGGCGGGGCCTTTTTAACAGCGAATGTGTGACAAGCGAAATGGTGCCTTCAGGTGACCCTTTGTAAGGACTAGAATTAATCACAGTTTTACAGTTATTTAATTACCAAGGGAGATAAACCTTTCAACCTTTTTGGGCACTAGACTTAAACACAATACATGCATCATGGCTCGTACTCAACCCCTTTAAGATGGTGGTGCTGGGGTGAACAATGTGCATTCAGCGCAACAAACAGTCAAGTGTAAGTTAAAGAGTTCGACTTATGAACGAGTAATAATATATTTTCTCGTAACATCTGCTCTATTTGTACATGTCGGTAGTGCGTCTCCTAGTTGTTGTTACTCGTTGGTGTTAGTTTTTTTTAAAGAAATATATGTGCACTCGGTATATCCGACGGCACATAAATATAGCATCAGATCCTCTTCGAAGCTTGTGGGTAGTGTTGGTGCTGAGACACATCAGAGTCGAGAGTGGATCGTGAGTTTTCAGTTTGTAATACAAGGATTTGGTTTTGTTTGCTGCACAAAATGCTCAACCCGCAGAGATCTTTGTCTGAGCTGCCCAAGATGTCTGCTGCCAGTCAAGTGGAGAGAGCTGTTCTGGTAAGCTGCTTTTCGTTTTGCTCAGAAACGCAGGAACGCAGTGCAATTCGGATGGTGGGCCTGCTGATTCAGTGACTGGGCTTTCGTTAGCGAATGCATTCATACAGAACAGCTGCACATGCTATCAGCTGAAATTTGAGTCAAAAAGAAGAAGCGGGATGTAAATAGCTCTCTGTTAACCGAGGGACACGGTAGCATCCGCGCGCTCCATGCAGGTGCGGTGAGCGCGCTGAGACAGTCTCTGATGTTGACATTGGGCCTGGAAACATGGACCAGAGCCTCTGCCCTGCTGGGACTGTGTGAGGGGACCAACAGGGGCATGTAGCCAACATAATGACGGAAAACAGTTCTGTGGAAACACCTCATTCTAAACCAGTGTAAAATGTTGTTTTAAAAGAGAGCACAACCCTGTAATTTAATAAATGTTAGTTACCTATTTGGGGTTTAATGTATTTTTGGGTTTATTTCTTAATGTTTTAAACACGTTTTCCTCATTCACTTAGACATGACGAAGGTACAGACTGGCAGGCTTCCGTGGGGCAAGAAAATATTGATGTACCAATACTGTGATATTGAAGCGCAGGGCTGCAGTTTTGTTTCAGAACACAAATAACATATTTTAAGTTAATAAATGATAGAAACTTGTGCCATTAGTTTTGTATAGCCGTTAAACCCCCGGCTGCTACTTGTCAGCGGCCATTCAGCCATTTGACTCCATCTTTCCGTTGCTTTTGTTGTTATCTATAATGCATGGATAAAGAGTCATGTGATTGAAAATGTTTTTAAACAGTATTTCTCAATGTTTATTAGGCTCTTACTACATGTAAATCAGCCTGCTAATAATATTGTGTTGTAGTGAGTTATATCTTAATCTTCTTCACCCTTTTTTAGATGTGTATGGGGTCTCCAGATTCTTTGCAGTACATACCATTAACATTAATGATTTTCCATGGTATTAAGTCTCATCTGATACACCTTGTATGGCTTATTTTAAACTTAAAGTATTTTGTTTAAAGTTCAATACTGATTACTTTTCCAATATTATATATGGTCTATCCTCTCTAACACTTGTAAGAAAAAGTGTTAAAGAACTTAACATTTGACCTCTTCCACTGCTGGGTGGTATAGGCTAATGCTGCAAGATAGCCTGTATATTAAGTGAAGTGGCTGCTTGATAACAGCAATAATCATAGCTACAATTAAATTAATTTAAAGATTACATTTATCAAACCCGCTTACTTATTGACACTACAACATCTGTATCTCTGTGTAATCTCAGTATTATTGAATATGCCAATGCCTTCCTGGATGGCCCAAACAATGCGAAAACATATGAAAGTTGATTTTTTTTTTTTTCCCCTTTATTCTTACCTCAAAAGGAGTTAATTTCTGTGTTCCTTAGCACTCTTTATTTCTCAGACTACACAGAGAACATAGCTTCCTCGGCTCTTCACCTGAAAGAAGCTAAGAGCTGTCTTGAGCAGAAATGCTGGGAATTAAAGAGAGAGTGGGGTCCCTAACACACTATTACCATATTAAGACAATGGCATTATTTACTGCTCCACATATCCCTGTGAAACAGTGTCCTTAAGAATACCCTACTTTATTGCCCACTTTTGTAGCAGTATCCACAACATAAATATCTGGCTGTTTTGAAAAGAACCTGGCATTTTAGAACACACAATTCTTTTGGTTTATAAATAAGAAAGGGCCTCTTTCTAATTGGCCTGTATTTAATCAAATTTCCTTTTTGGATTTGCTCTCTCTTGCAAGACTTGTATTTTCAGCCTCTACCTTTTCAGCAGCACTTTACAAGCTGGCACCTGAGTAAGGTGCAAAGTACAAATGGCAGTGTAACTCTTAACAGAAAATGCAGACTTAAAAAAAGAACTACACAGGAATACTGTATCTGTGATTTGATATTTTTCAGTAATTTGGAAAATGAACAAACATTATGCATGTAGACAAAAAATGTATCCTGAAACTGACTAATGGCTTCTCACAACAAGGATGAGTAATAAAGTAAAAGTTAGAAAAGGAACATGCTGACTGTCAAAAGAGCCATTTCTATATACTTACAAATAATCAATCTCTCTTTGTAAGTGTTTGTTTTTAAGCAGTGAAGAAAAAATATTGTATGGATAAGACAGAGGCTGCTGTCTTGAGGTAAACTGTCAGTGTTTAACACAGAATCACCCCTGAAAGTCAAGTAAGCTCTCTTCTTCCACACAGCCTTAGTGTTTACTTAGTGGTTTTGTAGTTTTTGTAGTTTTTTTTGTGACACACAGTAAGGTTGCGCGATATGGACAAAACATATTTTCATATTGTAAAGCACAATGGGGATACGCCGAATATCTCTTAATATCTTTTTCTGCAAAGAAACAACAACAAAGTAAGTTCTGGGTCAGATCCACATGGCTCAAATGCAAAATGTCACACAAGCATTTTAATTATAACTAGCTGCACAAGGTCAACATATACATCAAGCATAATGTTGAGTAAATAAAAAATCCAACAGGTTATCCTGTTATATGTATATTTTGGTGGTAGTTTTAACTGTGGACACTTCTGACTGAGCATTAGACCGGGCAACCATTTTTGAGAACATCAGCATAGATCAGAATCAGAATCAGAATCAGAAATACTTTATTAATCCCCAACGGGAAATTCGGTTGTTTCAGTTGCTCTTATACACAGTATAGCAGTTGGAAATAACAGATGAGGACATTAGAATAGACAGTAGCATTAAAAAAAATAATAAAGATAAAATAAATACAAGTAAAAATAAAAAAAAATGAAAAGAGCATAAAAATGACGTAAGCAGGTTGCAACGTGCAGAGTCTTTAAACAGTATAAAACTTCCTTATGAAGGAAAATAAGTAAAATAAGTAAGTAAAATTAAATGGACATGAGGCTCCAAATGAGGTGGAGGTATACACAGTATTAACAATTAACAATGTTTACACTAAAAATGTAAATGTATTCATGACAGCACCATTTGTCCGAAGATTTACTTATCAACAATATCACAGGAGTAAAAACAGTGAGAGTTTATTCTCCAGGACCTGACGGAGCAGTGGTTTTAGAGGGAGGAGTTATAAAGTCTGATGGCCACAGGCAGGAATGACTTTCTGTGTCGCTTTGTGGTGCATCATGGGGGGATGAGTCTCGCACTGAATGTGCTCCTGTGTTTGTCCAGCACGCTGTGGAGGGGGTGGGAGGTGTTGTCCATGATGTCCTGCAGCCTGGACAGCATCCTCCTCTCTGACACCTCTGTCAGAGAGTCCAGCTGCACCCCCACAACATCAATGGCCTTACGGATCAGTTTGTTGAGCTGAGCCTGCTGCCCCAGCACACAACAGCGTACAGGATAGCACTGGCCACCACAGATTCGTAGAACATCCTCAGCATCGTCCTGCAGATGTTAAAGGACCTCAGCCTCCTTAGGAAGTAGAAGCGGCTCAGGCCCTTCTTGTAGACGGCCTCGGTGTTCCTGGTCCAGTCCAGTTTGTAATCCAAAAATACTCCCAAGTATTTGTACTCCTCCACGATGTCCACCTGGACCCCCTGGATGGAAACAGGGGCCACTGGAGCCTTTGTCCTCCTCGGATCCACGACCAGCTCCTTGGTCTTTGTCACTTGGAGCTGTAGGTGGTTCTGCTCACACCATGTGACAAAGTCCCCCACCACAGCCCTGTACTCCTCCTCATCACCCTTGCTAATACACCCCACAACAGCCGAGTCATCAGAAAATTTCTGAAGGTGGCAGGAGTCGGTGTTGTGGCTGAAATCCGTGGTGTACAGTGTGAAGAGGAAGGGGGACAGGACTGCCCCCTGGGGAGCCCCTGTATTGCTGACCACCCTGTCAGACACACAGTGCTGCATAGGTGGTACAGATGTAAATTGATACCGTCTTTCCCTATAGCTTTTATTTTGAATGTACCTTAAATGCTTAATATATTGCCTTGCGTTATCATTCATGTTTGTTTTTTAGTATCAAAATTGAGTTGATACTTTATTTTGTCGTATTGGCAGGAGGAAGAATTTAACTGGCTGCTCAAAGAAGAGGTGCATGCTGTGTTAAAGCAGCTCCAGGATGTCCTCAAGGTAAAAGCTAAGCTTTTTTTGGAGTGTTGGTCCACCAGGTTCTGTCACCTCTAACAAACAGATTTTAAATCATTTTAAATAAATGGTTAATAATCACATGGATGTACAGTACCCAGACAATGCCCCATATTATTGATTTTCTCCTTGCCAATATTAATATGGGACAACAGAAGAAACTGGTTCAATGATAAGACTGAGATTTTACCAGTTAGTCTTTAAACATAAAGTATAATACACACAGTCACCGCCACTAATGATCTTAAGTAGGTCTACAACATATGTCTCATAGTTATAGACTGGAAGTGGATTCATGGATGAGAAATATTAAGTTTTTTAGAATTCTAAGAACACACCTTACCCGAAGCCAATACCTTCTTTACATAATGATTGAGATTTTATATTACTTGGCTTTTTTCCTTGCTTTCATCAGGAGGCATCAAGGCGTTTTTCCTTGCCAACACCGGGCCTGGAGAGTCAGCTCAAACAGGAAAACTTCATTCTTGGCAGTTCAACGTAATTATCCTGCTCATATAATTTTTATTGTAAGACTTCTATAATTGACAGATACAAAGGCAACAATAAATATGTGTTATGAAAAAGCCCTCATTTGGGGAGACTGGCTGTCAGCTGCTGTGTCATAGATTATTTAAAGATGCTTTAGCATAATAATAAATCTGCTGATCCCTTTGTTATTGTGTAATCTTTTTGATCAGGTGTCCACTTTCAAACACTGTGTAGTACCCTATTGCCATAATTTCTCTCTCTTCTATTATTTCCTAGAGTGATTCTGTGATAAGTGACCGTTTTGTTCTGATTTGCAGCATGGATCAAGTGAAGGGAGTATTGACTCTGCAGGGAGAGACTCTGACTCAGGCTGTAAGTTTTGCTTATTGTGGCTGAAGCTGTTGTATGTTTAAGTTAAACACATCTGATGTGTCTCTTGTACAAGCTTCTGCATTTCTCAACAGGACATAAACCTAAAGGTTGCAAAAAGCAGCCAAGTGATGCACTTTCAGTTCAGAGAGGACAAGCAATGGAAACTGCAGCAGGTACAGTTTGTCAGTGTGTAATCTTACATAAAACACAGACATAAAAGTTAAAATAAGATTTTATGTTTTTCCCCTCTCCTATGAGCTCTGTTACGGTTCGTCCCATAAGAATATTTTGGCTCAAGACTTTTATGTTAAAACTAAGTTATGTTGAATATAAGTAGAAAATTGATTGTGTGTTTGTATGTGTATGTATTCATACATAATTTCCTTGTTTAGGAATTGTTGCTGTTGAGCTCAACATGATAGCAGCTGATTGCTGTTAGGTGACATGCTGTTAGTGGATGTCCTGGATCAGCCACAAACAGTTTAGCTATAAAGCCAAACAAAGCCTTGCTTAACTGGAAATTGAATTTATACGTATAATAGAGTTATTCATTACCTGATTTCAAGTCCAGTATAACTATACAGTGCTGTCAAAAAGTATTTGCCCCCTTTCTGATTTCTTATTTTTTTGCATATTTGTCACACTGAAATGTTTCAGATCATCACACAAATTTCAATATTAGACATATGCAGGCAACCTGAGTAAATACAAAATGCAGTTTTTAAACGATGATTTTATTTATTAAGGGAAAAAAGCTCTCCAAACCTACGTGACCCTATGTGAAAAAGTAATTGCCCCCTGAACCTAATAACTGGTTGTGTCACCCTTGGCAGCAATGACTGCAATCAAGCATTTGTGATAACTGGTGGTGAGTCTTTCACATTGCTGTGGAGGAATTTTGGCCCACTCTTCTGCGCAGAATTGTTTTAACTCAGACACATTGGTGGGTTTTCGAACATGAACTGCCCGTTTAAGGTCACACCACAGCATCTCAATTGGATTTAAGTCCGGACTTTGACTCGGCCACTCCAAAACCTTAATTTTATTTTTTTTAAGCCATTCAGAGGTGGACTTGCTAGTGTGTTTCAGGTCGTTTTCCTGTTGCATAATCCACCTGCGCTTGAGCTTGAGGTCATGAACTGATGGCCGAACGTTCTCCTTCAGGATTTTCTGGTAGACAGCAGAATTCATGGGTACATCAACCACAGCAAGTCGTCCAGGTCCTGAAGCAGCAAATGCTGTGTTGTTTTTATACCAGATGTAACGGGACGCACACCTTCCAAAAAGCTAAATTTCTGTCTGGTCAGTCCACAGAATATTTTTCCTAAAGTCTTGGGAATCATCAAGATGTTTTTTGGCAAATGTGAGACGAGCCTTTGTGTTCTTTTTGGTCAGTAGTGGTTTTCGCCTTAGAACTCTCCTGTGGATGTCATTTTTGCTCAGTCTCTTTCTTATTGTTGAGTCATGAACTCTGACCTTAACCGAGGCAAGTGAGGCCTGCAGTTCTTTAGATGTTGTTCTGGGTTCTTTTTGACCTCCTGGATGAGTAGTTGTGCTCTTGGTGTAATTTTGGTAGGCCGACCACTCCTGGGCAGGTTTGCCACTGTTCCCAGTTTTCTCCATTTGTGGAAGATGACTCTGACCGTGGTTTGCTGGAGTCCTAAAGCCTTAGAAATGGCTTTGTAACCCGTTGCAGACTGATAGATTTCAATCACTTTGTTTCTCATTTGTTCTTGAATTTCTTTGGATTCTGGCATGATGTGTTTCTTTTTGAGATCTTGCAGCCTACTTTGCTTTGTCGGACAGGTTCTGTTTGAGTGATTTCTTGATTCAACAGGTCTGGCAGTAATCAGGTCTGCGTGTGGTCAGTAAAATTGAGCTCAGCTTTCAAAAAAATGTGGTTAATCACAGTTTACGTATGATTTAACAAGGGGGGGACGGAATTACTGTTTCACATAGGGTCATGTAGGTTTTGAGAGCTTGTTTCCCTTAATAAATAGAATCATCATTTAAAATCTGCATTTTGTATTTACTCAGGTTATCTATGTCCAATACTAAAATTTGTGTGATGATCTGAAACATTTCAGTGTGTCAAATATGCAAAAAAAATAAGAAATTAGGAAGGGGGGCAAATACTTTTTCACAGCACTGTAGGTCAAAGCCAGTGCAACATGCAGATAGGGCTCCTATGAGAATGTTAACAAAGCATTTAGAATTGTTAACATACACTACAGGAAATATTTGGGTTTTTGACGACGACAGGTCTATGATTGGTCCATTGATCTGTCACTAGCTTTAGTTCTTACTTTAGTCCACTTGTCTCCACTTACCTCCCTCCCTTTGCCCACACACACAACACAGCATCGTGTGGATTTGCTGTTCATCATGAGACTGGGGTCCACATTCAAGATTTCCTGCTGCTTAACAGAAGGTTTTTTCTTGCCGCCATGATGGAGGGATTCATGATTGGCTATATGGATTCATGTTGGGTGTTGGATGTATATATTTGTATATATATGTATATGTGTATTTTTATATGTATATATGTATCTATGCATATATGTGTATCCATAATATGAAGAGCTTTGTGCTCTATTGTAAAGTGTCTTGAGATAACACTTGTTATGAATTGGCGCTATACAAATAAAGATTGATTGATTGATTTGGGTTATAATCTGCAAGCAAATCATATGTACAGTGGGGGTACATTGAAAAAAAAAAAAAAACAGTGTAATGCAATATTTCTTACCATAGTTCATCCTCCAGCCTCTAGTTGGCAACAGGAATTCAGCCATTTGACTCTCTGCTGCTCTTCAGTTACTATTATTTTGTCACTGGGACAGACAATTCAGTTTATCCATGCTACAGGGACCATGCTTTTTTGTAACACTGAAAAAGACTGAATACTGTATTTTTCTGTGCATGGTATTGTGAGCTCTTAATAGTTAAAAGGAAAATCAAAAATTAGACTTGAGTAAAAAAAATTGTGAAATACTTCCTTGCTTATAGTATCATATCTTTATTATTTTTATCATCACCCCGGTATCCCAATGCTTTGTTGTTGCAGATTCCTGCTGATTCACACACCAAATAAATGGTATGTTCGTAATTTTTCTCAGTTATAATACAATTTCTTGTTCTGTTTATCCATCAGATCCAGGATGCCAGAAACCATGTAAATCAGGCACTCCAGCTGTTGAGCAGTCATGATGAAAGCTACCACTTCAAGTCAGGGGCTGAGGTTAATAAGGTCAGTATAATTATGTTAAGCACACCCCTGTCCAGTCAAAATAGAGCACAACGTGATAATATTGCGTATCTTTCTTGCTGAAGTGAAAGCTTTATGTTTGTATTTTGGATCTAGCTCATGGATGCAGTGATGCTGCAGCTGACAAGAGCAAGAAACCGCCTCACCACCCCGGCCTCCTTGACACTACCTGAATTGGCCACGAGTGGTTTGATGGTACAGGACAGTACATGAGATAGTATACCACACTATACAATTACTTCTTTAATGACGAATATGACTGACAAACTCTGCTAAGCCCTTCTGTTTGTCTATTTCCATCATTAGAAAATGTTTTCTCCTCCCATGCCTGGAGATGTGATGATAAACTTTTACATCAACTTGAGCAAGCTTTGTTTGACTGTCTACCAGCTACACGTACTGCCTCCTAACACCACTAAGGTAGTGCTAGCGTTTAAAAACCACTACAGTACATGGAGCCAAATACACATGCCATTTTTGTCTCTGTATTTTTTCTTGATAGAATTTCAAGCCATCAGGGAGCTCAGTGCTGCACAACCCAGGAGCAATGTTGTGAGTTTTTCTGTCTTTTGAAAATAAGAGTGTGTTCATGTTTATCTAGAAGATCACTTTGAAATCTTTTTCCTTTTTTTCACAGCGAGCTCAATAATAACAGATTTGAAGTTAGCCATGTTCATAAGGTCGAGTGTGTGGTGCCATGGTTAAATGATACACTGGTATTTTTCACCATCTCCCTGCAGCTCTGTCAGCAGCTAAAGGACAAGGTGGGTGTCTCTACCAAGAAAATAGCACTGAAAATACCCCTTAAAAATAGACTCATCTACATTTGACTTCTTATATACGCATAAGCAAATTAACAATATTAACAAAAGTGCTGAAAAGTGGGAAGGGCATCAGTTTCTATTCAGCGTTATTCCCCATTCTATTAACCTGACACATCAGATGGACTTTTCAATATTTTTCATTTGTCCATTTGGGAAAAGCCAATAGAAAGTGTCTTGTAATGGGCAGAAACTTTCAAAAGAATATCCATCAGGTGATTTAATGATCGTTCCAGCAATCACATTTATTATAGGCCAATCAGATAATCTAGTAGGTGGGCGCCGTTGTCGCATTGTGACAGAGAGTAAGCCACTCGGTAAGACGAACTGTCAGCAAAACATGTTGCAAGTGGAGCAAAATCATCCATTCTACAGAGAAGTTCAAAGTGTTATTTGTTTTTCATTTAATAAAGAAAAGTGGTTCAGACCCAATAAATTCGCTGTTGTCTCACTTATAGCTCCCCAGCTACAGAATGCAGTGCAGATCCATCTGCAGCATATATTTTACCCTTAAAATATCCATCAGATTACTTCTAGTATTGCCTTACATGGTCAGACTCTTCCTAAATTATGCAGTGTCCGAATTTTTCTATAAGATATGCAGACAAGGTCTTTTGTCTTTTTTGCGTAGTGGATGCCTTACAGATGGAAATTAAAGGAGAACTCAAAAATCCATCAGCCTTACTCTTCAAAACAAAAGGCATCATCACTGCTATTAAATTAATGTTTAATCAGAGCTTGTATTTCATAACTAAATGACTGATGTTTCAAAAAGACAATGTGCATTGTTACTTAGTGCTCCCAAAGCAATTATCTCAAGGGGGATCCAGGGATATTTGAAAGGGCCAAGACTGTGAAAAATAAGGGGAATTGGAAGCTTAAGTGAAGCAGTGTGAGAATTCCCATTTTATATAAGAGGGGAATGAGGTCATTAGGAAACTGAGATGTGAAAAATGATTTGGTACATTCTCTGGTGACAGCTGAGACTATTTGTTTATTCAGTATGAGTTAACAGCAGGTCGAAATGTAAGGTAGCTGCTGCTCACTATATTTTTTTCTGCTGTCTGAATGATTTTTTTTTTTTTTTTTACTTAAAATGACTCCATACTGTATAAGCACAGTACCTGCAATAGTTTTTGTTTTTTGTTCTTTGGTGAATTTATCTCATAAAGGTTCTCCATCTTTCTCACACTAAAATCACACTGTTATGTTCATTGGTGACTCCCAATTGTCCATAGGTGCGAGTGTGCATGATTGTTTGCCCATCTATGCCAGTTTGTGATTGACAACCAGCTAAGGGTGTACCAGACTCTTGCCCAGTGACAGCTGGTTTAGGCTCTATAGTCCCTGCAACCCTGCACAATATAGGTGGTGTAGTTACAAATGGATGTAAATCTTGCCTTTATCTGCCAGTGAGCCATTACAGTATTATGAAGTACGCTACAAGAGACTTCAAAATATATCCTGCAAGTAAAAAAAATAATGTGCATTAATCAGCCTTTGTGATTGGGTCTTCAAAACAGATTTAAAACATAAGCATATTGGAGGCTAACGGAATTAATGTAGCATGTCTACCTACTCCAGAAGTCTTGTTTTTAAGGCTATGATACAGCGGGTAGAGAGTGGTGAAGGATTGAGTCCAAAAACATGAAAGTGAGTTTGCATTTTAGCACCCCCAAGGCTGAAAGTATGTGGGATTTTACTATAGGCTTTTGGATAAATACCTGAAATTAAGTTTATGATGAAGACATGCAAATGACATGAGAACATTTCAATTTGCAACATAAAATACTTCTGATGTTGCCCTGCTTTTGAATTTTAAAATGAGACTCTAATGCAATCATGACTGATTGTATTCATACACCATAGCCTCAGCCATGGGCACCAACTTGATCAGGTGATTCGATTTAGAGGAAATTCTCAAACAAGGTGTTACAGTGTGGCCTTATCATCACCACAGGCCTCATTATCAGCAGAGAAATCCCAAAGACTTTTAGTGGAGAGAACAAGTGCAAATGCTAACTTCTGGGTTTGCCTTACAGAAATAGCTCATCCTTGCACCACTCTGCTGGGTATTCATCTCATTCTTCTGCCTTTTAAATCTTTATACTTTTCTACAAGGATTCAATAAAAATTGTGCCTGCAGTGTAAATGGCCTGCAGTAAAGGCACTTTTTATGGCTGCTTACATAGATCATTTTAATCTTTCCTCATCAATGGTGCTAAATCTAAATAATCTCCCCTGTCTTTTATTCTTGCAGATATCTGTTTTCTCAAGTTTCTGGAACTACAGACCTTTCTAATCCACATGTTCATCTTCAGGAGACTAGTCAGAATTAAACCTAACCCATAAGTGTAAGGGACATGCTGGAAAGGCTGTTTTCTTTGAAATATTTACTATCCAGTCAGTTTCAAGTGTTGCATGATTACCTAACTGAGCCAGTCAAACCTTCAGAGATGTACGGTAGGTGTTTGTGTCGATAAATTTGTTGGCTTTGATGACTGATATTTCACTGATCTATGTTGCATTCCAACACTGGCTTGACTTTTCAGTATGTGAATGTTACTGATCTATTTATTCGTTGTTACATTGAGTAAACTTAGAACTTAATGAGTATCAAGTTTTTCTTATGCCAAAGGTTTAGAACATCAACTTGATGGCTCAGGATTGGAAGACCAAACTGACTTTGTTCTTCCTGAATATTAAGCAAGAGATTTATTTATTCATGTTTTTGCATTTCCTCGCTTTACAGTGCAACTTTCTTTCTCACAAAAAAGGGCATCCAAATAAGTAGTCTTGTTTTTAGACTAAGCCACCATTTTTTTTTGTAGAATGGGAGCTTAATCAAGTTCAAGAAAAAATATTGTGACTGTAAACACGGGTTCTATCAAGCCTATTTTTTTTTTTCATGTCTTAAAAAGTGAATGACTTACTACACTAATATAGCTATTCCCTGTCTTTTCAGATTCAGGTATACTTATGGGGGACAAAGATCTGCTCTTAAAAGTCAGAATATACATATGTATTTTACATATTCTGTATATCAGAATCATGATTCTGATATATAAACTTGATGTTTCAAAATTAATCTTAATAGCGATTATGTTTCTTAAGCTGAAAACAAGCTGAACTTATTTTGAGTCAAATTGCATCATTTTGAAATTTCTTTCACTGCAAACACTTCTCCTGGAGCTACTGAAAACTCGATGTTTTCTTATTCAAGAGCTGTAGTAGCCCATAACACATGCTGATGTATGAAAATCTGTGGAAAGGTGTCCTCAGGGTTAAAGGAAAAGGGGATAAAGCATAAAGGAAATGACAATAAATGCATTACAAACTTTAATGAGGGCAGTTGAACTGGGAGGCGGAGCTGTTCTTTGTTGTTGTTTTCTTTTTTTAATGACTCACATTCCATGTTTGATAATGTATGAATATGTCCAAACAATAAGCTACTTGTCATGTATGTTTTTGATTTCACATGTTTTTCTGTCCTATGTTCATATTTATTTTAAACACTTTACGCATGAGGATTTCATGTGAACCAAACACTAATCCAATCATGAACAAATGACTTTATCCATTAAGTATTAATCTTTGCTCTGTCTTGTAAAATGTGGAAATTATTTATCTGATATCACTAATATAAATATATTATCAACACAATGTCCTGTTTTACTTCGTTTTTAATGCTTGTCTTGACATTGGTTCTCTAGCATCCAAAGAAGTGTTCAAACCTTCAACCTTTTTTTTACATAAACGTTTATATTGGAAGACTACTGATTTACAGAGAGTTAAAGATTAAAGATGTTAAACCTATAATGAGCAGAGCAGCAGCGTTTCACTGCCCTCTCAGAGCCAGTGTTGACTAAGTCTGTACCCTCCTGCATTCTACTGAACAACAGTCAAAAACTCCTGTTTTATGATTTAGACCTTTATTGAATATTGGGGTCCCAATTTTCTTTTTTACATTTTTGCTTTAAAAATTGCATCATTGTAAAACATGGTAATATGATAGGGGGTACAAAACAAAGGTTTTACATATTAACAATTCTCAAATATATATTGAATAGAAAAGAATTACAAAACCTTACAACATGAAAGAGGAGAAAGTGTTATTAAAAAATCATAAACAGTGTCAGCTCTTTGCCGGTATTATTGCAATAAAGTCTACATTAAAGTGATGATCAACTAGATCAGCTGTTTTGTTTCAACACCATTGGAGCCAAATTCCAAAGGCATGTGACTTGTTTTATTTTAAACACAGATGGGCTGGGCTATCAAAAACTAGTGACAGCAGAGTTACGACATTGTGTTGATTGGCAAAGGAGTCAGACTTAGTGGCCCAGCTTCTGGTTTCATTTGCCTTGACAATATTTGACGAGTGCCATTCATGTGTCAGGGTTCCAGAGCCAGATTCTGTATGCCCACCTTGCGTCTTCGAGGCTGTTAAGGGAATAAGACAACATTTTTTTCTTTCATACGATGCAGCCACAGTTATCAGAATAAACTGTGCCAAAAGACCTTGGCTAAATTTCAGTTAATTTCTCTTCATGACAGGATCCAGGACAACACCCAGATACAATAAGGGAAGGACGAGGTGAACCTGCTGTGTTGTGATGAAAAGTCAAGTCTGACCTCAGATCTTTTCCAAAATATTTTTGAGCTTTCTTAGTTTATTGACATGGGCTTTTTAACCATGTACATAATGTTTCTCCATTGCCCATTGTTTCTGGTGTTTTTGCTCTAAATACATGTAAGTATTTAGAAATGTTTGTGTTTTATTAACTTTGAATTTATTTCTCCTCTGACTGAATGTAACAAACATTTGAATGGACATTGTTCCAAAGGATCTTCCAATGAAAAAAAATGTTTCCTCAACTCCTCCACATGTTGGCACAGACACTCGGATGCTCTTGTTTCACAGGACTTTAGCTGTTGTTAGCTTGTCGTGTACATGCAATATAAACTGCCTTGTTCCATTGTGGGGGTTTTAAAAAAATGTAAAAAAAAAATTACATTTAAGACAACTTAATAGTGTTTTTAGGGTTGATAAAATTATTATTATTATATCTGAAGCAATTTCACATAGAGAAGGCAGAAGTCTTTGTTAGTTTAAATGGGATATGGGTGACAGTTGGATTTTTTTTAAAGAAGGTAATGCCCTGAAGAAATGTAAGAATGTGTCAGAGCTCTGCGTACCTTTTCATTGTCACAGCAACAGCAGCAGCAACAACGGATGAGTACCAGAATGATCAGTAGCAGCACCATACCTGGCAAAACACACAGGACAACAGTGACATTGAAGAGCAGTGCTTGCCATTGGTGCTCTTTGAAGACTTACAGTTCATAGGAGAGGATTTGCTCTCATCTCTAAAACATGCCTGTAGACTCAACTGTTTGTCTCCAATTTTGACTCCAAAATTATGTGTCTACAGTATCTTATCCATTTAGAAATATTCATTTGTATTTATCAATGTCAAATAAAAGATGTCAAACAGCTGTGTAGCTTATGAACAATTTATTTTCAAAATTATTTAATTAAAAAAAAAAAAACTTTCATAAATTTTTCATCATACTTTTATACTACACAGGCCACCATTTTTAAATTAGGGAAATTAATTGTAACAATAACTGTAAAAAACAGAGTTCCTTTAGAGGTTTTGAGTTACAGAAATTTCATAGAGATTAATGCATTTTGCATACTGTAAGAAAATACTGATCTCAAAGGGGACACTGACAGAATGTAACTAAAAACCACTGCAGTATGGACACATTAGAAAACCAAGAGTGTAGTTTTACAAACGTGATGTGTTTTGTTTTACATCCGTTCCTTATCCAAAAAAGATGGTCAAATTGAATACCACCAGTACATTTTCTTAAGTTAAGACTTTATGCTCTTGACAGTTATTGGTTCTGGTGATAGTGAGTTCTGACATATCAGCATATTGGATATCTGCAAAAATCAAATATCATGCATCACTGCAATTTATCAGTCTCATATAACCAATTTTGCACTTCTGTGTATCTGAACTGTGTGAAAAACAGATGACCAAAAAAAAAAAAAAAAAAACATCTGAGTTTTACAATGATTGTGAAATTGCTTCTAATGGCATCTGCATGGAGTGACGAGATTGTGTGGTGCTTGGGGGACAGGTTTTATGATAATCTTTCTTTTCTTTCACTTACCAATGAAGATGAAGAAGACTGCAAATGAGGCAATGTCCCAGTCAGACTGAAAGAACTGCTTAGACTGTAGTCTGGAGAATACCTCAGTGATCTGATCCTCAATCATGTTTCTCAGCTTTTAAAGACATGCACAAAAATTCTGTTAATGACATTGAATTTCAAATATATTGTAGTAAAGAGACTTGTACTTGCCTGAGTAGTCTTACAGAATGATATATATCATTTAATGCAATAACTAATCAAGCATTGGGAATAAAAAAAAAGACAACAAAAGCAATGTACTCGATGTAAAAAAGTTTAACTATGACACCTGATTTAAGCCTCCATAATGTGTTTCCATACAGTGAAAGCAGAGTGGTGGGTCAAGAAGAAAGGACTTGGTTTTGGTTCTTTCTTGGGGTATCAAGTTCACAAGCAGGGTATGTTCATATAACCTTGCAAAGCAGTTTCATTTAACAGATATATCAGACAGATCGTTTGGATATCAAAGTAAGTGAAAATGTTTGTGTACACTGCATACTTTGAGAGGGTACTACTAAAAATGCTCTGTAAAAGTAGGCTACTTCATATTGCTTGTGCATACAGTCCGGAAGGCAGTCTTTGCAACAATATAAAGTTCATGAGGTACTGATGGAAGGAAATTATCTCATTTTTTGGTATTTGGCCAAAAAGGCTCAAAGTAAACAGCGATGCATTTATCGATCTCCGACTTTAATACAAATGCACACGTCCGGTTCATTCATGTTGGTAACTGAGGCATTTTAGAGTTCTACATTCAGACAAGACTCCTGTACACTTTTAATGGTAAAGGGAAAACGGGAACATGATAAAGCCGTACACTGTGCCTGTCGAACCCTCTCGCTCTGACTTAGAGCATTTACCGTAAAGATTCGAAGTCGTGAACACTTCAAATTTCGGAGCGGCTGATTTGGCCACTGAAAACTGAGGAGCGAGGTCATAATAATAGGCTTTCTTTACTCAGAGTTCTGAGCTGAATTTCTGTCCCTACGAATTCCTGGGCATGCCTATCTAACATAAACCTTTAATAGCCTGAATGAGTGATATCAAGGTGGGCTATAATATTCTGTGTTTTGAATATGCGGTTGTTAATCGATAAATGCAAATAGCAGACAAAAAAAATGTTATTTAACACCTGTTTTTTACTCAAAGTCCCAAAGTTTTGTCAAACGATTTCCTATTCGAAGCATTGCTTGTGTGCAACAAATTGCAAAGCGGAAGTAATGCTCATTATTCCTGCGCCATTATATTTCATTCACCCCAGACATAAAATACCGCGTCAAATCTCTGTATGAAACCAGGATGAACAGTTTATTTATAGTATATATTATGTACATGATTGTTCAGGTAATTTGAAATATTTTGCTTACTTGAATCGTCTGTGATCTTCCGGGTGCGAAGTCCTTCCGTCTCAAAGACGCACCTGTGTATACCTGTTCCACTGACAAACTTGTCCTACTTGTGCGCTGTGAGCCAAACCTTAAGTCATCGAGAGGTCAGTTTAGACAAATGAGGATGTTGCACCACAAAATATCATTTCACGTGAAACAGTAATTCCATGTTCAACCTTTTGCGGCCTACGCGAAGAGCTCATGTCCAGAAGACTAAAACGGTCGCTCTTCTGTTAAGATTACCTGTGAAACTTGATTAATAAACTTTTAATATTGATAAATAATAATAAATATAAGTGTATTATTGTTGTTGTTGTTATTGTTTTAATGGATGTTTTTGTATTTAATTGCTTATTTTTCAAAATAATGCAATCAATAATTTAACCTTAAATAAGTACATAGTACTGTGTCATCTGCTGTATGGATCTTGAGCATACACATGGTAGGAAACAATGACAGACTTTGACTATACAACTAAAGAAGAGAAAAGGTGACAACTTTTAAAATCAATTTAACAAACAGTTAAAATGTATACAATGCATGTACATAGGTAGTATTTAAGGGCGGGGGAAAAATGGGCAATTATCTTTAACATCTGTATTATTATTATTATTATTATTATTACTATTATTATTATTATTGTTGTAATTATTATTACAAGTAATATTATTATTATTATATTGTTGCTGTCGCTGTTGAACGTCAAATCAGGGCCTTAATCTGATTGGTCCACGGAAATTTTCCCTGACAGACAACTCCTATGACCAATGAATGCTTCATACCTAACTGTCGTCACGAATTTGCTTACGTGGAAGCAGGATGTGTACTTGTTTTACTTCCTGGCTGTGGGTCCGGTCGCACTTGTCTGGGAGCTGTAATGGCTGAGGACCCTGCCCTGTCTCTCCGGGTCTCGGAGATCAAGGACCCGGCGGTCCTCTTCGAGCGCTACAACACGGAGGAGATCCGCCGGATTGAACGCAAAGTCCGAGGGGAGATTGAGCAGAAGAAAGAGGAGCTGAGGCAGATGGTGGGGGAACGCTATCGGGACCTGATCGACGCTGCCGACACCATTGGAGAGATGAGGCAGTGCTCTGAGGGTGTCGTGCAGTCCATCCAGGACATGCACCAGTACTGCCACAGCCTGAAAAGAAGCAGAGCCGGTGTGAGCATGAGCAAACAGGAGGTGAGCGGCCTTTGCTACTTCCCGTCAAATCCGGATAACCTCAGTATTTTTTCTTTTTTTAAATTTTGGGAAACCCTAATTGATTTTAAGAGTAATAGTTCATTTCATCCTGAAAGACTCCGTAAGCAATATAATTTGAATGGCAGGACTTACGAACAGACAAAATTTCTTTTCGTCTCTTGTGAGCTGAACCATTTTAAATCCTTTTGATTCATAACAACTTGTATTGATTCATTGCATTTAAGTAAATACATTAAGGTGACCATAACTTTTCTTCCGTAGAACATAGAAATCCTTCATATCCCTTATTGTTCTAATTTTCAAGCTAGGGATGTAACAGTATGAAATTTCATATCACGGTTATTGTGACCAAAATTATCACGATTATCATTATCGCGGTATTGTTGCAGTGTGCTCAAAATGTTCAGAAAGTACTTTTACACACACTTAAAATCATTTAACCCCTTTAATAATATAATTATTACAGACTGCCTGGTCTTTTTGTTACAGCTCGTTGTATTAGACCATGTCCAGGCTTTTTTTTTTTTTTCCTGACGATAGTCCCTGAGGCAAGTCCTGTCCAGTTAGCCCCCTTCCATGACTCTCCTCTGGTCTCCCCTCTCCCTGGCAGATCTCCTCCACATTTCCTCCTCCAATATTTCCAAATTATGATTGATGAAATCCATAAAACACCAACTATGATGGAAAAACACGATCAATTATGAAATACGGCATAACACGGCAAATAAACGGCAAAAGAACGGCAAGAACACTCTCCAGAATGATACAAATGCTGTTATTTACAACATTTAGACATTATTTACACAGAAAATACTGATAAACCACCTATAACTCACTCAGGTATGGCTCTCTGAATCTTCTCACTCTCACTCTCTCCGGCTCAGTCAGCTCACTTACTCGAGGAGTTACAGTAGTTTTAATTACGCACGTCTTTTTCTTTCACCGGCAACAGCTTCGTGTTTTAGACAGGGTCACCGTCCTCAGTCAGTTTATCCTCGACATCCTTGTAAAATCTAGAATTCGACCAGACTTCAGACTTTGTTCATTTCGAGGTGGAAAATATCTCTGCTATAGTGTCTGTGGGGGCACCAACTGCCGTGGCCATACTTTCACTTTCAGAGGCCAAACAATGCAAACTACGCATGTGCGCCTACGTCTGAGGGACCGCTGCTGCTTTGCCGAGGAGCAGACACATTGTTCCGGCTTTTCCAGGAAATGAGCAGCATCACCGTGAGTTTTTGACACAGTGTGGTAATCAAACTTGGTTTACCGGTTAGTTAAACAGGAAACGGTAATATTGACCTTCTGAAATATTACCATGGTTTACCATTTTACCGGTAACCATTACATCCCCAGTTCAAGCACTCTCCATCTCACCACCTTGCTATTTTTTGTCTTATGTATAAACCTTAACGTGTTCCTGTTCCTGTGTTGTAGAACCAAAGGCAGTGGCAGGATAAGTTCTACACAATGGCCTCCCAAATTAAGCTCCTACTAGAGATTCCAGAGCGCATCTGGAGTGCCATGGAGGCCTCCCGGTACCTCCAGGCCACCCAACTATATCTGCTCTGCTGCCACCTGCACAGTCTGCTGCACCTGGAAGCTGCTGCAGGGGGCCACTTCAGCCCTGTCCTGGCCCGCTTCCCAATCCTGGTCCGACAGGTAGCCACCACGGGGCATTTCAGGTACAGGATGCATTGTGTTTAGATGGTCAGCTCGAGGCAGACAAAATGTAGGCAATAATTGATATTGATAAGAATAACTGATGTATGACAAGTAATAGATCCATATAGGTCCTTTAAGACAAAGGTCACAACTCATTCTGTGCCTTTGCAGGTCTACCATTCTAATGGACAGCAGGTCGCTACTGCAGGGTCGGGCAGTGTCAGACCAAGCCATTGCCGAGGCCCTTGTGTCCACCATGCTGCTGGAGGGCAGCTCTCCACGTCAAGCCCTGGCTGACTTTTTGCTGGCTCGGAAAGCTTCTATTCATCAGCTTCTCAATCAACCACAGCATGGTACTATTGAACCATTCACTGCATCACAAATTATTTATTTTGTTGACTTTTTAGTATTTATAAAAATACATTTAATTTGCAGAGCTTCAATTTTCAAATTGAAACAAAATCAATGCATCAGAAATGCTTAATTTAAATGGTCACCTGTTTTGGCACAGGTGCAGGGATTAAGGCCCAGGTGTGCAGCCTGGTGGAGCTGCTTGTCACCACTCTGTTTCAGGCCTATGCAGTCTTTTACATGCCCCCAGAGGGAGGCCCCAGGCAAGGGGAGGGAGTTCTAAGCTGTGGCATGCTCTTCTCCATTCTAGAGACTGCCACCTCCGTCACACCTACAGGTACTCACTATAATATACAGAGAGTCTTGAGTATTTTCAATGATCTCCTCCATAGAGAAGAGCAACAGACCAGAGACATTTATGTTTTCTTTTTTGATTAATGATTATTCCTGCCCATTCTCGACTTATTATAATTACCAACACTTTGTTTAATTCTTCCTGACAAAACACAAGTGTAGAAATGCCATTATTTGTGTCAGTTGTGTAATCTTGGTTGGACAAGTTCCCATCATGTTCTGAGAGCTGTAACAAGAAAGTATATTTGTTGCTGCAGAGTCACTTTGTGGGCTATTTATCTCAGGTACTGACTGCCTAGCTTCTTGTTTTTAAACATTAAACCAATTTGGAGAGCCTGAAAGGCCAGGAGGGTAGACTCCACTTGTTACAAAAGAGATGGTCTATGCTTGTTATGTAAGTTTGCTAGATCATGGCCCAACTATCCATTTTCTTTATTATGCAACTTACATCATTTAACATAAAATCCTATCTTCAGACCCGTTAAACCCATTTTAATGTCAGTTCACCTAGAGGCTGCTATATTAATCAACACCATTCCTCTCCAGATCATATTCACTATAGATACAGTTGCAATCAAAATTATTAAACCCCCATTGCAAATTAGATTTATTGGCCAAATTTACAAACTTCCCACTATTTGCAATAAACAAATAAAACAAGAAAAATTGAAATAGCCCAACACAACTAATATTACCAGAGCTTTCTTCAAATTCAAAACAGAATGCAACTTTTAATGACTACTGCATTCTCAAAATTATTCAACCCCTTCATGACAAGCAACTTCAGTACCTAGTTCAACACCATTTTGCTTGTATGACCTGCTACAAAGGTGATGCATAGCCAGACACCAGCTTCTGGCAGCATTCCTGAGGAATCTTAGCCCATTCCTCATGGGCAATGGTCTCCAGTGCACTGATATTTTTGGGGTGGCATGCTGCAGCTGTGTTCTTCAAATCCCACCACAGATTTTCTCTGGGGCTCAAGCCAGGTGACTGTGACAGCCACTCTACAATCTTCCAGGACTTCTTCTGAAACCAGGTCTTAGTGGACTTTGAGGTATGCTTGGAATCATTGTTCTGTTGGAAGGTCCAATATTGGCCAAGCTTCAGCTTCCTCACAGACATGACATGACGTTTTCCCCTAGAATTTCCTGATACTTGATTGAATCCATCTTGCCCTCCACACGCTGCATGTTTCCAGTGCCAGAGGAAGCAAAGCAGCCCCAGAGCATCACCGAACCACCGCCAAACTTCACTGTAGGCAGGGTGGTCTTTTAAGCGTATGCTTCATTCTTCCTCCTCCAGACATACTGCTGATCCATAGGCCCAAAAAGTTCTACTTTTGTTTCATCACTCCACAGAACAGAATCACAAAACTTCTGTGGCTTATATATATGGTTTTGAGCACATCCAAGGGGACTTTTCTTGTGCTTTTGGGTCAGTAGTGGTGTACGTCTTGGAGTTTGGGCGTGGAGCCCAAATGCGTCTTATTGTGCAAACTGAAACATCTGTGTCTGCTGCCACCAAATCTTGCTGCAGGTCTTTCGCAGTCACTCGAGGGTTTTTGACAACCTGCTTCCTCAGGGATCTGGTGGCAGCTGTTGATAGCTTTCTCTTTCTGCCACGTCCAGGTATTGTAGCCACTGTTCCTTTAACTTTGAACTTATGAGCTATGCTTCCAACTGTCTCTCTAGTAACATTCAGTGCTTTTGCTATCTTTTTGTATTCTTTTCCTTGTTTGTGCAAGGCAATGATCTCTTCTCTTAACTTTTTGGACAATTCTCTTGACTTAGCCATATTTCTAACATGTAATCAACAAAACCCTAGACAGTGCAGGTATTTGAAGTGTGCTTCAGATAGCACACCTGATGCAGTTAGTGAAGCACTTGATTAGTTGCATCAGGTGTGCTTAAGACAACTGCTGATTTGCAAATTTGTGCTCTTATAAGGGATTCTATTCAGGGGGTTGAATAATTTTGAGACTGCAGTAGTCATTAAAAGTGGCATTTTGTTTTGAATTTGAAGAAGCCTCTGGTAATATTAGTTGTGTTGAGCTCTTTCACTTGTTCTTGTTTTATTTGTTTATTGCAAACAGCTGGAAGTTTGTAAATATTGCCAATAAACCTAATTTGCTATAGGGGTTTAATAATTTTGATTGCAACTGTACGATGTTAATATTAGATTGATCTTTCTATATATGACTGTATTGATTATACATCCATAGTAACTATCTTTACAGCCACATAGTCATGAGGTCTCTCTTGAATAGGAGATGCCACATCTCAAGGGGCTTACCTTATTATTCAACAAATATAGTGCTACATAAATTAAGTTTCATTGATTGAGTCTAAATTCAGCAGAGACAGATGTGATGAGGGCAGATTTATGATCTGGGTTTTCATGGTTTGTCGCAATCATAAATTCTTATTTTTTGCCCCTTTGTCTCTAAATGGTTATGTATACAAATATATTTAATATTTGTATTTGTATACAAATGTATAAAATGAAGAGTATGGCTTCAGCCTGCTCTATTGTAAAGTGCCTTGAGATAACACTTTATATGAATTGGCGCTATACAGATAAAGATTGATTGATTGACTTTTTACTATAATTTGCAATTTCTGTAATACAAGATAACGCAGGGTATGATTGAAGGGAATGACTACTTGTGACTTGCTGTCCGAGCAACTTGATGATATAGCAGTGCACTGATTTCATCATCTCTTGCTCAAAAACCAACTGTTAAAAAAAAAAAAAAATAGAGCAATTATGCAGAAGGCAAATGTGGTTGGCTGGAAAATAAGAAAAGGGGATCATGAATAATTACATGATCTGAGTGATAGTTCCATGTGTTTCCTCAGCTAAAGGTAAGACAGTGATGCAAGAAGATGCAAGTACAGGCAGCTGGTTCAAGTATCTGCCTTCATCCATCACTGAGTTCCAGCCTGCTCTTCGCACCCTGGCTCAGCCCATCCAGAGAGAGCAGCTCCGGGAAGCTCTGCAGCAGTGGATTGATACGTAAGTATCAGTGCACTATCCAGTGCACTGTTCTTTGACCTCATTAACTCTGTGTCACATGGTCTGAGGTGTTTTTGTCGTTTCTTAAATATACTGGTTTTGCTGGCAGATGTCTGTTTGTTTGTCTGTTTGTCCATCCGTCTGTGAGCGCGATAACTCAAAAGTTCTCTTCTGGACTTAGATGATTTCAAGGAATGTTGGTGATGGCTCAAGGAAGAAGTGATTGGATTTTAATGGTGATCTGAATCTGGATGCACAGATACTGGATATAAACAAGGCTGCAAAAAATGCTCTGTGTTCTCATATTTGATCACACATATGATCTCACTGCTTGTTGCAGTTCTTGCAGGCAGTGGTTGACAGCAGTTAATTTTTCTAGATAAAAATGTGGACAAATCGTAGCTGTTCAAAGTTCACACCTTAGCTTTTAACAGAGTAATATTGCCGCAGTGGGGCTTCCAGCTTGCCATGGTTTGAGCCCTGCTGTGGCTTTTCAAGCTCCTCTGAGTCTGTAGGTTTTGTTTCGCCACACCAGCTGATTTCAGAGCAGGTGTTTTGATTGTGGTACTGCCCCTCTCCAAACTCGACCCTCCATGGGCATTACTATGGGCTCTGCAGGTATAGAATAAATGCAGAAGTGCAGGTTGTAGCTGGAGAGACATCTGAGTTGGTCTTTGAGCCATGAAAAAAACTCAGCCAAGCTGATTATTGGGGATACATGACGAGCAATAATTCTTTGAAGAAAGAAGAAGGTGCTGAGAGACACTCTTTATGCACATGCACTATAAAAACCCTAGCCATGTAGAATTGGTTGAAAATTGGTCAGATTTTCCTGTAAGGGTGAAGTATGGTACCAGTAAAGTGTATTTTGAATTATCTTAAAACACATAGTTTGATATACACAATATGTATATATATATATATATATATATATATATATATATATGTGTGTGTGTGTGTGTGTCTGTGTGTGTCTGTGTGTGTGTGTGTGTGTGTGTGTGTATATGTATATATGTGTGTGTGTGTGTGTGTATATATATATGTGGTGTGTGTGTGTGTGTATATATATATATATATATATATATATTGTCTATAGTTGGACAATTATTAGACAGTTAAAGCTTTTTTGTTATTTTTTGCACTCTTAGCTGTAAGGAGGTCATATGCCATGGTGTTGGTGGGTTTCTTGTCTACGTAAAGAGTTTGAAGGGGTTGGCAGCCATAAGGGATGCTGTGTGGGACCTCCTGTCTACAGACTCCATTAGTCAGCATTGGAGCTCTGTTTGCCAGCGGCTGCTGGAGCGACCACTTGCCGTCTGGGATGACTTTCTACAACAACTATTTCTACAGCGTCTAAAGGTATGCCTAATGGTGTTATTTTGAATTCAAAAGTGGTCACAGAGCTTCTACTAATGCAGTTTAAAGTGTAGAGATATCATATTTCAGTAGTTTATTCCATCAATGTCCCAAGGCTATAACCAAAGAAGAAACTGAAGCCATCTCAACTAGCTCTGTACAGCTCCTCAGCGCAGCTGTGGGGGACTTGACAGGCCAGGCCATCCATACTTCATGTACCAGCCCCAGCTTTAGTCGTGGGGCCCAGTACGAGGTGGATGTGGCATCCTACTTGTGGTCAGAATCTCCGGGGGACCTGCTGAGTGATGCAGGATGGGTCAGTGTGAGCCAGCGTGGGCTGCAGCACCAGAGGAGTAGTCTTGCCATGAAGACCCAGGCACTGACACCCTGTGTTCAGAACTTCTGCTCCTCTATGGATGCCAGGCTAAAGGCCAGACTGGATGACCTGCAGCACTACCTTCCCTCCCAGGACACAGGTGACTGAACATTAAACTAAGCTAATATGATATCATTATAGTAGTAATGATCCATATTTATGTAGCGCTTGTCAAAATCAAGGTTATAAAGTGCTTTACAAGGACAGCAATAATAATAATAACAGAAATACACAACGGGGATGTTATAAAATCATAAGCAAGGAAAAGGACAAGAAATATAAAAATGAAAATCATTTTAAAATCTCTAAAGGACATACAATTATTTTATTAGTTTGACTGCTGGAGCAAGTGTCTTGTCTTAACAGATACCATGCTTTGGACAGGGAAAAGGTAAATGGACTTGGGCTTATATAGCCCCTTTCAAGTCTCTTTTACTTCTCAAAGCTGCTTTACACCACAGTTCACATCCACCAATTCACACCCATTCAGAGTTTCTCTGTTAGTTTCCATCAGTATCAGTTAATACGCCCTTTGATGCCCATCTGCACTCCTCTGATGCAGCAGTGGGAGCAACTTGAGGTTAAGTGTCTTGCCCAAGGACATGTGACAGCTGGAGCTGGTCTTGAACCTGCAGCCTTATCATTATTGACAGAGCGCACTATCAGCCTGCACCAGCGATGCATGGGAGTGGGGCGTCAGGTGGTTAAACAAAGAAACAGTTTAATTTCGAATTATTTTGATTCATCTCTTAAATGAGTCCTGTAGCCTTGACCTGTGGAAATTATTGTGTTCTGCTATTGCAGAAAAGGGCTGTGTTTGAGCCCTTCAAGTGAGTCAAAGACTTAAGAGAAATTTTTGCAACAAAATAAGAAAATTACTAGACAATCAGATCATTTAAAATAGTATAACATTGCATACAAACTCCATTTCCATTGAAGTTTGGCCATGGTGTACACCGTAGATAAAAACAGAATACAATGATTTGCAAATCTTTCTTGACATTTGCCAAGACAAGATAATTAATGCTGAAATTGATAAATAGTATTTTTTTTGTCAAAATACTCACTGATTTTGAATTTGATGCCTGTAACACACTCATCCCTCTGGCGGCACTGCATTAAAAACCATCAAAGTTCTATTAAGGATACCATCGCGTTTGCCTAGGAAAACTTTGGAAAACCATTACAGCTCATTGCTACAGCTCAAAGTGCAAGTTAAAACTCTACCACGAAAAGCAAAAGCTATATAGAGCCATATATAACACCCAGAAATTCCGCCGGTTTCTCTGGGCCTGCGCTCTGTGACCAACACTAAGTGGAAAAGTATGCTGTAGTCTTATGAGTCCACATTTCAAATTGTTTCTGGAAATTATGGTTATCTTGTCTTCCGGGCTAAAGAGGAAAAAGACCATCCAGATTGTTATCGGTGCAAAGCTCAAAAGCCAGCATCTGTGATGGTATGAGGGAAACAGTCGTGCTGAAAGGTACATACTGATTTTGGAGCAACAAATGCTGCCATCCAAGCAATATCTTTTTAAGAGATGTCCCTACTTATTTCTGCAAGACAATGCCAAGACACACTCTGCATATATTAAAACAGCTTGTCTTGGTAGTGAAAGAGTGACCGGCTTGGAATGGGAAAATAATTCCACCTACAAAGCTTCAAAAGTTAGTGTTCTCTGTTTCCACATACTTATTCAGTGTTGCTAAAAGGAAGGTGATGTAACACAGTGGTACCCATACCCTTTGCCCCAGCTATTTTGAAATGTGTTGTAGGCATCATTCAAAATCAGTATTTATCCAAAAGTGCATTGTACATAGGAAACAGGCAGTGTCTTAGTCCCCCACCCTCTGTTCAACAGGGGTTTCCCATGTTGACAAAAATTGCTTTCGTGATACCTCTCTCAAACCAACATTCATTATCATAAATTCAAACTCTGTTGTCATCAAAAGAACGTCCTGTGTCTTTAAGATGTAGGTGAACAGCTGAGTCCTGTCCAGAGGTGGTTGCTCTCCCATGTTGTCCTATGTGTTGTATATGTGTAGGCTTTAGTGTTTACTCCACTAAATCAGTAGATTTAGTAAAAGGCAATATAATTACAGCAAATTTATGTCATTTTGTACTTGCAGGGTCTGACTCTGTTTCTGTTACAATCTCTTCATCTGGACCGACAGCCAGAATGCCAGTGTCCTCCTTCAACCGGTTTACTGACACACCAGCAGTGGAGGAGGCTTTAAGGGAAGGATGCCTGGCCTGCATCCACAGCATCTTGACTTCCATCCGCTCTGAATTAGCCACAGCCTCTCCGGACCCTGGCCCAGCCCACCTCAGCTCAATCCTTTTCATGGCAAGGCTATGCCAGTCAGTGGGGGAACTCTGCCCTAACCTCAAGCATTGCATTCTGGGAAAACAGAGTGGTTTAGAGACCACAACAAAGGGAACACCCAGGCAGGCCAAGAAGCTGGGCAAAGCCAAGACCGCCAGAGATATCAGCCCTGCCCAGGCAAAGTGGGCAGGACTAAAGGAGGAGCTTCTCAACTGTAGCATGGAGGCTTACCGTATTTGGAGCTCCACTCTGTCAAAGGTCAGACATGCTTTTGTATCGCATACGTTTTTAAGCTTTTTTTAAATATATATATATATATATATATATATATATATATATATATATATATATATATATATATATATATGTGTGTGTGTGTGTGTGTACGTATGTATATATATATGTACGTATGTTTGTGTATATATATATAAATATATATATATGTGTGTGTATATATGTGTGTGAGTATGTATGTATATGTATGTGTAAGTATGTGTGTGTATGTATGTATGTGTATATATGTATGTATGTATATATGTATGAATGTATATATGAATGTATATGTATGTATGTATATGTGTGTGTGTGTATATATATATGCACCCACACACATACATATATGTGTGTGTGTGTGTATATATATGTATCTATACATATACATATATATGTATATATACATATATGAGTGTATATATATGTGTGTATATATATAACCACATTTGGAGCTCCACTCTGTCAAAGGTCAGACATGCTTTGTATCTCACACGTTTTTAAGCTTTTATATATATATATATATATATATATATATATATATATATATATATAAATATACATAAAAATACATATATGTGTACGTATGTATGTATGTATGTGTGGTGTGTGTATATATCTGTGTATATGTATCTATATATGTATATATGTATGTATATACATACACACGCGTGTGTGTGTTTATATATATATACACACACACATATACACACAGACATATATATACACACACACATATATATACAATGATTTGCAAATCCTTTTCAACTTATATTCAATTGAATACACTGCAAAGACAAGATATTTAATGTTTGAACTGAGAAACTTTATTTTCTTTTGCAAATAATCATCAACTTAACTGAGGAGACCAATTTCTGAAGCTTTCCGGGTGGAATTCTTTCCCATTCTTGCTTGATGTACAGCTTAAGTTGTTCAACAGTCCGGGTCTCCGTTGTTGTATTTTACGCTTCATAATGCGCCACACATTTTCAATGGGGGACAGGTCTGGACTACAGGCAGGCCAGTCTAGTACCCGCACTCTTTTACTACGATGCCACGCTGTTGTAACACGTGCAAAATGTGTATATACATATATACATATATATGTACAGTTTACCAGTTCGAAAGTTAAGTATCTTGTCTTTGCTGTGTATTCAATTGAATATAGGTTGAAAGGGATTTGCAAATCATTGTATTCTGTTTTTATTTACGATTTACACAACGTGCCAACTTCACTGGTTTTGGGTTTTGTATATATATATATATATATATATATATAATATGTGTATGTGTGTGTATATATGTATATGTGTGTGTGTATGTATGTATATATGTGTTTATGTATGTATATATATGTATATATGTATGTATGTATATATATGTGTGTGTGTGTATATATATTTATATATATATACACACACACACAAATATATACACACATGTATGTGTGTATGTATGTATGTATGTATATATATATGTGTGTGTGTGTGATGTATATATATATATATATATATATATAAAGTGTGTATATATATATTTATATATACGTGTGTGTGCGTGTGTATATATATGTTTATACACACACATATATACATACACACACACATATATGTATACAGAGAGAGAGAGAGAAAGAGAGAAAAATAAATATAAATGATGATATAAATGATTACTTTATTACCTTTACCATTTAATTTTTCAATCTAAGAACATAGTTTATATGTTTATCTTTCTGTTTTTATACTTATGACATTATATCTATGTATATACATTTAAATATATAGAATGCCTGAACATTAAAGATTTTCTGGCCTCTAGACTGAAAGGGTATTATTGTAGGCAACATTGGTAGAATTTTTGTTTTCTTAAATCAAATGTAATGTAATAATAGTGCATGCATTGCCTTTAATGGGAATGTTGACCTACCCAAGGTGGCCGCCACGTAGGCACGTCGCTTTGCGGGCTGCTACAGCGCACTGATGTATCTAGTCTTCTATGTATATCTATGCTCACAAGGGTATGGTACCGCAGGGTATGCTTTTATGCGGACAGAGGGCATTGTAAGCAATCAAGAAAAGTTGGAACACCCATGGGAATAAGTAGAGCCAGCTTTCAAGACTTGATCAACCTTCATTGCTGCAGAACAGCTTTAAATTGTTAACCCATTTCATGTTTCCTAAAAGAGGCTTTTTTGTATAATTCTGAAATGTACATCATTTTTCAGTTTTGAGTAACCTAACCTTTTCTCTGAAGCTATGGAAGTACAGCACTTACCTTTGTGACATTTCAAGCTATTGATAGGACTTGCACGACTTGAGTTGCAATAAATTACTGGAAAAATTGGGGTGTTCTAAAACTTTTGACTGGTCGTGTATATATATATATACCTGGTTAGCACAGACTTCCAAAGATTGTAGAGATGGCTATGGAGAAATATTGGCATCTAAGTTACATTTTGAAATGGTCAAGGTGATCAATTAATTATTCTTTATCTTGTTTGGTTCCTTGTTTAACTACATTTAAGTCAATACTTACGGCGTCAGTGGCTCAGTGTGATAGTGCACTTGCTTGGTCAGTGGCATGTACATGAGCGTGAAAGTGTGAATTGATACTGCTGGACTGACATAGAAACTCCAGCCATCATTGAGTGAATGTGTGAGTGAATGGGTGTGAGTGAATGGATAGATGCGACATGCTGTGTAAAGCTGCTTTGAGTGGTCAAAGACTGGAATAGCGCTTTATAAGCCCAAGTCCATTTACCATAAATGTAATAGGATGCATAATACTAAGACATACTAAGGATACATAATACCTGAATTTCCCAAGGGGATGAATAAAGGATCCATCCATCCATCCAATATTACTAAATATTTCTAATGCGTTTAAGTGATTAAAAAAAAGATTTACACTGGCCGTTAGCTAGAATATTTTTCATATTTGAAAACCAGGGGTAAGTCCAGTACTTTCAACTTAATATTGAAGAATATATATTATATTCTGAAAACAAATCTGACCGTGAAGCCAGAACAGCATAAAAAAAAAAAAAAAAAAAAAAAAACACAACACAACTTAATATTCAGCCCTCTGTCTTTTTGATGTCAGCTGGTATAGGCAAATAAGTAAATGAACCCTCAACCTTTGTTTGAATTTATTAAAATGTTTTTAAAAAATAGGTTTGGTATTGATTGAAGGCCTAACAGTTCAGAATGCTTTGTTTTGTGACAGGTGCTGCTGGATAAATTTGGCACATCCCTTCATGCTGAGTTTGCTGGTGCCATCCTTTCAACAGCAACAAACTGGGAAGATTTAGAGATCCAAGAAGAAGCAGAGACGGGGAGCAGCGTCACTTCCAAAATCCGTCTTCCTGTTCAGGTCAGCTGCACAACACAGAAAGTAAACATTCATTGGAAGCACAATAGCTTCTGATTCTCCTCACTGGCCTGATATAAACGTCCTCCCTCTGCAGCCATCCTGGTACGTGCAGTCACTGCTGTTCCAGCTATGTGTGGAGGTCAACAGAGTTGGTGGTCATGCACTGCCACGGCCCACCCTGCATGAGCTGCTGCAGGCCTGTCAGGCTCAGGCGCTGGATCACTTCCAAAGACTTACACTGCAGGCACCCAACAGGGTAAATCTCTCTCTCTCTCACACAGACATAAAAAAAGTTTTCAACCAGGGAAGTTTTTAAGAACATTTTAGCTTATTAAAGGAAACAAACTTTTACATTGGGGTCAAGGGTTTAAAAAAATCAGACCTGAAAGGAAAACAATTTAACCTCCTTTGAGTTTTTCAGTTGATCCTCTATCAAGAGGAGGTTGTTTTTCTGTGATTACCAGTAAACATATTTATATGATTGCCCATATAAATATATAATGTGAATTTGAGTCAGGGGATGAAAATTTAGTGTCTTTAATTGCACGTTGGGGTGGTTCTGCCGGGAGAATAGTTCCTCTGTTGATTAAAAAGTGGGGAGTATGACTTTATGTCCATCAGTTGCGGATAAATTTTTCTGTAACCTGAATTTGCTTCCACTGCTGCTTCAGTGGCATATAAAGGTTTGAGTTTGATTAGTGTATACTGTTGAACAAACAGAAACTTCAACCATCAGTGTGTGAATGTGAAGGGTAAGCATGTAGTGTGAAAACACTAAGTGCTGAGTAGTCAAATGATTAGATATGTGATATAAAAGCTCATGTCCCTTTTATAGTTTACCACAAAAAAAAATAAAAGGGAACTCCACTCTGATGGTTCCTACACTTTTACACACTAATGAAGTGCAATGAATGGTCATCAGCAAGTTAATTGACACACATTCAATTACAGAGGGCTTTTTCAGGCTGCAAGCTTTTGCATGGAAATATAAAGTCTTTCAAATGACTTGGTTATCACAGAAAAAAAACACTTAATAGCCTTAAGCCACAGGGCTATGGTTAAGGTTAAAGCCTTTACTCATTCAATACTGTTTTCATGAAAATGAAACATTACTATACCCACTGATATCTGTCTGGCTATATACCTGAGAAATTTGCTTGATTGGTAAGATTTTGGCACACAGCCAGCTAAGATGGCGATTAGAAAACCAGCACAGCCCCTCCCGTCCTGTTTTCTCTAAGATATCTCTCTCAAGCGAGTTTAGCCCCTCCAACAAAAATGTGCCAGCAAATGCGACATTGTGCCCGCTGGTATCAAAACACTCCAGTACAGTGAGCTGTTTACCGAAAGGCTTCTCAACGACGAGCAACACAACTGCTGCGACAATGTCTGATACTGAGGTTACAAAGCCCCATGGGGGAAACAGGCTGTGCTTTCATGTATAAAGAACATGCCAATAATGTACTCGTCTGAGAGGGAATCTAAACATATTTGTTTGTTTTATATTATAAAACCGAGTAATACATTGCATGTTGCGAAACAACATAAGAGGAAAAAAAAAAAACGTACCTGTCCAACGGAAACGTAGCTAGCTCTGCATCGGATTTGAAACCCAAATCCGATCCCAAAGGGTCCTCCACCTCTGGAACGCAACGCCGACATTGATTTTTGTTTTATTTCGCGCACCGTCCTCCTCCTTCTTGTGCTCTCACTTTTCAGTAAGCGTTTCCACGGTCCTTGTCTTTTTGGTGATATCTGCCTGGGGCATCAGTGGAACCAGCACTTTCCTGCTGCCCGCTGGATTATTGCTGTCCGCCATTGTACGCAATTTGTTGTTGTTCTTCTTCTTCCTCATGCGCGTTCACAGGAACGAAGAGCTTTAAAACCAATCATGATGAAGGACGAAGCCTGGAGCGGTCGAAAATTTTTGACAGCTCATAACAGAGACAGATGGAAACGCAGAGATCTCGCACTAGTGCAATTATACTGCTCTCATAAAGGGATCTCAATGGATTTTCCAACATTTGATCTAAATGGAACACAAAAAAATTAGCATTGGCTATGTTTCTGTACCTGTTTAAATAGGGTTTACATAACTGAAGTGTTTTGGAGCTGATAGTTTGAATTGTGCCTTATTTTAGGGGGTTAAAATTAAAATTTGCTGTTTGGGCCTGCAGGATGAGGAAGAGTCTGCAGAAATAGTCACTATTTTTAAGGTAATTTCATTAGTGCATGCAGTATATAAAAATGTTTCAGTACATCCATACCAGAAGTAGAAAACATAATGCAGGTATTTTAAATGCATAAGAAGCAGAGAAATTTCCCTTGACATAAATATTGTTAACACACTTGCTCACTGCAAATTATTCCATTATTTGATTTACTCAATCACTGAGTCACCCTGACTTTAAACAGACTTTACACAGGTAAATGGCAGCTTAGATAGAAGATGAACTGATACAACATTTGCATTTACACATGCACCCTATCAAGATTATGTAAAGGAAGTTTCAGTAAGGTTTCATGTGTGAGATCAACCGTAAGGGATTGTAGTGTCTTTTTTTCTTAGTAAATACTGAATGAGCTGGCTCATAACTTCTGCGCAGTAATGGCAGCTAAGATAACACAGATATAAAAATGTCTAGTTCAAATTTGTGCTCTCGCTCTTTAAGGACGCACGAAAGCAGGCAAAGTCCACTTTCAAGAAACTTGTTTATTACGGTCACAAGGTGAACAATAACAGTGGGAGTTGCTTTGTGTCGCGACACCCCAAAACAACTGAAGCGCAAGCTGTTGACTGCATGTTTTATAGCATGTTGGGTGGGGCTTCCCATCTGGGACTTTCCCCATCTTCCAGGAGGTGCCTCCCAGATTTTTTCAACATTCCCTTTCCTTTATTCCTGTATATAATTGTGTAATTTTTCCACCCTATAGACCTTTTTACAATCCAATGCAGTCCAGAATGTCTTTTTCTTTTGTTTATAAGGCACAATAAGGCATATTCCTTTCTTTTCTTAATTATGTGGTGCATTCAAGACGGCTGAATTTGCTTCAAAATGGCTTCCCACTTAGCTCCAAATATGGTCGTGCTTTTCCTGCTCCTCGCTTTGGAACAGAATGTTCTGTACATTATGTTCTTTCCTCAAGTAGTTGTTTTCAGTTTGATTTTCTAAACTTTGAACAATGGATTCCATTAGATATGTATTCCAGCTCTATGCTGTAGGAAAATAACCAATTAATAATGTTCGTAAGATCATTATATTAACTCACATATAGAAAAAAATTACCTTAATATGACCAAAAACCATTACATGCATTATATTTCATATGCTAATTCTAACTACATTGTGAGATTATGACATATCATTAAAACAATCTTTAAACATACATTTCTGTGGTCATTTCTAACCATTGTAGACCCTAAATAGGTATTACATTCAGGGCCCATTTTTACCTTCAGTGTAGAACTCTAAATAATTTCAAATGCTGGTGGTTGATGTTTATATATGACAAAATATCTAAGAAACTATAAAACATCAAAAACTGTACAATTTTGAATATTGTTGTGGATAATATGAAAATAAGTTCAAAAGGCATAGGTGTAATATAACCCCAGTATATAAGGCAAAATGTCATCTCCTAATATAAAACCAAAACAAATTATAAAAATGTGATTGATTAATACCAACAATGTTTACACAGGCTAGTTATCTGATACTAACTAATTCAAATAAAAGAAAGATACTTGAGTAATTAAAATGACCAACGTTCAACATTCGATCACTGAATATACGTAAAGAAAAGAAAAACATTACAAGTATGAGTAATATTGATACCAACAAGACATTGTAAGACATTTTTTACTCAACAGGATAAAAGGGCAAAGTACAAAAGAAGACGAAGCAAAAAAGGGACCATACAATTTGGGTTTTTTATGCAGATAAGAATGGAAAGCTGTATAGTTGGACTATTATCTCTTGATTATTTTTTTGTCTTGAACCTGTTAAAACAGGAGGCTGTATACCCAATGACTCAGAACAGGGCCTTACAGCTGCTATTTGATCTACGTTACCTCAACACCACACTGGGCTGTAGATTGGAGGAAGGCAAGAGCTCCCGATCTCAACAAGACCCAAGGTAGAATGCATTTCCACTTGGACAGTATAAAATATTGGACAAAGTCTGACTGATGTCACTGTTTTTGGTGTTTGAAGCTGTCTTTAAAGCTCGTCTGCTGTCTTCATGTTAAAAAAACAGTAGTTTAACCAACTTGGTCAGCCGATTAACAGACAAGTTGGTGGAGCTGAGGGGCCTTAAGCCTACAGCAAACAACTACCCCATGCTGGCGTACAGTCATATGAGCCATGCCCCCTAATAATGCATAACTTAAATTGACATCTGTGCACTCAACCAAAATAATTTTTTGTACCATGCTGTAAATATGTTAATGTCCATTGCCTCTGCAGCAAACCCTCCTAAGTGGTTATTAGAGGAGCAGTTTTTTTACACATCTGCATATGCTTCACTTTTCAACCCCAGAAACTGCATCTTGTTTTTCTCCAGTTCATAAACTGAAGCATTTTGGTGTTTTGTTTTACGTTGATAACAGTGGAAACACAAACAGATAAAGATGTGTCAAGGAGTTATTTTAATGTTAAATCTATAGTTCTCTTTTTGAGCTCCTTCATGTGAAGTACTATTTTCTTTGATTAAACCAACAGTAGATATGATTATAAATTCATTGAATGTCTATTTGATATAATAATTTATTATATGTATGTGTTAAATAAACAATTGTATAATCCGACTGAAGATTGTTGAATCTCATTTTTCTGTTGCTTTATTAATATTTTGTTGTTATTGCTCATTCTACATTCTGACAATTTAAAGAAATCTCTGTTGTTTGTCATCCAGATTCCATGAGGTCTGTGATTGGCTTGAAAGCTTCATTGACCCATTTGACCTTGATGTTTTCACACCTCCACTGAACTCTAACCTCAATCGCCTTTCCCAGAGGACCTCGGTACTTTCATATTTCAGAGTTAGGAACAAAGTTGTTGTGCAAGAAATAAAGTACCACTGTTCACCTGTTATGTGTGTCTACAGTGAGCTAATTGTGCTTTTATTTTCCAGCATAACAAGGTGTTAAGGACTTACGGTTGCTTTGTTTTAGGTGCTGTTGGGGTTGCTGACAGGCTCAGAAAAACAGTTTTCCTTGCGGACCAGCAGTGTGAACTCCCAGGAGCCATACAACATCCTGCCACTTGCTAGCAGTCAGATCAGGTCAGAACTTAAATTTACTCTGCTTTTACTGTTTTTGAGCTTTGAGAAACAAAGTTCTACAGAAAATCAAGTAATTTTTTGAAGAGTTTAGGACATTTCTGATTTACAATGGCATTCTTTATGGTTCAGTTTCCTTCAAGCTAGTGTTAACCTGCTGCTTGATGCTGCAAATTAAACATGAACTTTTGTGTCATATATATCAAAGTCTAAAAATTGCATAATAAAAAAAAAATGTGCTTTATCTGTCTCTGTGCTGTGCTTTATCTGTCTCTGTGTTATATCTGGATTTGTGTGATTGTGTTTTTTATGTTTCATGTTTTTTACCTGCCTGCAAAGCAAATTTCCCTTAGGGGACAATAAAGTGAAATCTAAGTCTAATAATATTGGAGCCATTTAACTTTTTTTTTTTGATAATTGTTATTATTAATATTGTGTTATGTCCTAAAAAATTATTAATGAAATTAAGTTTAAGTCTAACTTTGAACATGTTTTACGTAGTGCTCCTCCTCCCAGGACAGCATGTAGAGGAGCTAGTGACAGGTGTAGGGAGTTGCTAATTAGACAGGGGAGAGCCACACTGTTTTTGGACCACTCTCTCTCCCTTTATATTAATATTTCATTGCCATAAGTTTAAGTTATGGTGGACACTGTACTAGTGAGATCAATAAATCTGTGCCAAACAGGGAAGCAGTGAGTCTTTTAATGGAGCGCGTCAGGACCACAGCTTTCCCTGCATGAAGAAGGGCGGCTGCCCACAGAAACGCCACCACACATAATACAGTTTCAAATATTTCCTAACCTGACTGTTCTTTCCTCTGTAGGTTTGGGTTGCTGCCTCTTAGCATGTCAAATGTACGGAAGTCTAAGTCAGCCTCTAGGAGCTCTGAACCTCTGCATCAACCAGTAAGTAACACAAACAGAATCTGAGGCCTGTATCACAAAGCAAGTATAACAAATCCAGGATATGTTTTTACCTGGTTTTTCTAACCCTTCTAATGAAATTACTGTAAGAGGTCACACAATTGTGGTTTAGATATTGATAATTCAGTGGGGGGTCTCCATTAACGTGTAGATAATATTGACTGTGTTTACAGCCAATAACTAGTCCATAACATGATCATGTCTGTTAGCAACTGCACAATTTCCAACTTGGTCATTTTCCTTTTTATTTATTTTTTTTTTAAGCATTTTATTTCTGAACTACGAAAACCAATTAAATAGAATAGAGTAACATAGGCCATTTTCCAGGAGGTCATGGTCAGCTTAGCTTTGAGCAGAAAAGTGTCCACTTTGATTGGGTTATTATTCAGAAGCTTGTGCCTCAATATATGCTAGTGAGTAACGTAACGTAACGTAACGTTACGTACATAATTAATACATACATACATACATACATACCCAAATATACTTGCTTAAACAAACACACATGCTTTTCACCTTGTTCATTTTGAAATTGTATTGAGTAATACCCCTTTCCCACTGGCCATAAAACCTGCTAAACCCGATAAGGCTCTAATCGGCATTTAGACCTGGGTCAACTGACCCTGCAAGCGACACGGGTTTTTATTGGCTCCCCTCCAATCCGCTCCAGTGGGAACTTCACCTGGGTGAACGCACGAATGTACGGGTTGACGTTGGCGTAATGTGCCTACGGCATAATATCATGCCCGTCTCCTTCATCTGTAACTTCCGCGATGCTTTGCCATCTCAGCAACAAATTCCATCTGCCTTTGTATCATCAGCGCTCGAATGTTGTTCAGTCTGCGCCAAGTTTGTACATTTTGAAAGAGGGACAAAAGTACGAAGTATGGAAAACAGTTGACCACCGTGTCCATGACTTCCATGCTCCTTTCCTTTTCACAGCTTGATGCACCAGAGGAAAAAAAAACAGCCACGCAGCTCGTCTCCTGGCGAATAGACCCGGGTTTGCTGGCAGTGGGAAAGGAGTCACTTGCCGATTGTTAGCGGGTTTACCAGCGTTGAAAAAACCCACGTTTTCCCGCTAATTTTAGTGGGAAAGCGATATTATACCAGGGTATACGTCGCCTGTTCCATAAGATATAACTTTGTAACAATGTTTAAAAAAAAGTCAGCAGTAGGGTAGAATTTCTGAAGCCAGTGCTTTGTGATAGGCTTTTTGCTGGCTATTAGTTAGATCTTTAAGAGATAAGCATCCATCCTGTCTGCTGAGTCCATCAGGAATGAGTCTGAGGTTCAAGGATGTAAATGATGAAGTGATACTGAAGCCTAAGAATTTAGGCTTTCCCTCCAGAAAAACTTTATAACAGGACAAGACCAGAAAATGAGAGTATGGTCAGCCAGAATGTTTCCAATGTTTTCCACAGTCTCTCCAGCAGCAGAGCTGAGTGCCACTATGCTTGGATTTCTGTTTCGGGGTAATGAAAAAACAAATCAAATTTATCCACCGAAAGTCTCTCCACATCCATGAAATTGTTGAGGTCTCCCAGGCCTGCAGCTACATTTCTTCAGTTATATTAATATCCAGTTATTTCTCCCATTTTTGCTTAATGTAGTCTGTGTTGTCCCTCTTCCTTGATGTGATGATATTGTATAACTTACTTATTAAACCTTTATGATTGTATGAGTAATAAGCATTAATAAATGTTTCAATGATGGAAAATGATTGTTATTAGATACACTTAACAGAAAAATTTTTGTTGTCATTCTTTAGCAAACAAAGTAATTAATTTTTTTTACCCCTCTTTACAGGAGTAAAAAGAGTTAAAATTTTCTTTATTTTCTTTCTTTACTTTTTTATTTGACCTCTGTTACAGAATAAAGACAAAGCTACCATAGGGTATATGAAGATAACTCTAAATTACAAAATCTTTATGTTGTAAGCAAATGCTTCTTTGTTGTACAGGCCTTAGGTATTTGTAGAGAAGTGGCCAGACTTAAAGTGTTGTTTTATTTCCTGACAGCCACAGTCTGTACTCATATCTGTGAGTCATTATTGTGTCATATCTTGGATTAATGTTTTCTGTTAATGTCCTCTGCCCTCTCAGCATTTTTAAATGCAAGAAATACAGGCAAGTGTTACAGTTTTTGGTGATGTGTCTGTGTGTTTTGGTTGAGTGGGGTTTTGTGCAGTGGTTTACCTTGGGTTTTTTTTCAGAATGATGGCACTTACGACAGTCAGATATGAAAAACTAAAAGATTCTGCTCTGCTCTGTTCTTAATAATCCCACTCACTGTGCTTTGGCTAATAATACTGCTCAGGAGAAGGCATGAACAATTTCTTTTAGCAGTAACCATTTCAACCAAGTTTAAGCTGACAGATCCCTATGTAACATTTATTCAAAGTTACTTTTCTCATGCTGATGCCTGAGTTGTGGCGGCCTGTTCTTTGTCCAACTGTCCCTGTTAATGTGACACTAAACAACAAAGACATATCTCCTCAGTTTATGCATCAACACACCATTATGCTTACCCGAAACACAATTGATGAACTGTTCAATTTATTTCATTAGTTATTATTTCATTATCTGAGCAACAGCCCATAGAGAGTGTTTTGCAATGGGGAGAAACTTTCAAAAGCAGGCAGGTGATTGGATGATCATTCTGTCAATCACATTCATTACAGGCCAGTCACATAATGTAGTTGGCAGGTGCTACTGCCATGGTGTGAAATACAAAATGTGTTCCACTTTATAGAGCAAACTCTATTAGAAGTAGTGTGAAAATATCCTTTCTATTGATAAATGCTTTAAGTGTTTTTGTTTTTCATTTAATGAAGAACTGCAGTCCAGATCTGATAAAACTGCTACTGAACCGGTTAGCATCAGTGCTAATCTCTGTACAAGCAGTTACTTCCTGCTGTTGTCTTGCTTGTAGCTCCCACCTCTTACTGCTTTAAAAGACTCTGATTGGGCCGTGCTGCTTTGAGCTGAGTACAATCGTTGTAGATTGGAGTTTGGCAACATGGATCTGACTGATCCTAGTCATTGATCAGGAAGATCCAGCTGCTGCACAAGGTTACCATGATGCTGCTTTGAAAACAAACTGATGGTGTGTAACATAACATGTCAACAGTATCATGGCCATGGATAACTTTCTGGTGGTTTGTTTTTACTGCTTTATCTTTCTTATCTTTTAATATAAGTAAACTGCTCACTACTACCTGGTGGTAAACCTAAAACTGTGTCCAGTCACTCATGCTAACCCATGCTAACAGAGGTCAGCTCAGCTTCTTTAGCTACCTCTGTTGTACACCCGAAGCTGGAGTATCAACCTCTTTCAGTCTTTCTGTCTTACCTTTAAGATATGAAGTCCAGCTTCGATGAAGGACCTGAACAGGCGTTGTAAATAAAGACACATGTAAAGCTCAGAAAATGGATAAAGTGATGTTCCTGTGTAGCTTATGCAGGGACTTGTTTTAGACCTGCCACACTTGAAGTCTGAAGATAAAGAACCACCCATAAGATGATTTTTTTAAGTTTTGATTACTGTCATCGTGATTTGTCTTTGTGTAAAGTGCACAGATAGTTGCATCCTTCCCCTTCCCTGTCAGTAGCTAGCTGACATTGCTTTTTAAAGCAATGACAGCAGTCTGTAGTTTGCTCAGACTGCTTTAGAGCTATTCGTACATAGTGCCCTAAGTATTTAATCACTAGATGTTTTTTGTTTTCATGTTTTAGTTGCATTATTTCATCCAATACAAATATGGGCAAGGCCTGATGGATGGCCTGAGGTCACATGGGCCACCCCTAATCTGATAGGCCACCCCAGGTACCAACCAGTCAGAGCCAGAATGTGAATTGTTATGTGACCCGTCACCAGTAAATGTCTGTAAACTGTTTTATTAGTTTAATCAACAAAGACAAACACTTTCAGTGTTGTGATGATTGTTTAGTTTAAGTTTTATTTAATAGTCATAAAGTTCATTCACATCATTACTTTAATTATTTTTATAGAGGTGCACCTCATACAGAACACACAACACTACTCTAGGAAGTGCAGCTATGTTAAACGTCAGTTATGCCTGTAGTAGGTAGTGTTAACTTTTCAGGGTTTAAATCTGTCAGAATGGGCAATGTGCTGTAAATAGCAAAAAAAAAAAAAGCTCTTGTTTTACCTCTAGAAATTAAGAATTGTTGTAGGTCTTACACATACATGACCAAAAGCTATCCTGGTCCCTTATCAACCACAGGATGTATTTTTCCAAAGTGAAATTGCTTATTGAAGTGCCTATTACAGTGCTCCCCAGCTTGGGGAACTGACACTGCATTAAAGGGATACGCCAACATTTCCTTTGTTTTCGTGTCTTGCCTCACTCCCGAATCCATGACAAGCGGATAGACACTGTTCTTTCGACTGTGCGTCCATTAGAGTTATTCTTATATTTTGGGTTATTTGGAACAACCAGTTCCCTTATGCAAACTTTTAGTTGCATAAGGGATCTCCTAAATGGTTTCCAGATTTTGGCCTTTCT
The DNA here is from genome assembly GCA_037902135.1 of Cetoscarus ocellatus. Taxonomy (NCBI): domain Eukaryota; kingdom Metazoa; phylum Chordata; class Actinopteri; order Labriformes; family Labridae; genus Cetoscarus; species Cetoscarus ocellatus. The sequence continues at coordinate 918,286 of JBAMNC010001671.1, forward strand.
AGGTCAACTCTGCTCCAGAAACTGTATGTTTTTGGAGAAATCTTCAAGATCTGTAAGATGAAACTGAAACTGATATTACCATACAGCTATATTGTGAGTTATCTCTGACTTTGCTCATTCTAGCTTGCGTGCATCTTATCCTCATAATTTTGTTGATAACTGATTATGTAAGCTTGAATTCCCTGTTTCTTTTGCTTCTAGGAGAAGGAGGTAAGCATTTCTGATGAAGTGGACATTGTTCATATGTATTTCTGGAGACATCTTGAAAAACGTATTTATATATATATTTTTTGTAACTAGACAGAAGCAGGACATAAACCAAAAGCCAACTCTTGGTGCAACCAAAAGTTAGTCACCATGCTCAAGCACATAACCTGTAATATGCTGCTCAGTGGTATTGGCATCAGTGCTGCCTCTTGTGGCAAAAACACTGTTTATTAAAGTGGTTTCTCCGTAAACCGTAACTGTTTATGGACAGCCATGTTTTCGTTGCCTTACAGCCACCTGGCAGTACACATTACTGGAAACACTGGGCTCCAAAGAGATGAATAAGACTCTCTGAACAATGTTTCAAGATAACAGACTGTTTATAAGAAGTGAAAAAGAGACCGTAGACCGCTCTTAAGCTTTAACTGTTGAGCCTTGCTCCTTGTTGGCCTAGAGAAGCTGGTCACTTCCACATTAATGTCACATAATGAATCCAGCTAAGGCTTCTTATAAACATTGTGATAAAGCTTTAATAATGTAATCAGTCCAGGACCTTGATTCTTATGTATGCCAGTCCCAGATCATGACTCTTTTAATCAGGGGCCTGGACTTACTCTGGTCTAAATGACAGTGATGTATGCTTGTTCCACCAAGTTAGATGACAAATAGGGGAATCTGCTTAATCTATCTGTTTTCCTTTGCTCTCAGCAGCAGGAGGAAAACTTCCAACCAGGCAGTCTGTTCCGGCAGCTCGTCAACCAGGATGAAGATACAGCGGCTCCGTCATTATTCAAGCTCAGTTGGCTGTCTGGGATGGCCAAGTAACCCTTTTTGATGAAGACTTTTTGTTTTCCTTCAGGAAACTTTGTAAAAATCTTGTTTATTGTAAAAAAATAATAATAATTTTGTCTCTTGGGGAATGCATCTTGTGTGATTCATTTGATTCATTTCAATAATGATAAACAGAAGTGCTTGTTTGAAAATGTGCATAGTGAATTGTGAGCCAGCACACACTATATATTTATCTGTAAATAGAAGCAGCAGAAGTGTTTGTAAATTTGTTCATATTTTAGCTTGAAGGGGTAGAAGTCATCAGTCAATCAATCTTTATTTGTATAGCACAGATTCATAACAAGTGTTATCTCAAGACACTTTACAATAGAGCAGGCTTCTATGTCAGTCCATCAGTATCAATTCACACTTTCATGCTCATGTACATGCCACTGACCAAGCAAGTGCACTATCACACTGAGCCACTGACGCCGCAAGTATTGACTTAGTGCTGTACTGCCATAGCTTAAAAAAAAGGTTAGGTTACCCAAAACTGAAAAATGATGTACATTTCAGAATTATACAAAAGGCCCCTCTCAGGGAACATGAAATGGGTTAACAATTTAAAGCTGTTCTGCAGCAATGAAGGTTGATTAAGCCTTGAAAGCTGGCTCTACTTATTCCTATGGGTGTTCCAACTTTTCTTGATTGCTTACAATGCCCTATGTCTGCATAAAAGCATACCCTGCGGTACCATACCCTTGTGAGCATCAGCTGAACAGTATTGTACTGCAGAAAGTTGTGTGTTGCTGCAAAAATGGAAAAAAAGGCAGTTAACAATGGAAGAGAGACAGACCATCAGAACACATAAAAATGTAGGTCTTTCTTACAAATTGCAAAGAAAGTCAAGGCGTCAGTGAGTACAGTCGTCTTCACCATCAAAAGGCACTCTGGCAGACCCAAAGCCACAACTAAATCAGAAGCCAAGTTTCTGAGAGTTAACAGTTTGCGTGACAGGCGGCTCACAGGACAACGGCTTCAAGCACAGCTTAGCAGTGGTCGTAGTGAGCAAGTCTCAGTTTCAACTGTGAAGAGAAGACTTCGAGCTGCAGGTTTGACAGGATGAGTTGCAGCAAGAAAGCAGTAGCTAAGACATCAGACTGGAAGACTGGAAGAAGGTATTATGGACTGATGAATCAAAATTTGAAATCTTCAGTTTATCATGCAGGATCTTTGTAGGCCGTCGAGTAGGTGAGAAGATGGTCCCACAGTGTGTGACATCAACTGTCAAACATGGAGGATGAAGTGTGATAATCTGGGGCTGTTCTGTTGGATCTAGGGTTGGTGACTTGTATAGAGAGAGAGGCACCCTGAACCAAAACGGCTACCACAGCATTCTGCAGTGCCATACGGTACCCTCTGGTATGCACCTAATTGGTCAGAGGTTCATCCTACAGCAAGATAATGACCCAAAACACAAGTCCAAGCTATGCCAGAACTACCTCTGGAAGAAAGATGGTAGGCCTGAAAACATGGAGTGGCCAGCAAAGTCTCCAGACTTGAACCTCATCGAGGTGGTTTGGGATGAACTGGACAAAAGAGTAAAAGCAAAGCAACCAACAAGTGCCACACATTTATGGGGACTTCTGCAACAGACATGGGAAGAACTTTCTGAAGAATATTTGATTTCTATTGTAGAAAGAATGCCTCGAGTGTGTTCAGCTGTTATATCTGCCAAAGGTGGCTACTTTGATGTGTAAAGAGTTTAGAATACATTTTTGCATATAAATTAATTTCATGATTTCTTTTTTTACTTTAATTGCATATTTGTAGTATGCTTTCATTTCAGAGACATTAAACTGAATACTATTCAGTAAAAAAAATGGAAAAATTGGGGTGTTCTAAAACTTTTGACCGGTAGTGTATATATGCATACACACACACACGCATTCATCCTACCTTCGGTGGTGCAGCTTTTTTATAGAAACGTGGCAGAGATTTTTACCTGCATTCCCACCTAAAGCTGCGTTCCCACTGAACGCGACTTTGCAATTGAATTCGTGTTGCCAACCCAAGTAACGTTGCCTGTCCAAAAATACCTCATTTTGGTCACCGTCACTGTCGCTTAGTGACGTCACTTCCACTTAAGTTTCACTGCAATCATATATCATATAACAGGATGTATAAGCTGACATTATTCCACTGTATCCTTTTCACTCACCTACCAACCACAAAACACTGCAGCTGATGGCCTTGCCGCAGCAGCATCGTCTGTGAGTTCTCTGTGGTCCGTCTAGGTGGAACTAATGTACTCACTATCTAATGTTTCCCACACAGACATGGGTTGTCACTCTTTGAACCGGAATAAAAACTGTTTGTCACGGGTACCATCACACACCCACACAACGCTGATTGGCTGTTGCCGCAAAGCCAAATGCGATATCACCTGCAGAGTTCAAACTTTTTAACTTTTGTGACCGAGCGACGAGCCCAGAACGCATCATCGCATCACGGGAGGGTTAACCCTGCCCCATCACGGCTGTACATTGACTTTACATGGAGAGTGGTCGCCGAGGTCGCAAAGTCGCATTCAGTGTGTAGGTGGCTTTAAGCTGCGTTCACACTGAATGCGACTTTGCAACCTCGGCGACCACTTAAGCCACTTTGCGTGTCTGTAAATACCTCTTTTTGGTCACTGTTGCACAGTGATGTCACGTCTGCTCGAGTCTCACCGCTATCATATCATATCATATAACAGGATGTATTAGCTGACATTGTTCCAACTGTATCCTTTTCACTCATCTACTAACCACAAAATACTGCAGCTGATGGCCCTGCAGCAGCATCGTCTGTGGGTTCTCTGCGGTCCTTTTTAGGCAGAACTAATGTACTCACTAGCTGATGTCTCCCACACGGACATGGATTGTCACTCTGTGAACCGGAATAAAAACAGTGGCCATTTTCGAATTCGCCTACTATACTAGCAGTGCGTACTGATTCGCCCAAAATGTAGTATGCAGAATACAGTATGCGAACAAATGCGGAAGTTGCAGTATGCAAAAAATACCTGGATGACGTACTGATTCATGAAAATTTCACAGTATGCATTGGACCAGTCGGTGGAAGGAGTTGGGATGCTGAGGAAAGATGGCGCTGTATACACTCTGGATATTGAGTGCAGCTATCAAACTGGATATTAGCTTGTGAGGGCGGCTTTTGTACAGCCTACAACATACTTTTTGGTTATAGTATTGATTTGTCTTTGCTAATTAGCTGTTATCTTGAACTTTTGAGGAACTTTTGAGGTAACCTCAACAAGTTATGTCAAACTCCAGCGGGAAGAGAAAAAGCGCGGTAAAAAAGTTGGGAGATGTTAGCGCCGCCGGTGCATCTAATGCACTCATCGACAACTGCCATGATTATTCCATCTGTGAAGACACTCTGAGATTCTCTATGACTGAGGAAGATTTTCCTTCTCTGCCCGTCACCCCAGACAAACCTCCGGCCAAGAAAGGTAAACCTGAAATGGCTAACACTGACATTGTTGCTAATCTGTCAGAGTTAATCAACGCAAGATCAGATGAACTGAAAACTTTGGTTCAGAATAATACTTCTCAAATCGCGGGTTTGAGGGAAGAAATGGAGGCTGCCTGCAAGCAAATTAGTGAAGTGAAGGGGAAAGTTTCCAAACTCGAGCTGTCTGTCGAGGAAGAAAAGGAACATGTTAACATGCTGGAGACACGCATCACCGAGATGGAAAGATATTCGAGGAGGTGGAACCTTAAACTTCATGGCGTAACCGAGCAGGTGGAAGACAAAGATGTACGGAAAGAAGTGATCCGCATCTGTCAGGTGCTGCTGCCGTCGGATGCTGAACATCTCCCGGATGTGATAGACACTGTGCACCGTGTTGGAGTAAAGAAACCAAATGGCTCCAGAGGCATCATCCTGCAATTTTCCTCCCGTACACACAGAGCTGCTGTTTGGGCTGCAGCTAAGACCTCATCTTACCTTCGAGAAAACGGCCTGCGCTTCGCAGAGGATCTCTGCAAAGCCGACAGAGAGTCAAGGATGAAGCTGTGGCCACTCGTGAGCGGAGCTCGCAAAGCTGGGAAGACTGCCTACTTCGTAGGTGGTATCGCTTTCATTAATAAAAAAGAGATTTCTCCCCCAGTCTAAATTGAGGGGCATGACTGGTTTTAACTTTACCTGCACGATGTTACCTCTGACACTTGTTCAATGTTATAAGAGTCTGACGGCTGTGCCTAAGCTGTTTTTGCAGTCTTTTTTTCTATGCCTTAATATGATGCTGTTCTCGTTTCATTCCACCATATAGTTTTAAGGAAAATCTGTGTGGTTGTCATTTTCAAGTTCATCTTTCGATACAAGTTTGTTGTTATCTTTAGTTTCTCTCAATGCCAGGGGTTTAAGGAATAATTTGAAAAGAAAAGCTTTATTTTTATTTGTAAAACAATGCAAAACTGATTTATGTTTTTTTCAGGAGACACACACTATTAATGATGACATACATGTTTGGAGGTCTCAGTGGGAAAATGAGTTTTTTTTCTCACACGCTTCGCAACGTTCTGCTGGGGTTTGTACTCTAAAAAATAATCTTACAGGGACTATATTACATACAGACTGTGATAAGAATGGTCATTATATCTGTCAGGTTATTGATACTTGTAGCACCAATCTAATAATTATCAACATTTACGGATATAACACAGTCTCAGATAACAATACTTTGATTAATGATGTGGAAAAAAGAATTCTCTACTGGCTGGCCAGATTTCCAAATGCTTGTCTGCTCATTGGAGGAGACGTTAATATTACTCTGGACAACACAATTGATAGATGGCCATCAAAACCCCCAACAAATGCTAACACAAATTTAAAATTGCTAATGCAAAGGTTTGATTTAATAGATGTCTGGAGAGACAAATATCCATATGACAGAATCTTTACTTGATCCAACAAATCAAGGTCTAAACAATCTAGAATAGACTTCTGGTTAATCTCGAATACTCTTAAAGATTGTACAAATGTTAACATTCTTCCCACCCCATTAACTGATCACAAGGCTATCCAAATTCAAATTCATTTACTTGCCTCCACTGCTAACTATTCACAGAATTCATATTGGAAACTTAATAGTTCTGTTTTGTGTCATGAAACTGTAAAATTCAAGGTTAAAGAACTAATACAAACCTTTTGGAGTGAGGCCCAGGATGAAGAAGAATTTGGCAGTAAATGGGAACTTCTTAAATTTGAAGTTGGAAAATTTTTTCGGAAATATTGTAGTAACTTGGCTAAAAATAAAAGATGGGAGGAACAAAAAATAATTTCCACAATAACTGCCTTGTCCTCTTTGAGTCCTGATAAGTTGTCCTCTGAAGAAAAAGAAACACTGTTGGAATATCAAAATAAAATAGACAAACTCTATCAGTGTAAAGCTGAAGGAGCTTTTGTGAGGTCGAGGAGGCAATGGATGGAAAAAGGTGAACAGAATTCGGCGTATTTCTTTAGATTAGAAAAATCCCAATCAAAGAATAATACCATACATCAACTTAAAATAGAGAACACAATATGTGATGATGCAATCCAGATAGCAAAATTTTGTTCCAACTTTTATAAAAATCTATGTAGTTCTCAATATTGTGATGATAGTACTGTCTCATTTTTGAATAATTAACTGAAACTAAGTCAATCAGTTCTGTTGAACAAGAATTCTGTAATCGTCCAATCTCACTTAAAGAAATTGTAGATTCTATTAACAGTCTGAAAAACAATAAATCTCCTGGAGTAGATAGACTCACGTCTGAATTTTATAAGTCTTTCTCAGAAGAACTGGCTCCCTTTTTATTAGAAGTATTTTGTGAAAGTATTAACAAAGGAGTTCTCCCTCCAACTCTAACACAGGGTTTAATAACCCTTATTCCCAAACCTAAGAAAGACTTGTTACTTATTGATAATTGGCGCCCAATTAGTCTTCTAAATAATGACTATAAAATTTTGGCTATTACTTTTGCTTAACGCATTAAAAATGTTTTGGATAATATTATAGATGAGACGCAGACAGGATTTATGAGGAATAGGCATATTTCCAACAATAATCGCCTTATACTTGATATTTTAGATTACCCAGACCTGATTAACGATGAAGGTTTCATTCTCTTCCTGGATTTTTACAAAGCCTTCGACTCAGTTGAACACAAATTTATCTTTAAAACACTTAACAAATTTGGATTTGGCAACTTTTTCTGCAGAACAATTAAAACATTATACACAAACGGAAATAGCTCAATTAAATTGAAAAATGGCACATCTCCCAGATTTGAACTAAAACGTGGCATACGTCAAGGCTGCCCTATTAGCCCTTATTTATTCTTGCTTTCCACCCAATTATTAGCTAATCATGTCAAAGCTAGTAACTTGAAAGGTATGTCAGTTATAGACCGGGAAATCATTATCAGCCAGCTAGCGGACAATACTACCCTTTTCTTAAAGGACGCCTCTCAAATTTCTCTGGCTCTTGACATAATTAGGGTCTTCTCTAAGGCTTCAGGTCTCAAGTTAAACGTAAATAAATGTCAATTAATGGCAGTCAAGACATGTGAATCACCCTCCATTTGCAATATTCCAATTAAGGAGAGAGTGTCCTACCTGGGAATAGTTATAACAAAAAAACAGAAAGACAGATGTGATTTAAACTTTCTCCCGATTATAGAGAAAACCAGAAAAAAACTTAATCAGTGGCTTCAAAGGGATCTATCCTTAAAGGGCAGAACGTTACTCTCTAAAGCAGAAGGTATATCAAGGCTTACCTATGCTGCTATCGCCTTGGATGTTGATAAAACAATTGGTAAAGAAATTGACCAATTGCTCTATAACTTTATTTGGAAGAATAAAACTCATTATATAAAAAAGTCAGTCTTAATGAATAGTTATAATAGAGGTGGCCTCAACTTCCTCGACTTCAGCACACTGAACAATACATTTAAGGTCAACTGGATTAGACAGCATTTAAAAGACCCTACCTCTGTGTGGAATTTTATTTCCCATCATGTGTTTTCTTATTTGGGTGGCCTGAAGTTCATTCTACTTTGTAATTATAACATTGACCGGATTCCTGTCTCTCTCTCAAATTTTCATAAGCAAACACTTCTAGCATGGTCTCTTATTTATAAACATAATTTTTCTCCAAAGAGATATTTTATATGGAACAACATGGATATGTGCTATAAAAGAAAATCTTTATTTTTTGACAACTGGTTCAAAAATGGCATTGTGCTGGTTAGTCAACTTTTCAATAAGGAAGGGAAACTTTTTAATTACCATGAATTTCTTTGTCATTATAAGATACCTGTGAGCCCTAAACAATTTGCTGTGGTCTATGATGCGGTTCCATCTGGAATTATTATGCAATATAAAGATTGTGCCTCTTCAACTTGTGCTGTAACTCCCTTGCTTGACCCAGTTGACACACCTATAGGAAAACTGTGCCTTTTCCCAGCTTCCTGTAAAAATAACAAAAGAATCCGCACACTCTTCCTGACTGACTGTGTTTCGGTCCCATATGTAATAGCAACCTGGAACAAGCTTGTTCAGGGTTTATGTTGGGAGAAAACATGGTCTCTTCCTAACAGATATTTACTGGTTAACAAAGTTAAAGAGATTACTTTTAAACTCATTCACCGTTGTTATCCTGTCAAGTCATTTTTAGTCAGGTTCAAGAGGGACATTGACACAATGTGCACTTTTTGTAATGTGCAACCAGAGACTGTCTACCATTTGTTTTGGACTTGCGAGCACACTCGGAGATTGTGGCAAGGCATCTGTCAGATGTCCGTTTTATACTGGACTATATCTATGATGCTTTTGTACTTTGCTTTAAGGATGCACTGTTTGGGTTTACAAGTTATAAGAAAGATTTAGAAAATGAGTTTTTTTATGTAATCTCATCATATTGTTAGTCAAGTTCTATATCCATAAATGTAAGGTGCTAAAAATTAAACCCTCTTTCTGTACCTTTAAAAAGGAAGCAGAATCCTATATCAGGACTTTACATACCTCAAGTAATAGAAAACCTGTGAAAACCTTACATTTGTGCTCCAGATTTAAGATTTTTTTATAGTGTTAATTCATTTTTTTTGTACTCTTCTATTGCATATATTTTATTTATTTTTTTGCTATTTATTTGTAACCCCTGGCATCTACTACTTCTCTTTTTGTGGATCCTTGTTTTTTTTTTTTGATCCTATGTAATATTTATCCTATGTAATAATCTCCACTGCTGTTATGTTTTCAAACTGTATAATAAAGACTATAAAGTTAAAAAAAAAAATAAAATAAAATGCATCGGACCAGTCTACTTCGCCTACTTTTACCCACAATGCAAAGCACCTTGTCACTCCGGAGAGCGGAGGAATACAAACGTAAGAGCCATTTGTTATCTTTACCTTTTCAACACGTACTAATGTGTAATAAGTTGTAAAAAGGTCACTGTTGTTTTTTTCGTTACGGCCGGAAGGTAGTGTTAAGTCTGTCCTATACCTGCTAAGCTAAAAAAGCTGTATTGTCAAGGTTTATTTTGTTATTGTTGTGAACTTTTAGATCAGACAACCACCATCTAGTTTGACAATGACTGAAACACCTAATCAACTAAAAATAGGGGACACTGGATTGTAGGGGCAGCTTGTAATATTCAAACAGGAAAAGAACGAAAGGAACAACAGAACACTTAACAAATAGTATTGGAGAATGTGAAACCTGAACCCAAAACATTAATATACTGTTTACAAGACATGACAAAATAGTTTTAGTTACAAGTAAATTAAAAACCAATACTTATTAGTTATGAAAATCTATAAATATATAAGTGGATAAAGATAAACTGACAAAGGGATGAATGTCAATAAACAATATAACCTGGTAATATGAATAATATCTGTCTATCTAGATAGATAGATAGATAGATGTTGATATAGATATATATCGAAACATGGATTTTTTTTCTTTACAAATTAAAAACATGCTCGATTTGCATAAGAAACGCAGATGTCCCCTGCAATAATTACAAATGATCAATGGTCCCCAGATGATAGTTTGTAATAATTGCAGAGGACATTTTTGTTAATCCCGTTGTTCTTAATTGTTAATTTGCGAGTCTATAAAGTAGCAAATCTAAGATTTTACAAACTCAAAAATTCCTACTTTTTTTCTTGATTTTCTTTTTAAATTTCTTTAAGTGGCCCTAATACGCCGTCACACAAAAAAATATACAAAAGATTTCCTTACTGAAATAATAAGTATTCTCCACCACTGACTGATTTATATAAAATGCTGCTTCTGGCAATATCTTTGCAGATTAACTGAATTGTCAAGATGTACTCGTGGTTTGTTTGTTTTGTACATTTAAAATAAAGTTTGAGAAAAAAACAAAAATCAGCTGTAGCCTACTTCCGCATTCCACAAACTGAAAACCAGCGTAGCATACTACAAAATAAACCTAACATAAAAGTCATACTTCATACTACATTCCAGGGTAGTAGGTAGCATGCAGCGCCTACTGCATACTACATTCATGTGCAGTATGTAGTAGGCGAATTCGAAAACAGCCAGTCTGTCACGGGTGTGTTCACGCATAGATATGTATGGAAAGACTAGTTGGCTACTTGGGTAAAGTTAGAAAGATATTCACAGATTCGAACTTTGCGGGTCAATAACTCATCAATAAAACAACGTTCTGACAAACCCGACCCCTCTTTCTAATCACTGTCATGAAGACTGTGAGCTACAACCTCGTTTTTTCTCCGAACGAGCCGTCATCCGTGCCACACAACTTCAATTGGTCTCAATACGCTGCCGGTGATGGCTCGGCAGCTTAGGGACCGTCGGCAAATTACCACATCGGAGGAACGGTGTGAAAGAAAATTCAATAACTTCTCCATACTGAGAATTAAAGTCTTCAAAGTCACAATAAACATAAAGGACCGCATGTTAGTCATACTACAGGTAATATTTTATGAGTTATGAATTAAAATATTTTACATGGCTTTTTGACCGAAAATACAGCAAATGCCATCAAAGTTATGAGACCTTCCAACAAAATGATAATATAACATAATGATTATGTCCCCTGTGGTTTGTACTACAGCTCTGACTTTAGAGAAATAGGTTTCAGTGTGTTTTTCATGAGTTTTTTTTTAAATATTTAACTATATATATAATGGTTATGACTATAATAACTGTAATAACTTAACTTTTGTTGGCTGTATTGACACCAAACTCAGCCTGATTATCACACATCCCCTTTGGGTTGTACTACAGCTCTGATTTGGGGATATAGATTTTAAATGTAATTTATATGATTTTTTTTATATTGACATATTGATAAATAGGTATTGATCATAAAAACTGTAATAACTTAACTGTTGTTGGCTGTATTGACACCAAACTCAGCCTGATGATCAAGCATCCCCATTGGTTTGTACTACAGCTCTGACTTTACAGAAAAAGGTTTTATTGTAATTTTTATGATTTTTTTTTTATATTGACATATTGATAAATAGGTAATTACTACAAAAACTTAAATAACTTAACTTTTGTTTGCTGAATTGACACCAAACTTGACCTGATGATGAGACATCCCCTTTGGTTTGTACTACAGCTCTGACTTCAGAGAAAAAGGTTTCAGTGTATTTTCTATGATTTTTTTGATATTGATATGTATATAAATTGGTAATGACTATAAAAACTGTAATAACTTAACTATTTTTGGCTGTACTGACACCAAACTCAGCCTGATGTTCGAGCATCCTGTTTGGGTTGTACTACAGCTCTGACTTTAGAGAAATAGGTTTTAATCTATTCTAAATGATTTCTTTTTAATATTGACGTATATAACTGAACAGGTTATGACTATAAAAACTGTAATAACTTAACTTTTGTTAGCTGTATTGATTCCAAACTCAGCCTGATGATCACACATCCCATTTTGGTTGTACTACAGCTCTGACTTTAGAGAATTTTATTTTAATGTAATTTATATGATCTTTTTTAATGTTGACATATTGATAAATAGGTAATGACTACAAAAACTTTAATAACTTAAATTTTATTGGCTGAATTCACACCAAACTTAGCCTGATGATCAAACATCCCCTTTAGTTTGTACTACAGCTCTGACTTTAAAGAAATAGGTTTCAGTGTAATTTATATGATTTTTTTAATATTGACCCATTTTCGCTAATCGGTAATGACTACAAAATCTTTAATAACTTAACTGTTGTTGGCTGTATTGACACCAAACTTAGCCTGATGATCAACCATCCCCTTTGGGTTGTACTACAGCTCTGACTTTAGAGATATAGGTTTCAATGTAATTTATATGATTTATTTTTTTAATATTGACGTATATTCACTAATATGTAATGACTACAAAAACTGTAATAACTTAACTGTTGTTGGCTGTATTGACACCAAACTCAGCCTGATGATCAACAATCCCCTCTGGGATCTTGTAGCCTATTAAAGTGAAAATAAAATCTGAAAACTGAAAATAGGCTTCAAAAGGATTTTCCTAATTAAAAATATTCAATATAAAAAATCATGAAAATTAAATTAAAACATTATTCCAAAAGTAAGGGCTGTAGTAAAAAGTAGATCACCAGGGTGAGTTTGATGTCACCACAGTTAGCAACAGTACAGTTGCTAACTGCTGTTGTAGTAATTACCTATGAATGTATATAGGTCAATATTAAAAAAATCATGTAAAATACACTGAAACCTATTTTTCTAAAGTCAGAGCTGTAGTACAAACCAGAGGGGATGTGTGATCATCAGGATGAGTTTGGTGTCAATACAGTAAACAACAGCTAAATTATTACAGTTTCTATAGTCAATACCTATTTATCAATATGTCAATATTGAAAAGTAAATCATACAAATTACATTTACACCTATATCTCTAAAGTCAGAGCTGTAGTACAAACCAAAGGGGCTGGTTGATCATCAGGCTGAGTTTGGTGACAATACAGCAAACAACAGTTAAGTTATTAAAGTTTTTGTAGTCATTACAGATTAGCGAAAATGGGTCAATATTAAAAAAAAAATCATATAAAGTACACTGAAACCTATTTCTCTAAAGTCAGAGCTGTAGCACAAACCAGAGGAGATGTGTGATCATCAGGATGAGTTTGGTGTCAGTTCAGCCAACAAAAGTTAAGTTATTACAGTTCTTATAGTCAATACCTATTTATCAATATGTCAATATTGAAAAAAAAATCATTAAAATGACATTAAAATAGAATTCTCTAAAGTCAGAGCTGTAGTACAACCCAGAGGGGATGGTTGATCATCAGGCTTAGTTTGGTGACAATACAGCCAACATCAGTTAAGTTATTACAGTTTTTGTAGTCATTACCAATTAATATATATAGGTCAATATTAAAAAATCATATAAAATATACTGGAACCTATTTCTCTAAAGTCAGAGCTGTAGTAAAAACCAGAGGGGATGTTTGATCATCAGGCTGAGTTTGGTGTCAATACAGCCAACAAAAGTTAAGTTATTAAAGCTTTTATAGTCAATACCTATTTAACAAAACGTCAATATTTTAAAAAATCATTTAAATAACATCAAAACCTATATCTCTTAAGTCAGAGCTGTAGTACAACCCAAAGGGGATGTTTGATCATCAGGCTAAGTTTGGTGTCAATACAGCCAACAACAGTTAAGTTATTACAGTTTTTATGATCAATACCTATTTATCAATATGTCAATATAAAAAAAATCATATAAATTACATTTAAAACCTATATCCCCAAAATCAGAGCTGTAGTACAACCCAAAGGGGATGTGTGATAATCAGGCTGAGTTTGGTGTCAATACAGCCAACTAAAGTTAAGTTATTACAGTTATTATAGTCATAACCATTATATATATAGTTCAATATTTAAAAAAAACTCATGAAAAACACACTGAAACCTATTTCTCTAAAGTCAGAGCTGTAGTACAAACCACAGGGGACATAATCATTATGTTATATTATCATTTTGTTGGAAGGTCTCATAACTTTGATGGCATTTGCTGTATTTTCAGTCAAAAAGCCATGTAAAATATTTTAATTCATAACTCTTATAAAATATTACCTGTAGTATGACTAACATGCGGTCCTTTATGTTTATTGTGACTTTGAAGACTTTAATTCTCAGTATGGAGAAGTTATTGAATTTTCTTTCACACCGTTCCTCCGATGTGGTAATTTGCCGACGGTCCCTAAGCTGCCGAGCCATCACCGGCAGCGTATTGAAACCAATTGAGGTTGTGTGGCTCGGATGACGGCTCGTTCGGAGAAAAACGAGGTTGTAGCTCACAGTCTTCATGACAGTGATTAGAAAGAGGGGTCGGGTTTGTCAGTACGTTGTTTTATTGATGAGTTATTGACCCGCAAAGTCCGAATCTGTGAATATCTTTCTAACTTTACCCAAGTTAGATGGCTCACGCACACTGTTGGCCAACGGCGACCAACGTCCTCACATGGCAGCCGTCTTGGTACAGTGCACTTGCTCACTCATAACACTGACATCTGTGGAGCATGTACTGAGAAATAAGCATTGCATGCTCAATTGTCAACCAATTTTTAAATGGTTCACTTTGTCAGAAACGTCAGAGATGTGTTTTAATACTGCATACTTAAGATTATAAAATTTAATAAAACGTAATATGTATATATTGACATAATATTTCTTGTAACATTTGTAATAAACCAATCCGTTTGTAAATCCGTCAAGATTTTAGTGATTAAAGCGTGAATATGTTTGAGCAGGTGTCTTACCTTCAATAGAGTACTATTGGCCAATCCTAAGAAATACTGGAAGTTGACGAGCCGCCATTACTGCGGTGGTAAAAGTCCTGTGACTAGCATATGTCTGAATGAGAGTGATCAGCAGAATCAACAAAAATCTTTTTTTGTTTTTTGTTTTATCACTGTAAAAAAAAAACATCCTCTCAACTCTCTTTGTGTAACTATGAAGTAGCGATACTCCTTCCTTTTCAGTGCCAACGTTATTGAAATACCTAAGCAGCACATGGCTAATTGAATATTCATGAGATGAACACGGAGTTGGAGCTGGTGGTTAGCATGCTCATGGCTATCCAGGCTCACAGCAGTGGAGACGTAAATCTGATGGAGGGAAAAGGACAGCACTTAACTACCAACAAACGGAGGACAACACTTAACTATAACTGAACCAGAGGACCCATTTTTCACGGCTGGGTGTTAAAGTTTAAGGTGAACAGCGGTTGCAGCTGAATTCATCAGGTTATGAAGATCAGAATCGTCAATGGGTGAGCAACATAGTTCATTAAAGATGCAGAGTTTTGTGTTTGTGTTTTGAAGGATATGTGGCTGTGAGCTGCTAATCAGAGCTAATAAGCTGTGGGCTAAGTGGGAGTTTACTGAAGCTAGTGGTTGCTTAATGTGTGAAATTAAACAAAAGACAGATCAGAAGCAGAATGTCATACTAAATTATCTATTCTATCCAACTTGCAAGCAAATAGATGGAGTTATGACTTTTTCTAGTCATTTTGGAGTTCTGGTCATGTGTAATCTGTGTTCAAAGACTGCTGTAGAAACAGGTTGGTCAGCTCGGGCTGAGGCTGGGTTCGGTTTATCGTCTTGAACGCAGCTGAATTTTCGACCGAAATATGTGGCTCCAGCCTTGCTCTTGTGGGACGTGATACTGGATCAGTGTTTGTGTTTCTGTCTGTTTTGTTGCTGTTGGACGCTGCTTATGCTCGATAGTTGTTTTTGACTGAATTCTGGAGGTTGGTCAGCTACGAGAGTCTAGCGTGAACCCTTAACCTAATTTCACATTTTTACGTTATTTTTTAAATAGATAATTGACGTGAGTTAAATCCCTAATCTGTGAAATCTAAAGTCAGACACCTGCTCAGACAGCAGGTGGAAGTAGATACGCTGTTCCACCGCAGTAATGGCGGCCGCTGAATAAACGTCATCAGTACAAACATGTCAGGCATATTTGAGAAAATACTATAAAAGATGTTGAAACAGCTGTGAAAATAAAAAACAATTTAAACAAACAGACAAAAAAAAAGAAAGTAAACAGTGGGGGTCTTATGCTGCGTTCCAGGCAACCCGTAACTCGTGTTTTTCCCACCTGTAACTCGTGAAAGTGCACTGGAACGGCAGTCGAACTCGTAACTTCCCACCCGTGAACTCGTACCAGATCGATGTACTCCGAGTTACGACTTGTGACGTCACATCACTGCCTAAACAATATGGCAGCCTCTAAGTAACGACACATACCGTAAAATTTAAAGTATAAGCTTCTGTTACCTTCTGCACCATTTCCCCTCCTCCGTTTCACTCAAATGATCAAGTTACAGGCTTCTTTGGTGATTGAAATGATTAAGCATAAATCTTATAATGTCTGCCATGTTGTTTTGTTTACATACCAGAATTCTTTGTGCTCAAACTGACGTTTTGATTTAATTTAGTTTATTAATTAGTTTAATTTATAATTAATTTAGTTTAATTTGCCTGGAACGCTTTCAGGTCGGAACTCGAAGATTTCAACTGGGAAATTTCGGGTTGCCTGGAACGCAGCATTACTCAAGGAGTAAGTATAGTTCAAGTAGAGAATAAAGTCTCAGGGCATTTTTATTAGACATGAAAAATAAGGATTTCTTGTATATTTTCAGTTCATTCTTCCATCCGTTGATGTGGGGTATGACCTTGAGGAATTTGCATCTGTGAAGGTAATGTTTACCGAGTATAATTAAATTGTTCACCAAGAAGTCCAAGTTTTTCTCCTTTAGCTGTACTCCGACTTTAATAGACATCCAGTTCAGCTGTTGCAAAGTGATTTGTTTGGTTAACATCCAGCTTCGAAAAGCTAACCAAAATGCTACAACATGTTCACACTCAAAGAAAATATGTTCCACAGTTTCAATGTCTCTTTCACAAAATCCACATGTATTATTTTCCCAATTAAATCTTATGTGCAAGAAATGGTTAGAAGGATAGATATCATTTAGAATTTTAAATACAACCTCTTTTGCTTTATGAGGGATTGGATAAGACATATATCGCTTCCTTATCTTCTTTGCCTCCACCATAGAATAATCACTTAAAACATATTTTCTTTTTAGTTGACAAGGGTAGTAATGTGAAGTTAAAACATTTCTAATGAATTTGTTAGAGAAAAATTTACTGTCTAAACTGATTCCTTCCACACAGAGTGATCTCATTTCTGAAACATTCGAATGTATCACCAGTTGTTGAGTCATCATTTTAAAAGAAGTTGGAATGGCTTTCATTATTTTCTCTTATTCTTTGATACAGCATTGCAGGTTATATTTAGCACAAAGGTTCTCGTGGGTTAATAGATTGCCCTGATTATCCATAAGATGCGATACTGCCCAAATACCTTTGTCTAACCAAGTCTTCAAAAATAATGATTTACGATTGGTCAAAACATATCTATTATTCCACAAAGGAGAATTGTGAGGAGTAAAATTGTGTTTATATATCAGATTCCAGTAAAGGAGAACTTGCTGGTGATACTTCGAAAGCTTCACAGGTAATTTATATACATCGTAATCACAGCGCAATAGAAAATCAATGCCTCCCATTTTTTGAAAAATTGCTTTTGGAATGGTAAACCAAAAAGAGTCTTTGTGCAGAATAAAAGAACTGAGCCATTTTAATTTTAGAGCACCAGTCATAACTGAGAAGTCAATAGCATTTAAGCCGCCCTCTTCGATACTCTTGACCACATCAGCTCTTCTAATGTACTGGCATTTGTTCTTCCAAATAAATTTGAAGTTTAAATTATTAATAAGTTTAGTCATTTTATCTGAAATTTCAAGTGAAAAGGCAGGATAAATAACTCTTGACAAACTCTCCATTTTAGAAAGCAGAACCCTTCCAAATACAGTAATGTCTCTCTGTAACCAAGAATTCAGAATATTTTTACACTTATCCATATTTTTACAAACATTTTCCCTCTCCCTTGTTTCTTTATTCTTAGTAATAACTATACCCAAGTATTTCACTTGACTTTTGACCGAAATGTTACATATCGACAGTGCTGGCTGATCATGAAGTGCCAATATTTCACATTTATCAATATTTAGTTTCAAGCCTGACGCTTTGGAAAATATGTTGATGGAATTTAATACTTTAGGAATTTACATTTCATTTTTTAAAAATAAAGTTGTATGGTCCACGAATTGACTTATTATATTTCTTTCTAAAATATTTATTCCTTCAATGTCATTATTTTCTATCATAATCGATAATAGCTCGGCTACTAGAACAAGGGAGAGCTGTTACAACCCTGTCTAATACCCCTATTTACCTGAAATCTTGGGCAGGTACCTTGTTCCAAAGTCACACAACTATTAATATCTTTATATAACATACCAATCAGGTTTATAAATTTCTGACCAAAACCAAAGTAATTTAAAGTACTTAATATGAAGGGGTGCTCCACTGAATCGAAAGCCTTATAGAAGTCTAGGAAAAGAATGAACCCCTCCTCTGATAACACAAGACTATAATCGATCAAATCCAAAACCAGTCGTATGTTATTGTGAATAGATCTTCCATTTAGGAAGCCAGATTGCGTTTCATCAATAAGTTGTGACAAACCTTCTTTAAGTCTAGCAGCTATACATCCTGACAGCAATTTATAATCAGTGTTGAGGAGTGTAATAGGTCTTAGATTATCAAGTATTCTTTTATCTTTGCCGTGTTTGGGAATTAGTGTTATCAGCCCTTGTTTCATACTGGGCATTAGCTCTTGTTTTGCAATGCATTCTTGTATAGCTTTGAACAACAGATTTCTAATATCTTTCCAAAAGAAATGATAAAAGTTTGCAGTGAGCCCATCAGAGCCAGGGGCCTTGTTAAGTGACAATTTCAAAACGACCGCATCTAATTCTTCTATTTTTAAATCTGAATCACAAATTATTTTGAAAGTATTATTGATGTTGGGTTTAAAATTTGCAATTTGGTCAAAGAAGTTAGTTGAATCAATAGGAGAGTACACAGATGAATATAATTTGCTATAGAACATAAAAATTTCTTTCTCAATAATTTTGCTATCCTTGCATTCTATTCCATTGATCAACAAAGTAGTTATAGCCTTGTTTTCCTGTCTTTTCTTCTCCAGCCTGCTGAAGTATGATGTATTTTTTTCTCCCTCCTCCATCCATTTTGCCCTTGACCTGACAAAAGCACCCTGGGCTCTCTTCATAAAAATATCATCAATTTTGGATTGTAGAAGTAATAATTTTTCCTTGTCTTCACTAGACAAATCTTGTTTGCCACAACACTGATTGATTTCACAAAACAAACTGCTTTCTTCTTCTCTACTTTTTTTATTTAATTCTTTACTGGTTTTGATAGAGAATTCTCTAATTTTGAATTTAACGAATTCCCATTTATTACAAAAACTATTTATGCTGTTATCTCTTTCAATTTCAGTTATCATTTTTTTTTATTTTGGTACAATAGTCTTTATGTTTTAGTAGGTTAGACTTCAATTTCCAGTAGCCTTTGTTTTTCTTTTTCTTAATATTCGAATTCAATGTTATTTCAGTAATACAGTGATCAGTTAAAGGAGCTTTGGAGATTAAAACTTCAGAGATAAATTCCTCCAGCATATCCGTGGCAAGCCAGTAGTCAATTCTGGATTTGGCGGTACCATTAGGCTTGTACCAGGAGTATTATTTTTCCTTGGGTTTTGAATTCTCCAGATATCAACCAAGCTGTTATCTCTAATGAAATTTTCAATAAAGGGATTAAAATGGTGATTGTTAAACTTGGAGGGCCATCTATCTTCCCATTCATCTGGCATCATATTCCAATCGCCTCCTATTAAAATAACGTCAGTGGGATGGAGTGCTTTCAAGTCATTTATCTCTGAGGTAATGTCTTCAAGCATTTGCCTGTTTTGAGCAACAGTCTTGTGACCATATATATTAATTAAAATCAAAAAATGACATTCAATCTTTAGAACAGCAATTAGCCGGTGACCTTCCCTATCCGTTCTGTGTGTGATTATATCCCCTGGAAATCAAACAAATAGCAACACCAGCAGACCTGTTGCTTCCATGGCTGAACAATATTCGATCACCCCACATATTAGTCCAAAAGTTCACATCTGCATCGGAAGAATGAGTTTCCTGTAATAGTATACAATGTGCTTTGCGCCCTTTGCAAAACAAAAATAAAGATTTTCTTTTAACCAAGTCTTTCAGACCCCTCACATTTAACGAAGCAAATGAAATAGTGCACTTGAACATTCAGTCAAAATAAAATAACAAATTTAACAATAACACTCAGTGTTTATAAGTATAGAGCTGAACTTACTCTTTTTACTATGCAACTATGTCCCGTAATACCATCTTTCACTCATATTGTGTATTCTTGTAACAAAGTCTGCATTCTGTCAGCCAATTTTCCGACCCTCTATATATCCGTGTGGCCCACGGTAGTAGGCCCGTTTCCCTTCCCGATGAGCCTGTTCAATCTGCGGCCACAACTTTTTCCTCGCCTCTCTGTCTTCCAGCGGCATCATCTCCGTGAAGCTGACGCCTCTCTCCTTGCATACTGGGGAATCCTTGCATCTGCGCCAAATCTCTTCTTTGATCAGCCTCCGTACGAACAGCACAACCAGAGGTCTGCTGCGGTTGTTTTCCTTCTTTCCGACCCTGTGAATGACGTCGACGGCTTCTTCTAGCTGGCGCATTTCTAAGTTCAGAGCAATTTTCCGTAAGAGCTGTATGGTGTCAGCTCAGGACGTTCTCCTCAGATTTTTCCTCCAAACCTTTCAGCTTCAGGCACCACCGCATCTTTTATCTTTCCTGCTCTTTAATTCTCTCTTTTAGTTCATCATTTTCACGTTTGAGGAGTTGGTGTTGTTTTTCCAGTTCAGTTACTTTTTCCTTGCATTCATTAACTTCTTCAGCATTAAACTGCACCGCCTTGGTCAATGCAGCTAACATGCAGCTAGTTTGTTTAGCCTGTTCTTTTAGCTCGTCAAAGTTTTTTTCCATACCTTGAATGGCTTCTAGTATGGTGAGGTTGGAGACCTCCGTCTCGCTTTTGCTTTTCTTGCCGGATGGAGGCTTGCTCGGGGTCGGTGGGGCAGACCCAGCGTCTTTTCGTTTGGCTTGTTTGACCAAGCTAGCCTCCATAGCATAGTCGTGGTCGCAGGCCTGCTCCGCATTAGTCGACATTACCTCCGGTTCGCTCGGCATTTGGGTCTTCACGGCGTTTCCACCAGGTATTATCAATTTGGCAGGCTTCAGTACGTTATTCATTTCACGTTATTCACGAAAAACTTTGGGACTAAATCGTTGCAGCCTCCGAGTCGAGTTGCCGTTCAACACGCCATCTTGCGGGAAGTCCCAATCAGCCGTAGGATTGGTCTATACAGCAGAGCAGAAATGTGCCCTGTACCAAGATGGCCGCCATGTGAGGACGTCGGTGGCTCTGCCTCGAGCCATCTAGTCTTTCTATACATATCTATGTGTTCACACACCCACACAACGTTGATTGGCTCTCATAGCGCGACATCGCCTGAAGAGTTAAAAGTTTTCAACTTTTGTGACTGAGCGCCGTTACCAAAGCGACCCAAGAGCTCCCATCTGCAGCAACATAGGCGCCACCCCCATGTCTCCAAAGATGCGACCAAGGCTGCGTCTCAAAGCTCTAAAGTTTCATCCTCACTTCCTCCACTTGCGTCGTTCACTTGCGTCTTAGTCCCGCCCACCAGAGATGCATGCCAAAGACGCAAGGAAATGAAGAGAGGGGAGAGGAAATGAGGAGATTCATTTTAAGAGAAATGAGATGTCCTCTCCTCTGGAGTGTCACATGAAGCAACGTCTTTTAGTGATGACGGCGTCACAGCTGGATATGCCGGTCCCGAGCGCACGGGAGAAACAGAATTAAGGAAAATAATGTAAACTCCAGGGCGCTCGACCACGGTAAATTCATATTCACTTTTACATCAATTTAACATGAATATGTACATAAATAAAAAAGAAAACTGTCACATTTTCCCAGGCCCAGAATGATAGGAGTTTTTAATTGTTATATTGCGGCCAATATGTCAATATGTCCAGCTTAAAATTCTTTAAAATGATGAGTCAAATATTTCTTTGCACAATGAAGAAAATCAAACAACAGAGATATAAGAGACACTACTGAAATTAAGTAACTGCTCACATTTTGAGGGAATATTAGGCCTACACATCGGCTGCTTTGTGTGAAATGTGGATATACTCATTACAATGACTCCCAAGAAGTTGCTACTTACACTTGAACAGCTTCTCTTGCGCCATGGTGTTTACATTTCATACATGTGGGCAGCTGACGCTTTATAGCCGGCTGCTGATACGTCACAAGGGGGCGTGTCTGTCAGTGAGAAGATTTCCGCGAAGCCTGCACTTGTGTTTCCTTGATTATCCCTCCTCCAGTCAGTCTCCTTGCTCTTCTCTCCTCTCTCCTCCGAGCGCATTTTGCGCTTTGGGACGTCCTTCAATATGGCTGCTCGCGGAGGAGCGCATTTTAGCGCATTGAGACGCACCCCAAGTCGCCCAGAAAGCAGCAATCGCATCTCGTGAGATCTGGTGTGTGTGTGTGTGGCCTGGCTGGATGAGACGAGTGATGGAGCAGCCCTGCAGATTAATGCCGTTCTGTAGCATTTATTGTTTTGGCGTGGTTACGGCCTGCAGTAACCTCTTTACAGTTGCTCATAAAGCGGTGCTACTGACAAGAAACTCGTCCTTCTTTCAACTGACCTGTTGAACGTTACAATATATATGTACAGTGCTCTATAGAAGTATTTGCCCCCTTGACACTATGTGAAAAAGTAATTGCCCCCACTTGTTAAATCATGATTTTGACTCAACTTTTTAGTTGAGTATGAGTTAGTCTTTTGCCTAAAATATATTTTAGTTTTAGTCATAATTTAGTGATCTAAATTGTTTTGATTTTAGTCTAGTTTTAGTTTATGAAATTTCACAACATTTTAGTCGATGGAATCTGCTGTAAATGTAGTTGACTAAAATATGAAGTGTAAAGGGTAAGGCCTTTTTTGTTTCCTTGAATTTCTGAAGTCACTTGGATAAAATGAAACATCTAATAACCCTTAATTGAATGCTAGTAAAGTTTTAATGTATAAATGAACAAACAAAGGTCCACTTCCTCAGAACCTGCCCTAAATATGGGGCTGTGAGAGAGGAATAATGTCCGCAGAATTTGAGGATACAAACAGTATTCTAAAAATCCCATATTTTCCTGGAAAAAATGCAAAACTGTGAGATTATTGGAGCAAAAACTATCAAAGTGTGTGAGGACCTGAGGACAACCAGTACAACCTAAACAAATAGAAACGGCCACACATTTTTTGCATTTTTACATCATCAGATTTTTTTTCCAATAATTAAAACATTTTTTTTGTCATATCTTTCTTTCAACCTCAACTATCACAATATTACATTTTTAACATTTCAATAAGCTCTCTCCCTAATATATCATACATACACACATATACATATATTTCAAATTCAAGTCAAAGCTCTCTAAAGAATTGAATTGAACTGTGGACGAAGTGCATGACAATATTTTTTTAATTCATCAAGCAAGTAAAGAATGAAAATACTTTTACAGCCTCAGCTGCACTTTTTTGCAGTCTGGTCGTAAAATTCTGCCGTGCTGCCTTATGATCTGCCTGACATGGGAAAAATAAAATTCTCTTCATATTTATACAGTTTACATATTTGGGTAAGTGTCTTTTTGTCGGAGAGCACATCATTAATACTTCTAAAGTATGCCAGCTTAAAAAATATCACAGACAAAAGCCCAGAGGGCTATTTCACCAAAGTGGAATTAAGAAATCCAGGATAACCAACTTTAGCCAGGCTTGACCAAGTCCCTCCTGAGCATGCGGGCTTAATGTGTTTCAAGAAGGCCAATCCAGGATTAGAAGGAGCAGCTTGGTCAAGCCAGATGAAACTATTTCGGCTAACTGCGCTTTCAAGGCTCTCTTCAAAAGACCGCAAGGTAGATCACAGATACACTGATCGAAACAGGGACTTCGCTTACTTCGCTTCAAATGTAAAAGAAAACAGCTTCAGATGGGAACTTATCAGGAAGTCAAACACATTAAATTTCTATAAAAAAGATGTACATCCGCTGCAATAAAGGAGCGAGAGGGTGGCAGATCAGACTTCCTGAATGCGTGAGCAGCCTAAAGTAAACATCCACTAAACATTAAAAGTGGATTTACAGCGCAAATGCATCCATATTAATCTTTGAAAAGAATCTAGAAGAGACGAGAGATCATACATTAGTATTAGAATTAAATACAGTGTATAGTGGGAGGAAGAAAGGAAGCGTCCTAATGATTATGAGGACTTTTATGACGTTCGCAAACGTGTACATTTTTATACAAAAGCTTATAAAAATCTTTCTTACTTTCTCTCTCTATACATATATTTATACACACAGACACACACACACACAAAAGTATATGTACACATATACTGATAATATACAGGGCCGGTCCTAGAACTTTGGGGCCAAACGAAAAGTTATCAGATTGAGCCCTGTTCACTGCCCAATTTCTCAGTACAAGCATCTTTGGAGCAATTTTTTTAACAGATACGACAGTACATACTTTTTTTGAATACACGACTTATAATTATTGCAGTCCATTTATGTTGTTTGATTACATAAATAAGTTCCAGACAGTGGTGAAAACACTCTTTAATTAAGATTATAGGATAAATGGTGAGTAGAGTTGGAATACACCTTCTGGTGCTACTTGGACAAGTTCAGTGAAGAACCTGGGGTCATAGGGTGTTTCGGGTCTTTAATCTTCATACACCCTCGCCCAGGCAACCCAGCCTGGGGTGATCAGTCCCTGGCTTGTGACCAAGTGGCAAGTTGCTCCACGGATCCCCCCTACGGATCCACAGCCACCGCGAGGCCCTCTGTGCAGCCTGTAAAATGTTCCCGATAACTCTCTTTAATTGCAGTCCTTTCACTCCAAGGAGTTTGAGGGTTCGCAGAAGTGAATGGCCAGCGAAGCCTCTGCACCCAACCTGGACTGGCTCACAGCGGGCTTTCCAGCCATTGCCCCGGCACTCTGAGCTTAGCTCGTCATACTTCGCCAAAAAATGCACCAAATATGGGATATCTTAATAATTTGCTTAACTTACTCATGTGATTTGTTTTTGCTTTTGGTTTAAATCCTGTTTTTCTTTAATCCTCATTTTAAATTGTCTCTAAGTTCTTTGAAAAGCATTTTAAATTAAATGTATTATTAACATACTCTTAACGTCATTATCATTATGACAACAATAAGAAACATGCTAATTTCAGAAGAGAGTGCTGCTGACTAAAAAACAGGATTAGTTAAAGCTGCAGTAGGCAACACTGTTTTAGTATAATTGAGTTAAAAAATATATATATTTCTCCAAGCATAATGTAAGTCAAGTGGTCAGAGACAAGCAATAGGTTTCTGCACCTCACCATGGCTCTGTGTTCAGCCTATAAAGAATCAGTATCAGGACGATGTCCATCAACCAATCAAAGGTCAATTCAGACCACTGTGTTCCTATTGGCTGTTCTACTGCATATGCGCATTCCCTTGCCACAGGCAGAAGGAGAGAGCAAGTGGCAATGGCGGACAGTGCACCAGGTAAAATAGCTATTCCAGCATTGGCTACAACTGTCTACATGGCTAAACAACCCAAAAAAAGGAAGACAGAATTAGAAAAGAATATAAAAACAGTATATAAAAGAGAGGCTGACCAAAAAAGGAACAAAAGTCTTGTTAATATCCGCAGAGCATTCCAGAAATGGAGAGGACTGCGGGATAGCCTAGGTCTGAAGTTGGACTCGGACCTGGCCACTCTTCTCTTGGACAGGTAAGCTGCTAAATGAATAACCTTGTAATATTTGTTGTAATGTGTTGCGGTGATAGTTGTGTTGTGTAGTTAGATTTCATTAAACCAGATGACAAACGGCTACCGGTAAGTTGAATGCTGCTAACAGTTTAGCTGTCTGCTAACCGTTAGTAAAGAGTACGGTTGAAGCTTGACTCGGACATTACTCAAAATTGTGCTAAGTGGACTGGTGAATTCCAGCAGCGGCTTGATAGCGACTCTGTTGAAAACATGCTGTGTGCGCGTGCTCGTCTGATAGGAGGGGCTCAGGGCAGAGACGAACGAAACCTAACTCAGATGAGACTCAAAAATCAACCGTTTTCTTGCTTTCTACCTACTGCAGCTTTAAGCCTGCTTGTTATCCTGGTCAGGAGCAGGCTAGCTGCACAGAATAAATCTCCATGGTAACTTATGTGCCTCCGCTTTCGTGAAACCATATCACAGCAGGATAAATAGAAAATCCCAGCTTAATCCCCTATCTAGGTTTTGTGAAATACCCCTCTGGTGTGGCAACCTGTACCAGTTCCTTGTTTACTTACAGTGTTTGTTTGCATTTTTATGAGCATACTTGCACTGGTATCCGTATATGGAGCCACAACACTGACAGTAAGATAAGAGAGAGTGTAAAAAAAATCAGAATATTGGCATTGAAAAACACATCATAAAACAACAAAATATCCTGAAAAAACAATAGTTTTTTTAATGTCTATATTTTATTTTTCAATTCAACATTTTACAATGCCAATACTTGCTTCAGTGCCAATGCAAGTTTTTCTTCAGTGACAAGTTTCTTTTTCAAACCAAATCTTACTGTCAGTGTTGTGGCTCCATATCCGTCTCCCTTAAAAACAAGAATTGACTAAAGTACACTCCAAGTAATAAATAATGTGTAACACTAAGGTTACCTCTTTTTTTGCCTGTATTGTTTATGAAATAAAAGAATAAAGAATGAAATAAATAAGCACTGAAGTATGAAACTGAACTTTTCTTTATACATTCCTGTTCTCAGTGTCTGCATTTCTTCTTTCTTGATAGGCTTGATCAGAATTGTATAGCCTTTTGACTCATTTTAAGAATCACTCTCCATCTCAAGAAAAACTTAAATCAAAAATATATAGGTTTCTTCCTCGATTATTGTCCGTTGTTGCATTTAGAAGTGAAGAAATGAAGACAGGTTGTTTAACAGGGCAATAAATGACTTAAAGACGTCATAATTTGCCTTAAATCAGGTTCATATATTCCTTTTTGATGACTTTCTATGTATGTCTATGCATGTAAACAACTGCCATTCTCTACACAGCTACGTCTGATTGGCTGAATAAGATCAGGTGATCTGTGGCTTTGTGTGTTATAGGTTCAACTGACCTAGCAGGCTGCACCAGTTGCCTGTAATTTAAAAGAAAAAAATGTATCAATATGTAAGAAATTTAGGTCCTCCCACTCTGGAGATAATTATTTTCAAAAACTAAAGCAGATACGCAGCCTTGGCCGTAGGCCAATGTACAAATAAAAATTGTTGATTGTAAAGGTATTTATTTTGGAGGTATAACCAATAATAAACATGGTGCACAGACCTCCACTTCTCCTTCGCTACCGACCAACTGATATTTAACTGCTCTCCAGTCTCCTCCAGCTGTTTTTTTTGCATTTGTTTGTCCCGTTGTCCGGGCGAAGTAACATCATGCAGATGTTTGTAATTTCTAACTAACTCGCAGTTTCTATTCAAAAAGTTCCGCCATTATTATTTCTTCTTCGTGTCTCACTAGAGCAACACTGCTCCCACGGTTTCCAGTGGTACTGCTCTGTTTGGCATGTATCTGTAAGCTTTATGGAAATGTGCAAAAATACGGACGAAATGAGCGCAGAGCACGGACAGAAGGCTCTGTCCGTATCTGGATCCATAATTAAACGTTGAGCATAAATAGGCCTTTAGTCCTCTTGTAGTATTTAGGTTAGGTTGTCATTTTGATTTTTTTTCAAATGTAAAACTTTCCTTTAAGTTAAAGCAGCACGAAGTAAGATTCCGGCTTTCAGCTCTCTAGGGGCCTCTATGGTTGTTGAGTGTAACTGCACTCTCATACACCTACGTGAATTTGTTGACATACAGAGGGAGGAGAAGCGAGCCGACAGGACGTCCCAAGAGACAAATAAACCATGTGGACTGATAAGGTACAGTCTGATCATGTTTCTTTTCAAATAAATCATCATGTTGTGACATAGCCACAAAGTGTGTTTTTGGGGAGGCAATATGGTGTTGATTCGGGGATTTATATATTATGAAAATCCTTGCAAGGTTTAATCCCCTTGCTCACCCTAATAACTACACTTGCTGATCTTGAGTGGTGGAGTATGTTTAGGTGCATGTTCCTGGTCAGGTGACCTGCTGCAGTCAGGTTGGGTCAGGTGTGAAGAGGGGAAGGGGAAGAGCTGAACAAAGGAGAGGAGAAGGAGAAATGTTTGTGGGGAGACTTGGCTGGTGGGAGCAGGAAAGAAGCTGTGCAGCTTGACTAGTACCCCTTTCAGACCGGCCAAAAAACCTGTGTAAATCCTCCAACAAACGGCTCCTGTCCGCAGTTTGAAAGGGTCTACTCTGCATTTCGACTTGGGTCGACTTACCCTGCAAGCGACATGGGTTTTTATCGGCTCGTCTCCGACCGGCTTCAGTATGAACACCACACCTGGGTCAAGCTGATAAGTTATGGATGATGTTGGCGTTACGTGCTCACGGCATAACATCGCGCCCGTCCCCTCTGTCTGTAACTTACGTGACTCTTTGCCATCTCAGCAACAAATTCCATCCGCCTTTGTATCATCAGCACCGAGTTTGTACATTTTTAAAGAGGGACAGAAGTACAAAGTGCAGAAAACCGTGTCCACGGCGTCCATGCTCTTTTCCATTGTTTACGTGGTCGTGTTTTGTCGCGCCGATGACGTCATCAACATGATGACATCAGCTTGATGCGCCAGAGGAAAAAAAAACAGCCACGCAGCTCGTCTGCTGCTGAGTAGACCCGGGTCTGCTGGCAGTGGTAAAGGAGTCCCTCGCGGGTTAACCAGCATTGAAAAAAACAGTATTGACCCGCGGATTTCAGTGTGAAAGCGGTATACGACAGTATCCACCCAGTAAAGAATAAAAGGAGTCTTCTAGGGCTGGGAAAAATAATCTCATCCAGATAAAAGTTTGGAGGCTGTAGAGGACTGCCGGTGAGCTTTATCTCAGCAGCAACTCGGAAGAAGTTTCCTGGGACTGGTGAGTCTGCCCTGTGTGGATTAATTTTCTTTTTTTCTCACTTTTTGCAATGCATTGCCTTTTTTTCTTTTTGATGGATTTTTTTCAGTTTTGAGTTTTGAGTGGACTGTTTTTTTGGACATTTCAGTTTGGAGCACAACCCCTTTTGGATTATACCCCCTTCTGTTAAACACATTTGAGACTTTGGACTTAAGAACCCTGTGGAAGAACATTTTTTTTTGTTTTTGTCCTTTGATTTTTTGAACCAGGATTTCAGGGGCTGAGCTGGTATATTTTGAGTTGGGGGTTTTGATAGGGGTGGGAAAATTTATGTTGGGGATTCAACATTCAACTAGTCCAAATTTCCTGATAACTAACTGTCACTTTGAACCCGTTATTGTAACTAGACTTAGAAAACCAAGCTGATTGTTATAGATGGTGGCCAGTATGGGTATGATTACTGTTGTTTGATTAGGTACAGGTACAGTTAGTTTATATTTATCCAGACATCCATATCAGACTAAACATTTGGGTGTGTTCTGAAGTTGTTTGAGATGGCAGGTGTTGAACAGGACCAAACAGAGGAAAGAGCAGATGAGCTGACTCAGAGTGAGTTTTTTCATGAAAAGACCCTGTCCCCCCTCCAGCCAGGTCCTTTTGTCACCTTTAGGGAGCCAGTAGCAGAAATATCTTCCCTTTTAAGTGACATGTATCTAAATGAGGAAGAAGAGGAGGATGAAGGGGACGATGGGTGTGACCTCACAGTTACCGCTTCCTTTGACCCTGAAGAAGTTACCACCACCCTCCAGCTTCTCCAGAACAAAGTTGCTGAATTAGAGGAGAACTACAAGGCAGCTGGGGATAGTGCCATAAACCGAGAAGAGAGTTTGAGAGAATATGTAAACCAAAGGTTTGAAGCTGTGGAGGAAACAATGGCACGAAGTTTTAAGCAGCTGGCTGTCGTGGACTGTATGCTCAGAAGGGATGAAAAATGGAGGAGAGAACTGAGCAAACTTAAAGTGACTAGCACTCCCCAGACACCTAGAACCTTTCCACGATGGTCTCTGGATGTGAGTGAGATCCCTCAGAGGACAGCATCTGTTTCCCAGTCAGCATATTCCAAGCCTCCAGTCCGGATTGAGTTTCCAACTTTTGGGGAAGACCGAGAAGCAACAGAGGTCTTTAATTTTGTTGAACAATGTGAAGACTACTTGTCCCTGCGACCACTATCTGATGCAGAGCTCCTAGCTTCCTTGACAGCAGTCCTCACTGGTCCAGCAAGAAGTTGGTGGATGGCAGAGAGGCACAGAGTAAAAAATTGGAGTGACTTTAAAACTGCTTTTATGAGTGCTTTTCTGTCCACAGACTACATCACTGAAGTTGAGGAGAAATTGAGGTCATTGGTCCAGGCCCCCGACCAGTGTCTGAGAGACTTTGCTTATGATTACAGAGCACTGGGCCTGAAGTGGAAACCCGATATGACAGAATCGGAGCTGGTCAGAAGGATAATGAACAACTGTAATCCCTCTCTGGTGAGCAGTCTGCGTAGTACTTGTCATACTGTTGAACAGCTGGTCAAGGTCGGGTCCATGGTGGAGAGCGACTGGGCATCCAAAAAAGAGTACTGGGCTAAAGTTAACAATCAGAAGCCCTCTGAAAAGCCTAAAAGCAAAAAGAACACTCAAAGGCTCAGGGATGGACATGACACCGCCTCCTCTCACTCCTCTCTTCACATGGCTGTAGCTGAGGCTGAACCCCCTAACCTCTTGGTGGTGCCAATGGAAACACGGGGTCACTCAGGTGAGGCAGTGGTGGACACTGGCAGTACGTACACCCTTATGCAGAACAGTTTGTGGCTGCAGTTGGCCAGACCAGGTGAGAAGTTGGTAGCAGTTGAGGACCAACCCTTTGTCTTAGCTGATGGAAAGGCTCACATGGCTCTGGGAATGGTGAGGCTAGCATGTGTGTGGCATGGCTCTGTTTGGACTTGTGAGACATACATCATGGACGACCGCCATCTAGCCTCTCTGCTGATTCTTGGTCTTAACTTCATGCGGCGGACAGGCATCCAGATTAATGTGGCAGAATGCAAGTATGGGCTTAAGTTGAAAGGAAAGTGGATGCATTTTCCCTTCCTAAATCAAGGGTTAGGACAGATGTCCTGGAAAACCAGGCCCGCCACTGTCAGTCTTTACGTTGCTATGCCTACTCTTCCAACTACTCCTCTTTTGCCAGGATCAACGACCTTGTTTGGTGACTTGACACATAGCCTTCCTGATGAGGTGAAACCCCTAGTTCAAAAGTGGCCCTCTGTCTGCTCTGGAAAGCCGGGCAGAACCAATGTCATTAAGCACTCCACCCCCACAGTAGATAACATCCCAGTGCGGTCCAGGGCTTATCAGGTGTCTCCACAGAAAAGAGAGGTAATTAAGGAGCATATAGAGCAGATGTTAAAAGATGATGTAATTGAATCTTGCCACTCTCCCTGGGGAGCTCCAGTCGTGCTGACATCTAAAGCTGATGGATCCCCAAGATTTTGTGTTGATTTTAGGGGACTGAGTGCTAAAACCCCACTGTACGCTTATCCTATGCTTTTGGTCCATGACATCTTGGAGTCTTTGCATGGTGCAGTGTGTTTCAGCACCTAGGACCTCAAGTCAGGGTATTGGCAAGTGGAGATGGAAGAGGAAAGTAAGGATAAGACAGCTGGTAACTCCCTTTGGGTTGTTTCGGTTTAAAGTAATGCCCTTTGGCCTCAAAAGTGCAGGAGCCACATTCCAAAGGTTGATGGAGAGGGTTCTTGGGGACCTGAGGGGAGTCATCTGTTTCGTTTACATTGATGACATCATTGTGTACTCTCCCAGTCGCCAGCAACATCTCAAAGATCTTGATGCTGTGTTTAGCAAACTTCATCAGGCTAACCTCACTTTGAACCTCAAAAAGTGCCACTTCTTCAAGTCTCAGCTGAAGTTCCTGGGACATGTTGTCTCAAGAGCAGGGGTTGAAATTAATCCAGACAAGACTGCAGCACTAACCCACTACCCCACGCCCACTGATATCCCCTCACTGAAGTGGTTTCTGGGTCTTGCCGGCTGGTACCATAAATTTATACCCCACTTTGCTGATCTGGTGGCTCCTTTGAATCGCCTTCAGCGCAAAGGAGAAAAATGGGAATGGACAACAGAGTGCCAGCAGGCCATGGAAAAACTGAAAGCTGCCCTGGCAAAGCCTCCAGTTCTTGCTCAACCCAATCTCTCACTCCCTTTTCAAGTCCATACTGATGCAAGCTCGGTGGGCTTGGGGGCGGTTCTGACTCAGTCCACTCCAGAGGGGGAAAAGGTAATTGCTTATGCCTCCGGGAGCCTCAGAGGTGCTGAGTGCAATTACTCCACTTCTGAGAAGGAGTGTCTGGCTGTGGTGTGGGCTGTAGAGAAGTGGGAACACTATTTGGAAGGTGTACCCTTTGAAGCGTACACAGACCATGAAGCATTGACCTGGGCTTTCAATTCACCTAAAACCACCTCTAGGTTAACACGATGGACCTTAAGGCTCCAGCGTTTCCAATTTAAAGTCTGCTACCGCAGGGGTTGCATGAATTCAGTGCCAGATGCACTATCTAGGGTCACGGAAGCTCCCAGAGCAGGGGCAATGGCAGCATGTGTGGCTACTAATCCTGTATCCTGGGCTACAGACCTCCCAGTTACTTTGGCCGAAATTGCTCAGGCCCAAAATCTTGATGACTTTGTGCAAGAGAAAAAGAATCAGCAAATACTTGAGGTGGAGCAAGCTGATAGGATAGGATGGGAGGTGCAGCAGGGGGTACTATACAGAACTATTCCTACAAAAAGTGAAGGGAAAAAGTATCAGCTCGTGGTGTCAAAATGTCTGGTCAGCAGTTTCCTGCAATATTTCCATGACAGTCCTATTGGAGCCCACCTTGGGCGTCTGAAGACCCTTCTCAGGGTGTTAGAAGTAGCATGGTGGCCGTCTGTGAGAAGGGATGTGTGGCAGCATATTAAAGTATGCAGCACCTGCCAGCAGTACAAAGCTGGTAACACAAAACCTGCTGGACATTTACATTCAACCGTTGTTGAAGAAGCTGGAGTTATGATAGGAGTAGACCTCATGGGGCCATTACCTTGAAGCAAAAAAGGGCACGTTTATCTCCTGGTGACTGTAGATTACTTTACTAAATGGGTAGAAGTATTCCCCTTGAAGGACAGCAAAACACCCAAGGTCTGCCAAATCTTGAAAGATGAAATATTCACCAGGTGGGGTGTGCCAAAATACATGGTTTCAGACCGAGGGCCACAATTCACAAGTCAGGTCCTTACAGATCTTTGTAAGAGATGGGGAGTGACCCAGAAGCTAACTACCAGTTACCATCCTCAGAACAATCTTACTGAGAGAGTAAATCGAGTTTTAAAGACCATGATGGCTTCATTTGTTCAGGATAATCACAAAGATTGGGATAAATGGCTGCCAGAATTCAGATTTGCAATCAATAGTGCCAAACATGAATCCACTGGATACACACCATCTGAACTCATGGTGGGGAGGATCCTCAAAGGGCCTCTGGAAAGACTCATTCAAGCCCCCAACCCAGCTCATCCGCAGTACCCAGTGCTAGAGAGACAGCATAACATCAGGCAGGAGGTTATTGGGAGGATAGGGAAGGCCCAAAGCAGACAAGCCAGATATTATAATACCCATAGAAGAGATGCGCAGTATTCAGTGGGAGATCTGGTCTGGGTGAGGGCTCACCCCTTGTCAAAAGCCTCTGAGCATTTTTCTTCTAAACTAGCCCCTCAGTGGTCAGGACCAGCACAGGTGATGAATTGGCTAGGACCAGTGAATTACAGGGTCAAATGGCTCGCAGACAAGGACAGACAGGATACAGTTAATGTGGTAAATGTCAAACCCTACTTTTGGGTTTCTCCCAGGTTGCCTCTGGCGGGGGGGGGGGGGCATGCAACAACGCTGCATTTGGCTTTCTTCTTCTTCTTCTTGTTTAACAGCGGGTGGCATCCAACGTCAGAGGAGCATTACCGCCAGCCACTATGCAGTAGTGTGAGCCAAAGGTCCCTATTTCCATTAGGAAAATAAATGCATATTTGCTTTAAACTAAATTCTGTTCATTAAATCTGTTTTAAAAATTCAAAAACTGCCTTATATTCTCCTTTTCCCAACGTTTAGCTTTCGCCTCAAGGTGGAAGTGATGTATGCCGTAAAGCAGTCAAAGCAGTAAAAATTTGTAGCTTTTTAGCGTGGAAGGATTCCTACCATCCACATCGAAGTTACATCCTGCCAGGGAAGGCAATACAGACCCCCTCAGACCATGACAGAGGTGTCATTCAACCTGTTGTAAGGTGATGTACCATCACAATGATTCTAGAAATATTATATTAGGGTGGAAAAACTACATAGTGTTGGTTTAAAAGTTGTTCCACAGATTCAAGTCATCTCGGTCATTTTTATTTTTGTAAGACTTTGTGTATGCTTGTGTGTGTGTGCATGTATACTTGCTTTGATGGAATACCTGTGAATTTTTTCCCCCAACTTAGCCACTGTTAGTATTAACTGTGCTAAAAATGGTAGAATCTTAAAACGCCATGACAAACACTTTTGCACACACAAATTCATGTTTTTTCTTTTCATTTATTAATAAAGGAATTAGATAAATACACTGTACAGATCTAATAACAGAACACTGCTGTTTTATCTCCACTGTTGTAATATTCTTTGATAATTACTCTTTAGTAAGTTTGCAATACAACAACTCAATAAATAACAGTAAGTTAATTTCATTTAAGATCTTTTGTAGATGTTAGAAATAAAGCCACAACCACTCTTTTCCAAACATATTGCAGCCACAACAGATAGGGCTGAATAAAGAAAACAAACAATAAATACCAAAAAAAGACATTTTTCTCCCCAAACTGTTAGATCCACTGACTTGGCTGCATGAGTGAGTCTGAAAACTGTAGGCTCATGCAACAAAACAAAAGACAAATGTTATGCATGACTTTGACAAAACGACTATTGGTATTTTTAGAATAAAACAAGCATAATACATTAGATTTATATGCGATCTCTTGATGCAAAGTAGGAAATCTACTTCATTTGTAAAAAAAAAAACAAAAAAACATACTTTTGGACAAATCTCTGGAAAAACTATATCACTGTATCATCAAATTTTTGCTTAATTGCTGGAGATACCTTCATTGCTGCGGCCTTGGGACTAAAAATCTAAAAGTCCAGTTAGTAAGTTTTAATCCTTCATACGCCACTAGGATTACTCACATTTCAATACATATCTGACAAAGAATCTCATGTATTTGTATGCCACTGAAGAGTGAAGTGTATTCTGCTATACAGTGTAAATAACTTGATTGGGCTGGTTCATTTTAATAAACTCTGTCTCACAGATGGACTTACTTCCTTCTACTTCTCTACTTCTTTCTGTCTATTTTGCTCATCATGGCTTTGACATCAACAGGAGCAGCAGCAGCAGCAGCCTTTGCCTTTTCCTCCTCTTCCTGCTTCCAGAGGATGATGGGATGGATGCCTGGACTTCGGCTCTGAGCATTTTGCTCCAGCTGTGCTTGGCTTGGATTGAAACACAAACACAGTTCACTCAAAAGAGTTTTTAACCCATCTTCTAAGGAAATACACAACTTTCAGGAGCATTCAAATTTTTTAAATAGGATTAATCTGGTAGATATTGACAAGGTGGCAGAAGGCAACAAACCAAAACATAAATTTTCTTGTACAAGGTAAATTCTGATATTTTGGATGCTTTCTTGTAGGAACTGAATAAATTGCATAAATATTTGGTAGAATTGGAGTAGTTTAGGCACTAACCTGAAATTGTGAGGCTCAGGGTTCAGTGCCTTCTTCTGGATTTCTTTGTACACAGGTGACTTGAGGTAACGAAAGAAAGTATCCTGTACCAATGAAAGAACAAGAAAATGCAGATTATTGTATCACATCACTAAACCAATTTTGATATATATGCAGCTTCTGGAAATTTTAAAACAGCACACAAGAAAAAGAAAAATAGGAAAATAAATTCCCAATTATGTTTCTATTTGAACCGTAAGAGTACATGCTACTGCACAACTCATTAAGGCCATTTTCCTTATGATGATTTAATTTAGGCAGTTTTCCTTTTGATCTCAACATTTTTATCTTGTTATCCTGGGATGATAACAGTTGTTTTTCCATGATATGATTATTTCAATTGTTCGTTAGAATATGAAAGGAACTGTATTTTTCCTCCTGAATGTGTTCTTTGAGGAAAGATGATTGCTGGTTTTACACAGGCATTGTACCCACTCAGCTTCAAGGAAAACCCTCTTTTAAAACATTAATCACGACCCTTGCCTCTTTTCATTTTTGTCAAAACAGAGCTACACATCTCAAAATGAATTTGTCAGCATTTTCCATATGAATGAATGTAATGGCTAACACATTTCAGATGAAAAACCCACCTTCTTCATGAGCAGAAAGACGTGTGTCTGGGCTGCTTCCAGCACGTAACGGTGCGGGTGCTCTAGGCCTTTTACTGTAAGACCCATTGTTCTGCCATCAATGTTGATCCAGCGGGGGGCTCCAGGAGCTAAGAAAGTCCTGATGACACAGACCCTTAAAATTAATATGACTTAGCAGCTTCAGTAAAATAAAAACAAGTAGCTGTTGTGTTCAAAGCAGAATGACCATCATGTTTTCCCTTGCCTGGCAATTGGATAGCTCAGTGGGTTAAACTGCTGGTCTATGAGCAGTAGGTGTACATGACTCCCTTATGCCTAAGCAAATGTTTTCATGCACCGTGAATTGACGTTGATGTAAT
Source organism: Cetoscarus ocellatus (assembly GCA_037902135.1). Lineage (NCBI taxonomy): Eukaryota > Metazoa > Chordata > Actinopteri > Labriformes > Labridae > Cetoscarus > Cetoscarus ocellatus. The sequence goes on from JBAMNC010001671.1 coordinate 955,342, forward strand.
TTGTGACTGCAATATTTTTCAAAACCCAAATACTACTATTTAAAAAAGGAAATGCACATAAGAGTGTATAATATTTAATTTCTTACTTGAAGATTGTCTCGGCTTTTGTTGACATGGATGATGCAGTGCCCAACTTTAGCTCCTCAGCTGCCTCCCAAAAGGCCAAGTTCTCCCCTGAACACAAAAACATACAGACTTGTGAACATCTGGAGATTGATACATTATGCTCTTTTGTCCAGCTCTGGATTGGGTCCTACCAGAACTTTGAACAAGATATTAATTTGTGACAGAGAAAAAGATACTGTCTTTGCGGTTCAAAATCCTGTGATAAATTGCTAGGAGAGATCATAAGAACAAGTACTTTCTAAAGTTGTTTTAAGTGAAATACAGTTTTAAATGGATCTTGTACCTTGAGTCAGAATGATTTTGATGTTTGAAATAAAAGCAAGGGCTCTAATTTCGTAGACCAGGCGCAGGCCCACGGGATGTGTCCAGGGCATTTTGCAAGTTTCCTGCACGGCGCAGTTTGGTGCAGCGAGGCGCACCCACTCCGTCCCCTTGAGTGGGTTTAACACAGCGTGTAATCTTCACCAATCAAATGAACGCCTCTCCTCGCCTTTAAATGCGCTGCGGGCAAGGTCAGAGCCGCTGTCACTTTTACAGCAACTGGGAGAGCGCAGGGGCCACCGGGCTGGGCATCGGAGGCCACGATACGCGTCACTGTGTGGACCACCTCGCGGGACAGATGTAATCTATTTCTGTGTCGTGAATAGGAGTACAAAATGATAATTACATTTAAACAGCAGCAGGCTAATCCATTCATCATGCTTGTGATCCACCTGCATTCCTGGTCTGTCATTGCAAAATAGCAGAAGCTTTGGTGAAATACTCTCTCCCGGTATCTCCTCCTCATCCTCCTTGCAATAATGTACTCCATCGTTTTAGATCGCGTTAAGAATAAAGATTAAAACAGAGAAATCACAGGTAGATCCTTAAGACACCGAGTGACTTACATTTATTCAGCAAGCATCTCTCTCTTTTTTCTTTTCTTTTGAATTTCATGAGATGAGAGAAGCCAGATACTCCGTATCGGATGATGTGGCTGTTTGTGGTTGGCTTGAGAGATGTGAACTCGTTAGTTTGCGTCACTCTTCCAGCTGCCGTCAGGTTGAGTTTCCATTATGACAAACATCTTTGATCTGACATCAGATGTGACGGGACAGTTAATATAGATACAAATGTATATGCTGGTTCAGACGGTTACATTAAATAGTGGTTGCTGTGATTGTTTATTGCATTGAAATGTCCCTGACATTCTGGATACCTGCCTGTGAGGTTTTGGTGATGTGTGCACACTGTGCGCCTGTCAGCCAAATTACCACTGCATCGGGTGCGCTATGCCTGCACCGAGAATAGACCAGGTTGGAGCTGGCAAGCTTACAGCGCACCTTCAGCGCAGTTTTTTGGCACCTAATTGTCACTGCGTCAAGCTGAATCTGTCGACACCTCCCACTGGTGCGCTGCCACACCCATCTCGGCACAGCCAGTCTACCAAATTGCCAAACTGGCTGCGCACGGCTGTGCGCCGGACGAAATTACCACTATGCAGGGTGCGCCATGCTCCACCACCCTGTGCCACCCTGCGCTGTGCCAGGAAATTAGGTCCCCAAGTGTCACTATTTCTGTAATATTATCTAGGTATCCTGGCTGCTGCTATTGGCTCATGTTTGACTTTAACACACATAATACGCAACTTAGATTTACTTAACCCTATTGTCCACATTTGTAGAGATCTAATGTTAGCTAAACCACAATGCACAAATCAGTAAAAAGGTTGGGAAATGGTTCAAGTCCTCATCATGTTTTAATACTAATACTAAACTAGTTTACCTAAAGTAGTCATAAGTCATTGTGATGCAGTAATGCCAACACCACAGAACCAAAACAGAGTTTTCATTCCTCCTCACAGAAGTTACGAAATACAAGAGTAGAATATCCCTCAATCTCTGATGTCATGAGCCAAATTCAACAAGAGAAAAATGATACTTAAATATGCCTCATAGCACTCAGAAACATACCACTAAACTCCTTCTTGAGAAAGATCTTGAAGTCATCTCGGCCCCTTAAGTCACTCAGAAGTTCAAAGAAGCTGAAGGACCAGCGCTCTACACGCATCTTAGTAGGGACATCAACTCTGGACACACAAAACAAACAAACAAGAAACCCCAGACAATTAAGCACTCTGTCTGAGGTCACCACAATATGCTGTTGGAACAGAGGAAGCAGCGCAAGAACAAACTTTCACCTGGAATTCTGCTTTCATCATAATATTAATCATATTTTCTTAATTTTTTTTCTTGTTTATGAATTCAAAAATTGCAAGACAGGTTGTATTTATTATTTTTCTGTACTTACTGATAAAAAAATGCGATGAACTATGCCACAGTTTAATTATGTTGGTGCAATTTTGCTACTATCATATTTTTCATCCTTCTTGTGACCCTGAAATGACTACCGGTATGCAATATAATTTCTCACAAAATTGGGTTTTGTGACATTATAATGTCGTTTCCACACTTCACTTAAAATGCCTGATAAGGGGTCCCTTCATCCTACTTTGTCTTAATTTTAATAAGGTTAGAGGCAGACACACTGCTTTCTACAAAGACAGGATACCTTTGGTAGTGGCAACACAAGCAGGATCAATGCCATCTTATGCTCATTAGGAAGAAGCACTACAAGTTTGGAGCTCTTGCTAAATATTTGACCAGCATAAAATAATTTAGAATATTTTAAATGCTTGAGTTTTAAATGTTTTGGTGGTCATGCGTGGAGATGGGCAGGTTAAGTCTGGCCTGGGGGTGTTGACAGAATTCAGAAATATTGTAAGTAAAAGGCACAGTAGCATGGATAAATTTTGACTCAAGTACAAGGAAAAGTAATCTATGAATCTACTCCAGTAAAACTAATAGTGTTTCATTTAAAATGATATAAGGAACTGAATATTTTGTGAACTTTTCTGTTGAACAAGAAGAACGACACTTGGAGTGTGATAAGTCAATCACCCAATTGTCTATAATGGTACAGTGTCTCTTTAGTCCCACAATGCTGTATGAGATAACCATGGAAAAGCAATATTCCCTGAAAATAGTTAACAGATATGTGAAAGACAATGGTAACGTTTATTTTGTACACTCTGAGAGTCATAATTTTAAATAATATTGCTGTGCTTTACCAAATAAATATAAAACACTGAATAAATTATATAGATAACCTGACAAAATACATACAACTTTGTTGTAAATGTCTTTTTTAAACATTTGATATTGGTGATAACTGCAGTTCAAAAATACTAACATCCCATCTTGACATCCTGTATGTTATTAATGAGATATCAGGCAGGTATCTTTCTGTTCCAAGTACCATTGTATGTTAAGAAATGTAGTATCATCATCAAAGCTGTAATTCCTGAACAGTGACAACATACGTTAATGGGAAACTTCCATTGGTTTAGCTTTTCATTTTACTTTTTACTCACTTTTCAAATATTATGTAAAAAGTAGTCAGTCACGATACTTTCACAGTAAAAAGGTTTAAATTAAAAGTACTGGTATAAAAACTACCAAAGAAGTACAAGTTCACCAAAAATTATTCAACAACAGTAATCTGAGTGAGTGTCACTCTCTGTTCCTGTCTGTGGCTCCTTCCCTGCATGTCATGCACTCTCTCTCTTCCCTATTTATGACTTACTATCTCTCTGTCTCCCTAAATGAGCAAATCCCCACCCCCACCAAAAAATAAGGATTTCAAAGAAGTGGAGTTTTAATAAATTTAAAGAAGTGAATTAAAAATGTCAAAATGTCCAGAGGCGGGCAGCAAGACAGTACTGCAGGTTAGTGCTCATGCCTCATAGCAATGTGTGCATGCAAGGGCTTGATCACACAGACCAAAAATATGCTAGTTGGGGTAATTGGCAACTGTAAATTGCCCTTAGCTGTAAGTGTGTGCATATCTGGTTGTCTGTCTCTTTATGGCAGCCTTGTGATATGCTGGCGATGGGTCTAAATTGTGCACTGCCTCTCACCCAGTGTCTCCTGGGATAGGCTTCATAGGCACCTATAGATAACAGATGGGTGGATGAGAGATGTCCAGAATCATCTACTGCTGTACTAAAAAACCTCATTTGTAGAGATTGTTTATTGGTGCTTAAAATATTTGGTTATATTTTTTTCATCAAAAACATTTATCTTTTAAGTTTCAATCTGAAAGAGCTCAGACTAGACTTTCTTGAGTTTAATGTTCCCTTCCATGTGTTTAACATGTCTCTATACAATATAGCACTTCTATGGACAGTACAAAAAGTCTGCAGCATTAAGACTTCTCCTCCTTACCATGTTTATGGTACCTACAGCTGCCTAAAACATCTCTTTGAAATGACAGACAAAGAGAGAAATGGCGTTTGGTCTTACCTTCTCATGTTGAGAGTCCAGTACGTGTCATTATCAGTTTGCCAGGGGTTGCTGGGTAAGCAGGGAGCCAAGAATGGGTCATGGTTTTTGTAGGTCATGACGAACTTGACCAGTCTGCAGAAACAGAGACATAATGATATCAGTGGACTTCTTAGTGTTCCTAACAATAATCCCAAACTAATCCAGGTTATGTTAAAAATGATCTCTAAATTCCCAATCTTGCCTTTTTTTATTGTGATCTCATATATATAATTCCATTACAGAGACAGTTCACATGTAATGACAACAAGAAAATGCCACAAAAGTATTTGAATCATCGGAGAGGAAATAAGATAGTTAGAAATTACAGCAACTTACGCTCCAAGGGACACACTAGATTTGACCTTTGACCTCATGATGGCTTGTTGATAAAACATGTTCTAGAAAAAAGAAAAAGAATTTTAATTGTGTTCTTGTAACATGACCAAAACTTAACAAAAGCCTTAAACACATGTAACAACTAACCTGATCACTGCTGATGTTATAAGGCAAAACAGTTTAAAACATTAACAATAAATTAGAACAGTTAAAAAGTTTACTGTAATTATGTTCCCATGATCACATCAGAACTCTGAGGCTATTTCAAATGTAAGTGCTTTTTAGATAGTATGACTTGACCTACCATGCGTCGGTACTGGTCAAAGCTGATTTTCTGAGAGAGGAAGGAAATTTTGTTTGTTAAAAAATGTTCGCATGATGCAGAGTTATCAAAGGATGTTAAGCAAAACAACAAACTCTATAAATTGTGTCCAATCTATTTAAAACCACAAACACAGGAGCCTGAAGGACACAACAGGGTAAACAGTCCCTACAAGATAAAAAGGGACTTCAGTCCTCTGTTCTATGAAGATGCATCAGAAAAAACACATTTATAATAGAGAAAAAACTTAACATTTTTTAAGATTAAAGATCCTGGCTACTGTTCTATTAAATAGGTCATACACAGCAGAAGTAAAAAAAAAAATGCTTGGAAAGATTTTATTCTAAATTGAATTTCTGTAACTAAAGATTAGTTTTTATGACTTATTCTTTATGGAATAATTATTTGTATTACACAAAGCGGCAAGCCCTTGGAAACATTTCTGTCATTACTGTTACCAACAATCACTGAATCCCACTTTTGGAGAGACTTACCAAACCCAGCATGTATCCTAGTTGCATGAGTGTAGTCTAAGAGAATTTTTTACTGCCAGCAAGTCTAACACAAAAGTAAATGATATACTATAGAAGAACATGATTTTTTAATCTTATCTTCATCAGCATATGGAGATCTGTTAGAGAAGACAAAAAGGCAGGACAAGAAAATACAAGCAATTAAATCATTTATCTCAGCAGGAGAATTCTGTGTAGATATTGAAACTAAATAATTCCTCAAAACCTGAGAAAAGTTTAGTTGTACAATATGCTTGTACATTATACACATTTCAGCAAGTTTTCATTTAGCACAGGCTAAAAAGTAAGCATTTACATATCAACTGACATTTTTCAGTTACATATTCTCAAGACATTTCATGAATCAAATTGTGGGATGACCGTTCTGTGTCTGGGACAGAAAAAAAAGTAAATTATCAGATCGTTGTTTTACAACAAAGTGATTTTGGTTGCCAACTACTTCCTGGTAGCACTTTCATTTGTGTCCTAGCTCAAAAACTATGAGATGTAATGGTATACATATATACCAGTATACACCATATATATCAATTATCTTTTCCTGCTTATCGTGTCAAGTGTTGCAGAGAGAAATGGAGCCTATCATAGCTGTCATTGTGCAAAATGCGGGACACACCCTGGACTGATGACCAGCCAATTACAGGGCTGACATACAGAGACACAAAACTGGACAATCTCATGCTCACATCCACAGGCAAGTTAGAGTTGCTGATCGGTGTACATGGTGTGGTAAAAGTAAAATGTCAAGGGGGAAATAGGTGTTTATAATTTTTCAAGAAAACAAAGAAAATTTAGGACATCATTAAAGTGCCTTTGTTCAAAAGAGTGCTTTATCAGAGAGTAAGTGTGCTGAGATATAGAAGTGTAAATATACAGCATCTGAAGACTTTAAGATACAGTAGCTGATCCGGTGGTATGCTCTCTCACATTTTATTTTGAATCATAAAATCAGAGTAAATTCTCAAACATCTCAGGATTTTTTCTAACAGTAATGCTGGCCATGTAAAACTAAAGAAAACCTGAGCTTCAAATGTATGAGTAGCACTAAACACTGCAGGAACTTCAAGTTTTTAACATATAATAATAGCCTCGCTTTTCAAAAGCATATTCTGTTTCTGCCATGAAAATACAAATTTTTCTGGAATGAACCTTGACAGGAAGAGGGAATTTGCTCAAACTGATCAATTTTGCCCATTGTACAGAAAAACATCTACAACATCTGATTCTATCCCATTCATGCTGCCATTTTAAGCCATAGCACATTTTTCACAGAGAGGCAAGTTTATCCCCAGAGAGAGATAAGGCAGAGAAATTTTCTGTAAAGAATTGTCTGAAGAAGTCAGTCTGGCAGAACTAGCTTGGGAAATGTGTGTGTCCCTGTGACTGCATATTGGTGCTTGTGATCACTGACTGAGGTTTTTTTTTGTGTACGTGTGTGAGTGTAGATACTGACCTGTTACCTCATCAGTGTTAGGATCAATTAGACGCTCTGGGCCAACATCCATAGCACTGTGAGTACGCCGCTAAACAAATATAAAAAAAGGAAACAAAATGTAAAAAAAAACTTCCTGAAACTTGTACATACCTGTATTTGTGTACACTGTCATACACTCACCGGTGGTCTGTTGACAATCCAGTAAGCCCTCTCCTGGCAGTCAAAGACCACACGATCTGGCTTCTTCCTTTCTTTGTTAGCCCTAACACATACACAGAAACATGGACTGGTCAAGAGTATAGGCAAAAATAAAATCTAAGCTTTGGCATGTTAAGATGGTTTAACCCTTTAACGCCTGTTGTATATTTGATACATACTTTTATGATACCTTTATCTAATCAATATGATCAACAAATTACTAAAAAAAACATCTGAATACAATCAGATAAATGATAAAAAAAAAATGTCCTTAAATGGATTATCAGTTGCCAAAAACACCTTATGTATCAAATGAGATACAAAATGTATCAAATGAGAAACAAAAAATATATATGTGTAATTTTATGGAAATTTTGACTTTTTTGGATTTGAGTTAAAAGTGAAATACACATTTCATCTCCCAAAAATTTGCATTTTCTGGCTATGATTTGTGTTTTCAGGCATTAAAGGGTTAAGTTCTTTAAAATGTCTGATTTTTTATTTATTATATTTTCATATATTATTATTATTATTTACTATTGTCCACTCAAAGCAGAGTTACACCGCAGGTCACGTCTTCACATTTATATCCATTCACGCTCACATTCACTTCCATGAAAGTTGTTCATCAAAAGTGGCTAACACATTTTAGCCCTTTCATACCCATTTACACACCACTGATGCAGTGGTGGGAGCAACTTAGGGGTTTGGAGTCTTGCCCAAGGGCACATTGCCATGTGACAGCTGGAACTGGGCTTAGATCTTCAACCTTCTGATTACTGTCAGAGCACACTATCAGACTGAGCTACTGGCGCCGTGTCCAAGACAGTTGTGCATTTTTTTTGCAAATAGTGTCTTTATAGTAATCGTACAAGTTTTTAAGCTAAAGTGGACAAACAACACACTCCTACAGCACATTTCCTTCTCTACAAACCCCAACTCCAGTGGAGTTGTGAAAAAAAATTCAATGAAAATAGAATATAATGATTTGCAAATCCTTTTCAACTTTTTTATATCCAAACCTATAAACCTCATTACCTTATTGCAAGTATGTACACATTTTTAATTTGATACCTGCAACAATGAATCTGGGATAGAGGTAACATAAGACTAGCAAATTGAAACACCCGTTTGGAACATTCACAGGTGAATAGGTTAACTGGAAACAAGTGAGTGCCAAGATTGGGTTTAAAAGGAGTATCTCCGAAAGGCTCAGTCATTCACAATCATGGATGGGGTGAGGTTCACCACTTTGTGAAAACTACACAAATAGTCCAGCAGTTTGAGAACAATGTTTGTCAATATACAGATGCAAGGAATCTAGGGATTTTATAATCTAAAGGCCATAACATTGTCAAAAGATTCAGAAAATCCAGAGAAATGTCTATTGATAAACGACAAGGCAGAAAACCAACATTTAGGGTCAATCCCAACTGTACCCCTTAGCCCCCCCTTCATCTTACCCCTTTGTCTAGGAGTGAAAACATGCCCCTAAGAAATGAGATGGCACTCAATTCCTGTTACATCATCAACCAGAGCCGCTCGCTGGCTGTGTTGTATGCAGATGCGACAATTCTTTATCCACTTCCAAGATGCCGTCTCCTATGATGTTACCCTTTGCTTCTGATTTTCCTTTGTCTGTCTGCGATAATACTATGAAAATCAATAATTATGCTTAATTACTTACATTTATGTGCTTCCTTTGGTCTCTGCTCTGCCCTCTTGTCAGCGGGCGCAGTGTATCATGGGAAATTTCTCATACCCCTTCCTTTCAAGTGAGGTCCTGGTTTGTCTTGGTTTCGAGGGCTGTGTAGCCCTTCCCCTTAGCCTTATGGAGAATTGGGATACCCCTTTACTAGATGTGAATGCGCAAAACTAAGGGCTAAGGGGTAAAACAAGGGCTAAGGGGTACAATTGGAATTGACCCTCAATGCCTTTGACCTTCAATCCCTCAGGCAGCACTGCTTTAAAAAAAAGATTTTTGTAGTGATACAGCCAGGACATATCATCAGTGATGTTTCCTGCCGTCATCTGGTGTTTTGGGTCTCTCAAACATCAGACACCCTCTCTCAAGCGACCCAGCTGAGGTTGATCAAGTCTCAGCTTGTGCCCTGGCAGCACACTCTAATGGATCTGGTCTCTTTATCCAGAGCCACCTCAAGGCTTTCTCTGCAGCCTCTGAGCTGTTGCAGATGGCCTTCCTCCTCTTTTCACCTGTGATGCCAAGTGCAGTGTTAGCCCTGCAAAGGGATTGTCATGCAAAGTCTCTGCACCCTACCTCCACAGGCAATCACCTTGCCTTCTAGCCTTGTCTGCTGACAACGTCCTCATATTTTGCTCTTTTCTGTTCAAAGGCCTTCTCCATTTGCTCTTCCCAAGGCACAGTGAGTTCCAGCATGACCACACTCTTTGTTGCCTCCAACACAAGAATGATGTCAGGTCTGAGGGTGTTGTTGTCAATGTGCTGGGGAACTTGAGTTGCCTGCCTAGGTCCACTGTCAGCTGCCAGTACTGAGCAGTGCTGAGAAGCTCTGATGTTCCTTTTTATGTTGCTCTTGGCTTCTCTCCAGTCTTGATGAAGCTGATGGTTTACATCAACAGTTTAGACCTTTTACAGGTGATGATAGCACTGCATATGCACTCTGGGATAGTCTTGAGCATTTGATCGTGTCCCCAATGATATTGGCCATCCCCAGAGCTTTTGCGCAGCAACTAAGCAACTCTGGACACTGTCCCCACCAGGACCCCATGATGTAGGCAGGACTCTGCTTGCTCAACTGCTGCCTCTGCTCACCACTTCCTGCCAGACTTGACAGCCACTCCTGCTCCTCAGGCTTTTGGGTCTGTTAAGTCCTGGAGCTGCAGCACCTCTCTAGCTCACAAGACCTTGAACTCCTCCTCAATGGATTTCAGAGGAAGTTTCAGCTTTCAGTAGTTGACATAGAGGGTGATATTGCTGAAGCAATATAGTCCCAACCATCTCCTCAGGTAGAGGCTAACTCTCCTTTCCAGGTCTGTGATGGTGGAGATCAGGAATTCATAGAGAAGCAGTGGCCACAGTGGAACCCCATGCTGATAGATCCACGCCTTAAATTTTCCCAGGTAGGCCTGTCTTGTCCACGCTCTCCATCCACCCCTCTAGTTCCTCACAGGTGTTCTTGATGGAGGGTGTATTCTGAAGGCCGCTGTCGAAGAACTGAAGAACTAACAACACTCTGTAATGGATATTACCTTGCTCTCAAGTCTCAAGCATTCATTGTGTGACACACCCATTTGAACCTTTTCACATACCACACCTGGTATTTCTCATGCATGAAAATTTATTTTGTAATGCCCACCGAGTTACACTGCTATATATGCATTGGATCATGTAGCAAGATGATCCGAGTATCATAGAGCTCAACGGGAGCTTGACATGACCCAGTCAATAAGATCAATTACCCATCAGCCAATCAAAAAATAACATACAGCTGTATATCAGCCAATCAGATAATAGCACTACTGTATCTGGATAAGATACAGTTGATCTGACCACAGATGATGCATACTGCATGCACACGACGGGAGTGCCTTATCACATGACTACAGTAACTTATCTCATCATTTGATTTGTAGCCTAGTGATTAATAAAAATTATTTATTGTACAAAAGGAAAACAAGGAGATATTATCCTTATTCCCCCTCCACACCTACCATTAAACAGTAAAGCAAGGCCTAATCACATTGACATACAAACTATGGTTACCTAACCTGACTCGTCAGACGGACAGTTCCATATATCGGTCACAGAAATATTTCAGTAGTCCAGGCATCACATTAAAACAAAATCATCAATGTTAACTTAGTTTCATTAATAGTTCTCCTTAGAACATGAGAAATGTTTGGCTATAATTAAAATAAAAACTGCACATTTTTAGTTTGAAAGGGCTTGGTCAAATGTCGGATTAAATGATAATAATAAAAAAATAATATTTGTAATATTATGTTGCATCATTACTTGACATAATATACTAACATCACCAAGTAACATTAAGACCCATTAGGTAATTGTGGGGGCAAAAAAATCACCTGACTACTAATTAACCCAGTTTTAATTTTAAAACATAATACATGCATAGAGATGGTTCAATTGTTAAATGCACCGCAACTAAAAGCCAACTAAAGGCTGGAAATATTTTTGGATAGTTGCCGTTAATTGATACACTTCAGCAAAAATGTATGGAAAATAAGACAGAGCATCACAATTAGGTGTCAACCACAGCATACCGTCTTAGTTTACTAAATGAAAACTATTAAAAACAAGCAGTAAATTCTCCAATAACATGAAATTAGATGACAGTGTGTTATCTCAGCTGACTTATTCCTGCGTTGGAGCTCAGATACTGTAACAACTTAAAACCTTGGACACCCATACAGGTTTGGTATAAAACTAGAATAATACAAATAAAAAAATGAAAAAATTTGTATGACTGACAGCACAAAAAAAGTATGAAATCTGTATAGCATGCTGGAAGACTTGTTGCCTTGTATACGGCAATTACAACTTGTCCTTGAAACTTATGACATCATAAACTCCCCATAGCCCACCTGTTTTAACCTCTCCTGCTCCAGTCCATGAGTAATTAAAAACTGTGTGAGTGTCCTGGCCCTGCGATGTTAGGTGAGAGTAAACTCAGTCTCATTCAAACAAAGCAAGTCTGAACTTAAGCACAGCTGGTGAAACTCATAGCTGGTAACTCTTGCGGTTTCCTACTCATCAAACAATTCAGCAGTCTTTCACACTTTCTGGATTCAGGCCAACCTAGGGTATGAGAAGTGTCACAAACAAAGGAGTTTTCTGGGTTACCCCTCAGAGTAAACCCCTTGAAGGGTATTACTTCAATTTGTCAGCTCTATGTGAAACATTACTATACATATAAGAATCTTATCAACATTTTGTGGCCAAGGTTTTTTTTTTTTTTTAATTCTAAAAACTATTATAATTTGGACTATATGAGCTCTTTGTGTTCTTGGATGTGTTTATGAGAATAGCAACCTTGAAACTAAAGTTCCCCTCAAATACTCTGTTACAGTCAAGACTAAATCAAATTCAGAAATACATGTACTGGTATAAGAATAAACCATATATGGAAAAACTTTATAAGAATTGCTGATTAACTCCTAAGGCATGTCATATTCCTCCTGTCAAATACATTTTGCATCATCTAAGAAAATATGTATTGGGGCAATGGTGGGCATGAATAGACCACAGGAAGACAGCAAAACTGTAACTGGTCAGCATTATGGGGGAAAGAAAGAATACAAGAATATTGCACTCATGTAAAATTACAGTTGTTTTGATTTGGACTAAAAAAGAAAAGAAAATTTTGGTCTAGAAATCTACTCAAGTAAAAGCAAAAGGCAATTCATTCAAATACTCAAGCCTTGAGCACTGGGTGAAATACTTTTAAACCGTTAAATTACTGGTTGTTCCTTTATGTGAAGTATGATCATACCTTCATGGACTTGCAAAAACAACAATGTAAAAGTAAAATTTTGTTATAATAAATCACTTTCTGGCTATGTGCTGCTAACCATCTTGTTGTGGTGTAAGCCAGACTAGTGCTGAGTTCCTGAAGTTGACAGAAAGCTTAGATCTCTTTTCTTTGCTTTATTTGTGTTTTTTAGACAAATAAAAATATGCTGAAATACAACACTTAACATAATATACAAGGCTACTTTAGTAAAAGTAGACTTCTCAAATTTCTCAAAAATGCACAAGTACACTAGCCTTGCAGAGCTGACAGACCTGCCTGATTCTGAGGCCCTGTTTACACGGAGACACTCTCACCTGAAATGCAAAGGTTTTTCCTTTGCGTCTTCAGAAACGATCTGCGTTCAGATGGAGACTCGAGAACGACTGAAAACGCAGTAGCATGCATGCCAGTCCAGTAGATGGCGATGTAGGGTTGCATAGAAACAGAGCTGTTACAACACACGTACGAAGAAGAAAAACTTTTCACAAACAACAATGGTGAGTGGACGCACGAAGACAGGAGTTTCTTGGTCTGGACAACAAATAAGTCGGGACAACAAATCTGTCTGGATAGTTTTGTCTGGATAACAAACCAAGCATGGTAAGCATCACACATGTTACTCGGTAGACAGCCGAAGCTGTTGTTGTTCCTGGTATGCGCACGCAGCCTGCATGTGAAAGAGTACTGCGCATGCGTAGATGTCAGCGTTTCCCCCCTGACACAATGAATCCTGTTTACATGAGGCCGGGGGGCAATGCATTTTGAAAACTTTCCGCCTTGGACCCTAGTTTCAAAAGTTTGCGGATTTAAGCACTCCGGTTACTGGTCTCATGTAAACGGGAGGCTAAAACGCAATCAAAACTCTTCGGATACGGCTGAAAACGGAGTTGTGTAAACAGGGCCTGAAATCATGCATATCCGTCCTGCCAGCCTCTATTGTCCAATGACTTCACTCGGCTAAATGCTTACCGGCCCAATCAGGGAAGAGAGGTGGGAGCTGCGGATGTGAAGACAACAGGAAGTGACTGCATGTTTGAAAACAATGGCGGCTTCTGAAGCGGTCTCAATAACTGTGTTTTTTTAAATCAGAAATGTTTTTTTCTTTAAAAGAGGAGGACAGAACATCACTTGAAGCTTGTCTTACGAGATATCATGTTTTTGTTCTTCTCCTGACCGGGGATCACTGCTGGGAAACTTGAAGAGAACGCGGAAATCCTCCACGGACATGCTGGTTAGTCTATGGTCGTCATGGTTACTCACTGATACTCAGCCAAATATGCTCTCCTCAGAAAACTTGGTAGGGATTGTCTTCGACGAGGTTCATGTCACATATAAGTGTTAAATGATACATGTGTGTAGTATAATTTAATGTGAAACGATAGTCTTCAGGTAGTTTAAGCTAACGGCTAACGGCCGTTAACTGTTGTTAGCCGTTAGCCGCTACGTGTAGCCGCTACATAAGCTACGTCATACGTAGCAGCGTTGCTTGATATGGATTGGACTGTGATGAGTGTGACAAGCCGAACGATTGTCCAATCACAAGCTGCTGTTGTTTTTGAAGGTTCTGCCCCTAAAAACATTTCCGAACGGCATTTCCTTCCCAGATGGATTAGTGAAATATTTCCAATATGAAACTGTCCATCTGGCATGTCAGGTTACAAGTACACAAGAAGCCTCTCAATTTGTAATTTCCCACCTCTAGTCAGCATGGGATGCTCTACTTAGAGGTAACATGAGGATAAAGAAAGTTAAATGTTTCTGCTTAATCATCCCTTCCTGTTTAGAGCCACTAGCTGTTTTTCATTGCACCATTAATCTAGTAGTGCACAGAAAGCACAAACCTCCACCAAGAAATTTCTGACATTATAAGTGAAAATGTTCAAAACTGCTCTATATTACAATGTTAACAAATACTTTTAAAAGAAAAATCTTGGATCTGGATCCAGTTACCTACCAAAATCTAGTCACTTCTTCCTTGTGCTATTACCAACATTCCCAGAAAATTTCTTTAGATTCTCTTGCGCACAAACAGACAAACAGACAGTCAAAAGCTAGCAAAAGCATAACCTCCTTGGAATAGGTAATAAAGTAGGGAGAATTATGGTGCAAAAAAGCTGGTTTCACTTACTTATACTGCTCAGTGGCCTGCATCACGATAAAGTCCCACTTGTGATTCAGCCATTCATGGAGGCGGTTGTAATGTGCCTGTTCAAATCATAAAAATAAAGTACAGCATCAAACATCAAGTCATAATATTCCCACTTCAACTTTTTTTTTTTTTATAAAGGCCTAAATGATAAAACAGATAGAAAACATCTTAATGGCACACAGACACAGAGACATGATTCAGGTCAGGGATGACATTTTATGTCAATTCATCAAGACATCGTGATTTCCTCTTTATTAACCTTGCGAGGCTTATTTAACTGCAATTTTTCTAGCAAACAACAACAGATAACAAAAGACAGGGTCTGAAAAAGGAGGGTAACTCACAACAGACGCTTTAGAGTCAGAATAGTTTCATGAGAAGTTGCTATTTACTGTGTCAGGTCTCGCAATTGTGTTTTAAAAGTCCTCTTGAATGAGTCATAGCACAATGGCTATTGAAGAAATCTGATACAAAAACTCTTATAAATGTCCATCAGTTAAACATAATTAACATAAGTCAATTACAAATCACTTTTAAAAGTGTGCACAAACCTGCTCATAGGGCTCCAGCATGCCTTTTTTACGGATGTTCCTCTTGGCCAGATAAATTGCTTCATTTAGTGAAAAAAAAGTTAGAAAGAACCATTATTACACACTAAATAAATAAAGATAATGATAACATGTGCAAAAGTAATGCAGAATGAGAATTGTGTGTGTGCTACTGGCTGTCTCCATGGAGAGTTTGGGACAGCAGAGTGGGCTTAAACAAAAAATGAAATTTGAAGCCATGGAGTTGGAGGCAAATAAACACACTGGTGAACTCAAGAAGAAACATCTCAGGGTTCCCAGAAGAAATGTGATTTGGGAGGCCATCTGTGAAAAGCACACAGCTCAAAAATGGCAATGCTGGTTAGACCATAAGTCTCTACTATTTTTATTTCTAAACGGAGGTTGAGGTAACCTTTTTTTGCTGTCATTTTGATGAACAAAGTTGTCACTTTTCCCTCATGCCATATTTTTATCGGTCATTGGGGGCTCGGGCTTTTGGCCGAGTTATTCGTGAAAAACTGTGAAAAAAGTCCCATTGAAAATGAATGGGGAGACTCCAATAACTCTCCAAAAAAACCCAGTTTTTCAAAGCACTACTGCTTCACCATACTTTCACCTACAGACTTCATTCAAACACTAAAACGCAGCCGCTCTTGTCGTCTCTTCAGGAATGTATTCGGTATGACGATGGGGTTTACGATTTTCGATAAGCAGGGCTTCAAAAACCCCCTGCGTTGACCAAAATCACCAAAAAATCAGGCTGCTAGAGTGAGTGACATCATCAGTTAGAGTGGACGGAATCTGAAGTTTTAACTCAAAAAAACTGTGAACAAACTGTCATAACTCCTAAACGATACATTGTAGGTGAATAATTTTTTCACATAAATGTTGCCTAGGTTCCTGGGCCTCATATAAACCCAATTTTGAAGCCCTACCTCTTTCAGAAATTAAATGAGAGCCAGCTGTTTAGCCCAAAGTCCATGATGCTGCCCCATAGACAGCCATTGTAATTTTAAATGTACTCCTCCTGCAGGAATCACTGTTTTTAAATCGTCATAACTCTGTCATTTCTCACAGTACCTGAAAAAAAATTACATATTCGGAATCCCAAGACATGTCCGACGCTCACGGTCACTTTACTTTTCACCTAGCATCTACGGTTTTTGAGTAATAAGCAGTTGTTCAACAGGCTTTCAGAGGCAGAAAATCGGACTGAGATGGACGTTCAAAATGCTGCACCTGGTGTCTGTGAGGGTTGGTTACCATGACAACGGAGCTCTTTCTTCCACACACAGGTGTTCTTGTCTTTGAAATTCATGTGAATGTGTGTGTGTGTGGATGAGGTTAAAGGGAGCTCAGTCCACACATAAAAAGTGTTTGGCGACGTCAGTCATCTCTCCTGATTTGCTCAACCATGTAATCATGTCATTGTTATGCTACATGTTGGTTCAGACTGGACTCTAACCTGACCTGTGATGAAAAATGCCCGTCGCCTGCCCGAGCCCCCCTCACGATTTCCGTGGAAATTGTCTAGTTTTTAATTTCCTTTTCTAATTCCAATTAAACATAGTCTCAATGACAGCATTCACATAGTTACACAGCTTAATCACCAATAACTTCTCATGTGAAGAGCAGTCTTGCAGTTATGCACACAGAGACTGAGCGTTTATCTTAACGTCCTTTTTCCGCACTTACAGCGGAACACTCGTCACACACTGACAGCTCCTAAATCTGCTGTCAGTGCATGGAGAGTGTGATGCAGCCAGCTCTGAGAGACAGACAGAGTGATTCTGGCTATGAAGGGGATCTTTTTTTTACATAGGTTGACCTCCTCCACGATGTAGAGGGTTTACTTTACGAGTGTGTCTGCATGAGTATGATGGCACACTGGATCGTCCTTCTATTCCAGTCCTTCATAATGATAGACGGCATCCAAATCTTTCTGTCATTCATCAAAAAATTCAGTCAGGGAAAGAAAATATTCGGTAATGCGACCACTGTTTCTCGCCACAATGACCACGGCCCTCTGTGTGTAACGTTGTGCCAGCTTGCACCTGCCTTTCAAACATGCTAAATTTAGATGCAAAAACACTGACCGCAATCAGTTTTGGGTTTGATAAATCACATTGTGGGTCCTAAATGATCACATTTGCATCTCCTCCTCCCAGTATATTGCATGTTTTGATAATCTACATGTATTCTGCATATTTATGAAGGTAAACATGCTAAATGGACTGCGTGTGCGATTTTGCTCATTTGACACATGCAAATAAAGATCCATTACAGACTGCTGTCAGTTCCTCACTGCACCCAGTTAGTAGATAAGCTTTATCAAGTTATCAAGTTTGCACATTTTTTTATACACACAAACCTTTAGTAGATCTGGTGCCATATGTATATAGAGAAATCTACCACAGCCTGATAAACATGTTCTTTTATATGAATCAGCTGGGTCAGGGTTTTACACACATACACACACTCACACACACAACTTTACCCACCATAGTCACTGTCCTCTGCAAACCATTTTTGTGTGGGCCAGAAATATGGAGTCTGAAAGAGTAAAGATTAGAGTAAAGAGAAGACAGTTAATGTGGTTTATTACCTCAACATGATTCCGAGAGCTAGGTGTGGGTTTTCAGGGTCAAGGAATCATATTATGATGGTAATTTTATCATGGAACTATTGCTTCTAAATGTAACAGTAATATGTGAGCTGCCTTGGTGGAGATTTGCATTCTCCGAGTGCTTCCAAGGTGTGCATATTGACAGATACACTGCCTGGCAAAAAAAAAAAAGTCGCCACCAAAAAAAAGGTCACACACTCTAAAATTTCGTTGGACCGCTTTAAGTTTTGATTTACAGCATGCATTTGCTGTGACATTTTTTTGATAAGCTTCTGCAGTGTCAAAAGATTTATTTCCATCCCAGTGTTGCATTAATTTTTCACCAAGATCTTGTATTGATGATGGGAGAGTCTGACCACTGCGCAAAGCCTTCTCCAGCACATCCCAAAGTTTCTCAATGGGGTTAAGGTCTGGACTCTGTGGTGGTCAATCCATGTGTAAAAATGATGTCTCATGCTCCCTGAACCACTCTTTCACAATTTGAGCCTGATGAATTCTGTCATTGTCATCTTGGAATATGCCCGTGCCATTAAGGAAGAAAAAATCCATTGATGGAATAACCTGGTCACTCAATATATTCATGTAGTCAGCTGACCTCGTCTTTTGGGCACATGATGTTGCTGAACCTAGACCTGACCAACTGCAGCAGCCCCAGATCATAGCACTGTCCCCACAGGCTTGTACAGTAGGTGCTAGGCATGATGGGTGCATCACTTCACCTGCCTCTCTTCTTACATCACTCTGGAACAGAGTAAATCTGGACTCATCAGACCACATGACCTTCTTCCAGTCCTCCAGAATCCAATCTTTATGCTCCCTAGCAAACTGAAGCCTTTTTTCCGGTTAGCCTTACTGATTAGTGGTTTTCTTAAGGCTACACAGCTGTTCACTCCCAATCCCTTGAGTTCCCTTGGCATTGTGCGTGTGGAAATGCTCTTACTTTCACTGTTAAACATACCCCTGAGTTCTACTGTTGTTTTCCTTTGATTTGATTCGGCCAAAAGTTTAAGTGATCACCGATCATGATGATTCAGGACTTTTTTCTGACCACATTTCTTCCTCAAAGACGATGGTTCCCCACTATCCTTCCAGTTTTTAATAATGTGTTGGACAGTTCTTAACCCAAGTTTAGTAGTTTCTGGAATCTCCTTAGAAGTTTTCTCTGCTTGATGCATGCCAATGATTTGACCCTTCTTAAACAGACTAACATCTTTTCCACGACCACAGGATGTGTCTTTCCACATGGTTGTTTAAGAAATAAGAAGCTACTCATTGCATTAGCTGGGGTTAAATAACTTGTAGCCAGCTGAAAGATAATAGTCCATGCAATAATTATCCAATAGGAGGCTTGTCCCTATTTGTTTAGTTAAATCCAGGTGGTGACTTTTTGTTTGGCCAGGCAGTGTATATAAATAATAACTGCATTATTATAAAAACTTAAAACCACCTGACAAAATGTTCAAAACATTCAGTAATGACATTTGTTTGCCAAATGACTTTATGGTTTTGGCTGCCATGTGAAGGTTCAGTTCTGTCTTGGGTACAGGACTCTTGTACTCTAGGTTCTGAAAAATGTTTAAAAATTTAGTGCATTGATAAGAACAGCCCTGTGTTTTAAGGAGATCCAAGTTGTAAATGCAACAGTCTTCTTTTTCATGTCATGCAGATTTATTTCCCTTCTTCTTCTTTTTTTTAACTATACTTTCCTACAGGCTACTTTGTCCTCTTCTCTTCTCTTCTCTTCTCTTCTCTTTTGTCATCTTAACGTGTTTGACAGAATAGACTGTAATTTTTGCCCTGTCCTTAATTTCATGGATATCAGGACAATAGTCTGATGTGTTGGGCTAGAATTGTGTTTTAAAGAAGTATAGTTATTAAGATGAATTATCTAGCTGTGCAGTAACTGAGATTAGGGTATGCTGTCTCAGCCCTATACATAAGTGTATCCTTCAAGATTTTCTATTGGAATTTAGTTTCCTTGTATGCTGTTTTAAAGGGCAACACTGCTTACATTCATGGCACCAAAGAGGCTTATTATTATTTTCCTTTTTTACCTGGAAGCGGTAAAGGCTTGCATCGTTGCACATGACCAGCTTCTTGTGATTCTGCAGAGGGTAGATATAACCATAGGCAACCAACATGGTGCCAAAGGCCTGAGCCTCTGAATAAAAAAGAGAGCAGAATGTATGAGAACATAAACAACATTGATCCATATAGTATTCTGAAAGTCCCTTTTATAAACATTTATTTATTTCAAACTGAAGAACTGTACCTTCTGCAGTGTTCTTCAACTTGCTGACAATCCATGCAATGATATCCTTACCTGCATGGAAACACAGAGAAAAAGTCAAATACTGAAAGGCTGCACATACGTTTTGTCAAACACTCTTTATTCCATTGATGGTCGTGTATAAGTTTAATTGCGGTCAAATGTACATTTCATTTTTCCTAGATGTTTACAAAAACTGTATCAAAGTTAATGTTTCAGGGAAAAAAAAACCTCAGAGCCCTCTAAATAATTGGTCTAGGCTTTGTGACATTTCCTGGTCCTTCAGCCAACTTATATGAATACCACTTGTTAATTTGTCTTTAGACCACACAGGAAATAGAATAAAAAAGAGCCCACATGGCTGTTTTCCTAAGCATCTAGAAAGGGTCTTGAACTTTGAAATCTAAACGCTTGTCCCTTAAAGAGTAGACTGCTGCATATGAGGCACTGACAGATGCATTAAATAAAAAAGGATGGTAGAGAGTAATACTTGTTTTGAAAGACTGTATTTTTAAAACTGGGACAGGTATGAGGAAAATGGCAGTTTAGGTGGACCTGTTCCCAAAAGCTGATAAATGAATGAGCCACTGAGACAAAGAGCACATTATGTCAATGATATCCCTATTTTGTTTAAGTCACCTTTTTTACTGGGGAAAGTTCAGCAAAACACTGTGGTAGCTTGTAATCTCACTGAGATTTTGGATCACCCTTCATTACTCCTCTATTAAAAATAGAACCAATGATAAGTAGAAAATTTTAATATTTTAAACTATAAGTGTCTGATGTTGTTAAGGGGGACATTGCATGTCTCAGGGAGGTGCAGGGACTGGCTGACTGATAAGATCCTGAATAGAGCAGGACTGTGTTCAAAATATTTGTTCTCTGAAGCTCTGCTGTCAGGCTACGAGATATTCCCTTAGAATCTGTTTACATCTTGCCTGATAAGTACTTTTTCAGTTGTTATTTCACCTAGTCGGACAAAATCATTCAGAACGATGTGACTTGAAAGAATGTATAGTCATCAACTAGGAATGTTCTGCCATCTGACCATCCAGCTAACTCCCTGCAATTATGTGAAATGCTAATAAACATGCCCAATGTGAGTAAACATGAGACTTTCTGCATACAGCTGATACAGTGAACTGAAAGAAAAGGAGTTAACTTTGAGCAGGCATCTAAATGTGACTTTTACAAATCTAAAATAGGTATATGGAATCAAGGACTGAGCAAAGTAAACTTTTAAATATATGTTTAACTGGAGTTCATTAAAAAGTGGTGCGTCCATTATGACATCCAGTGAAACTGTGAGGATAATGGAGAGACCTAGCATCATCAACCTGTAGACATGACAACACTGATGAGTAACTCCAGGTAATAATTATTCCTCATGAATCATATGAATCTCTGCTCTCACCATATCATTATGAGAAGTGTTCCCAGCAGAGGGTGTCTGACTGACTCTCACTTGACATGGGAGATTTGGTCTGTGGTGCATGCTTGCTGACCTTTCCCTCACTGGACTAAGACCGGATTTAAAAACCACTTTGGTTACTAAAGTACAGCCCGGATCTCATCCAATTGGGGGCTGCCTTATTTATCCTGTGTTAGCAGCTTAGAGTACCAGGCAGCCGATCAGTGTCTTCACTTAGTCTGTACTTCAAGGAATGTGAGTCTTTAGCTCCACTGTCAGAGATCCTGTTTTGTTCAGTAGGTGTAACTTCAATCCTTATTCAGAGAATTTAAATTTACAGATTAATGGACACAGTATTTAAGACACCAGGTGAGCATGGGCAGTGAAATAAAATTCACAGTTCAATGCTTCAGTCAGTTTAATGTCACAAGTACAAGAAAACAATATTGCAAAGTTTACTTTCCCCTTTATCTCTTAAAAATAACATCACCGTTAGACAGTGGCATTGTGCCTTCGTTTCGAATGTTTTCGTTTAAAACATATAAAATGCAACAGTCCTCTGAAGCAACAGAAGACTCACTTCAGGATTATATTAAAACTATTCATCCTATCAAAAACAGATATTTTTTCTATTTTTTTCAAGGTGCAGATTTTATAATCATGAGATAAGCTCTCTCCCCAGGAAGTTCTCCAAACATTCACACCTGGGATCATGTGACCACAACACCTCACATGACAGGGGGAGTTAGCGACCCACTCAGGGTAATGACTCTCGGGGGATGAATCACCCTTTGATGGGTTTCTATTGTTCCAACTCCTCCCCTTCTTTTGTTGTTGTCTTACTCTCCAGTAAGATAAGCATCTGCCTCCTTCATCAGCCATTTGGAACTGAAGAAGCTTCTTGGATGAGAAGTGAAACGTCTTCCCAAAACTCAACATGGTCCAGTTGACTTGTTTTGAATCTTCAAGATAATTGTGAGATGGAATATTTTCATTAAATATGGAAATGAGAGATAATTATGGTATTTAACGTTCCCCAAGTTTATGTTTCTCATCCTACCTGTTTCGTGCACAACTATAGCTCAGTCTTGCAAATCTGTATAAACTTCTTCTTTTAATTTTTCCTTTTAAATTACAAAGGAAATTATTAACCAAAACACTTAAATCTGAGACCATCTAGCAATGCATTTCTGTTAAACAGGTTGGTCAGACAAGTAAAAATAATTTATGAGCCAATGGATGTAGCTGTGCCTCATTTTCATTGCTGTTGATTCACAAAACAATTGAAGTATATCAACCTTAAATAACCAAAGACAAAAATAAATGAATAAATAATAATTAAAAAAAAAATAACCAAAGACAACATGTACGTATACGATGACAAAACTGCTGTACTTTCACTTAATTGTACCTAGATAATACAAAACATAAATGCTGTTGGAGAAAAATAAAGACAATTAAGGATTGAACAAAATTACAAAAGCTAAAAAAAAACAAATAAATGAATTGTACTGTTTTATAATGTAGCATAGACACAAAAACTGTTAGCCAAGTATTCCATTTCAAAAGTAGCATATTCCCCAGTGGTGGGCATCATTTTTGAGTTCAGAGTGCAGAGGTGGTGAAAATTAAAATCAAGTAAGAAAGGAAAATAAACAGGTAAGCAATATTAAGTGAGAGTGTGTTTCTGTTAAGCCTCACCAGCAATGACATGCGGGATGGTAGTGACGTTGAGTTTCTGCTCTGAGCCCTTGACACCATTTTTTGCATCCTGCATCTCTACCACAAAGGCCTCCAGCTGAAAGCACAAAAACAATTTATATGGATATTACACACTATACCAGACAGTTCCAGCAGACCTCCTTGCACCAAGTTTTAGAGAAATCACTGATCTTCCATCAGCTTCTTTAGAGAACAAATGAAACCAAAACGTATGTGCTCGAATTTAAATACAAGCCTGACAGGAAAGATAATTTGTCAATATTCACTGGGGCTTTTTTTAATCAAAGCAATTTCAGCAGGAAGGGCCTCACATCAAACATTATCAAATGCAGATTGCAGATTATACATGCTATCAACCATGTCCTGGTAGTATTACAGTAATACCAAATTTTGACACTACTGTGGGTTACAAGTGACATTGTATGAGAAGTTATAATCTATCTAGCAGGCTTTTTTAATTTTACTATGTTGTTTATGAAACTTCAAAATGTCAGTTGTGAAGCTAATTAAAGTAACAAAATGTGTTATTATTTGTTGCAATACAAATGAGGACTGATTTACTGGAAGCAACAAAAACAATGGTAAAGTAAAGATATTAAATTATCATGTTTTTATGGGTAAATTTAGTGAAATATTATGTTTGATCCAAGCAGCTAAGACAGGTTTCCTAAAAAAATAAAAAATAAAGCAAAAAATGCTGTACAAGAAATACTGCTACTTGTGTGTCTATTTGAGGTGATCTGCTAAACCTTGCAAGTCACTAACACACCTGCTTAAAAAAAGACATCAATGTTGGCCCCACCAACACAGCCCAACCAACACAGCACAGTTGCTTAAACAACACCTCCATTACAAAATGCATTGTAAGTCTTAATGGCTGCTGTATAAAAAGACCACTTTGTGGGGCACCAATAGTCAGAAGTTATATTGGGGGGCCCCTTGTACCAAGGTTGTTGTCCTGGATGGAAGATGCAAAGGTCCAGCCCCTTTTAAACATGTCATTCCTCACTCTCCACCTGTTTTCTGACTCAATCCACTTTCTCTTTTTGTTTAGTGAAGGCGCAAAAAGCCTTTGAATAGACCTAAAAAGAGACCATTTATAATTTTCTGTTGATTTTATCGAACCCCAAACACTCTCATGTTACTGCTGATATGTAAACAATTTATTGAACCATAATGAGAGCCATTTTTCAATATTGAGGACATTTTTCAGTATCTCACAGGTTTAACAAAAAAATCTTGGCAAATTTGGACTATACCTAAATGGTGCCTTTTTGTTCAATTAAAAAGAAAGATGACAAATCAGGTTCTTTTTCCATCATGGTGTGAGAAAAAGTTTAGAACTTTTGAAAAATTTATTTCTGTTTTATTTCTTTAGATCATTAGCGTGTGGTGTATGAAGGGCCATATGGTCCGCTTGTTCACACTAATATGAGCATGCATCTACTTAAACAAGGAAACAGTTACTTGTGTGTACATGTTTGTATGTCATACATAAACATACGCAGCATTGATTTTTTTTTCAATAAAGATCACTGGTGTGGTTTCTTTACTCATAAGCAAATAAACAAAAACAAAATCATGTATGCAAACAGGCATGTACACATCTTTCAATGCATGCATGTACACAAATGTGATTTTTTTTACTTCTAGAAAAAAAAAGAAAGTGACTGAAAAATCACTCATGTATGTGCATCTGTGAGTAGGCCTAGATATTTGCTTCAGAAACTAATGGGTGGCAACACTGAAGATTATGCTCCTTTATACGTTCAGTCCATTGTTGTTTCACTTTTTAATTATGGTTCAAGCTATTCCTGTTTTTACATTGTAGGATATAATTTTTTCATTCATCATAACATTGGTTTGATACTGAAACTTTTCATTTCATGAAAGATTTTTCATGACAGTGGTGTTGTCTAAGCCCTCTTCACCTTTCATTTAATCTTAATCCTAATCGGACAGGCTCAACAACTGCTAGACTCAGCCAGTTTGGTTCAGTTTGATGGCGTTCAAATGCTATACATTATACATGACATATGACAGGCTGTGACACTATCATTTTAAACAGTGACAGTTAAAGTGAACAAGAGACAGGTTGATAGTTTTCACAGGTACAACAGCATACTTTATCAGTGTCTCTAACAGCCATTTTTATTATCTAGAGTAATTTGAGTATCTTTTTTACTGATAGAATGACATTGAAAAAGAACATGGATTTCAATATGCAGTGATTTTCAAGATCTTAAATAAAAAAATACATTTTTGAAGGCTGTTACTTGTCCATTCCCCTCCCTTCTTCCTCTCAAGTTTCTGCAACCCCCTTGGTGATGGGAGCCCCTCTTTTAAAAACTCAGCTCTGGGAGGCATTGGCTTTAGTCTTGAATGTTTAGAGTGTTGCTCTACATAAAATGTTTGAATACTGACTGATGCAGTTTGTCATCTTTGCTCTCTGGTCTGCTTGCATTGCTGAACTAACTTGCAGAGCTCTGGAACACACACATTAACAAGGGAGGTGGTATGCCTATCAATGGACCTAAAAAATCTGCAGCTCTCTACTTTTTTTTGGTATACTTTTTATTAAAAAAAAATTGGATAGTAAGAATTTAGCATTTGTAGAAATGTCTTATTGATTCTTTAATGGTATGTGTGTGTCAGTAAACACTGTATATAAAATTCTGTCTTGCAACCTAATGTCGGGTGTTTTTATATTTGCATTTATCAGTTTAAGAGTGGAAAAAGTTACTAAATCATTTCACTTTACAAAATTAACATGTAAAAGAGAGAGGTTATACATCAGACAGTATGTTCTTTTGTAACTAAAACAGGGTGTACAGAAATATTTTAGAATGGAACTTGAATCATGTCTTTATCTATTTATTTGCATTTGTATGTAGTAAACAACACAATGTTGTGTATATTTTCCTGTCCAGCCAGTCCTTTGCTTAACATGTCAGAAGACCAAAATTCATATCTTTATCTAAAAATAGTACCAAATGAGGCCATGGTTATACTCCTTAACTGACCCTGACTTTGCAGTAACACCTAGCTGCAGAGCAGAAAGGCTAATTGGCTTTTAAGCAAGAGTAGAGATTATCCTGAGCAAGCCCCTGCTTTCAAACTGCTCATGTTATTCAAATACATACGTACATGTTTTCAACGAGATCTTCAGTCCTAGTCCTAAAAAAAAGCTTCAGCACTGACAGAGTGGGAACTTTTTTTTTCTTGGAGGTGTCTTTTGGAAGGCAAACCAAATGTCTGTATCTGTAGCTGCTCCATTGAACTCAGATCCTAAATATTTTTCTATTTACTTACAATGTCTCTAATGATTTGAGCATACTTTTCTACATTTCTGATCAATACAGCAAAAATGGAACCATTATAATGAAGAAAATATCCACTTACCTTTTTAAAGCAGTGTATTCGGGGCCGGAAATGTTGGCCTCGATTTGGTCGAATTGTTCTAATAGTCATATTTACAGATTACAAGGACCAAATCAAATGAACACAAGGCAGATCAAAAATCTTGTGTGAAATATTCCAGTTATAATTTCTGTAGTTTCTGACAGAGACGTTTTTGCCTTCAGCAGACTTGAATGCACAGCTCCTTTGTGGAGGATTGTAGGAGCTCATAGGAGGGATAGACTTATCCACCAATCAGCTGTAAGAGGCTTCTGCTTATGTTTGCAGCCTATTTGTGTCTCCGTCTGTATGGAGAATCAAGGAAGACCAAGCATCAAACATCCTATTAGGTGGCTAATGAGAGGTGTCACTATTACATATTTTATTAATCCTTGAGGCATCCAAAAAGTTAATACACACTAAAGTACCAAAACAGTTCCTCTCATAAAAGTGTAATAAAAATGTAATTTTTTTTTTTTAAGTTTCACTGCTTCAGATCTTTTCAACAACTCCTGGCCTAAACATAGATATAAAATATTTTATCATTTTTTATGTAATATATGTTTTTATGCACTTTTTGTTCTGAAAACTGCTGACATTTTCAGTAGGGAAAAACATAAGATATGCATTTTTTTGGTAAAATAAGGTGCAAAGTGGAATATTTGGATGAGGTTATTACAGCCTTGACCTGGTCAATAATTGATAACAAAATTGATTTTGATGCATTATTTGTTTTTGGAGCAATTAGAGTTTATTCAAGAAATTAACATGAAAATCCCTTGTGTACCAATTCGATTCGTCTCATAAAAGTGTAATAAAAATGCTAAATCAATTTTTGTTTTTACCTTCACTGCATCAGATCGTTTCAACAACTTCTGACCTAGCCACAGATATCAAGTTTTTTTTCAATATGTTTTTCTATATTTTATGTATTTTAATGCCCTTTTTGTCATAAGGACAGAAGAAGCTCTCAACTGATCAAGAAAACACATAGACAGAGCCAAATTGACCTTTGATGACTTGAGCTTGAAACACACACACACTCATACACAAAAAAACACCCATTCACAACCACACACACACTCACAAACACTCACACACATCATCCCAAAACTCCAAGTCCATTTTTGTGGTGTTCACCTTTTTTAATGCCATGCATTTTGCCAGATCCATGGATCCAGACCTCCATTGAAACCTTGTATTATGCAGTTATGCCCCCCTGGTGGTTTTAGGGGGTTCATTAGACCTAAAACCTGTTTTCCCTTTATTTTGAAGGTAGAGGCTTAGATTTATTAGGTATTCATGGGAAAATAATTTTAATATTTCAGGATTACAGTATATCAACAATATGTGGTTATAATGGAAGTCAGTGGGACCAAATCGGTTATGAGGCCCCATTTGACCTTTGATGACTTGAACTTAAAATACACACAAACCCACACCCACACACTCACACATACTCATACACATCATCCCAACATTCCAAGTCCATTTTTGTGGTGTTCACCTTTTTTAATGCGATGCATTTTGCCAGGTAAGGCATCCAGGCCTACATTGAAACATTATGTGATGCAGTTATGCCCCCCTCCCGGTGGTTTTAGGGGGTTCATTAGACCTAAAACCTGTTTTCCCTTTATTTTGAATGTAGAGGCTTAGATTTATTAGGTATTCGTGGGGAAAGTATTTTAAAATGTCAGGATTACAGTATATCAAAAATATGTGTTTATATGGGAGTCAATGGAACCAAGTCGGCTCCCAAGGTGCCTCAAGGGTTAATGGTTCTTATATTGATATATTTACAACTTTATACATTCATTTTTGTTTTAATTACAAATAATCGAGCAGACAATATAATTGGCTTAGAAACAAAACTCATCAACTGAAACAAAATGTTTGAGGAAAAAGTCTACCTGTTTCTTCATAATATATTTTTGAAAAAATGTATCACTTCAATTATTCTTTAGGACAATCCTAAATTCTTCCGAAAGTAAATTCCATCAGGATAAAAAAAAAAAAATTGAATAAATTCAAACAAACAACAAAGTAGATTTGAAAAAGCAAAAGATCCATAACCTAATGGAAGTTTCACACTGGATGCATGTAAGCTGATGAATGCCTTTGGGTGTGTGTGTGTATGTTTCGTTTTTGCTGCATCTCCCTGCTTTAACAGCTCTATCCCTCCATAAATTTAACTTCAATATTCAATAAAAAGTTTAGAAAGAATTACAAACATTATCTCACCAGAGACCTGAATCATTGAAAAATAGCACAATAGAGGTATTTTTATGAATAAGGGGAGTTTTTCCTCAGATATACTGACCCCCAACACAGACTGTTTATTAAGATGTGAACGTCACCTCTCTGGTAGGGAAAGAACCGGAGCTCATGCATGAGATGAAGCTCCACATAGCTTGGCTTTCCTACACACACAGCATTGGCTCTGTCACCACACTCCTTGGTAGGGGTTGGACACTCCATTACTCCAGAGTTGCCCAGGGTGAGAGGCACTGGGCAGATGTGAGGATACTCCCAAACTCCTACCCGAGTGTTAGTTTCGCCAGAGACTGAGAGGGTCACCTCTTTGAGCCGTCCGGTTCAGCAAAAGGAAAATTCTGGCTGTTGTTGGTGTGTGCACTTAACAGCAGTTCAGAGTACATGGCCTCCTTGGGGTCACTGGGTGGGGTCCTGAAAAGGGCTCTATTGGTGACTCTATTGTTCTTTTGGGGGATTTCAACACACATGTGGGCAATGATGGAAACACATGAAGGGGTGAGATTGTAGGAAGGTCCTGACCAATCTAAACTTGAGTGGTGCTCTGTTTTTGTACTTCTTTGATTTGATAAGGATTTACCCTTCAACTCCCACATATAACAAATTTCAAGAACAGTTTTTTTTTATATTTAGAACATTGCAAAAATCCTGCCTATCTTGTCTCAGAGCGATCCTGAAAAGCTAGTCCATACTTTCATTACCTCTGGTGTGGATTATTGTAATTCTCTTTTATCAGGCTGTCCCAGCAAGTACCTTAAGATGCTTCAGCTGGTTCAAAATGCTGCTGCATGTGTACTGACTAGAACTATGGAAGAGATCACATTACTCTTGTATTAGCTTTTCTGCATTGGCTTCCCATAAAATTTAGAATAGAATTCAAGATTCAGGCACCAATTTACCTTTAAGAGCCTACAGTGCCATACAACCCCTCTAGAACATTACGCTCCCAAAATGCTGGCCTGCTTGTGGTACCATGAGTCTCTAATAGCCCTTTTCCACTAGTACGCCTTAGCCCTAATCTACTCTACTCTACTCGGCTCTACCCGGTTTGCGTTGCGTTCCCACCAGCACGGTACCTCCTAAAACAAACCAGTTTTTAGTACCTACTCTGCTCTGGTTCTAAGCGAGCTGAGTCGATACTAAAAGGTGACGTCAACCGACTGCCGGCTACTTATTGGTCAGAGAATGTCGTCACTGATGAGTCATGAGCGCAACGAGCTAGCTAACATGCTAGCGGTAGCTACCATTAGCTTACCCTCATACATCTTTTCTTTGCAGCTCGATTGCTCTCGTCCTCGGTATCTCTTCTCGCCGCCTGCAGCCTTCTTCTGTTTTCCTCTTTCATTCGGTTTGTGACAAAAAGCCACAGATCAAGCAGCAAGTATACTATTGCCTCCAAGTCCCCCATTGTTTTGATTGTTGTGTCGCGCTCAAAATGACGTGAATGCAGTGTCGCCCATCTGTTCTATGGCGACCCCGCCCCCGCTGGGCAGGGAACCAAGCTGGAGGAAAAGCAGCATAATGCCAGTAGAGTAGAGCCGGGTAGAGTCGGGGAAAGCCGAGCCGAGTAGAGTAGGGCTAAGATGTGCTGATGGAAAAGGGCCATAAAAGTAGTATGGGAGGTAGAGCCTTCAGTTATCAGGCTCCTCTTCTCTGGAACCATTTACTGACCACAGTTCGACAGGCAGGCACCCTCTCTACCTTTTAAGGTTAGACTTAAAACATTCCTTTTTGATAAAGCTTTTAGTTAGGGACCAGCTCATAGCTCATAGATAAGCTGCAATAGGCTTAGACTGCCAGGGGATTTGGCACACTGAGCACCTCCCTCTCTATCTCTCTCAGTCCTCTCTCTATATAAATGCCTTCATTTTTTTGTTTTTGTTTTCTTTTGTACTCGTCTCTGGTTCTGGTCTTGAAGGCTGCCTAGGATCCTTGGTGTAGACTGCCTGCTGCTGTGGACTTATGAAGCTTCAATAACTACAATTAACACTATGTGACCATTCCTTTAGCTCCAGTCCACTATCATTACTGTTCCTGATATTAACTTTAGAGAGGTCAACAAAATCAAGCACATGGTCGTTCCTACAAACAGCTCATACTTTTTGACCAGGTAAACCCAATTTAATGGCAGTTCAGCTAGATGTTGCTATATTAATCAACATCATCCCTCTCCAGTTTATATTCATTGTAGATTTTAATGTTATTATTAGATTGATCTCTCTAGTCATGGTCGTATTGATTATATCTCCATAATAACTATCTTTACAACCATATAGACATGAGGACCCTCTTGAAAAGGAGATAAATTTATATTCAACAAAGACAAATATGGAACTGTACAGATAATGATTGAATGATTACCTCCGCCAAGGAGGTTATGTTTTTGCCAGCGTTTATCTATCTGTCTGTCTGTCTGTTTGTTTGTTTGTGTTCAAAATAACTTGAAAAGTTCTGAATGGATTTGGATGAAATTTTCAGAAAATTGTCGGAAATGGGATATGGAAGAACTGATTAAATTTTGGGAGTGATCCGGATCACCGTCTGGATCCAGGAATTTTTTAAAGGATTCTTTAACATAGCCAGATAGGACCATTTTGGCCAGAGTGGACCGAAGCTGCTTGGCGGAGGTCTGCGCTCTCTGAGTGCTTTTCTAGTTGAATTTATATTCAGCAGAGAAAATCATGATGAGGATAGATTTATGATCTTGGTGTTCATGGGTTTGTCGGTGTCATAAATTCTTAGTTTTAGTCCCTTTGTCTCTGCCTGGATGGATACGTCTCAAGTTGTATGTATGTGTATAAACAAATATATATATCATATGTATTTGTATACATATGTGTATCTATAAAATGAAAAGTATGGCTACAACCTTCTCTATTGCAAAGTGCCTTGAAATAACAGTTGTTATGAACTGGCACTATACAAATAAAGGTTGACTGAATGACTGCAAATCATGGATTGTCCATAACAAACATCCTGTTCATATAGTCATAATTGTAGTTGATACCAGCACCCTTGGCCAAAACAGCCATCCATTTCTGAAAAACCAAAGTGTAGCAGCATTCAGCCTTGCAGAAAGGGTAAGGAGCATGGGCACCTGGAGTAGAGGTCTTCCACATTGAAAGGAGTCATTTGGGGTGGTCCTGGCATCTGGTTACTTTGTGGAGGTCTCCCAGGCATGTCCAACAAGGAGGAGACTCCAATGGAGACTCAAAACTTGCTGGAAGGATAATGTATCCTGTCTGGCCCGGGAATACCTTGGGATCCCCAGGAGGAACTGAAAAATGTTGCGAGGGAGAGGGATGTAAAGGTTGTACTGCTTGGCCGGAAGCCTACTTGACCCAGGCACAGATAAGTAGAGGACGATGGATGGATCAGTTATGCAAGGCCTGCATTATGAACTGGGGACCATGCCACCTTAAGATTTACTGTGTCAAGTGGTCTGAGAAAGTTTTAGATCTTTTTCCATAACGTAAAATCCCTAAACCCAGGCTTAGATGCTTACCTTATACATTTAAATGTTAATGTTGTTTCTTTACCTATTCACAAAAATGTTTTGTTTTATTTCCAACAGAACATAGACAGAAATATATTATGGGAGGTGATCCTTCGAGTTACTGTGTGACCCGCCCGGACAGAAGAGCAAAGGCGCGCTCTTGTCCATGATGCGCGTGCCTCGTCCTGGGTGGTCTGTGTATTATGCTGCCTTCACAGGAATCGGATAAATTGTTATTTAGTTATTTTGGTATAAAGGGAAAAAAACTACATAACCCTTGGTGTCATTTACAAAAACGGCCTATATTTTAAGTTCACTTTTTGCAAAGTATACTAAACACACAAGAATAATCCATCAAATTCCAAATTTAATTCAACTGTAATATCATTTAAAGGAACAATCCAACATTTTTGTTGTTTTCGTGTCTTATCTTACTCCCTAGTCCATGACAAGCAGATAGACACCATTCTTTTGACTGTGCGTCCAGTAACAAGAAAGAGACGGCCTAAGCTTGCCCACCGCTAGTTAGCTTAGCTCAAACACTGGGAGTCAACAGGTAGCGCTAGCCTGCCTCTGCCTACAGTCATCAGATAAACTCTTCAGCAACTCTAAATGGTCCTGTGTGCTTGTTGTGACTTGTTTTTTTTTACCCCTTTATGTTATGTTATCTTTTATTATATTCTTCTACTCCTAAACAGAGGCTTTGTTTTGTTGACCTACTTCCGCAGTAGTTTTCCCAAGAGATGTGACATTCGCAAACGAGTTGAGTCTTTTGAACAGCTCTTTTAAGTGAACGATGAGGACCGATTCGCAGTAATGAGTGAGACGTTTGTTTCTTAAATTTGCAGGCAATGTGCATTTAATAATGGCTCACAAACGAATGGCTCACTCAGAACTGCGAATCGGTTCTCATCGTATCATATTTTTCTCTGCTAACTATAATATAATAAAATAATATCCTCATACCTGTATGGTTGTAGAAGTATTTACTGTAGAGATATAATCAATAAAAACCACGGATAATGAGGTCATTCTTACAGTAACATTAACTTCTATAATGATTATAAACTGGACAGGACTGATTATTTTTAATGTAGCAGCATCTAGTTGAACAACCATTGAATTGGGTTTAACTCGTCTTGATGCAGGATAAATCAGTTAAGGTTGAGCAGGTCCACAGCAGCAAAGTAAGTATTTTTCCAATGAAACAACCAAGATGTGCATTAAGGTGGAATTCTGATAAAAGTACTATTTGAGTTATGTCCTACGACACTTGAACGCAACAGTGGACTGGGGTGAGCTCAGACCTCCTCGCTGACTGTATCGATGAAGTTGTTTCAAAGATGGCGGATTTCCTGCCGTCCCGCTCCTTCTTATCCGTATGTTTCCCCAACTGTCTACTCACAAGTGGGGAGGCTGAGCAATTGAGGAAATCTAAAGAAATAGATAAGTGTCTTTATCGAGACAAGACCTATGTAAAAAGGCTAGTTAAGATCTTGTTGCTTGGAGCAGGCGAGAGCGGAAAATCCACTTTCCTCAAGCAGATGCGCATTATCCACGGGCAGGACTTCGACCAAAAGGCTAAAGAAGAATTCAGAGCAACAATTTTTAGTAATGTTATAAAAGGTAAGGCGACGCCGAGCAACCATCTCACCCCCTCTTATGACACTTACTTGTGTATTGTACAGTTACACTGGGGTTGAAAGAGTTTGGAGTGGGGAAGTTGGTAGCTATGCTAACTGCAGCTGAGTCGATTGCATGGCACTGTGCTGAGTTCACAATGCTGCTGTGGTAAGAGACTAAGAAACGCCCGTGTTTGCGTTTGCATTCATGGTGGGTCTGAGGGGGGCGGTGGCGCGTTGAGTGAGGGTCTTTATTTATCTTGATTTTTGGCCTCGTGGATGCTGCGTTGCTATTTCGTTGAGTCATATTAAACGTCAAATGAACAAAGGTTTGATTTTGCCCTGCTCCATCCATGCCTGCAGTTAACACCTAAACCCAGCACTCACAATTGTTTAGTGAAAATACAGCGAAATCCTGACATAAATCTTTCTGTTGTTTACTG
This sequence comes from Cetoscarus ocellatus, assembly GCA_037902135.1. Lineage (NCBI taxonomy): Eukaryota > Metazoa > Chordata > Actinopteri > Labriformes > Labridae > Cetoscarus > Cetoscarus ocellatus. The sequence continues at coordinate 990,125 of JBAMNC010001671.1, forward strand.
TAACCTTGTCAATTATCGAAAAGCGTAATTAGCACCCCCTGCTAAATAACCCAAAAAGAGTACGACATCAACATTGCAAAGCTGTTCAAAGTCAGTCTTGTAAGAAATTGACAGGAAATGCTAGTGTCTTCTTTTAATGTTCGCTATTTTTACTCTATGTATCTGTTCTAGCAAATGTTCATATCAAGAATATTAAACGCTTTCTGGTAACGAAGGAAGGGTGGTTTCTTCAAACACAAACATCCTTGCCACACTATCCTGGGTCACCTGGTATGCAACCACTTTTCAGGACCAAATAAACAGAGTACTTAATAAATCACCAAAGGGAAATTGTGAAATATCAGCTTTTAGATTTTTAATCAAGGGAACTGACAGATGCCTGTTATTGTCTGTCAGTTTGACATGCCGAGATATATATGCCTTTCTGGTTTTGACATGTATGCAAGAGCTGCATCTTTCTCTGGAACAGCAGAATGAATAGGTTGTGTACTGAGACTTCTCCTGGATTGGCCCTCTCTTAAAAAACATGCATATGACTAAAACATGGGTGTATGATTATTTCCCTGTGCAGATCACTATTTTTCAGTTAATTGGTTGCCAGTTATGTGAGGAGGGGGAAAGAAAAGAAACAAGAACTTCAATCAATTGTCTGTAGTAATGTAATTCGGTTTCTTTTGGAGTTGTTAAACAACAGCTGTAGTCTGTTAACAGATTATAGATTATTGTGCATTTATGTCTATACACGACTGTGTCTGCTCTGATGATTTTAGGCAATAAAATTCTGATATGACCCATATCGATCAGTTAGTTTTCTTTTCTGTTAAACTGTAAAATGTTCTTAATTGGCAATTATAGGTCAGTAGTAATAGGTTGCCTATGAGTGTCTGCTAATGTGTAGTATTAATCCCTTAACAATTGCAATACTTAGTAAAATTCGGGCTGAAGAAAGTATGACTTTCTCATTAAAAAATATTTCCCTCAAACAAAAACAGATGTCCCTTTGCAGACATGATGTACCTGACTCCCAGTAATTCCTCTTTTTAGGCTGCAAAATAACATCTGATTCTCATGTTCTTCTCTAGTTACAGTGTCAGTCGCTTTCTCAGAGAGGTGTCCTCTCTTTACATCGCTTGTTCCATATCATCAGCAGGTCATTAGTGCAGGGGCATACCAAATACATGTGGGAAGTGGTGTAAGATCATTTCTCCCTCCAAATCTGTTAAGTGTTCAACTCCAGATATACAAATGAGGGCCCTGTAAAGTATTTATGGACAGGGTTTGAGCCATTGGTCACCAGTTTCACCAGTTTTACTCAGATCAATATGTTAGGTAATCACATGCAGTCGGAACAGGAGGTCTTCAGTATTTCAGAAAATATCTCTGGAACTTGTCTGATTCTGATAGTCTTTTCAAGGATGTCTCAGATGCTTTTACAATTAAATTTGCTTTACAGGAGAAATTACTTTACATTTGAACTCAACATGCCATGTTATGTCCAGTGTAAGATTGTGATTATTACATGTGCAGCCTTGTTGCAGTGCTGTTTCAGGATTTGTTTGTGAAAATGGCTAAAGAACGCTGCGGGACACACAGAATTTGTTAACAAAACAGGCAACACAAAAGTAGGCTGACCTAGTGCCCCCAAGAACAGTCTTAAAAGGTTGGTTAGTTGCTGAACAGCAACCTTACACTTAATGAGGGAGCTGTGCATATTTCTTTTCTCCCTGGCTGAACACAGTGGATGGGTGCGGCTGACAGAGGTGCCAGCTCTGGCTTGTGATGCTATGTCTTTCATACCAGGCGCATGTGTATGCCATGTTGTGGCTGCATCTCCCTGCTGCCATAGCTCTGTCTGACCAGGGGGTTGTCCCAGTAACACATCTAATTTGCATCATCGAGAATCTGACTTCCAAGATCAACTGGAATGCACCAATATTCTTTTACTGGGGACTTGCATACCAGCTGAAGCAAGATAAATGTAGCCATTGATTTTCAATTTCTTGTCTGTTTTGGCCAAGATATGCATACAGCTTGTGTTAAAAATTATGTTTTCAGCAGAGGAGATTCTCTGGCATTCTGTGGCTCATACTGGCAGTAAGGGTTGTGTACCGTTATGATTAGGGCCCGACCGATATGGATTTTATGAGGTCGATGCCAATATATGGCAGAAAAAATACAGATTACCGATTAATTGGCCGATTAATTTAATAAAATATAAAATGAATTTAAAAACAATTGGTCCCTTCACACTTACAACAATGAATATATAAATTACAGGCAGAACACTTTACTGTTTTAAAATACTTTGTCCCTAAGTATTTGTTTAACTTTACAACAGAGAGGAATTTTCAAGTACAGAAACATGCAAAAAAAGCATTAAACCTCTGGGAAATTAATGATATAACCCTAAAAAAGAGTCACTCTATATCTTGTATTTCTTGTTAATGAAAATTGGAGGTAGGTTATTGTACAGGTACAACATCTTTTTAAAAAGTTTTAAACAGGTTATTGTGAGAGGAAAGCAACAAAAACACTAAGGTAACATTCTTTTCATAGGCATCTTTTTTTTTTCTACTCTGCAACTTTCAAAACAAAGAACTTTCAAGTACAAAATAATATAGTGGGCAAAACTGCAGTAAATTCCTGCAAAATAAAATAAATAACCTTATTTAAAATGCAAATATATAGATGAATTAGGAACTCTATCTGGTCACATCTGCCTTTCAGTCCCAGAGTCCTCATTAGTGCAATCAGAAGTAGGAATTAGTGCAGGTAGAACCACTTTTTTTACTGTAAACATGAGGAAAAATGTGAGGAAATCAGAATACATTGTGGGACACCTCACATATTGCACAAATTTCTTTAAACAGGCCTGATTAAAGTCCCCAGCTATGATGAAGGCTCCCTCTGAATGAGTCTGGTGCAGCTGGCTGATGATGTCTTGGAGCTCCAAGAGAGCTATGCTAATGCTAACATCTGGTGGAGTGTACACATGGAGCGGCTAGCTAGCTCAACTGCAGCGTTGGGGACAAGCAGGTGAAGCCAGGTTTCCGTGATAATCATCACAGAACAGTCACAAATGAACTGATCCCCTGCCATCAGAAGGTCCAATTTGTCAGTTTTGTGAACAACAGATCTGGCCTTGGTCAGTATGGCTGCTGGTCTGTGAAGCTGCTTCCGTAGCTGAGCAGAGAGCCCAGTGCTCTCGCTATGTCCAGCAGCAGCAGTATTTTGTGCGCTGAAAGTCACTCATTATGTCGGCCTTGCAGGCAAAAACAACATTCAGCAACTCCGTGTGAATGTTGGCGACTTTTGCCCCATATACTCCATCATCCATACACACAGCATAAGTAGAGCTCAGAGCTGCTTCAACAACGCGCGCTGCCATCTGTTGCAACGTCATCATTCTGCGCAGCTTGGACACCGAATAGCGTTTACTGTTTAATGAGAAATTAAGAAATATATCGGCGTTACATCGGCAAAACTCTGGCCGATGTTGAATACTTTAAAAAGGGCTATAATCGGCCGACTGATATGTTGGTCAGGCCCTAGTTATGATATAAAAAATTCCCAGTTCTGGTTCTGCTCATCAGTTTTGGTTCTTAACGACTCCTAATTATGATTCCATATTTTCTTGGTGAGTAAAATATGATAAAAATTGCCTGCCATTATTGTTGGCCTCGTTAAGGTCTCAACAATGCACTGTTGTCTATAAGAGAGGTTTTATAATTGTTTGGCTCATGCGCGTGCACGATGCGCGTGCACCGGTAGAGCAGCTGAGAATGAATGCAATTTTGGAAGCATATCGAGATGCATTGGTTATTAAAGGGGTCATATCATGCAGAAACAAGATTTGATACTTACAAATAATGTTGTTTATTGAATTGCCGACTCTACACCTGCAGAAAATCCCACAACATGAGATCTGCTCCTGTCCCCGATATCCGGGAGCGAGATTTCCGCCCCTGAAAATGTCTCATAGCGAGATCTTCACAAGATTTCCCGCAACCTGACGTCAGGTATTTTCAGTCTTTTCTCACTGGACGAGCCTGAGAAAGCAGCTCCTCCCTGCAGCTCCTCCCCGGTAATGCCTGAAGCACCGAGCTGCAGCTAAGACACGCCCACCAAGCTCAGCCCTTTATATTCTCTCCAGGACCAGCAGTTTCAGTAGTAGTTTCAGTGTTTGTTTTCTGTTGTTTCCCTGAGCTACACTGCCTGACCAAAAAAAAAGTCGCCATCTGGATTTAACTAAGCAAATAGGTACGAGCCTCCTACTGGATAGTTACTGCATGGGTGATTATCTTTCAGCTGGCAACAAGTTATTTAACCTCAGCTGATGCAATGAGTAGCTTCTCAGTTCTTAAACAACCATGTCAAAAGACACATCCTGTGGTAGTGGAAAAGATGTTAGTCTGTTTGAGAAGGGTCAAATCATTGGCATGAATCAAGCAGAGAAAACATCTAAGAAGATTACAGAATCTACTAAAATTGGGTTAAGAACTGTCCAACGCTTTATTAAAAACTGGAAGGATAGTGGAGAACCATCATCTTCAAGGAAGAAATGTGGTCGGAAAAAAATCCTGAATGATTGTGATCACCGATCACTTAAATGTTTGGCCAAATCAAATCGAAGAAAAACAACAGTAGAACTCAGGCGTATGTTTAAAAGTGAAAGTAAGAGCATTTTCATACGCACAATGCCAAGGGAACTCAAGGGATTGGGACTGAACAGCTGTGTAGCCTTAAGAAAACCACTAATCAGTAAGGCTAACCGGAAAAAGGACTTCAGTTTGCTAGGGAGCATAAAGATTGGACTCTGGAGGACTGGAAGAAGATCATGTGGTCTGATGAGTCTAGATTGACCCTGTTCCAGAGTGATGGGCGCATCAGGGTAAGAAGAGAGGCAGGTGAAGTGATGCACCCATCATGCCTAGCGCCTACTGTACAAGCCTGTGGGGGCAGTGCAATGATCTGGGGTTGCTGCAGTTGGTCAGGTCTAGGTTCAGCAACATCATGTGTCCAAAGAATGAGGTCAGCTGACTTCCTGAATATACTGAATGACCAGGTTATTCCATCAATGGATTTTTTCTTCCCTAATCGCATGGACATATTCCAAGATGACAATGCCAGGATTCATCAGACTCAAACTGTGATAGAGTGGTTCAGGGAGCATGAAACATCATTTTCACACATTGATTGGCCACCAGAGAGTCCAGACCTGAACCCCATTGAGAATCTTTAGGATGTGCTGGAGAGGGCTTTGCACAGTGGTCAGACACTCCCATCATCAATACAAGATGTTGGTGATAAATGAATGCAACACTGGATGGAAATAAATCTTGTTACATTGCAGAAGCTTATCGAAACTTTGCCACAGCGAATGCATGCTGTAATCAAAGCTAAAGGCAGTCCAACGAAATATTGGAGTGTGTGACCTTTTTTTGGCCATGCATTGTATATACTTGAGAGAAGACATGTTTGGGAAGGGTCTTCATCTGTGTTTTTTTGGTTGTGGACCAAAATCACAACTATTTTCACTTCCAAATAATGAAGACACCAGAAAGCAATGGGCAGCCTTTGTTTCCTCAGATCAGCCGCTGTCTAAGCTGTTTCTGTGTGCTCTCATCATTTTACCCTGGATTCCTTAGTAAACAAAGGGCAGTTTGATGCGGGATTTGCATCTCAACTGCTGCTCATACAAGGAGCAGTTCCCTCCATAAAGACTGTCCACAGAGACCCGGAACCGCAAGCGGTAAGTAATGTAATCAGAGGAAGTAATGTAAATAAAGCCATGATGTAATGTCGAGCTAATGCTAAGCTAGTTAGCGTTAGCTGTGTTGTCTTAATTCAGACTTGTAGAGCTCTTTTACGACCACACGGTAGCTAAAAAAGCAAAACTCACAAGCGGTGCTTCATCCTCTGTTACTTAAACTCGTAAATAAATATATGATGTAATGTTGAGCCAATGCTAAGCTCGTTAGCGTTAGCGTCAGCTGTGTTGTGTAAATTCAGACCTGTGGTGCTCTCTTACGACCACACAGAACTCACAAACGGCGCTTCATCCTTTGTTACTTAAATACCTATCTTTTAATTATTATGGTGAACATGTCTTTGGAAAGGTCTGCACACCCCCCTTAGCTGCTGAAAGTAATGGGAAGCTATTGTTAGCGGTTTGACTCGCTGTTGTGTGTAATCACATAACTAATGTGGGCTTTTTTCTACTTAAAGACTCATCTGTATTCATGGAGATGTGCATGATCGATCGGTGAATCTCATAAGTAGCCATTTAAATCATGTAATAAAGGCCAAACAAAAGTTTAATGTTAACTGCAAAGTCTATACAACGATCTGCGGACAGCCGGTGCTAGTAAACAATGCACTTCCGTATGTCACGTCTCCGCTCGGCCTCGGCAACTCTTCCGCTCCGCCTCTGGCTCAGCCCTCACAGAACTGGCCAATCAGAGGACACGTGACACGTGGTCTCGGTTCTCACGTGGTCTCGGTTCTCACGTGTACTCTGTCTGAATCAGAGCGTTTTGAGGGAGAGCCTGAAAAGCGGCTGGAGAGAGGCTTTTGTAAATGTGATTTTGAGGGAAATAAGGAGCTTTATGACCTGCAAATCATACAGAAGTACTCCAATTGCATCCCAGATTGGCATAATGACAAGGAAAACAGCATGATTAGTCCCCTTTAAATATTTGTATAGATACAATCCTATCCATTTAATACATAATTTGTATTTCTACATTTATTAATAAGTGTTACCAACTCATTTTGGGTGCATTATTTATTTGACCCACATAAAGTAAGCAACGGACTTGCGGATGTGTACACTGCAAACTAAAGTATCAGCTCCGCTGATGCACTGTGATTCATGCTCCATGGATAAATACTAGTAGCCAGGGGAGCATGAGGAGTAAGGTAAACAAACATGTCTGACACTGAGCTAATTTATCCTCTGCTGAGTTTCAAATCTAAAGTTTGGCAACATTACGGATTTTACGAGAGAGACGGACGACTTAACAAGACAGATGCAATTTGCAAAATGTGTTGCGCTGCTGTAAAATACACAGGCAATACGACTAATCTGATTACTCACTTGAAGTGGTGCCCCGGTGTTGTCGTGGAGGCGTCTGCTCCCCCGCTTCCTCTGCTTCCAGCTCAGATTAGCCTGAGCTGCTAGCTGCAGAAGTGGTGAGCAAAGTATTACTTTCATAGTTCATGAAAGTAATCACTTTCAGCTGCTCACTGGTGAGCCTTCTTTCTGCTAAATGAGTGCAAATTGCTCTCTCTCTCTCTTTCTCTCTCTCTCTCCCTCTTCCTATATATATATATATATATATATATATATATATATATATATATATATATATATATATATATATATATTTATAGATATATATATATAGATATATATATATTTACATTTATATTGCACTTATATTTTCTTGTTTATCTTGAGGATACTTAAATATGTTGTGTTTGAAAATGGCACTGCACTGTGAACTTAAAACAGGCACTCAGGCTCTAAGAGAAAAGGGAAAAGTCTTGGTGTTACTTAATGTACCGTGTACCGGATTGGAGACATTGTATCGAGATGTGTATCGTATCGGCGTTATACTCTAGATGCCCAACCCCAGTATATACCAATAAACATTGGCCTCTATTGAGGACATGTTGACACAAAATTATTAATAAAAGCTGTTTTATTCAATAATGACCAAAAAATCAAAAGGTATATATTTTTACATTTGTTGTATGGAGTTATTATCTCTTTGTATTTTTTCTGAAAGCAACAGCTCAGACATGTAGATGAAATGATAATATGAAACTAGGTCCAACTCTGTGATTATTATTCTTTATGTCTAAAATAAGTAATGTGCTGTATTTACATAAATTCTGGTCAATTTCATAGAGGTTTAAGACTTTGATTACAAAACTTATCACTCAATGCACAATGAAATCCCTTTGCTTTCTTGTTAAGTCATCACTTCAGTGAGCTCTGCAGGATCTCTTTACAGTGAGTGAGTGTAAATGGGACACTCTGGACGCTTAATTGAAGAATATCTTTGAAATATTTGTTAACATGAATCTACATGCGAATATGAGCTCAACTGAGTTTATGACGGGACATCAGCACAACTGCTACCACTAACTGTGGCAGGGGATGGCTTAACTGGCCGGAGATCATAACACACTGAACACAGTGCTTTTCCTCACGTTTAATGTGTGTGTGCAACTTTGCGTGTGTGTGTGTTTGTCTTTATTGAAGAGACAATGTTAAATGAAATTGAGGGGTGATGCAAATACTAGTCATAAGATTTGTAACTACTGTTAAGACTAATATGAGAAAACAGTTGACAGAAAAATGCTTAACTAACCTCATGGAAGCTCACCTAGGAGTCTTTCTTTCTGGATATCCTTTGTTTGCATGTGATGGACTGAATTACAATCTGAAGCAGCTTGATATGTTTTTATTTTCCTGTGAACAATTACAGGATCCTTCTTCTTGAAGCGGAGGGAATTATGAGTATAATTTTTCTTTTGTCACAAAACTTGTGATTTGTTAATGCTGAATGAATCCTGACTTTAAAACTTGAAACCACTTTAAAATCTGGCAGCTCCTGAAGGCTAGCCTTCCAATGCCAGCTGATTGACTGTTCCACTGACTCGACCTGGCCATTCAAAACGCTGCCTTGAAACAGCAGAATAAAAAAACAATTCAGAATTTTACAGTATTTTCCTGTGAAATGGTGTTCATGTGGGATTTTTATCCAGTCATCTTGGTGATAGTGGTGCAAATACATTGCACAGATGGAGAGACAATTATGCTTTTGAAATATATTTTATGAAGTTTTTAGTGGACTATCCTACTCCAACAGGTTGTGAAGTCATGTTATATCGTGTGGTTATGTCATGTCTAGTGCTGTTTTAGCTCTTTTTCTGTTGTACCCTACTGACTTCATTTAGGGGTATCAGTGAGTGGATACATTTTAAAACAATCAGAAACATAATATCAGTAATGTAACCTGTTGCAGTCTGTGGCCATTAACTTTACCAAACAAACTGCATCACATACTGCTTTGTTCTATTTAAAACTGTGGAGAAAGTCCTGAAATGCACACTGTCTCTCTGATGGTTCATCTTTAACACATGTACAGTAGTGTGTTTTACATATTCGACATTTTAAAGTTCAAAAGAAAATATGAAAAAATCTGTTTTTATCATGGAGTCAGAGAGACTCTTTGGATCATGATGATGACGGGGAAATAAAAACGCTGACTGAGTATTCACTGGTTAAAGGTTTACCCTTTCCAATTTTTTTCCCTTTCTGCCTATTGATTACCCTCAACGCCGTCAACAAAACCCTTTTGGTCCTGCTGCTGGCATAGTAAAATAACAAGCTTACTGTAAACCCCTGCTTAGTTTAGCAGCAGGGCTTAGACATGCTGTGTCCCTGGGAGAGCACCAGAAGGAGTTCAGTATTCTAAGTTAAACTTCTCTTTTATTGTCAGTTTTAATTTGCTGTCTTAAAAATATAATATCAAATGTATATTGACGTTTGGTTACTTCATGCTTCTTTTGTTTTTCAGGCTACTCCCCAAACTGACAGCTCATCTTGACAAGAAGTAGTTGAGGTTTTTGAAGTGGGGAGTGCATAAGTTGTTAACACTGAGGTTGGTTTATTTTCACCCTTTCAATCAGGGGTGAAATTCTTCTTCATTTGGTTTGTTGATGCTCAACCAGCAATTCCAAGAGTGGTATTGGGTGGTAGGTGTCAATACCACTCTTGGAATTGCCATATGTGACCTAATCAGAATTTCTTTACTCACCATAAACACTGGTCTGATCACCACTAAAGCAGCTTTACAAGAACTGAAAGCTCAATGCAAGTTCTAAAAATAGAAGAAATTCTTTAATCAATAACCAAACTACGTCAAACTATTTTACAAAATATGTTTTTATCGAACTGCTTATCAACAAGCAGCAACAAAAAAGCATCTGAATATGTCACAAAACACAAAACTTAAAAATACACAAACCTTTACACAATTATATTATAAAGTGCAACTGAATGTGCATAATTAGCCAATATTTAATTTTCTTTCAGTAAATGAAAACTGTTTTGGCATAATGTGTAGGCTGCTAACAACACTATGAAGTAAATATCCAGTATAAAAGCATCTGACTTGAAAATTAATGTAAAAAGTGTTGATTTTAATTGGAGGACAATAAGGAGTGGAAATTAACAGTCAGAATGTAATTAGAAACTGGATCTGTTGAATTGAACATCTACTGTAAGTCAAAGTTGTCACTACTTTTTTTTTAAATCAATAAGTCTTGATTAGAACATCAAACTCAAAGTAATAATAGCCTACAGAAATGTATAAATCTGGACAATAATATTCCACTAGAGAAATCTAAAATAGTGTAATATTCATAACATAAATGAGAGGACGAGGATGTCAGACTCTCTGACTGTCATAGCCTGTATCATCAGGCAGAAGAGAGGCTGTTTTCGGCAGCAGTGAAAAACTCTGGACAATTCACAGATTCATTATAAACCAAGATGAACAGCTGTGCTATATACAGTGCAAATTTTGTTTTAGCTTAACAATTAACACCCTGTTAATAAGCTTAACCTGCGAGCTCTGTTTATTTAAAACTTACCGGCAGACTTTGGACAAAGAAGTTGAAATGTTGCTTTTCATGTTCTGTGTGTGCTTGTTGAACAAGTAGAGTGATAAAGAACTCATTAACTGTTTAGTGTTTTTAATACACTTGCCTAATCGTGATCCTCAGCAGTCTCTCTGTGTGTGTGTGTGCATGTGAGCGGCAGAAGTCACGCCAGAGAAACAATTTGGACCATAAAACTTGAAAAAATGGCTTCTGTTCAGCTACAAAATTAAAAGTTAGACCATCTGGTGATACAGAGGTAGAATTTTATCCATAACAGATCATTTGATCAAACATTTGGGGCTTTAAACCTATAAGTCACCCACTGATTTTATGTATGAAGAGTGAGATTAATTAAACAAAATAAATAAAGACCAAAATAAGAAAAATATTACTGTTTAATTTAAATATAATTAACGCAGTTCAAAATGTATACACACATCCTGTGTTTCTTTAAGAAAAGTAATGCAATATTTATTGCACAAGGAAAAAAAATGGCAAGGAAAGTGTTTTTTTTTTTTTTTTTAATAATGTGCAGCACTATTACATTTCAGGGGTGTCCTTATACTAATCAAAAGTATCAGACTGAGGCTGATATCAGCATTTTTTGGTTGATTAGGGTCCGAAGTTATGCTGATCACCCCCCTGGTTCTTTGTAGTTGAGCACGCTTTATTTCAGGCCTTAAGTGCGTGTGTGATGTAGTGGTAGCAGCCCTGTGGCTGACGTAAAAGTGGTGTGAAAATACTTAAATTAAGGCCCTGTTTACATGGAGACGCTCTGACCTGAAACGCAAAGGTTTTTCCTTTGTGTCTGCAAAGGAATCCGCGTTCACGTGAAGACGCCAGAACAACTTAAAACGCTGTAGTGTGCATGCCAGTCCAGTTGATGGCAATGTAGGTTTGAAGAGAAACAGCGCTGTTACAACACATGTACGAAGAAGAATAACTTTTCACAAACAACAATGGCGAGTGGACGCACAAAGACACATGGGTTTCTTGTCTGTACAACAAATCGGTCTGGATAGTTTTGTCTGTATAACAAACCGAGCACGGTAAGCAGCACACATGTTACTCGGTAGACGGCTGAAGCTGCTGTTGTTCCTGGTATGCGCACACAGCCTTCGCGTGAAAGAGTACTGCGCATGCGGTGACGTCAGAGTTTCCCCCTGAAAAGATGAATCCTGTTTACATGGAGCCGGGTGGCGATGCGTTTTCAAAACTCTCTGCTCTGGACCCTGGTTTCAAAAGTTTGCGGATTCAGGCACTCCATGCACCGTTCCCATGTAAACGGGAGGCTAAAACGCAATGAAAACTCTTCGGATACGACTGGATTCAGCCTCATGTTAACAGGGCCTCAGATGATGAAAACAGCAAACGACCACTCGCAGGATCTGCAAAGCTGCCGTTTTATGTGGAGGTAGTACTAGAGCTGCTGTTAATACATCCAATTTGATGCAACATTTAAAATGAAACAAGTAACAGAATATGGAGCATTTAATAATGTCAAAACAGCAAACTTTGGACTTTTTAAAGAGGGATGAATATTCTAGAGACAGCTTTCAGCCAAAACGATCACACGAAAGGTGGTTGAATTGATTTGTTTGGATAACCAGCCCATCTCCATGGTGGAGAATGGAGATTTTTGATCCACAGTGTGTCCTATTGACGCTACAGTGCAGGCACTACTTTACTGGAGCAAGGTTTTTGACAACATACAAGGTAATCTAAAAGGTGATGTTGCTGCTGTGACTTTCAACACTGACATTTGAGGCTCTGACATATGTCTCATGTCATCAGTTCATATTTTGCCTTAAATTTAGTCCTTATATTCATTTTTGATGACTGCTATGGTATATCCATGTTCACAAAACCCTTTAGATTTCATATACAAACTACCTGACAGTGCTGTATTCTCTAGTAATCTGAGACATAAAGCTAGAATGGTACATGACAACACTTGATCACTTTAATAAAATGTTGAAGCAAGGGTCCTTGGTTTCTCTAGGCATATAGCCATGCATTGCCTGTTAAGAAGGTTTAAGCATGGGTCATGTCTTTAATCCTCTCATCTCTCACATCCAACTGCTTTGGAAAAACTGCTGGCATAAGTTGAAAAGAGTGGTAAGGGGTGTTTTGAGTTGTGCTGCTGTGTTAACTAGTTGGCCTAAATAACTCTCGTCTTCTCATGACATCTCTCGTGTGTTTCATTCTATCTGTTCTCTCCTATCAATACTATTGTCAGACAAGAGGGTTATTGTGTCTTGGGATGTGATTTTATGAGACTACCAAGTAAATCCTGTTCTCAAAATTGATATTGAGACTGCATGGATAAAATAAGACCCACCATTTGTTCAAGGATGAGGGTAGAGGAAGCTGGCTGCGAACAGTAATAGGTGAACAATAGACTAATAACTGCCAACAGAAATTAGCCTCTATTTGTACTTTTATGATGTCACAAGAGTTGTGGGGGCAGCTCAGCACCTTTTCAATGAGGGCAAACAAGGAAGTAAGGCATGTGAGATTAGAAATACTTACTTCAGCTTCAGTTAGAGGGAAGTGACTGATGCTTGACGTGGTTATTCTGGAAAGGAAACTGTTATACCAGTGTCATTTCAGTGTATAAGTGTTAAATCAGTAAGGTTAGTGGGCGTTTGTGAATGTGTTAAGAACAGAGTCCCTCTATGACAGAGGATTCACATGCTGATTACTGTGACGCACTGATGATGAGCTGGTTGTCATCTTGTTTAATTATATTGGAGGTACATGCAACAAAATATACTGTCAGAAGACAAAATCTCCTGCCTTGCTAACCCCAGAAACTGCATCTTCGCATTTGAGTACATTTAATGACTCTAGATGTTACTGACTTATGTCTGTTGTGGAGTGTTTTTATAATTATGGAGGTTTAAGATTGGGTTTGTATGACTCATTAATAATACTGCAATTAGTCAGATTTTGGAATTAACTGATTTTTATTAATTAGAGGTTGGCAGATATTTAAGTCATGTAAGTCCTCTAAGCCTTTCTTCATCAAGAGTATGATAAGCCAAGAAGTTTATTTTATAAATACATATTAGGCCTGCACATTATGAAAAAAGGGGTTATGTGCGATAACACTGTTCAATTTTGTGATGAAAATAATTCCTGCAATAAATGAACACATGTAAAAACTAAATTTTAGCTCCAAAGTTTGAGTAACTTTGTTTCAAATTTCAAACATGGCTCTTTCTTCTAATTGGTTGATGTGCCTGCAGAATATTTTGCACAGATTTTTAATTGTTCTGCTGGAAGTTTTTTTTATTTAAAGAAATTTAAAGTACACTTAGTCCACCTCATAAGCAAAGTAAGACTAAGATTCACATAGTCCTGTTGATTGTTTTCTTTGTATACATCACATCGTTTGCTAAATAACAATTAATGGCTTACATCACTTCAGACATGTATTTTAATCGTTTATCTTTCTTAATACTGAGTCATAGTTATAAAACCCTGAGAACTGCTGTTTGGTGAGATTTTTGCCTTGATGCTGCTCCATGTTTTTTGTTTTGTTTGTAGTACACTTGGCCATCCTCCCTGCCCCTGCCTATATGCTGAACATCACATCTTTAACTGAGTGCCATATCCAGGCATATTAATGGTCAGTAATGATATAAATTTTGAGAGAAATCATAGAATTTTTTTTTACTGCCCATCATTTTGACACTTGTAGTCAATTTTAGATCATGCACGTTTTTAACTGTAATTTTTACTTTTACTGCAAATAAAGCAGTTGATTTGCGAAGATTTTGACGGATTCAAAAGGGACATGAAACACACCATATTGGCATCGACACGTAGCTATAGATTAATTAGGAGAGAGTCTAAAATAAAAAAATCTTGAGAAAAATCAGCTGTTTAATAGAAAAAAACGCTTTTAAGAACGTATTTATGACACGCACAGCACCATCTTGATTTTACGACAGTTGTGACGTCACTGGTTGTGCAGGAACAGAGCGTCATAGTTCGCTTGTGATCCAGCTGAGTGGTCAAATGTCGGAGGATGAGGTTGACATGGACGTGGTGGAGGTTTATCCCGCCAACCCAATGGTGTATGCCTTTGAGCCGGTGAGGAAGAGACCATTTCAACCAACAGAAGGAGAAGTTTTTGCAGGCGAGGACAGGGCCGGAAACACGGCCTGATGCCTGTGCGGTCACTGCTCTCCTATGCTGTCCGCCATGGAGTTGATTTGTTGCCAAGAGGCAAACATTGACATCGTGGTCGGCGGTTGAAAGTACGTGACTCTGTCCCAGACTTATTGCATGGTGTGCTGTGAGAGGGACCAGTTGGAGGTTGCCATGCTCTCCCTCCGTGAAGTCCGGGCAGAGACATTGATGCAGCCTGTTAACAGCAGGTAAGCTTTCTGCATGTGTTACTGCTGTCTTTCTCTCTCCCTCTCTTTCTCCACATCTCTTTCTCCCTCTGTGTGAATTATCAAAGTATTGAAATATATTGGCAGTATGTAAATGTGAAAATCTAGCTTAAGAATGTTTAAAGTAAAAGTATTTCAGTACTTCAATGTGTGCAAGGCTTTGATTGGAGAACTTTGTGATGCCGTTATAAGTGAAACATATTTTTACAGTTTTCCAGTCTTTCAGTCAAATCAAAGAGCTGCACATTTACTTAATATCATTCTCCCCCAAGTGCATGTTCTAGTGACTATGCTGTGTCTGCTGCTGGCACAAATAATCATTCAATAGTTAAGACACTTTTGTTTGTACCATGTCATAACTTCTAGGGCATCTTGTCTAAGATATCAACGTGGTGAACAATTGCTGTTTTGTCAGTCTGTTCAGGTGAACTGCTTACAGGCAGTTTAGCCTTTGGGCCAGAGGTTACCTTGGGAGGAGGAATAGAATCCCTATTCCTGCCTGTGTGGTCTCCCCCATCAGGGCTGAGTTCCCCTCCACAGAGGCTTTGAATACTGGGAAGATGACCGTTAATGTTGGTAAGTCTTCAAGTGTGGTTTTTATTTAGTTATGGCCTGCTATACAGATAAAACTATGCATGACTCTAGTTTAAAGAGATAAGTCAGTGCTCACATTTGACTATGAATATTAATTGAGGATAACTAGCAATTTCTCTGTAAACTGAGCAGAATAAGAATGGGTTATTTTGAAATTTGAATCATATTGTAAATTCTCATGGTATTAGATGTTATGTGTTTGTCTTATTTATTTTACTGGGACAGCAAACCTAAGCAGCACTACGGCTGCAGAACAAACATGCAACTGTGGCCAATAATGTTGTAAACTGATAATTCTCCAACAAATGAAATATCCTCGGTTTTTAAAGGGAAACAGAACTGAACTTTTTTCAAGCATAGAACAGGGAAACAGTGACAAACTATTTTCAGTATATACAGTACTTCAACTTGTCCCTCTTGTGTGTCTGTTGTGTTTAGGGAATCTCATGGCAGTGAAGGTCCAAATAGGCCATGGCCCATGAGCCCCACCACAACTAAACCAAACAAACTTTTTTTGAAGCCCATAATCTTACTTTGAATGTTAACACAAAAAAAATGGAATGAAACTAATTTTTGGGCTTGTTGAAGTTTGCATGAAGTGATACATGACACCCCATATATATAATGCCCCATCAAATGCTCAATTTTTGTTTGATTTAAACATATGATATACCAAATGAAAGCTCTCAACCTTGTCTTCTTCAATATGACAACTTAATTATTATTTAGCCATTTAGTTTTGTCACAAATTTTCAAATTATAAAAAAAAAATCAGACATTTCATTTTTTTTTGTCTAAATATCACAAAATTACTTCACATCTCAATTATTCTCTCATCAGAAGTACTGAACAAGTAACCAGTAAGTGGTGATAATTAGACGGTGCTAAATGTACAGTGTTATGTTATTTACACTACTGTACATTAGTCTTTATTCTCTGGAAAATTTGTTCATCATCAACTCAGGTGTGAGAAAATGTCGGCCTATTTAATTTTTTTTCAGTACTGACAGACATGCTCATCACAGATAATTTACATTTTGGAGCATTCGGTGCCTGAAAACAGATAATGTTCACATTTCAAGTTGTATTTCAGATTTTTTTCATCAGATGAGACTGGATCATATTTAATTTTCAAGTTAAGGATTAATGCATGTTGCAGAATACAGGAACACGTTTTACTTTACTTAAGTTAACTAAGGATAAACCTACATATTTAAAATTCTGTTCACATGATATCATGCCTAAAATAAAGAATGAGTGATATTAGACTTCAATTGAATTACATGCAACATGTAACATTCTTGCTTATGAGTTTCCCCATGTATTTACAGATCCCTCATGACATGTCTGAGGAAGGAGGGTGATAACCTTAAGAAGACTCCAATATCCAAACATGGCATCCTCATCTCAGCAAAAGCTGAAAGATGACTCAAGTGACTCCAGTCCAGTGTGCATCATACAGGCTTGAAATATGGTCTAATGCAGCTCATGAACAAAAGGAAAAATCCTGAAGGAGATCAAATGAAGAAGGAGGACTCAGCCCTCTGAATCCCTGTTTATTTGTGAAACTATTTAAACAATAAAGTTCAATCCAATTAAAAAATAAGGAAGAATTGTTATTCATATAAAGACTACTTTAAGATGCCACTTGTGTTACTGATTAGTTTGAAGTGGTGATGGGGTCATAAAATAAGTCTGAAAAATGTGTATGAAATGAACTTCAGGATTCCTGCATATACCGTTTCTATCATTGTATAAGCTACAACAGCTTCTATCCTCAGTTTGACAAATTGTAAAAAAAAAATTAAGATATTTCTGAACAAACTAATGAATCCAAATGTGCTGCAGCGGTCTTAAAATACCAGACACACCTGGATCCATCAGTTTGTCCAATAATGTAAGTAAGAGATTAAGGGACTTATTTAATTACTGGTGATATTGCAGATGGGCTGAATACATATTGTAAATTGTGTTAAGTTGTGAGAGGTATGTTTGTGCTTGTGTAACTGCCAACACATGCAACATTGAACTGCTGCTGCACCTCTAATGTTAGGGTAGTGGGAGGCGGATCAGATGGCAGGTCATGAACACAGATGACTATTATAGGGATATACTGGGGATATTTATAAGTTCATATCCTGTCATAGTTGAAGAACTGACTTGATCATCACTATAGTAGTTGCCTCTCTCTGCTAGGCACGCCGGTGCGCTCTCTCTTTACGGTTGAAAATTAACTCAGGGCGTGTGGACTGGGAGGGCCAATCTGTCGACCCAGCACTGTAGCTGGAAAAATCAAACATAGAGGGGACGGCTTCGGAGTCCAATCTATTGGTCCGACGAGTTGCCAGTGCACCGGTCTCATCAAAATGCATTTCCTCCGCGTAGTCCTCAGCTAAAAAGTGCTCGCTGCACTCTCTAGCATAAATGCTAACAGGTGGATCCTGACGCTTCATAGCGGCTAGCCAATGTCGGGGAATCACCGGCCGTTTCAGCAGTAAATGATGAAAGTGTAATGTTTTTAGATTTCTCATGTTGTAATATTGGTTTGAGCAGCCTGGCACAAAACAAAATACGTCTCCTCTGGTGAGGTGGATCGTTTTTGGCTCTTGATTCGCCATTTGAACAATGCTATTAAAGGTTTTTAAGCTAGTCAATGAATTGTCAGTACACAGTCTACACAACTGATGACGTCACGCGAGGTGGCACGGCTTTATGGCTCCCCGCAGTGCTGCTAAAGTGGAACTTTTGTCACAGTTTTCTACAATTGTATTAGATTTTGAGAGTCATGAATAAGGCGATTTGTTATGTTGAGAGGCCTTCCTAAAAATAATGATAACTTGGGTCAGTGTTTCATGTCCCTTTTAAACTAGTTTAACCTCTGGTTTGTTAATGAGACTAGGTTGAAAGGTATTGGCAGACGTCTGTCAGATAATCCATTCTTAAGTCATCCTCTACATGCCTTTTCTGCATTTTATCACTCATTAATCCTACTGCACAGTCACTTCCAGCTGTCATCAGGAATGATTTCCCCCCAACTGCAAATTTCTGTTGCAGTTGTTATCCTTTAAATTTTGACACTTTTTGTCATAAGGCAAATTTGCATAGAAAGGTGGGTACAATTTACATAATAGCTGAATTATGGCTCAATGCGTCATGTGTCCTTTACTTGAAGATCATAGAAATACATTATTCTGTGGCAGAGTGATGACTGTGTTCAACCTTGTGTGCAATTTTTGTGATTTAAAAGCAGTATAGTGATTCAGCTCTTTGAATTTCAGAACGTAACTTTCGGTGCTGTTCGGCTTACTCTTTGAAACCTTCTTGTTATCCAAATAATTCTTGATTCAAACCGTTTCCTTCAACCTGATATCACATAACTAATAATGTCTTGTCCACAGGCTGCAAATCTGTGCATTAGGTTATAAAAATGTGGTGACAAACTAAAACTGTGCACTCCATTTATGTGCGTGGAGAAGAAATTTAAAAAGAAAATTGGGCAACAAACACTTTTTACTTATAACTGAGCCTACAGGGATCTGTGCAAAGCAAAGCTCTACAAATGAAGGATTCACCTTTACTTATACTGCAGCGGGAGGAAGTCCTGCAGTGAGCCAATCTGCTGCACAATAACGGCAGCTCCAAAGCCCTGTGACTGACCTGTTATGTCCACAGCGTGACGCAGTCTGCAGACCTTTTTTTAACAGTTAAAATGACCTCCTCCACGATTTATTAAGTGTGTAAAACAGAGAGAGGGTTTGTGCACGTGTCTGAGTATGATAGCACACTGGATCCCCTATTTTTGCCCAGTTGGTCATAATTTATGATGCACAGGCTGGGTAGACCAGTTGAAGAAGTTGTTCAATTCATTTGCCCTCTCCATTGTCCCCTCTATGACACTGGTCTCTGTGTTGTGGCCTGTGGTGGTTTTTATGGTGCGTTCCAGTTGTACTGAGAAGTCGGGAGTTCCGAGTGGGAAATTTCAACTGGAATGCCCTCCGAGGTCTGAATTTCCTACTCAGAACTCGGGGGATCCTCACCACCCCCGAGTATTCAAGAATGAATGAGAAACAAAGTGATTGAAATCTATCAGTCTGGAAAGGGTTACGAAGCCATTTCTGAGGCTTTAGGACTCCAGCAAACCACGGTCAATGCCATTATACACAAATGGAGAAAACTGGGAACAGTGGCAAACCTTCCCAGGAGTGGTCAGCCTACCAAAATTACACCAAAAGCACAACGACGACTCATCCAGGAGGTCACAAAAGAACCCAGAACAGCATCTAAAGAACTGCAGGCCTTACTTGCCTCAGTTAAGGTCAGTGTTCATGACTCAACAATCATCCTCCGCTTCCCACATGCAGCGTTTAACTTCCTGCTGTGCTGCTTTCATCACCTCCTTGTCTCTGCTCATGAAGGTGGCCCTCTTTCTGTTGAGGACAGCTTTGACTTCTTGCGTTACCCACGGTTTGTTATTAGGGTAACAGCGGACAGTCTTTGCAGGGGAGACCACATCTGCACAGAAGTTGAGGTAGTCTGTTAGACAGTGTGTCAGCCCCTCTATGTCCTCACCATGGGGGTTGATCAGCTCATCCCAGGCTGTGGTTCTGAAGCAGTCTCTCAGGGCACTTTCCATTTCAGGGGACCACCTCCTGATGGAGTGAGTGGTTACCAGCTGCCTTTAGACCAGGGGGGTGTACTGTGACATGGGAGAAGTTCGGTGAAGCCATTGGTTAACAACTTCTGGACGACTTCGAAGAGATTCTGGACCAATATCCATCGTCTCAGGAGGGGAAAGCAGTGCGCTCTCAACACTGTCTATATAGTGTGGATGGTGCTCTGCTGACCTCGTCTTGAGACATTGTGGATCGATGGCAGGAATACTTTGAAGACCTCCTCAATCCCACCAGCACGTCTTCTAGTGTGGAAGTAGGGCTGGGGGACTCTGTGGTGGGCTCGCATATCTCTGGAGCTGAGGTCACCAAGGTTTTCAAAAAGCTCCTCGGTGGCAGGGCTCCGGGGGTGGATGAGATCCGCCCAGAGTTCCTCAAGGCCCTGGATGTTGTGGGGCTGTCATGGCTGACACAACTCTACAACATCGCATGGACATCGGGGGCAGTGCCCCTGGATTGGCAGACTGGGGTGGTGGTCCCCCTTCTTGAAAAGGGGGACTGGAGGGTATGCTCCAACTATGGGGGAGCACACCCCTCAGCTGGTAAGGTCTATTCGGTGGTACTGGATAAGAGGGTCCCTCGGATAGTAGAACCTCAGATTCAGGAGGGGCAATGTGGTTTTTGTCCTGGCTGTGGAACTGTGGACCAGCTCTCTACCCTCTGTAGGGTCCTTGAGGGTGCATGGGAGTTTGCCCAACCAGTCTACATGTGTTTTGTGGACTTGGAAAGGGAATTGAACTGTGTCCCTTGTGGAGTCCTGTGGGGGGTGCTCCAGGAGTATGGGGTATCAAATCCCCTGATACAGGCCGTCCGTTCCCTGCACAACCGGTGCCAGAGCCTGGTCCACATTGCCGACAGTAAGTCGGACTCATTTCCGGTTTGGTGATCTCAAGATCGGGTCGCTGCTTATTGCAGATGATGTGGTCCTGTTGGTTTCATCAGAACGTAGCCTGCAACTCTCACTGGATCGGTTTGCAGCCGAGTGTGAAGCTGCTGGGATGAGAATCAGCACCTCCAAATCTGAGTCCATGGTCCTCAACCAGAAAAGGGTAATGAGTTTCTACCCCAAGTGGAGGAGGAGACTGGTAGGAGACCTCGGGGCACACTGGAGGGACTATGTCTGCCAGCTTGCATGAGAACACCTCGGGATCCCCTGGGAAGAGCTGGACAAAGTGAGCGGGAAGAGGCAAGTCTGGGCTTCCCTGCTTAGACTGTATCTCTGTAATCAGATATTCACACATAAAGAGTGCAAGGTTCCTTTTTTTGTTTGACAACTGACCCAAGTGACCTCTATCAATTTGTCTACAAATTAAAGTGACTAATCAGACTCTCAGATAACAGAGCTCAGCAAAGAAAGGCAGTGTCAGGGATTACAATGACAGGTAGATGACTGTTCAAATGTGTATCACACATGAATCTGCTCTAGGTTATTGTTTTTGCATGTCAGGATGATCCTTGTTGATAAATACAGAAGCATTTTTATGTGGTCATCATCACAGTTTTCCATTTTCTCATTTATTTCTAATTTGGGGGGATTTGCATTTGCCCAATTGCAACACTTTGCACTTTAGAGAGCAGTGTGAAATGGTAAATGTGTAGCTGTGCATGTAATTGAGGTGAAGACAAGTTATCAATTTAAGGTTTTTTTAATCCAGATGTAGATGCTTCACACAAAGCAATTTTCTTAATGAGGACTGATATTTCTCTTTGTGACACTTGCCATTAGTGATGAAAATAAATTTCAACTCAGCTGAGGATGTTTCATAAGGAAGGTAGTAAAGTTTTATATTACTCCATTTCTGTTGTTGAACTTAATTCCCTCTTTCTGATATTTGACAAACGTGAATTTTTCAATTGATGATGAAAAGCATTGGTAGAAGATGGTTGGTTAATGACTTTTTTTTTATGTGGATGTTTCCGTGGCACCCTTGTTATGTAGTGCTCTTATGTTACAACGAACAGATAAGATGAGATAAAATGTTTATCATTATGAGTCTGACATCAAAATCTCAAACTGTCTAATCTTTACGTGGTAAATCTTTGGTTGAAGGGGTTATTTCAGAGGGGTAAAGAAGAGTTTACATTGTAGTATTATGACCTGATGCAGGTCAACGCTCAACTCTGCCCAACAAAAGTTAATTCCTAGAAGATATTCATAGTGTTTCAATGGCTTCAGCTCTTGTTGCACAGCATTTAAATATTTGTATTTTTGAATGGACTGGTCCAAGCTTCAAATACACCAGCTCCCAAGTTTTTTGATGAAATTTCCGTATTTGGGGGCAAAGGCGGTACAAAAAAAGGAAACTTCTCTGAGCTGGAGGCTAACAGTACCACAGGAGAAGACGAAAACAATAAAATTTTGTTGTTTGGTAGTCTAAAAGGTGGGATTAATTGAAATTAGTGAGATCAAGTCTCAAGTCAATATTTTTAAAGGGAAAGGTCAGACTTTCTGGGGCCCAAATAAATTTACAGTATCAACTATTATTAACTTCATTTGATTATTCAGGGTATTAGAGTTTCAACAGTCCCTCTTGAGCTACTTACTGAAGAGCAATCTACAGTTTGACAGAAACCAAAACCTAACAGTAAAAGACATGGTTTAAATGAGGGGGTTATAGTTGATAATTATCAGTGTCTATGGTAATGCATGTGAAATAAATGCCCTCTGAAGGCATGTTGCTGTAGTTTAGAGAAGTACTCTGCTGGCAGGCTGAAACAGTACACAGCAGTGTTGTTCAACAGCTTTTTTTTAATAAACTAAGTAACATTTAAATGCAAAATCTATAACTGCAGAAGGAATATGACATAAAGGTTCTTCTTCAAAGACATTTTTTATTTGTTGCAGTATGATTCCACACTGACTGCTAAGTTTCATACACAAGCTCAGGCCTGACGCGGGATTTAAGCGCATCTTACACCCACTATCAAACCCAGTTCAGCTTGATAAATGCCAATCTGTGCATGGAAATGTCTATACACCACTTTTTGGTTGTAAGCATAGTTGATTGAGGGCCTTAAGTTTCAGAACACTCACCTGCTAATGTTATACAACTAATTCAGTTATTTAAGAAGACAAACAAATCTTCCATGCAAACAACTATTATTTTTGCCAAAATCCTTATTTTATTTTCTTGGTATTACTTTTAAACATGAAAATTACTTGCCTTCGTTGAATACTCATAGCAGCTTTTGCCAGAAAGCTTCAAGCAATTTGGGGCTCAAGTCTAAATGTTTGATCTTTGATGGATTATCAGCTGTACTTTTTCAGATATCTGTACACAGTGACCAATGAACTGTCATGAATGCGATGAGAGCTGGTATGCCTCTAGAGCATTATCTACAGAGAGTTTTTTTTACAAGAACACATCAGATCCTGCAAGATTAGTGAAGACATCTTGTACTACAAATTATGTAACAGCAACCAGAATGCCAGTCATGCTGAAAATCATGACCCCTATTTTAAATGATTTTTAAACTGACAAGATCATTTATCTTACCCTGGCAGTCCTTTTGTTATCAACAAAGTTACTGTAAGACCTATTATTTAGGTGAGCTTAGTTTTTTTTCTCATATTTAATATAAGCTGTCACATGGCAGCAGAGCTGCTCTTATGATATGGCTAATTGCTTGAGTCATGTGAATTATGGAAGCTGAAATACTGGGCATGTCTCAATCCTGATGAAAGCGGCTTTACCCTTAAGTTTAAAGCATGTAAGGTGTATAAGTTCCATAAATTCTGATATTGTTTTCCCCTCAGGCTTCATGTAATGTAAATGTTTTGGTCATATCTATTGGTTGATGTCTGATTTGTTGTGTATCACAAGCTTGAATTTGCAAGATGAGGGTGTTAACAGTTTTTTTTGCATTTTGGTCCTCTGTCATTTTTGATTGACTCTCTGTGTATCCCTGTATGCATGTTAAATGACGACCCTGATCAAGACACAGACACGTTGAAATAATGTGCAAAATTGGCCTCTGTTATGAAAGCTGTGTTTGAATATTTTTCTGCTGTGGCAGTTTGTAGCTGAACAACGCTCTGACCAAGTATAGAGTCTGTTAAAAGTGCCATTATGCCTCTGTGACCATTTATCGTTCAGCTGTATGTCCGCACTGGTGTGTGCCTTAGTGAGTTTTGTATCTTTCCAAGTTTCTGTCATGTTGCCCAAATCAACTTTTAACATTGCTAGAGGTTGGAGATGGGTGATGGTGTTTTAATAAGTTACTTAAAAGCAACAAGATTATTTTTAACGATTGATTCATACAGTCAGCACACACAAGCCCTTTTTACAGTTCATTTTACACAAGAGAGTGCTAAAAATGCCACCATGATGCCTTGAATTGACAAAGTGAAATGGGTTTGACTGCCTGCTGATACTTGCAGAATTCTTTAAAAAATTGGTTGTGTCAAATTAACTAACTGATGGAAGCTCTCCATCATGGCATAGCCGGTGCAAATGTTTTTATGTCAGACTAATATAACATTGCATTTTTTACAGTGTTGAAGGCTGGTTTTTGGTCCTTGTCAGAATAATATAATTATCTTTTTTCATTTCAAATTTGATTAAAATCATATGCAGTGGTGTTTGTATTGCCTAACAAATTTAACATTATTAGGATATCCTGAATCAGCAGAACAGTGGAAGAGATCAAGATGATAGTTAGATGGTAAGCACATACAGACTGAGCAGTAAGTGTGTATGAAATTATGATTAAATATTCATTTAGATGAGTTTCTCTTCATAAAATGAATCAACACAGTAAAGCATGGTGTTATTAAGCTTTATTTCTTTGCCAGTGTTAAGGTCAAACCACAGTAGAACTGCATTTTTCTGGTATTTACCTCATCATTTACTAGAATGCAATTTTAAGATGCCATCTCCACTTGCAGGTATTAGAGTGTTGGTTGATGCCCGGGAAAAGTTGCACATCCCATGGGGAGACCCTTCTAACCAGCGGCACGGGGACACAATGATGGCATTTGACACCCGGTCAGCAATGGTCCATGGTCACAATCTGGTGGAGCAAAAAGTTTTCCAACATTACCTGCCATCCATCCGGGCCCTGTGGGCAGATGAGGGCATTCAGATTGCATACGACCGACGCAGAGAGTTCCAGTTGGTGAGTCAGAGTGTTAACCAGTGTCCGCTGTACCTTGTGTACCTTGTATGTTTTTCCTTACCACTTCTATAAGAGTTTCAAGCCAGTCAAGCCAATACTTAAGTCTGATGTTGAGACACTGCTGACCACTGAATGGTCACAGGTAACAGGAATGAGAAAGAATTCAAAGCCTGCTATTACAAGTGTCACAAGTCAAATGTGGATGTGGAAATGAAAAGTTGTTGGCTCCATAATGCTGTATGACCTCTCAAACCTTCCTCCACGTATAGTATGTTTTCTTGCTGCTTGCATCTGTTTTGGAAAAGAAGGTAAAAGAAATCTCCATGCTTAAGCAAAAGCAGAGCACTGAGAGCCAGCATAACTATCCCCTCTTTCTCCACAATTGCTGGCTTGTTTGGATGTGCTATGATGACCAGGCCTTTGTTTAGGAGGTGTGATCAAAGTAAAAACTGTAACCGAGAACAAAGTGCCTTCCATCAGAACGAGATGGAGTCGGGCCAAGCTGGGCAGAAACCAAAAATGGAAAAGTACCACAAATGTTGTTAATGCAATTATTGTGCAGTTTTAAATACCAAATATATATCTAAAGGGCAGGGGGATCTGTGTGGCCAGTCACCAGTGACATCTGGTAGAAGGTGAAAATGAGTTGGACATAGACATTGCTCTATGCTGGACTGTATGAACACAACTTTTTCCAGATTCAAAGTATATCTGTTTTTAAAAAATCAATACTTAGGTTCCTATGGAACTTTTTGCTACAGCTCAAAACCATGTGTTTGAATTTTGACAGATGTAGAATCTTTTATTAATTTTGGTTGAGTTAGGATTAACAATCTTGAAATAAAGATTTTTAGCACTGGTAATACAAACTGGGGTTTTACTAGAATTTTAACTTCAATACTCTAACAGGAAAAAAAGACATTTGATACCTGTTTCACTCACACAACAAGTAAACATGATAAATGACAAACTAGACCTTGAAATGAGATCAAGTTTTTAGAGATGCATGATATCAGTATGATATAGGTATAATATCTGTATCAGCAGATAATAGCTCCAAAAGTGAAATATCCATATCAAATTTATTATTTATTACAGTATAGAATGTTGTTTTACTTGTTACACATCTTTTTCTAACACTGGTAGACTGTCACCATTGAAGGAACAGGTTGATTTTAGTAAAATGGAGGCTTTGTGCCCTTGACAAAAAGTATTGGTATTGCGATAATGAGCTAAAAAGTATTGTAAGTAATTCAATATCCTGCATCTCTACAATTTTTTCAACAGCCTGCATTTTTACAGACTTTTCTGGATAATAGTGTCAAAGGGTACCACCAACCACATTATGGATCTTAATATCTGGAAGAATATTTGCCCCCTTGAGCTTCTAATGCAACATAAGCACAAACCCCTATTCGAGTTAAAAAGACTAAACAAGATTCTTCTTTTTCACTTGGCTCACACAGCCTATCTTGGTTGCCAGAAAGCTACACTGTTAAGCTATCGAGAAGAAAACAAAAAAATTATGGTTCAATTAATAACAGTTTAAAATGCTAGCTCATGCGTTATAGAAAAGATTTGATTTGTGCTGATGTGGTTTGTATGCATTTTTAAAAGTCATTATACACAATTCTTGGAGAATATTTTAGGCAATTAAAGAAAATGTATACAGGCACAAAAAATTAAGAAAGACAGATGGTGCTGACTGAGCATGTTCACACATGTAAACTTTCTGCTGATAAGAAAAACTATATTATCTGTGTAAAAAAAATCATTTTTTAAGAAAAGCTATTTAATATGAATTTGACATTACTATCTTGCATATAAGTTACATAAGGACAAACTCACAGTGGGCACTCTGTGCAGTGCATTAGTGCATTTCTCCCTTAAAGCTCAGATTGCTTGCTTTAGAGTGAATGGGTTAGATAGATCCATTGATAAAAGTTATTGGTCTTAAAAGCATCTCAGCTTTCTGGGTTGAGAATTCTTTGTTAGGTTTTTTGACAGTCTGTTAGCCTTGTATTCTGTTGTCCATACGAGTATTAAAACCCTGGTTTTAAAGTGTGTGCCACTCAATATTCAGTTAACCACTTACCTGATATGCATGTCGTGACATAATCATCCTGATTTTTAGGGAATTTGTGTGAATACATAATTTACCACAGCTGTAGGTTGCTTGAAATTTTTAAACTTACCCTGAAAGTGCTTGAAAAGTAGTTGAACTTGACCTTGAACTAGGTCAGTGAACCTTGTAATATATCCATCAAGTGTCAGGATCTAATATTGAGATGACTATTTTGCTCAGTCTTATTTTGCGTTAATTCAGCCATTTAAAACAGTTTTCCAATCAAGTTTTTCATTGTTTGCCCTATGTAGCCGTCCTTAATATCTATTGGTGCTTTTCCATTTGTGGTATCTGCTCAACTTGGCTCGACTCTGTATGTTACAGCTCTGTTTTCCAGTGCTATTTTCAGCAGATTGTATTCGTACCTCTTTAAGGTGAGTGGGACAGTCATAGTGTGGCTGCACATAACTATGGTGGCCTCCTCACCAATAACAAAGGAGGAAATAAAAGTGTTAGAGCCACTGGCCCCCTCATGACTTTTTGTAACAGTTAGAAGATGATTTTTGATCATAATACAGTTGTAAGCAGCAAAACAATGTGCTATTTAAGCAAAGGAAAGTTTGGAAGGTCACGCAGCCTCCCAGAAAGTTGGGATGCCAATACCACGCCAATACCCCTCATTCATGGTGATTCTCTAACCACTCAGAGTCAAGCAGTGTCTCCACGACACATTTAGTTTTAGCTCAGCTTGCTTGGAACCCCACTGGAAGTGATAAAAAAAATTCTGCCAGGCACAAGGCGCAATCCTTAATGGAAAACCAAAACAGCCAGGGAAAGTTAAGCATATACTGTGGGGTGGAAAAGCCCCATATGTTCACTCACCGCTTCCATAACTGCATGCGACTGTGTTGAATCGTGAGTCAGTTGCATGCATTGGCTTATGTTATACAGACATGGACAAAATTGTTGGTACCCTTCTGTTTAAGAAAGAAAAACCCACATGGTTACTGAAATAACTTGAAACTGACAAAAGTAATAATGAATAAAAATTTACTGAAAATCAACTAATGAAAATCAGACATTGATTTTGAATTGTGGTTCAACAGAATTATTTAAAAAAATAAAATAATGAAAATGGCCTGGACAAAAATGATGGTACCCCTAGAAAAGACTGAAAATGATTTGACCATAGGGACATGCTAAACTAAGGTGTGTCCTGTAATTAGCATCACAGGTGTCTTCAAGCTTGTAATCAGTCATTCTACTTATTTAAAGGCTGAAAAGTAGTCACTGTGCTGTTTGGTATCGTGGTGTGTACCACACTGTACATGAACCACAGAAAGCTAAGGAGAGAGTTGTCTCAGGAGATTAGAAAGAAAATTAAAGACAAGTATCTTAAAGATAAAGGCTATAAGACCATCTCCAATCAGCTTGATGTTCCTGTGACTATAGTTGCACATATTATTTAGAAGTTTGAGGTCCACGGAAATGTAGCCAACCTCCCTGGACGTGGCTGCAAGACGAAAATTGATGACAAATTGAAGATACAGATAATACGAATGGTAACCAAAGAGCCCAGAACAACTTCCAGAGAGATTAGAGGTGAACTCCAAGGTCAAGATACATCAGTATCATATTGCACCATCTGTCACTGTTTGAGCCAAAGTAGACTTAATGGAGGACATCACTGTTGAAAGCAAATCATAAAAAAGCAAGACTGGAATTTGCCAAAATGCATCTTGACAAGCCACAAAGCTTCTGGGAGAATGTCCTTTGGACAGATGAGACAAAACTGGAGGTTTTTGGCAAGTCACAAAGCTCTATGTTCACAGAGCAAAAATGAAGCATACAAAGAAAAGAACAGAAGATCTGAAGTGGCCTTCTATGAGGCCTGATCTAAATCCTATTGAACATCTCTATTGCAAGATGGCACACGCTCTGCTGCAACAGCACACACTGTACTCGCCTTGTTAAGTCCATTTGTCTGATCTATGTTCGTTCGACTGTTTAATTGTCTTATGTTTAAGTGTCACATTTGGCTGACCTAACATGATCAGGAGCTTCAAAGCAATCATCATCTTATTCATCATTTTACGGTTGACCTGCGACAACCTTGCTCTGCTGCCAAACGCCGGCAACAGGTTACTCACCTATAGCCGTGAGTGAATCTACCACCAGAGCTTCGGCCAAGAAGAAGAGGAAGATGTGGAGGCATCCGCAGCAGAATAAGGAGGCGTCCATTCAAACCACCGCTTCCCTCTATTATCCTGTCCAATGTTCGCTCACTCCGGCATAAAATACACCTCCTACACGCCCGGTGCTGACTAGAAAGGGCTTTCAGGGACATCTGCATCATCGCCTTGAACGAAAGCTGGCTCGACGAGACGGTATCGGATGCAGAGGTAAGCCTGGATAACTTCACCATCATCAGGTCTGACAGGACACGGCAGTCTGAGAGGACGCGGGGCGGCGGGGTCTGTCTCTACATCAACAACAGGTGGTGTAACAACATCAAGGTGCACTGAAAGGTGTGTACACAGAACCTGGAGATGCTGACCGTGTCCCTGCGTCCTTTCTATCTCCCACGGGAATTCCCAACCGTTGTGGTCAGCTGTGTTTACATCGCCCCCAGTGCAAACATCAAGGCAGCGGCAGAGCTAGCAGCCGAGGAGGCTAACACAATGCTAGCCAAATACCCGGGAGCTCTGGTCTTCTTCCTGGGGGACTTCAACACCTGTGGACTTGACAGCGTTCTACCCTCATTCCAGTTTGTGGATATTCCCACCCGGGAGAGGAAACACTCTGGATCTGTGCAACGGCAACATCACAGATGTCTTTCTTGTCCACTTGTACCCACCGTTAGGAAATGCTGACCACAACGTCATCTGCTTACTTCCTCTGTACAAACAAGTACTGAAGAGGCACAAACCACATTGTTACGGCTCCCCACAGTGGTCGGAGGATGCCATAACACAACTCCAAGGCTCCCTGGCATCCAGCACATGGGGGATTTTCGATGGACATCTTAACAACAAGGTTGATGCCATTACAGACTACATAAAATTCTGCATCCACTCTGTCATTCCAGTTAAAGTAATAAAAAAATACCCCAACTCTAAACCCTAGATCACACCTCAAATTAAACAATACTTGCGGGAAAAACACACAGCCTTCAGGCTCAAAGACCGTCTGGCCTCAGAATGGCTAATCAAAACATAAAAAATGAGGTGCTCAAAGCAAAATTAGAATTCAAAAATAAAATGGAACAGGAATTTGGCAGCATGAACACAAGGCAGGCATTCCAGAAAGTAAAAACCCTAACAGGTGGTGAATCCAAACCCAAACTCATAGACAAAAATAACCCGGAATCATTTGCAGCAGAAATGAACACTTTCTACTCCCGGTTTGACCACCAGGATTTCTCTGCAATCCGTTAGGAATGGCTGAGAAATCTCCCTTCCCCAGATCCAGAAGAACCGGATCCCTTTCAGTGGAGGAAGTACAGCACCAGCTCAGCCGGTGTACAGTAGGCAAGGCTCCAGGACCTGATGGCATCCCAGCTAAGGTGCTTAAGTCCTGCGCCTTGGAACTTGCCCCCATTCTTCACTTACTCTTCTGTGAATGTTACCATACAGCCACAATTCCCACCCTCTGGAAAACTGCCACAATCGTCCCAATACCCAAGAAACCCCGGCCCAAAGAACCCAGTGACTATCGTCCCATGCCTTCACCTCCATAATAATGAAGTGCCTGGAAAAACTCCTGCTCACCATCATTCTCCCAGTTGTTACCCCACAGCTGGACCCCCTCCAATTTGCCTACAAGGCTAAAAGGGGCACAGAGGACGCTGTGGCCTGCCTGCTGCACCTCCTCCTCCAGCACCTGGACTCCCCAGGCACCTTCGCCAGGATCCTCTTTGTGGACTTCAGTAGTGCCTTTAACACCATCCAGAGACACCTGTTGATCCAGAAACTTCACCACCTCCACATCCCCTCACGTCTGATCCATCTTCTGCACAACTTCCTCAGCGACAGACTGCAAGTGGTGCGGGTGAGTAACAACATCATGTCATCTACACTCACAGTCAACACCGGAGCACCACAGGGCTGTGTGCTGAGTCCATTTCTATTCACCCTATATACAAATGACTGCACCAGCCCTTCACGCTTCACCACCTACCTCAAATACTCAGATGACACAGCCATTCTAGCCCTGCTTACAGACAACCACTCCACCCTGGACTACCACAACACTATCTCGCACTTCACCAAGTGGAGTGAAGACAACCACCTCCACCTCAACGTCACAAAAACAAAAGAACTCATCATCAGTTCAACTCAGTTTCAGCCAACACACCACCGACATCGTCAAAAGGAGCCAACAAAGACTGTCTGTAATCCGCAAGCTTAAAGGACTTTATGTTTCACCCCATCTTCTCCTACTTCTCTACCAGAGCATCATCCAGCCCATCCTCATGTATTGTTCCTCCTGCTTTTTCAACCTGCTAACTGTCACCAACCGGGCCAAACTCTCTCGCATCACCACCACTGCTGCCAGTATAATCGGTCTCCCCACACCTAATCTGTCTGTACTAAACAACAGGGCCGTCTCACGCATCGCAACCGCAATAGAACAGGACATTACTCACCCACTAAACCAGTACCTCATCCCACTGCCTTCAGGATGTAGGTACAGGACACTTAAGTGGAAAAGGGCTCGTCTTGGAAAAAGCCTGATACCTGCTGCCATAGCTGCTTTAAACAACAGGCCACGCTGAGTGTGAATGTTGTTTACCTGTGATTTGTGGTGTAATTTGTTGTTGTCTGTGTTGTTTGTCTAAATTTGTACAGTGCTGTGAAAATGAGTTTCCCCTTGGGGAAAATAAATCTAATCTAATCTAACATTTGTGGAAGGAGCTGAAACATGCAGTCTGGAGAAGACACCCTTCAAACCTGAGACAGCTTGGATCAGTTTGCTCACAAGGAGTGGGCCAAAATACCTGTCGACAGGTGCATAAATTGCCTGATTGCAGTGATTGCCTCAAAAGGATGTGCAACAAAACATTGAGTTAAGGGTACCATCATTTTTGTCCAGGCCAGTTTCATTAGTTTGTTTTTTAAAATAATTCTGTTGAACCACAATTCAAAAGCAATGTCTGAGTTTCATTAGTTGATTTTCAGTAAACTTTATTGATGATTACTTTTGTCAGTTTTAAGTTATTTCAATGGCCATGTGGATTTTTCTTTCTTCAGTTTACAGGAGAGCATTGACTGTCACAGATAAAGGCTCCTCCTCACACTTGATGGAGCAGAATTTCAGCTAATGAATGCACAAAGATTGATACAGACAGGCTGATGGTGGATTGCTATCTTGTTGACCATCCTACTCTCACACTTGCCCTCAGCAAGTGGAGATTCTGTGCCCTCATAAATGTGAAGTATAGTTTGTCTTAGCCAATCGTGACTGATTCATGTGCTGTAAAAGGGATTTACAAACGTGGTGTATGTTATTAACAGCTTCTCCTTTAATAAGTGTTTATGCGTATAATCTGCTGGAATACTTTATAATAGGGATGGGGATTGATAAGATATTTTTATACCAGTGCTATTAACGATCCTGGTAATTGATCCAATTCTTTAACGATTCCCTTATTGATTCCTGCAGATTTTCTGTGTGGGCAAATGTTGGCCTGTAGATTTTCAGTGGCAACAATGTCAAACACACATATCACAGCATAGATAACTGCCTCTGCGAGTTGCTGGTGTTTCCACTCACTTAAGGTTGTGCAGTAGGCGCCTTTTGTAAAAAATTAAGCCAGAATTCTGACCGCTTCTGAACCCTGTCAGTGGAAGGAATTGATAAGGGAATTGATTAGCAACAAGACTTGTGATATCGATACTTTGATGGAGCTGTAAACGATTCTCAACTGGAATTGATTTTAGATTCCCATCCCTACTTTTTAATAATTTGGTGTAGAACTGCAAGTGTCTACAAAATTCATTGTTCTGATTGTTTCAAGGTTTTGAGCCATGGATTGGATAGGGTTTTGTTCAGACATTAAAATATATGTACAAATAGGGTCGTCACAATACCAGAATTTGAACTTCGATACCAGTAAAAATTACAAACGAGCCCCTGAATGGAGATAATGTTTTTGCAACAGCGTGCACTTTTACATCTGAAAACTGCCAAGTAAATAAAGCTGAGGTTGTTTTGAAAACTAAAAAGCATTATTTAGTATTTAATCTAATTAGAATAGAATAGAATTGAATAGAATAGAATAAACCTTTATTTGTCCCACATGGGGAAATTTACAATGTTACAGCAGCAAAACAGATAGACTTAAGTATAAAAGTAGCTGTATGTACTAAGGATCGACCGATACATCGGCCGGCCGATATTTCGAGCCAATATTTACGTTCTTTACTTGAATCGGCATTGGCTGATTCGCGCGTGGGTTCGCCGAAGTATTTTTCCCCGGCATGATTTACAGACAGGCATCCATGGGCAGCTCTGTGTTGCCGGAAGACCCTGCAGCACATGCAGACGCATTACCCCTCCCCCACTGCAAGAGTGGTGAAAGCAGCATTGCCTTGGAGGCTCCTTAACAACAACGATGAGTTTTAAACTTTCAATTAGCCTCTAACAGTTAAACTTAGTTGAAATATTGCCACCCACTTTGAAATAGGAAACATGAATGCCAAGTGCATGTAATATACGTGCTTGAAAAATATAGTTAAGTTTGTGGATCAGAAAAACGGGAATGCTGTTGAATGCTTCATCTTTAAAACTGCTTACCATTGTATTTAGGGAGCTGTTGATGTAGTTGTAGGCTAATATGTACAGCTGTTACGAACACCGGTTTAAGGATTAAGTAATGTCAACATTGTCAATTCAGTTCCATGGTGTTTGTAGGAGTTTAATTCAGCGAACACCGGGCTGAGGTTAAATGTGTGTCGTGTGTGTGTATGAATGTGTGTGCTCTCTCCCTCAGATCAGAGTGGAGCAGCCATGTCTGCTATCAGAGAGGTCTTTAGCGTGCACTAGACAAACTTTAATGATGAGATAAATGTTTTATATGTAGTACTAAATTGTGTCAGTGTTTCGTGAAAACGTGTTTAAAGCTGTTTGCTGCTGTTATCAATTCAGCGTTAGCGGAGTTTTTCAGTCAGCATCTGCTCAGCTGATGTATGTGTGTGGAGGGGGGAGGGGATGCGCGTCTCACTGCGGAGGAGCAGCCATCACATTGATGGGAGATAAAACTTAAACTATGACAGAAATGTTGTGTACATGGTTGAATATTTATTCCTTTTAAAGTTGATAATGTAATTTTTTTCATGTAAATTGAGGGAGCAAAAAGCAGTGTCGGCCACAAATATCGACCCAAGAAAATCAGCAGTCCATAATCGGTCATCGGCTAAGGGTGATGGAAAAAAATTGGTATCGGCATCGGCGCTAAAAAATCTTTATCGGTTGATCCCTACATTATTCTACTAATATAAAAAGGGGTTCGGTACAAAAAGAGGGTTAAAAAAGCAAATCCTATAAAGATCATTATTACAATCACAAAGTAATTGCACATGAATGTAAGTGATTGCACCTGGATGTTATTGCACATTGCTGGAGAATTTGTCCAGTAATTGCACATTGTAGAGAAATTGTACAGTAATTGCACATTGTAGAGAAGTTGCACAGTTTATGGTGACTGGGAGCAGTGCTGGTTGTACAGTCTAACAGCACCAGGCAGGAAGGACCTGCGGGTAACGCTCCTTCACACTCTTCTGGTGACGCAGCCTGTCACTGAAGGAGCTGCACAAGGCTGTCAGATGGCCCTTTTCCATCAGCAGCCCTACTCTACTCTGCTCGGCTTTCCCCGACTCTACCCGGCTCTACTCTACTGGCAATATGCTGCTTTTCCACCAGCCCGGTTCCCTGCCCAGTGGGGGTGGAGTCGCCATAAAACAGCTGGGCGACACTGCGTTCATGTCATTTTGAGTGCGACACAACAATCAAAACAATGGAGGACTTGGAGGCAATAGTATACTTGCTGCTCGATCTATGGCTTTTTGTCACAAACCGAAAGAAAGAGGAAAGCAGAAGAAGGCTGCAGGTGGCGAGAAGAGATACCGAGGACGAGAGCAATCGAGCTGCAAAGAAAAGACGTATGAGGGTAAGCTAATGGTAGCTACCGCTAGCATGTTAGCTAGCTCGTCACGCTCATGACTCATCGGTGACAACATTCTCTGACCAATCAGTAGCCGGCAGTTGGTCGACGTCACCTTTTAGTATCGACTCAGCTTGCTTAGAACCAGAGCAGAGTAGGTACTAAAAACTGGTTTGTTTTAGGAGGTACCGTGCCGGTGGAAATGCAACGCAAACTGGGTAGAGCCGAGTAGAGTAGAGTAGATTAGGGCTAAGGCGTACTGGTGGAAAAGGGCTAAGAGTGTCCTGCAGGGGGTGGGAGTTCCTCTCCAGCATGGATGCCAGCTTCACCAGCATCCTCCTTTCTCCCACCACTTGCACTGAGTCCAGGGGGCACCCCAGGACTGAGCTGGCCTTCCTGATCAGTCTGTCCAGTCTGTTCCTGTCTGCAGCCGAGATGCTGCTGCCCCAGCAGACCACTCCATAAAAGATGGCTGATGCTATCACAGAGTCGAAAAAGGTCCTCAGGAGTGCTCCCTGCACCCCAAATGACCTCACTCTCCTCAGCAGGTACAGTCTGCTCTGGCCCTTCCTGTAGAGAGCGCTTGTGTGGTCAGACCAGTCCAGTCTATTGTTCAGGTGAACACCCAGGTATTTGTAGAAGTCCACAATCTCAATGTCCAAACCCTGGATGCTCACCGGTGTTGGGTGGGGTGGTCTACGCCTACGGAAGTCCACCACCAGTTCCTTGGTCTTCCCCTGTGTTGATCTGGAGGTGGTTCCATTGGCACCAGTCCACAAAGTCCTGTGTCAGTTCTCTGTACTCCCATTCATCCTCCTCAGTGATGAGGCTGACGATCGCAGAGTCGTCAGAGAACTTCTGCAGGTGGCAGCTGTCTGACCTGTACATGAAGTCCGCAGTGTACAGGGTGAAGAGGAATGGAGCAAGGACCGTTCCCTGCAGGGCCCCTGTACTGAAGACCACCATGTCAGATACACAGTCCCGTGCCCTCACAAACTGTGGTCGGTTTGTGAGGTAATCCTGGATCCAGCCCGATCCAGCCAAGCTCCAGCTTGTCCCTCAGAGGAAGAGGCTGGATGGTGTTGAAAGCACTGGAGAAATTAAAGAACATGATCCTCACAGTGCTCTCAGGCTTCTCCAGGTGAGACAGAGCGCTGTTCAGGAGGAACATGACAGCATCATCCACCCCGATGCCAGGCTGGTAGGCAAACTGAAGCGGGTCCATTGATGAGCTCACCAGAGGCCAGAGGTGAGAAAGAACTACCCTCTCCAGAGGCTTCATCAATGGGACGTCAGTGCCACCGGCCTGTAGCTGTTCAGGTCCTTGGGGTGCGGTGTTTTTTGCGCTGGTACCACGCAGGATGTGTCCCACAGCTGTGGTACCCTCCCCAGCATCAAGCTTATGTTGAAGATGTGCTCCACAATCCCACACAGCTGGTCTGCACAGGACTTGAGGAGCCTGGAGCTGATGCCATCTGGACCTGCAGCCTTTTTGGTCTTTAGCTTCCTGAGCTCGTGTCTCAACTGGGTGGATGTGAGGGACAGGCTGGAGGAGGGGGGCTGAGTGCTGGAGGATGTGGGTTTGGGTGTTGTACTCCTGGCAGGAGTAGCAGTGGGGGGTGGTTGAGGGCTGGAAAGGCTGGGGGACGAGGAAAGGGGGGAGAAGGTTAGGGTGGGGCAGCGCCCTGAAGATGCAGATGAGGGTAGTTGCAGCAGGGTGGGGGGAGGGGCAGGTGTCTGGTCAAACCTGTTGAACAGGTTTAGATCATTCAGCCATTTCTGGTCCCCCACAGCTGGGGAGTCTGGCTCCTTGTGGCATGAGATGGTCTTCAGGCCCCTCCAGACTCCTTGGATGTTTCTTTGCTGCAGCTGGTCCTCCATCTTCTTCCTGTAGCTGTCTTTCCCCTCGGATCTTCCTCCTCAGCACCTTCTGCACAGCCTTCAGCTCCTCCTTGTCTCCTGACCTGAAGGCTCTCTTCTTCTCCTTCAGGAGAGCCTCTATGTCTGGATTAATCCAGGGCTTGTTGTTTGCATAGCACCATACAGTCCTGGTGGGTACAGTGTTCTCCACACAGAAGTTGATGTAGTCTGTAATACAGTCTGTGAGGTTATCTATGTCCTCCCCATGAGGATCACAGAGCTCCTCCCACACAGTTGACTTGAAACAGTCCCTCAGAGCCTCTTCAGTCTCCTCAGACCATCTCTTAACTGTGTAGGTCACAGCTGGCTGCCTGTGGACAAGGGGTTTGTAGACAGGCTGGAGATAAACCAGGTTGTGGTCTGATCTCCCCAGGGGAGGGAGGGGTGATGACTTGTATGCATCCTTGGTGTTTGCATACAGTAAGTCCAGTATTTTATTGTCTCTGGTGTGGCAGGTAACATACTGGGTGAATGTGGGCAGAGTTGAGGATGGAGGGGCGTGATTAAAGTCCCCAGAAATGAGGAGGAGGGCCTGAGGGTGTTTGGTCTGTAGCCGGCTGACTACAGAGTGCAGGGTCTCGCATGCTGCTGCGGCATTACCAGACGGCGGGACGTATGCAGCTATCGCAATAACATGCGAGAATTGCGCGGGAGGTAATGTGGCCGCAGGCTAACGGCTAACAATTCAATGTCTCTACAGCAGATCTGCTCCGTGACAGTGATGTGCCCCGAGTTACACCATCTATCATTCACAAATACTGCCAGCCCTCCCCCTTTCCTCTTACTGCTCTCTTCTGTCCTGTCCGCCTGTGAGAGATGAAAGCCGTCCAGTGTGGCGGCCGTGTCCGGGGTTAGCACGGTTAGCCATGTCTCTGTAAACACCAGGATGCTACACTCCCGATACTCCGACTGATGCCAGGTCAGTGCTGTTAGCTCATCCATCTTATTGGGGAGAGATCTCACATTCCCCATAATAACGGATGGGAGGACGGGTCTGTATCTCCTCCTTCTGGCTCGGCGATGGACTCCGGCACAGCACCCACGTCTCCTCCTCTTCAGCTTGCGGGGTACGTCGGGTCTCTCCTGATGCAGCACCGCCGTGTTACGGAGCGCTAACAGCTGATCCCTACTGTAAACAATAGGACCATTGCTCCTCAAGGTATCTCCAGACACGGTGGAAAACAGCGAGAAACAGAGTAGAAATACCAGAGTAAGCCCGAACACTCTGGTTTCCATTGTTCAGACTTTGAGACAAGTTAACAAGTTAAAAATAATTGACAAAAGTGGCTGAATCGCAGGAAATGGCTCACAATGAGCAGGAGCTGCTGTAACCGGCTGCCACTTCGAGCAGCGCCGGAAGTAGAGATGTAATTCTAATTGTCATTCCTCAAATTCTATATATATTTTGAATAGAATCATTCATACAACAGATTACAATAATCAGTGTTTGAGGCACATTTTTTATTGTTTTGGAGTAAAAACATTTCATGGTTTGAAACAGTAGACTGAACTGTTGTAGATTACATTCATGAGCAAAAGTATTTATTTTTTAGAAAATATTTTATCAACTTATCGATACAATACTGTCAGCACGTTTTAATTATGTCAAATACATTGGATGCTTTATTGGTTGATTAATATTTCACAAATTTAGAATAAAAGAAAAAAGTAAGTCCTATAATTCATATAAATGTTTATTTAGCATCGTAGAAGTTTTAGCTGTGATTACTGTAAAAACAGTGAGTTGTTACTTCGGTGAAGTTTTTAAATATGGTTTCAAAACATTTTGCTGCTGCACTCCTTCACTCCTTCAGTATAACATAATCCTGTGGTGGTATATGTGTTCACCTGAACACCGGACCATCGCGGCTTATGTGGAAGGGGACCCTGACCACATTAAGACAGTCTCTGTGTGTATTGAGTTTACAGCCAGCACAGGTATGTTGAACTAACAACATTAGCCTACCCTTAAGGGAAAAAAACTCTGCTAAGTTAAAGAACAATTGCTGTTAACATTGTATGTTCACTGTTATCATCAAAGACATCAACAGGACAACTGTTCAGTTTAGTAAACACAGCAGTACTGGTTTTGTTACAGAGTTTGAGTCCAGTGTTCATCAGTCAGTCCGTCCATAATGTTCCCTGAAGCACCTTTGGCACAGCGGCCCCAGAGAATCCATTACCATTTCTTCTGTACCTGCTTTATGTGACAGATGTTGCCAAAAAGACATCATCTTCTCTTTTCCCCAAAAAGTTACTTTCAGAATCGGACTCATCATCTCTCGGTGGTTTATTTCTGCGCTCTGCCCTCTGAACCCGGTCATGTGACAGGGTCACTGCAGCTCTCAGCAGCAGATCAAGGATCACTCAACTCTCTCCCCTTGCTGTTCACATATGCTACACAAGGTTGAAAATTTTGATTTTGGATCTTTTTTTTTTTTTTTTTCTCGGTATTACAGAACAATAAATTGAATGGTATTATACCAGGGTGGGATGTTGGCGCAGCAGGTAGTGCACGTGGCTCACAGCAAGATGGTCGCCGGTTTGATCCCCAGCCGGGCAGGGCTTCACTGTGTGGAGTCTGTGCATGTTCTAAACATGCATGCGTGGGTTCTCTCCGGGCACTCCGGTTTCCTCCCACAAGACCAAAAACATGCTCTTTAGGTTGACTGGTGACTCCAAATTGCCCTTAGGTATAAGTGTGAGAGTGAATGGTTGTCCATCTCTCTATGTTGCCCTGCCATCAGCTGGCGAGCTGTTAGGGGTGTACCCTGCCTCTTGCCCAATGTCAGCTGGGGATAGGCTCCGGCCCCCCTGCGACCCTGAAAGGGATAAGTGGCATAGATAATGGATGGTTTTGTACAAAAAAGGTGGTATCAAAAAAGTATAGTTTTTGGCAACCTTACTTAAAATAGGACTTAACTGCTCCTCAGCTGACTTTAAATATGCATAATAGCACAAAAAATGTGTACTTTTTCATGCATCTCAATAATAAAACTTATTCTCAGATTTTTTGACTGTATTATGCGTTGGTAAATGCATAACACAGTTATTTACAAGATAACTAAATAAACAGTAAGAAAAAGCTCAAATTTAGTTCACATTGATAAAATACAGTAATTAATTTAATCACAATAGGCTGCAAAGTAAAAGGTTCATTATGTGCCAACAGACTGTATGTTACCCTGAACACAGAAAAATTCAGTCCAATTATCTTATTGATTTTTGATCTATACCACTTTGTCCAGCTGAGTTTGATGCCAGTCATTGTTTGGTAAGATGCAGGATATACCCTCAACTAAACTTACTCACAGGACTGACGAACAACCAGGCATACTCACAGCTGTGAACAGTTAAGTAAGTTTAAGAGTAACTAATCCCCCTATCAGACATGTGTTGTCTGTGAAAGGAAGCTGGTAAATTTACGAGACATTATTGAAAAAGACTGCTCTGACTTAAAAATTTGTTAAACCTCCTGTCATTAACAAAACTCTTTCATCAGTGTTTGTTTATGTTCTATCAGACAATGATAGGACTGGAATATTCTCTGTCTTAATGCAACTGTGATTGTGAACTAGAGTGTGAATTACATCTGAGAGGTGCTTTGAGTTGATTGAAGACAAGAAAGAGGCTTTTAGATTCAACAGAAATCTAGCTATTCTGTTGACTTGTAAATTTTTGTAAAATTAAGCTCACAAGAGAGCATTTGTAAAGCTTGCCTGCTTGGTTGAAAGAACACTTCATATATGCTGACCACTAATGCCTTGCTATTTTTCCAATCTCTCTTTTTCTCAGGGGGAGTCAGTCAAGTATTTCCTGGACAATTTGGAAAAGCTAGGACTGTCAGTAAGTCCCACCTACTTTACAGTGGCTGCACCAATCACAGACCCTCAGCAAACATAGCCTTCAGCCAGTGTTGAAAAGAGAAATGAAACTGTTGTCTTTCTACTTGTTTTTTGCCTGTAAACCATTTTGTTTAACATCCTGTATATGTAGCATCATGATCTGCAAAGACTTATTTGCTCTGCCTCACCCATGTTCCCTCTCTGCTGCCCATGGCATCAAAGCAAATAAAGCAATTTTTCTTATGATTTATATTACACATCTCTTGTATGAAACAAGCAAACGGTGTTGAGGGGATATAGTGCTAACCTACTATATGCCATGCTGTGCAAGCCAAACTTGATAGAATGGGAATATTCTATCCAATACTTGAAGCCTAGGGATGAATGCCTAAGGCCAAGTATTAGCCACAAATGCATCAAATCACTATGCTATGATTTTTTATACAATGTCTTGTACTTCTATTAATTGTAGCAGCTAGTCTTCTCAGTATCATTTTTTGACCCCCTTTTTGTTGAACAAATTATCTCACTGGAAAAGAATGGAATACTTAGATGTCCACATAAATTGTAGCAAAAGAAATCATACAAAGATCAAATATATGCCATGAATAGCTTGTCTTCACCTCTTACATTGTCTTGTCTATTAGGGGTGGGAACCCCCAGTGGCCCCATGATACAATTTTATCACATTACTTTAGTACAAGTTTGATTTAATTGGGAGTCTGAATATTATAAGGCATGCAAATTATTGCGGTACTTAAACATAGAAATATATTGTGATTTTTAACTTTTTGTCTTGTCCTTAGGGGAAAAAGGAAAAATATGACAGAATTCTATAAAATCTAGTAAGAAAAATATCTCAGTATATTTATCATGTCAGTTCACTGTTATTTAATACAGAAGTAAAACTCACAGAATGATGTCCACACCTAGCCAGTTAAAGCAACTTGCTCCGCTCTGCTCAGCCTCTCTTCAGTGATTAACCTTACTGCTCTGAAGAGCTTTGGTGCTGCTGTAGTTTAAGTAATACTTAGAGATAGCACATGCCTGAGCTCCAACCAGTATGTAACAAAAGCCCTTGTTTTCCACATCACGGTGAAGTTACTTATAGTTCTATTTCAGCCTTTCTGAAGCACTGGATGACACATCATGGATGTGCAGGTCGAGTAGCTATACAAAGTCATGTGTGACCCCTGTTGACCCGGACTACTTAATCTGATGTCATCAGAGGATCTGTTCCTTCACATTTTCTCGCTCGCAGGTGTGGGATCGTCAAGTTACTTTGAAGCTCCTCGCTAGTAGCCCTGTGATCATTGATCGGAGCTGTGGCTGTTCAGTCACCCTCCAAGGGCTGTGAGAGCTTAGCCTCTTCGGCTTTTCCCTTCGGATCACCATCCCTGAGGTTGGTCACTCCTGAACTGTGAGTACCCCATCTACTTGATGCTGAAGCTAGCGCATATTCGCATACGGCCAGCATTGTATACTGATTCTACCAGTATTTTGATTAGCAACGGTGTGTTTGCCAGAGCTGACTCTTAGCTTACCTCTCGGTAAGGATAGCAACACGGTTGCACCCTTGCTGCCTTACATGACAGCACTTCTCATTTGAATAAATAGCAGCTGATTTCACTGAATTAAAAATATGACTTCTTGTTTCGTTACCCCTTTTTTTGATTAGCTTTGTTTAGCTTCGTTTGCTAAAGCTAAATGGCGTTGCTGTGGACAGCACCCATTGTTGAGGGCTGTGTTTTCTGACTTGATTAGAACCTTGTCAGTGAAGGCAGTGTGTGCGCCCCTGCTCCCGGCATAAGAGACCTTTTGTTCTTGTGCTTTTTGTGCGAGCTGGTGAGTGCTCAGCGCGATAATTAACCGGCTACACGGCAGTGTGTTCGCATAGGGGTGTACCTCCTTATCAAATTTTGGTACGTGGCAATATTGTTTTTATTTTGCTAAACACCATCTCTGTACGTATAAGTGACTGTAACTGAGTTATTTATGTACCTTTTGCTGGTGACGGCAGCGTCTGCGCTCCCCGCTCCCAACACAAGTGTACTTAAGTCAGCTACTGCTCTCCTACTAGCTGTGTGTTTTCCTTAGTAACTTGCAGGTGAAGAAAGTGTTCACACTTCCCTGCCCCAGCTGTTATCAACTACTGTTGGTGCTAACAACGGTCACCATGCAGGGTGATCATTTCTGTAGGTCCTGTATGGCTCCAATGCAGCCTGAAGATGGAGGAGCTGCACGCATGCTGGAGGGATTCAAAGGCATTATCACATCCTACATCTGACAGCCGAGCCCTTGCAGCAATGCAAGATGCGGCTAAGTATGGGTTGGGCACATGCCTGCTGTTGAGCCAAACATTGAGGCCCTTATCGTGCCACCTGATGAAGCCCTGAGGCAGGATGCAAGGTGTCCTCGACCTCAGTGTAGGGTGACAGATGATCTTCTGCCCAAGACCTATGATGCTCCCCTCACAGTCTCCCCTCACAGAGACGAGTAGAAAAATGCTCTGCAATGTTCCTGTGGAGCCTGGTGAACTCTTCAGATCAGCTGCTCTTGAGGCTCTAGAGTGGACCATCCAAGCTGGACAGACCAGGCAACAGCTCTCTGGACTGAACAGGAACATCCCTCCTCAGCGCAGGCTTAGGAATGCTCTGGCCCCTCCTCAGCGCTGTTTTCAGTCCTGGGCAAACAACAGTGGTCATCAAGGGCCGCAGTGCCAATCACAGCACCCCAGTCGTCAGTCTGCTTAGAACTTTTGGGCACCCGATCACTTGCCATCCAAGCACGCTCAGGCCTGCAGCATACACCGTCGCCCCTCCGGACCTCCTACGGGTTGGGGGGCTAGGCACTGAGGCCTTGGGGCCGGTCGTCGGCTGTTTTTCCCAGGAGCAGCTCAGTCACTGGGCTGCTTTAACACCAGTTCCTTGGGTGATTTCCCCCTCAACCCAAGGTTACAGACTACAGTTCCGACGCTGGCCCCCAGCCTCCTGCCGGGTCAAAATGTCCATCATAAGAGACCCGGCAAAAGCACTAGCTCTGGACCAGGAACTTTTCGCCCTACTGGTCAAGGGTGCCA
Source organism: Cetoscarus ocellatus (assembly GCA_037902135.1). Lineage (NCBI taxonomy): Eukaryota > Metazoa > Chordata > Actinopteri > Labriformes > Labridae > Cetoscarus > Cetoscarus ocellatus. Next base: position 1,034,666 of record JBAMNC010001671.1, read on the forward strand.
TCGAGCCTGTAGACCCTTAGGTGCAACCATGGGGGTACTACTCAACTTATTCTCTTGTGGTGAAAAAGGACGGCAGACTACGCCCTGTCCTCGATCTGCGAGGCCTCAACAAGTTCTTCAAGGTCATGCCCTTCCACATGCGAAGCATAGCAGAGGTGCTGCGTGTAATCGAAAAGGGCGAATGGTTTACATCCATCAGCCTGAAATACGCTTACTTTCATGTACCGATATTTCCTAACCTGATTCACCAGATGGACAGTTTCATATTGGAAATATTTCACTAATCCATCTGGGAAGGAGCCGTTCAAAAATGTTTTCAGGGGCAGAACCTTAAAAAAACAACAGCAGCTTGTGATTGGACGATTGTTCGGCTCCTTACACTCATCACAGACCAATCCACATCAAGCAACGCTGCTACGTATGACGTAGCATACGTATGATGTAGCATATGTAGCGGCTAACAACAGTTAACGGCCGTTAGCCTCTACGGCTAACAGCTACTTCCTTTCCTTTCCCGAGGATCGAACTCGGGGCAAGAGGCAGTGACAGTGCCGCTGAGCCACAATGAGCTTGGCTAACAACGGCTAACCACAGTTTCCGGCCGTTAGCCCTAGCGGCTAACTGTTATCCGCTAGGGCTAACAGATATTGAGACCGCTTCAGAAGCCGCCATTGTTTTCAAACATGCAGTCACTTCCTGTTGTCATCATGTCCGCTGCTCCTGCAGCTCCCGCCTCTCTTCCCTGATGGGTCGATAAGATTTCAGCCGCAGTGAAGTCGTTGGACAATGGAGGCTGGCAAGACAGATATGCATGATTTCAGAATCAGGCAGGTATGTCTGCTCTACAAGGCTAGATATTTTCTCCCCACAAGCAGTTCCTTTGGTTTGCCTATCGGAACCATCATTTTCAGTTCAAGGTTCTACCATTTGGTCTCTCCCTGTCACCATGAGTGTTCACCAAGTGTGTGGCAGCAGCATTGTCTCCCCTGCGATCCAAGGGCATAAAGGTCCTGCCCTATTTGGACGACGGGTTGGTGTGTGTGCTGTCCCAGTCTCAGGTAATCAAAGACACAACAACTCTTCTGTCTCATGTTGCTCACTTGGGCCTCAGGGCAAATTAAAAAAAAAAAGCTGTCTTACTCCCACCCAGACCATCACCTTTCTAGGTGTGGATCTAGATACTGTATCAATGAAAGCGTGTCTGTCCAGCAGGCGAGTAGACGACATCATGAACATCCTTACCTTTTTCCAAAGGGGCAGGAAACTGCCTTAGGTCAAATTCCTCAGACTTTCAGGAACATTGGCAGCAGCAGCAATGGTCGGCCTGCTGTCACTGCGCCCCCTCCAAAGATGGCTGAACAGCTTCCATCTAGATGTCAGACGACACAGACACAGGAAACTTGTGGTGTGCCAGCAGTGCCTCCTTGCTCTGGCCCCATGGAGGCAGAGGTCTTTTATTTAGAAGGGTGTGGCTATGGGTTTAGTTCCAGCTCGTCACAAGACTGTCACAACGGTTGCCTCCCTCTCAGGCTGGGGTGTGGTCTTGCAGAACAGAGCAGTTTAAGGGCAGTGGTCCATTGGGGTCCACTTGGACCATGTCAACACACTAGAGCTTCGGGCAGTGCACTTGGCCCTGAAGCATCTCATGCCATATCTCAGAAGAAAACTAGTCCTTGCACGGCTGGACAACATTGCTGCTGTCTCCCAGATAAATCATCAAGGGGGCACCAGATCTATAAGTCTGCTTCAGGTGGCCCAAAAACTCCTAACTTGGGCTGCCCCCCGCCTGGCCAGCCTGAGGGCAATGTATCTACCTGGAGAGCACAACCAGGTAGCAGACTTCTTGTCTCAGGGCAAGCCCTCTCCAGGAGAGTGGCATCTTCACCTAGACGTGGTGCAAGACATCTGGTGTCTCTTCGGCAGGGCACAGGTAGACCTGTTTGCCTCGGAGGTAACAACGCATTGCCCACTCTGGTTTTCTCTAAGGGAAGAAACCAGTCCCCTGGGGCAGGACGCCTTGGCACACAATTGGCCAAGGTGTCTCCTTTATGCATTTCCCTACCTCTCATTCAGGCAGTGCTGCGGAGAGTTTTCCAAGAGGGCCACAAGTTGCTCCTTGTGGCCCCTTTTTGGCCAGGCTGGCCATGGTTTCCACTGCTGCTCAGACTCTGTCACAGCCCCCCATGGCACCTCCCAGACAGGAAAGATTTTCTGTCCCAAATCAGGAGAGATTAGAGATAGCACATAACAGATAGCAGATTTGGCACCACAACTCTCATCGTATTCAACACTGGGTCTGGCCTCTGCAGGACCCAACCCATTACTGACTGAGTGCCCTACATCTGTCTGCACAACAGTCTTACATGCCAGGGCTCCTTCTACCCGTATTCAATATGAGAATAGGTGGAAGCTGTTCTCATCTTGGTGTGCAGACAGGAATGAGAATGCTGAGTGCTGCTCTGTGCCACTCATTCTGCAGTTTTTGCAATCTCTCTTAGATTCTGGTCGTTCCCCCTCTACTCTGAGGGTATATGTAGCCGCTATTTCCTCTCGACACAGTTTAATTGACAGTAACACTGTTGGTTGCCATAGATTGGTGGCCCTTTTCCTGAAAGGGGCTATGAGGCTTCGTCCTGTGCGAGCCCCAAGAGTACCGACTTGGGACCTGCCCCTTGTGCTGGATCATCTCTGTCTGCCCCCATTTGAGCCCTTAGCAACTGCTGAGCCAAAGTGAGTAGCGGCAAAGGCTTCCTTCCTCCTTGCCATCACCACAGCGAAGCGTGTTGGGGAACTCCATGTTTTGTCTATAGCTCCTGAGTGTCTAAGATGGGCACCAGAGGACTCCGGGTTTACCTTGTGGCCAAATGTGGCATTTCTGCCTAAGGTCGTGTCAAAGGTGAATCTGGACCAGTCAATACAGTTGGCACGTTTTGACCCTCCACCTGAGGGAAATGCCAATAGGTCGACACTGCTAAGTTCAGTACGTGCTCTGAGAGCATGTGGACATCACAGCAGGTATGCGTAGATCTGACCAACTATTTGTGTCATAGTGGTCCAAGAAAAGGTCTAGCTGTCTCTAAACAGCGGTTGTCTCATTGGATTGTGGAGGTGATCAACCATGCATGTCAGGTGGCTGGGCACATTTCGCCAGCCGGTGTGCGATGCCATTCAACGCGAGCTATCTCCATGTCATGGGCAGCCCTTCGGGGTGTTCCCCTGGAGGCAATCTGTGCTGTGGCTTCTTGGGCGTCGCCAAGCACCTTCTCAAGATTTTACAAAGTTAACATTCCCACGCCCCATCCACTGGCAGGGATTGTTTTGACACCTCCTTCAGCCTCAATGCAGTGAGGTGGGTAATGTGACTCCTCGCCACCATGTTGGTATAGGTCATCCAGTGCTTTGAAGCACCGCCTCTGGCGGTCAGAAAGGATGAAATAGAATAAAAGGTAACGCATTTAACCACGGTTCTATGAATCCTGGATGACCGCCAGAGCATTCTGTCACTCAGAATCATGTGATCTCGCGAGAAGATTCTGCAGGAACAAATCCTCTGACGACACCGGAATAAGTAGTCCGGGTCAACAGGAGTCACACGTGACTTTGTTGGTATAGCTACTCGACCTGCGCATGCACGATGTGTCATCCGTGCTTTGAAGCACCACCTCTGGCGGTCATCCAGGATTCATTGAACCATGGTTACATACGTAACCTTTCGATTGAGCTATTTCCGTCACTCACTCAGAACTGGGAGGCAGTGTTGACAAGCCAAGCATGTCAAGTTTTGGCTAGTTTATCAGTGAAGTTAGCTGAGCATTAGCTCAACAGTAGTTTTGGTTTCATTGGCTTTTTGCACCCCCTGGGTGGTGAACCTTTTGTCTGACAGTGCATTCCTTTTGAAGCTCTCTTATTTGCAGTCATGTTTGTTTACGTCTGACTCTGTTGCACAATGAAGATTTCTCATCTGGCCTGGCTCAGCAGCACCATTGTGTGGACTTAAGAAATTGATTTTATTTATTTTGAAATGAAAGCTTTATTACATTTTGGAAATTAGTACATTAAAAATTAGTAATACATGGTGGTCATGTATCAATATAATATCTCCATGTCAAATATCACATTACTGTAGTGTATCGACCCCCCCCCACCCACACACACACACACGTACAGTTATGTTCATAATAATAGCAGTGTGTTTAAAAAGGTGAGTAGACCTCAAAATTCTTGAAATAAATTTTATTTTAATGCACACAAATGGACTGGGGACACTGCACATTCTATTTCAAAGCAAGAAAATGGGAAAAAGTAATTGAATTTGGTAATATTTTACAGAAAGTCAAGAAATACAATGTCAAAAAAAATAGCAGTGTTGACATCTTTATTTACAAACTCAAAAATGTAGTGTATAAATTAAGAATTTCTTGATGATTCAACTTACCTGAGAATCATAAACCAATATTTAGTTGCATCACCACAGTTTCTGATAACTGCTTCACATCTGTGGTGCATGGAGCCTACCAACTTTTGGCACCTGTCAACAGGTATTGAAGCCCAGGACAATTGTACTACGTTCCACAATTGCTCTGCATTTCTTGGTTTTGCCTCTGGAACAGCATTTTTTATATCAGCCCACAAGTTTTCTATGGGATTAAGGTCCGGGGACTGTGCTTGCCACTCCATTACTTGAATATTGTTTGTCTGGAACCATGATTTTGCTCGCTTGCAGGTGTTTTTGGGGTCATTGTCTCGTTGAAACACCCATTTCAAGGGCATTTCCTCTTCAGCATACGGCAACATGACTTCTTCCAGTATTCTGATGTACTCAAACGGATCCATGATCCCTGGTATGCCATAAATAGGACCAACACCATAGTACGAGAAACATTCCCATTTCATGATGCTTGCACCACCATGCTTCACTGTCTTCACTGTGTACTGTAGCTTGAATTCAGTGTTTTCAGGTCGTCTGACAAACTGTCTGTGACCCTTAGACCCAAAAAGAACAATCTTACTCTCATCAGTCCACAAAATATTGTGCCATTTCTTTTTAGGCCAGTCAGTGTGTTCTTTGGCAAATTGTAACCGCTTCAGCACATGTCTTTAACAATGGGACTTTGCGGGGGCTTCTTGCTGGTAGCTTGGCTTCACACAGACATCGTCTGATTGTTACAGTACTCACAGGCAACCTTAGATCTTCTCTGATCCTCCTGGAGCTGATCATTGGCTGAGCCTTTGCCATTTTGGTTATTCTCCGATCCATTTGAATAGTCGTTTTTCTTTGTCTTCCTCGCCTTTCTGGTTTTGGCTGCCACTTTAAAGCATTTGATATCATTTTAGCTGAACAGCCTATCATTTTCTGAACTTCTTTATAGGTTTTCCCCTCTTTTATTGACTTCTTAATCAAAGAACGCTCTTCTTCTGAACAATGTCTTGAACAACCCATTTTACTCTGTTTTTCAAGGACAAATGCACAGCCAGCATATGTAGCGTCAGTTGCCTTGATCCTTAAATAAGGGCCACCTGTTAAACACCTATTTTTTTCACACAATCAATTACCTCACTAATTAAACTCAGCACTGCTATGTTTTTGAACACGCCCCTTTCAGGTAATGATTCAGTCTCACAGAATCAGCAGCATGCATGTCATGCCTGTTGGGTCTGTTGGTTTTCTATACCTTTACTAAACCTTCTAGAAACTTACTTGCAGTGTAGAAGTTGAAATTCTAACAAACCCGGTCATTTATCTTGCTAGTGATGTGGGAGTGCTATTATTTTGAACACAACTGTATATCATCCAATTACAGAGCTTAAGGACTCTGCAGTGTATATTCTGAATGCCATTGCCTGATATCTTACTATCTTACTCTGACTTCCTTTAAGTAATAAGATGAGTAATTTGATCCTCTGCTGCTCAATCCAAGTGTAAAATCACACAAAACCTCACTTTGCTCTCAAAGGCAACGTTATAGATTGACTATTAATTCAATCCTGATTTGTACTTTGTTATGTATGACCGTTGCTTCTGCCACTGATGAATTTGTATGTTCAAAAGTGAATCCTGACAGGTAGTTCAAACACTTCTGAGTGCTCTGACATAGAAAATTAAAAATTTACTGTCAGGCCTTGGATAATATAACAAATAAGCTTTCTCTGTGTAAAATCTGTTTCTCAATGTGTTTCTGTTGCTGGTGCTGTTTTGCAAAATAAACACTTGTGAAGTATTACAAGTGTATGAGCTTTGAAAATGATACAACTTCTTGAATGTGTTAGTGTGTGAACTGGCTCACACCAGCATGGTCTGACTCAGGGTCCCAGAGATGACTTATTGTTGAAGGAATGTTATGAATTTAGATCTAGTGTAGCAGAAGAATAATAACACATGCAGATGAGAATGATTGATGACACTTTGCATCATATTTTGTTATAATTATTGAAATGTATCATGCTATTTGCCTTGGTTTTATTATTTAAGTTAAATTACCTCATGTTATCCTACCAGGAAAACATACTTTCTCTCTGAAAGCTCTACTTTTGTTAAGGCCCTCTAGTATTTCAGGAATGTAAGAGTGTTGGGCAGGGATGTCCCCAAAACAGCAGCATGAGAAGTGTGTGTGCTGTTTTTATATGGAAAAACAAAGATATGATTTCTTTTTTACCCTTAATTGTATGAAGTTATAAACAACATTTATTTTGTTAATAGCATCTTGCAAAAATCTGTTAAAGCCTTGAAAATCATAACAAATCTGTCATTTCTTACAGGACTACCTCCCCAGCCAACAGGACATACTCCTGGCCAGAAAACCCACAAAAGGCATTCACGAGTATGACTTTGAGATCAAGAACGTACCCTTCAAGATGGTGGACGTAGGTGGTCAGCGCTCAGAGAGGAGACGCTGGTTCGAATGCTTTGATTCAGTCACTTCCATCCTCTTTCTTGTGTCCTCCTCTGAATTTGACCAGGTAAGTGAGCTGTGGTGAGACCATACAAACAGTTGCTTTTTTCACCAGTGTCTCAGAATAAGGACAGTGTTGATTTTACTCAGAAACACAAATGAAGTCGACACAATCTCCACTCGGGTAGCTTTAGCTGCAGTTTAATAACTTGTCCACATGCTTTGTTTTGGAGTTTATGAAATTGTCACAATGACAACATCAACATTCCTTAAACAGTGCTGTATTGAGTCAAGAGTATTACAACTTTTTTGAAAATCTTTTTATCTGTGTCACAAAAAGTCATGAGTGAACCAGGATATTTCTTGATTGTTGTGTCTTGAGCATGCTAGTTAACATGTTGTTTAAGTATAAAGTTTTGTTCACATGAAAATCAAATTTCATTTTGTTGTTCAATGGAAATTTAAAGTGAACAGGATGGCATGAAACGTCGTTTGAGCAGCAAACCAGTTGTGTAGCAATTTTTGCTGTGAATTGTCGTATGAAACGTAACTGATTTTGGCTGCCTTGGCCTTTTGTGAGTTGAAAATATCCAACTTCAACAAAAAATTTGCCTGAAGCTGTGGCCCAACAACCAGTCAGAATCGAGAGTGGACTGTGATGAGGATGACATCACAGACAGAGGAGGAAGCTGCATTGGGGCCCTTTTACACAGTTATTCAGTGTTTAGAGACCAAACCACTGAGAGGAGAAACGGGGAGAAAGTCACTCGAGAGTTTTGAGTATCCGGTAATTTGAGCTAATACTTATTTAACACTTTTTATGGGCTGTCGTGTGAACAAAGTCAGCCAGCACATCGGCAGTTTGCAACAGCATTCAGGTATGGTTCAGCTAGCACTAGCTTTTTCTTTTGTGTTTCCCATTTGTATAGCTGAAAGTAAGAACATATTCAAATTTCTGTGCAAGTTTTAGGTAGCTTACTTCTACCATGCTTTACTGCACAATATTTGTATCATAGTTTTATTTCATCTTATTTGATTTCTGATTCAGAATGGGAGGAAAAAAATGACTTATTGTGTCTTTATAGTGTCATTGTATGCCTGGAGAATTTGCAGGTTAACTAGATATATAAAAATAAACATTTACAATTGGTAGCTCTAATTAAAATAAAATAAATAGTGATTCGTTCACAAAGACAGTAAAATCCTAAAACAAATTATATAAATAATGATAAATAAAACAGGCAGTTCTGCCCATTTATTTTTCTTTGAACTCAAAAGAATGTTGTAGTTTTTCTGAGGTAATTTTCAATGCAGCGCAAACATTTTAAGTTGTTGTTAGACTGTAGCATAACTACTTTCAGGCTGCTTAAACAATAAATACTAATTCATTTTCCCCTGATATGTGTCTTGCTTTTGGTATCAAACCATTTTTCCCTTAAAATTTTTAAAATGCTCTTCAAAATTTTCATGCAACCTTAAACAAGATTTCCCTACTCCGTTTTTGAACACTTGTAACAGGTGACAGAATTGGTGATGTCCTCTGTCACAGACTCTTTTCAGGCATTGAATTGTCAAAAAGTCACTGAAGGTCACATCTGATTCATACAAGATTTCTACTAAATTATTTTTTATTTCCTAGACAATCAAGACAAGTTTGTATGGATAGCTCCTCTTTATTTTTGCCACAGCATTTTTTTCCACCTTTATCCCTGTATTTACCTCTATTTAGGAGGCAGTTTTTTGAGGATTTTTTTAGGAACCAAGGAGCTGCTTGAGCGCATTCAGAGCATACAGTATGTGCTAATGCGTGGTCTAAAGGGATGGGTTCTCTTTTTTTATAGCACAGATTTGATATACTTTACTGTGCTATAATCACAGTGGAACTAATGCTAATGAAAAGTCTGTTGCCATGGATATATGCCATGGATGTCTGCCATTTCAACCCCTGACCCCTTTGTGCTTTGCATTGTGGGAAACAGTATGCGAGGTAGACTGGTCCGACACATTTTACTAATTTTAGACGTGGTATGATGAAGTGGTATTTTTGGTATGCTGCGGATTTCACAAATGTTTGCATACTACACACCACATTTCGACTCAATCAATACATACTGCTAATGTTGTATGCAGGTTAGAACACAGCAACAGTATAGATTATTTATTATACATTTCAAAACCTCGATATAAGGAAATTTTGTCAGCGTTTTTGTACAGTGTAGACAGTTTGAAGCAAGTTTTGATCAAATAAAAACAAAAATCCCAAAGATGATATTTATGATTCTGTTATTGAGACAACTATTTGTTATTTAATTGCAGAAAAAAATTATTAAGATTGACAGTATATATTGCATAGTCATTTAGCTAAAAAATCTAAAAATTAGTGATGCATGATATTATTGTTATCAGCAGATACTAGTGGTATAAATAGTGAAATATTGGTACTGGCAACATTCAGCAGTTCTACCGATATCTACAGCTGACATTTTTGCCATACACATTAGCCAAATAAATCACATATATTCACGGTAATACACACAGAATATATGAATGTAGTTCAGTGATTCACCCTATTATTGCTGATTGTGTAATTTTTTAAAACAATTGTCACTTCTGTTAGAGAGTGATATTTTGTTTCCTTGATCCACATCAATATCTCACACAAATTTGCTGTTCCTGTGAAAGGAACAGATCAATTTTAGTAAAAGAAATACCTTGTACTCTCGCCAAAAAATATCGAAACCAGCAGTCATAAGTTTGAAAATACTGACATAATGGGTATTGGTAAAAATCCAATGTTGTACATCCACTATAAAAAATGTATTTTTTTGGCCATACTGCCCCATCATCTTGTTAATGCCATTGTGATTAACATGCAATGAGCTTAAAGGGATAGTGCAGTATTTTTGAAGTGGGGTTGTATGAGCTCCATATGGCCACTAAGTACATTAGATGCAGTAGAATGTTCTCTCCTCTCCCTCAGTAAGCCACAGTCTGTAAAAGTCTGTTACGCAGATATAGCCGCAAACAGGTAAGTAACGTACCAAGAATAGAGGGTATTTTCACCGCCTACAAGAACTCCCATCAAAAAATAATACCACAGTTTAAAGCATACCTATGCATGCTTTAAGTGCATTAACTTTTTTGGAAATATAAAGTTTATCTGGAACTAACTGGCTTCAGCCGCCAGCTTGTAGCCTCGTGTAACTCTTATCAGGCATTGTAATTCTTTTGTTCTGACTCTTAGCGGTGCGTGGAAGAGACAACGTAGGAAATTAAAAATGAGTGATTATGACAGCGACGATGAAGTTCCATTCACTTTGGAGCCAAGAGGATATCTGTATGAACCGGAGTTCACAGAAGAAGAGCTGCTGCAGATGGACACTGAACAGGCCGAAAGAAACAAAGAGGAAAAATTGGTGGAAACTGGAGGTCAAGAAAGAATCGGAAATACACAGTGGTGCGAGTGTATGAACTGCGACTCAATGCCCACGGACTCCGAGTGCTACTGCTGCCATGAGTGGACCTTGGTTACAGACCGACTTTAGGATCTGTCTGAGTCAGAGGATACTGGTAACTCTCATGCCGTCTGCATAACTCATCATACAGATTTTCCTGCTCCTCTGAATGAGGCTACAACAGGCGCCTGATGCCTATAGCTTATGTTTACAACAGCTGAGAGGGAGGCGGAGTGATTCAGCGGCTGTGCTGTGCGGAGGAATATGTGACGTTAGTCAGTTAGTTCCAGATAAACTTTATATTTCCAAAAAAGTTAATGCACTTAAAGCATGCATAGGTAGCGTACTCCTAAACCGTGGTATTATTTTTTGATGGGAGTGCTTGTAGGCGGCGAAAATACCCTCTGTTCTTGGTACGTTACTTACCTGTTTGCGGCAATATCTGCGTAACAGACTCTTACAGACTTTGGCTTACTGAGGGAGAGGAGAGAACGTTCTACTGCATCGAATGTACTTAGTGGCCATATGGAGCTCATACAACCCCACTTCAAAAATACTGCACTATCCCTTTAAAGGCAAAGCCAAACAGTCAGGATTTATTGCTTGTAATGATTGCTCTTGTTAAAACTGACTATTAAGCCATTGTCTCTCTAAGACCCTAATTGAGGGTATTAATTGATTGAAGCCTCCATCCTTTGTCTCCATTGAATTTTGTAATTTTTAAATACTTTTCAGTCTTTCAGTTAGTTTGCTTTTATGAGGCTGAAGCCACCTGGAAAAATAAAACAGGGTGAACTGAACGAAATGCCCTTATTATTCTGTCAATTACTATTCTTCAGGGAAACAGAAAAAAAACAAATTTCAAAAGTTGGGCTGAGAGTTGCTGCAGAGGCATAGGGCTGTGAAAAGACAAAGTTGTCAGTGCAGTGAACACTGTTGAAATGTAAAGTTCATACCAGAAAACACTTCTTTGACTCTAGTTCACATAATGTATTCTAACACCCTTAGGTACTGATGGAGGACCGGCTGACCAACCGGCTAAGCGAGTCCCTCAACATCTTTGAGACCATCGTCAACAACCGGGTTTTCAGCAATGTCTCCATCATCCTGTTCCTGAATAAGACGGATCTACTGGAGGAGAAGGTGAAGCAGGTATCAATAAAAGACTACTTCCCAGAGTTCTCAGGGGACCCAAGGAGCTTGATAGATGTCCAACGCTTTCTGGTGGAATGCTTTCGCAAAAAGCGCCGCGAGCAGCAGACAAAGCCATTGTACCACCACTTCACCACAGCCATCAACACTGAGAACATCCGGCTGGTGTTTCGTGATGTTAAGGACACCATCCTGCATGATAACCTCAAGCAGCTGATGCTACAGTGAGGAGACCTACAAAGAGGAGGGGGAAAGCTGGTTAGGGTAAAAGTGGGTGTTATGGTGCCTTTCTTAACACACACCCCAGCCTGCAGGGGGCAGGCAGTTACCCTCCAACCACCCCTCCGTCATACACTCCTTATTTTTGAACTTTGACTGTGTATTAAACTCACCACTACTACAGCCATTCTCCCCACGCCTGCTCTGCCTTACTGAGCATGTCCATTGTGACTTATGACAGTAGCCTTTGGCTTGGAGCCCAAACCATTCTTGGAAACCACTGTAAATGACTTCTTATTCCCACTGCTGCCCCCCCCCCAGTTTGGTAGTCTCTATCCTCCCAGTATTATCAGTATCTTTGACTGTCATTACCATGTGTTCAATTCAAAACACCCCTGTATTTTTTTTTCTGCTCTGACCACTGTTTTCAGGGGAGGGGGGCTGTAGGGTGTATTTTATTGTTGCAAGTTGTAACTGTACAGCCTTCAAGGCCACCGGCAGATGCCGGCAACGTCAGCGACTGATGCCAGGTATTGCTTTTTTTTTAATCCTTCTTTTGTTTTGGCTCTAGTTTGTGCCCTCCACTGATGCTTGGTAATGACATCACTGGGCTGGGCTGGGGATTTCTTCTAGAGGCAATAGAGCAGAAAGAACTGTGCTAACACACAGGAACCCTCACTCACAAATAGGAATACTCGTTCCAAAGTTCACTTAATTCTAGTTTCTATTGGTTTTGTTCCTTTTTCTAATATATGAATACACTGTAAGTACCTATGCATTTTTCTTAACTTATATTTTATAGAGGTTTACACTTTAAGGATATGTGACCAGTGATGAACTCTATGGCAGTAAATGGTATAGGGAGTAGGAGAGCATAGACAGATCAACATGTATCACCTATAAAAAATAAACACCATGTTATAAAGGTAGCTAATTCAAGGTAAGGAATAACAGTCCGTTTGCATCTCAGGGCACAATATTGATCACTTTGCCAACAACTAATGTGCCGATGCCACCCATCATGATTCAAAAGACTGTCTTAAATTTTTATCTTTCTCTGCATATGTTTGCAAACTAGATACTTAAACCATCCTTAAGTCTCCGTAGTTCCCTAATTTGTAGAACTTGAAGTGGTTTTAAATGAAGAAATAAAAAATACAATCAAGTTTCAAAACAGGATTTCAGTTCAAGCTGTTTTACTTTTAACCAGAGCAATATCTTAAAACTGATTTGTGTCTGAAAACTTACAGGTGGAATGTTCAGGTTTATAGCTATTAAACATTTTTAGAAATAAGTACTGAGTACAATTTTGATTCAAACCATATTAATGGGTAGTCTTAAAATTTTACTTCATCTTCTTTCAAATGTTGAGAATTTATCATCCAAAATATAACTCAATCTAAAGATATGTATCTATCATCATAAAAAAAGTGAATAAAATATCAACAACTAAAAAAAAAGGATGAAAAGTTTAATACAGAGAACCGCTAATGGACAGTACATTCAAAGGTGAACAAGACATTTAAATTCATTATTAAGATTTCATTTTCATCTGCAAATACAGTATGATTTCAACCTTAGAAGTTATCTGAATGACACCATCTGAGATTTAAAAAGACATTTATTAGCCCAGCTACATCCTGAAACTTAAGCCCTCATTTTGATCTGGTTTGAATGTTTGTTCAAGGGTCAAATCATTTAATTAAAGTGGAGAAGCGCACAGTAACAGCCTCTTAGAGCCAAGTCTGACCCTCAGGACCAAACACTGTTTGGGCTTTAGTCCTTGACTTGTATAGTATCAGCTCCACAGACGTGTAGCATGAAAAAAGCCTTCCCTCAGTCATTTTTTGCATTGAATGGGCTATGGTATGAATATTTTTCATGTTGTTGTCACACCACCTTCTCAAGACAAAATAATGATGAAAAAAAATCAAAAATCATCCTTGACTTGTAATGAAAGAAAAGTGGCAATTGAATGTACCTATCACTTTGTACATTATGATGGCTGGTTTTCTGTCATACCTGTTTTCTCTATTAATGTTAATAGCTATTAAAGCTCTTTGTTAACAAAAAATTCAAACTGTATATGTAAACCTAAATTGACTGCTAAATACAAGAGTGAAATTTCTTTCCTTTGTGGATGTAAAAGATAATCATTCAAGGTAAATGCTTGATCCATACTAAAAACAAAAATGTTTCTAATTGAATTCTGAGGTACTGCAGTTGCTTTGGTTGTGAATGTCCTTTAGGGCAACAAATTAAGTTTATACGTTGACACTGTTGTGGAGGTTGTACCCAGTGCATGTTTAAACTGAGCCCCTATCAATTCTTGCATTGTATTCCCTGGTTCCTTCAAGATAAAGGGGTAGCAAGCAGCAGCCCTGCTATAATTTCCAAAAAAATATTTTGCTTCTTTTCCAAAAGGTACCATTTAATGTTTTTCATCCCTCCACTTCGTACTTTCAAAAAGGAGATTTAGCCAGTCTAAATGTCACACATCTCCTATGTTTCGTCAACTTGTTCTTATTTTGTACAGTTCAGATTCCTCTTAATTCATTCTCTTCCATCTTATAGTAGTATTTACTCAGACTGAAATCCCCCTCCAATTTTAAATATCTGATGTTGCCTTTCATGCAAATTTGTACATATTACCATGAGTGTTATATTTTTATTTTCAGGTGGTGTTTATTTAAAGCAGGCCACCTTGTGACCTGTCAAGGTTTTAAAAACAATCAGTCCCATTACTCAGTTTTCCTTTGATTTGTTGTTATCATAAACCTTAATTGTTCAGTTTTCAGGAAGACAAAAGGCTCTGCTGGTAATACTAACATTTTAACTTTATTTTGATTATAATAATCAAGCTAATGATCAAATGTTTAACACAAACTAAAACATTCAGTAGCTGTTTTTTGTTGCACTGCTTTCATTACTTTTTTCTCTAGCTCTAAGGATTTTGCAATTGCAGTAATAGACTGTATGAAGCTCTGTTATAGCTCAAATATGTAGTGACCAAAACAATCTTTGAGAAAGAGTCCCTCTATCTTCTCCCCTTTTCTTCAATGGTTCCCTTTTTTCCTCAGTTTTCACTAGCTCAACTTGCAACTCAGTTATCTGATGAGCACCAGAAATCTGACTGGGGGAGGGGGATTTATGAGTGGTGATTAAAAATACACCTTTCTAAGAGAACTTCTCTGTCTTTTTTCCCCCAAATGATAGTGCAAAGTAACTTCAGAGGCAACTTTCTTGAATTCATTCTTTCTTATGCAAACCACACTTGTTGCTCTGCTCACTCTGACCCTAACATACTGTAAGTGACAAAATAGCAAGCATGTTGCAGCCTCTTTTATGTCAGGTGCATATGCCAAAAATAATCCAAATTAATTTTTTTCTTGTCAAATTTCTTTTTTCTTTTTCCCTCCTATCCATAGCTGTGTAAGTTTGGTGCACCCTGTCTCCCAAACCAGCAAAAAGCCCTCTGTCAGTTAAAATGAGGGTAAGCATAGAGCAGTAAAGTCACATGTCTGATTTCGGTTTGTGGGTTCCTTATTTGAAAAGAGGAAGTTGACTAACATGACTGTCTGCCAAGAGCTTTGTGAATTCCTGTTGTCTATGAAGTGCCGGTCAGCACGATTCTCCCTCCGTCATTCTGTCTGTATCAGGAAGATGGTCTGTTTGTCTGTGTGTGAGAGAGAAGAGGGGGGTACAAAAACGCTGTGTGTTGTCTCTGCAAGCCTGAAGGGAAAGCCAAGCAGAGGCCTCTTTGTTTGGTTTCTGACAGTTGGGTCATGTCATCATTTGTGCCTGTAGTAAGACACACCCACCATGAGGTCACTGCAGAACCTGACGCCTAAGATGCTCTTTGTCCACTTTACACAGACTTGTTGTGATTGTTTGAGCACAGACAGTATATTGTTTATTATAGAGCATCAGAATGTCAATAAATGATGAGTTTACATGCACTGTTAGATCTGGTCTGCACCTACTAAAAACCCTATGATGTTACACTTAACCACATCTTTGGAGCTGGGTTCTGTAATTTTCAAACTCTGTTGGCAAGAACTAATCTCTTGAGTACTTTTCCTTGGAATTTGCAGAAAGAGCAATGTTGATTATTATTGGTAATCATTATGTAATGTCATGATCAGTCTTAGACCTCAACTTTGAGCTCAAATTTAGGCTGTTTGGTTACAATTATTCTGTCAAAATGAACAAAATATCCTGTCAGATCTGCCAAATCAAGTAGCAAACCACAAATGAAATAAGAGATAAATGTAGTTCATATCTGCAGCTTTTAATGTAATAATCACACACATGTTGTGATACTTACATACTACAAACATATATAAAGCTCTCCACAAATGTTTTAGCTATTACATTTGAAGAAAGTTCAAAATCGTGAGTTTTGAAAACTGGAGAATAAATGAGAGAGATTAGCAGGTATACTTTCTAATGCACAGCCAGAAACACTGAATACAATATTCAGTGTTTCCATGGGTTTATACGATCTGAGTTATTATTAATAACTTGGATCATATTTCGATCTGATCAGGTTTCGACTTCCTCTACCAAAAATGTCCTCTTTTTTTCAATGAGCTTACCCATATTCATCAGCAGGTGTTAGAATAAATGAACAATAATGACCACAAAGATCATTTTTCATATTAATTTCACATTTAGGGAGAAGTTGTGAAAACAGATATTTCCCTTCCCACAGCATAAACCCTTTAAATGTTTCTGGCTGCTACATTTGTGGAAAATTTTGTGTTAGGTTTGTAATAGGATTTTTTTTTTTGCAGGAAATTAAATACATTTGGGGGATTGTTACACTAGAAGTTTCAGATTTTTATTACATTCATATTTGATTATGTTTTTGGCCTGCAATTACATTGGAGGTTTTAATGCATCCTCTCCCGATCTGCCAGATGTTTAAATAATAATCAGAACAAGAGTTAATAATCTCTTGTTTGAGATTGGAATATAATCTATGCCACATTTAAGGTCTCACGTTCAAGATGACAGACCACTCAAAGAAAGGAACTAAAATGTGCTTATTATTAAAAAAACATATTACTTGTCATGGTCACACAGGCAGTAACTGTCCTCTTTGTCCTCACCAACGGTTATTCATCAAGTAGCTGAGAATAACTTGAATCAAAGATAACACAGATGGCACTGCACATTTATTTGTTCTACTTTGCTAGATGTATCATGAACAAAACATACCAGCTGGCCACTAGTTTGCCTGACTTTTTTTTTTTTTATCGGTCAGGAAATAAAAAGCAGAACTAGTGTAAAACTGACATCCTTAACTGGTTCTTGAGCACTCAAACCCACCCAAAGTGTAAAAATAGCCCTTGATCCTGAAAACAGGAAATAAACATACAGCCACAAAAGACTAATCAGACTTAAAGAAACATGGAGCACTGTTTACCAGCCTTTGTCTCTGGAACTGTGAATCTTTGTATTTGAACCCTCAACCGCAGGAATGGTGAACATCATGATGACGGGGAAATAGCTTCCCCTTAAAGGCCACTCATCCTCCTGCAGTGCCATTTCAGCGAGGAAAGATCTTGTAATGAGGATCATTTATTCAGCTATTAGGTGATTGCAATGAGAAGGAGCTAGGTCTTTGGTAATTAGAGTGTTTCAAAGCAATTTTGTGTATTTAAGAGCAAAATAGGCCTTAATTGAGGCTGCTGGTGGTGGTTGAGGAATAGAAGTGCATAATGTGTTAAGGAGTGGGTTTTTGAAGAGGCAGCTCTGATCTCTGGATGAGATCAGTATAGGTGAATTAGATTGAGGTGGTTCATAACTTTTTCTCCGACAGAGGGAGTCAGAGTAACTGGTTTAGGTTGTAACTATAACTGGTTGGTCAGTGCTGAAAGAGTAAATGCCCCTTGGCAGCTGAAAAGAAAAACGGGGAAAGAGGTTTTAGGTCATTTGAATGATTAATACAGATGTGGAAAAAAATACTTCCTGCTTGAACTGATGAGTATAGCATAGTGCAACTGAGGACTCCTGATCAAGGACCTTTCACATCCTGAAATAAGACGTGATTTTTCCTTGATGCATTTCTGGAGCATCTCTTAGTTACAATTATGATTCAAGTTCCACCACTATCCTACAAAGTAGGTTCTTCTTAGAGACATCAAGTTTTTAAACTGAGAATCTACAAAACAATAGCACCCATGTTTTGTCATGGCACATGATTTCAACAACTAATACTCTAATAAGTGTACATCTGTTAAGAGTACTTGAGGAATCAACTGGTACAGAGTAAAGGACTCAAGTCTGCTCTGTGCTTTTCTTGTCAGTTTTTTACACTGAAGTTGACACTTTCTCATCCACCTCCATACACACCAATGGATGGTTGCTATGCAAAGTGGTCATCAGTATTAGCAAACCTTATTCATTGTTAGTGGTGGTAACTTGGGTTCTGCCAAGTTATTAGACACATCATTATGAGGCTGTGGGATGTGGAATTAAACCCCCATCAATCCTTTTTAGAGGTATCCAACTCTACCACAGATACACAGTCAACCATTGCTTTTAAGACAAAAGCAGTGAAAAGGTCCCTTTAAATTTTAAGACTTAGATTAATTAAATGTAAGATTTTAAACACTTAAAATCATCTAGAATGATGTCCGTAAAAATTCAAAATATGGGCGCCCTATTTTTTTGCCAAGTTGTTTAACTTATTCAGTACATGAAGCTAGTTCAGCAATCCAACCTCATGTCAAAATCCTTGAAAACCTTCTTTGAAAGGGATTACTGGCTCTTAAAACATCTTTAAATGCCCCTGAATCTGCTCCTATCCCTGATTTAAAAAAAAATCACATTAGTCAACCTTGTATGCACATGACTGTAAATTCTCTGTTGCATAGCTACTGCAGTGAAAGAGTGAACACAAAAAATGGCTCTTTTGTCATCTTTAGGTGATCAGTCATTCTCTAAGGAAAATTATAATCCCATTATGCCGTCATATTTCTCTAACTTGTCACCTTGGTGTCTGGCAGTATGGCAGCGTAGATCTTTTGATGGGTGACTGACACTGTTTAATTTTCCAGATGGTATAGCCACAATCCTCTGCTGTTAAGCTTCCTTGCAGATTTGTCCACTGGGTTAAAAATGTTTCAGTGACAGGACCCATGTGATAGAGTCATTCCTTTTTTATCCTCAGAAAGCTTCATGGAAATTGATGTTCAACTAATGAACCAGTTAAATTTTTCTACAAATGCCTTAACTTAGCCTTTTAACATTTCTCTGATTCGGCTTTTTATACTGAGTGTCTTATCTGTGAACCTGACTTCACTCATGATTGTAACGGTTTCTGTCAAAATACCAGTTAATAGTGGAAGACTTGTGTAGGGATGCACACCTATCCAAGGAAACCAGTGTTACCAGTGTTACCACATGTAGTTCTATGCAAAATTATTCGACTGCCATTACTACTCCGTTGTGTTATAGCGATTGACTGATGATTCTTTTGATGCCAGTGTCTTATTGAAAATTGTCTGAAATCAGAAAAAAGCGCAAATAATCTGCCATATTCACTGATGTATATAGTGCGTCCTTTTTCAAGTGCTGCCTCTTCATTTCAGCCATGTTAACAATGGTTTTATACTGTGTCAAAGAGTTTGAAATGATGCCACCTACAGAATTGTATGTCCTCATGTGAATTCAGATAATTGTTTGCTCATTTTTTCTTACAAAGTTTCAATGCACAGTCTTAACTTATGCTGTTTGTCCTCTAATCTCTTAAAATAAAATGTACTGTTTTTTTTAAAGTGTGTGTCTTTTGTCTACAAATACTCAAAAAACTAAGGTGCAACAAAGTTGAATATAGTCTTAATTGGTCGTATAATCAATCAATTAAACAGTATTTATTTGTATAGCGCCAGTTCATAACAAGTGTTATCTCAAGGCACTTACAATAGAGCAGGCTGAAGCTGTACTCCTCATTTTATAGATACACATGCATATATACAAATACACATAAATAAATATATTTGTACATACATACAGTTATGTTCATAATAATAGCAGTGTGTTTAAAAAGGTGAGTAAACCTCAAAATTCTTCAAATAAATTTTATTTTAATGCACACAAATGCATTGGGGATGCTGCACATTCTTTTTCAAAGCAAGAAAATTGGAAAAAGTAATTGAATTTGATAATATTTTACAGAAAGTCAAGAAATATGTTCAAAAAATAGCAGTGTTGACATCTTTATTTACAAACTCAAAAATGTGGTGTAAAAACTCAGAATTGCTTGATAATTCAACTTTCCTGAGAATCATAAACTAATATTTAGTTGCATAACCACGGTTTCTGATAACTGCTTCACATCTGTGGTGCACGGTGCCTACCAACTTCTGGCACTGGTCAACAGGTATTGAGGCCCAGGACAATTGTTGTACGTTCCACAATTGCTCTGCATTTCTTGGTTTTGCCTCATGAACAGCATTTTTTATGTCAGCCCACAAGTTTTCTATAGGATTAAGGACCGGGGATTGTGCTGGCCACTCCATTACTTGAATTTTGTTTGTCTGGAACCATGATTTTGCTCGCTTGCTGGTGTGTTTGGGGGCATTGTCTTGTTGAAACACCCATTTCAAGGGCATTTCCTCTTCAGCATACGGCAACATGACTTCTTCCAGTATTCTGATGTACTCAAACTGATCCATGATCCCTGGTATGCCATAAATAGGACCAACACCATAGTACGAGAAACATCCCCATATCATGATGCTTGCACCACCATGCTTCACTGTCTTCACTGTGTACTGTGGCTTGAATTCAGTGTTTTCAGGTCGTCTGACAAACTGTCTGTGGCTCTTAGACCCAAAAAGAACAATCTTACTCTCATCAGTCCACAAAATATTGCGCCATGTCTTTTTAGGTCAGTCAATGTGTTCTTTGGCAAACTGTAACCGCTTCAGCACGTCTTTTTTTTTTTTTAACAATGGGACTTTGCGGGGGCTTCTTGCTGGTAGCTTGGCTTCACATTGACATTGTCTGATTGTTACAGTACTCACAGGCAACCTTAGATCTTCTCTGATCCTCCTGGAGCTGATCATTGGCTGAACCTTTGCCATTTTGGTTCTTCTCCGATCCATTTGAACAGTCGTTTTTCTTTGTCTTCCTCACCTTTCTGGTTTTGGCTGCCACTTTAAAGCATTTGATATCGTTTTAGCTGAACAGCCTATTATTTTCTGAACTTCTTTATAGGTTTTCCCCTCTTTTATTAACTTCTTAATCAAAGAACGCTCTTCTTCTGAACAATGTCTTGAATGACCCATTTTACTCTGTTTTTCAAGGACAAATGCACAGCCAGCATATGCAGCGTCAGTTGCCTTGATCCTTAAATAAGGGCCACCTGTTTAACACCTATTTTTTTCACACAATCAATTACCTCACTAATTAAACTCAGCACTGCTATGTTTTGAACACGCCCATTTCAGTTAATGATTCAGTTTCACAGAATCAGCAGCATGCACGTCATGCCTGTTGGGTCTGTTGGTTTTCTATACCTTTACCAAACCTTCTAGAAGCTTACTTGCAGTGTAGAAGTTGAAATTCTAACAAAACCAGTCATTTATCTTGCTAGTGATGTGGGAGTGCTATTATTTTGAACACAACTGTACATCCAGAGATGGATCCATCCAGGCAGAGACAAAGGGACTAAAATCACATTTGTCTTTGTATAGACCTAATCAATCAATCTGTATTTATATAGCACCATACTTGTTGAATATTGATTTATTAAAGTCTGTGTAAAGCAAATTCAGTCATTTTCTTCTAAACACATTAAATAGGTCATAAATGTACTTCCTCAAAACATGTGAAAGCCATTCAACCATTCAGAATATAATTGTGGAGCTAGGCTTCACAAACTGTTTTCAACATTTCTGTTTTCCGGATTTAATGGGCGGGTCAGAAATCATAGCCGCGTTATGTAACGAGGCTACCGGTAGCTTAACCCCACCCTGCTGCTTCTGCTGTATAAATACGTTCAGCGCATTACCTTCGGTGGTTAACCCGCTTGCTCTCGAGCCTCAGATAGCATCTCTTATGATAGTTTGCAGCTAGCTAACCGGTCAACCAGTCAGCTAACCAGTCATGTCTCCTCCACGTCAGTCGTGCATCTTTCCTGGATGCCACAGCGTGCAGGGTAACGGCTCCGTTAGCTTATTTAAGTTTCCTACTGACAGATGAAGTAAGGAAATGGTGGATCAATTTTGTCAAGAGGAGCTACTGTGGAGAGCTCAAAATCACCACCAACACCCTTTCTGCAGTGCCCACTTTACCCCCATAGTTACAAAAACTAAAGTCTAAACTAAAGGTAAAGTCTGGATTTCTGAAGAGTGCGTTAATGCTGGTCAGTGAGGCCGAACCGATCCTCTCCGTCTGCAGCTTGCATCCTCCCGCCCCGCCGACCGCAGGTGCCACCATCACGGCCGCCGGCATTATGTACCCTCCGCCGACCCTCTCCATCCCGCCGACAGCAGGTGCCACCTGTCATGAGTTTTACTCATGTGTGAAAGACAAGGACTCTGTCGACTTGCTGCGGCGTTCAGTAGCCATTTTTTATTAACAGCGTACAGACAACGTGCATTCGCCATAGACATTCACTGTCCAACTCTACGCACCTGTGAGGTCACACTCCTGCGACTATGGTGGCCTGTAAACACATTTCATCACATCTCCCCCCTTTAAAGAGTAGACTCACATTTTCAAACAAAGAAGCACTCACCTCACATAAACATGAATGCATAGAACATAATAACTTTTACATCTAGGACATCGAGGTAGACTGCCCTCAGTCCGCAGCATCGTAGGGGTTATTCTCCCCTTGGTAAATGCCGTTCCTATTCATGTAACCACTTAAAAGTCTTTCACAACCTCAGTATTCATAACAAGATGTGGAACAATAATTTCCTTTTGGAAGTAAGTCAATTATCACGACTGTCACATATAACATACTGCATAACTAACTTTAACTTAAAGTGTTACATTGTTTTAACTGACAAAATAAACTGTGCTCATTATCCTCCACTCAACTCAACTTAATAAAACTGTAAACACAGAGCAAAGGTAAGCACTCTTAAGTGTTCAAGTGTCTCTATACCTGATCGGAACCCTGACTACTCGACCTCTGGATGTCACCTGCTTGCCTTGGTATGGGGCTGAAGGTGGTGGCGTGCACTCCACAGCTGGGTCGAAATGTCTCTGAGCTGGAGCCTTGTCTGTGTGTCCTGGACTGACCACAGGTAGAGGGCTGTTTGGCTGCTGTGCTGGAGATCCAGATGACTGCAGCTGCTGTTCCGATGGGTCAGTAGGCTGTGGGACGGCCTGCAGGTGCCTGCTATTACGTCGCAGCACTGCTCCGTTGTCCGTCTCCACCATGTAAGATCGTGGCTTTCTGCACCTGCTTACAACTTTTGCAGATGTTCTCCATCCTTTCTCTTCATCGAGTTTCACCCTGACGTCCTGTCCGGGGTGAAGAACAGGAAGTGGCAGTGCAGAATGACGACGGTCATGGAAAAAACGATAAGCTGACTTGGTCTGCTGGTCCTTCTGTTGAACTTGGTGTCTGTCCACAGGAGTAGCAAGGAGTTTGTGCTCCAACATGGGAAGAGCAGTTCGAATGTCTCTACCAGCCATGAGCACAGCTGGGCTCACACCCATTGCAGCACTAGGGGTTGCTCTGTAGCACATGAGAGCGAGATGTGGGTCGGGCTGTTTCAGGATGTGTTTCGCTGTCTGAACGGCGCGCTCCACAGCACCGTTAACCTGGGGAAAATGAGGGCTGGAGGTCGTGTGCACAAACCCATACTCCTGGCTGAAGTCCTGAAACTCTGCAGATGAGAACTGTGTGGCATTGTCACTCACCAGCTCTAGCGGGTTGCCCCACCTCACAAACATGCTTTTGAGCCTGTTAATAACTTGACAGCTCACAGTTGACGACAGGAGGGCGATTTCAATGTCTCTCGAATAGTAGTCTCTCACAATGAGATAATTTTCCCCCTTGAACTCACACAAATCCACAGCTATGCGCTGCCAGGGGCCCTCCGGCAGAGGTGTTTGTTTTCAATGCAGAATGTACATGTCGAAACTGTTTGAGTGATCTGAGCACTGATGCACGGCCACCACACTGACATTCTGGCTCGTGCCCGGCATTTTAGTTTTAAAGGCTGCTTCAAAATGTCCGACTTTACTGCATTTTCTGCACTTCTCATTCTTAGCTGGGCAGAGCTGGGTTTTCCCGTGTTGTCTATTGCAACGCGTACATGCAGTAACAGGTTTTGACTCACCATACACCTGCTGGCTCCGCCATTGTGAATCATTTTCTCTCCTTTTGGCGCGAAACAGCCGTCCTCCTTGTCTCAAAGCATCCACAGAACAATCCACACGCAAGCTCACATTCTGCAGCTTGATTTGTTCACTCTGGCGTGCTATTTGAATGGCTCTATTGAGCGACAGGTCCGACTCGAGCTGTAGTTTTTGTGACACTTCACCGTCAGATATGCCGATAACAATCCTGTCTCTGATCTGTTCCTCTTTGGTTTCTCCAAACTCACAGTACTGTGATAACTCATATAATCCTCTGACGAATGCTTCAACAGACTCTCCTGGCCTCTGGATTCTCTTATGGAAGCATGCTCTTTCGTGTATGACATTCCTTTTTGGCACAAAATGATCGGTAAATTTCTCCATTACCGTCTTGTAGTCGAGCTCTGGATGAGCGTCGTCATCTAGCTGCTCCTCGTACACAAAAGATTTGTAGATAGCCTCTGCATCTCTCCCCATGGCGTAGAGAAGCGTGTTCACCTGCACCTCCCCACTGTCTTTGTCCAGCTTCTACGCTATTCTGAAGCGGTCAAAACGACGGCGCCACACCGGCCATTCAGCAGGGCGGGTGAAGTCAAAGGTCTCAGGCGGTCCAAACTTTGCCATTCTCGCTCTGAAGGCATCCTGTCGGCCACTTCTGACACCATGTCATGAGTTTTACTCATGTGTAAAAGACTCTGCCGACTTGCTGTGGCGTTCAGTAGCCATTTTTTATTAACAGCGTACAGACAACGTGCATTCACCATAGACATTCACTGTCCAACTCTGTGCACCTGTGAGGTCACACTCCTGCGACTACGGTGGCCTGTAAACACGTTTCATCACACCACCATCCTGGCCACCGGCGTTATATATCTGCCACCGACCCTCTCCATCCTGCCGACAGCAGGTGCCACCATCTCAGCCACCGGCGTTATATATCTGCCGCCGACCCTCTCCATCCCACCGACCGTAGGTGCCACCATCACGGCCGCCGGCATTATGTACCCTCCGCCGACCCTCTCCATCCCGCCGACAGCAGGTGCCACCATCCCAGCCACCGGCGTTATATATCCGCCGCGACTCTCTCCTGTGATTGCTGTGATTTTACATCATAAGTATGACATGATTTGGCCTCATTCCCTGAGCGGAGTCCAAATGACAGCACAATGATTAACCACAGGTACTTTTTTTATGTGCCACCAATATAGCTATGACAAGGAAAAACATGTACACTGGGGTTTTACGTTTGCGTGTATTGTCAAACATGGACAGTTGGAAACCTAAAATGAGCGCCATGAATGCGTTCTTTTTCCCCCATGGACATTAGTTGCTTATATACAGAGAGAGACTGGAGAAGCGAGCTCAGACGGAGGCAATATGCGAGTTATCATTTTCTATGCGCATGAAGCATACATGTTTCAGTTATTTCAAAGCTAAAGCTACTCCACATCTGGTATTATCCCTCACAGCTGATAAAAATTGGGCCGACGGAGTAATTGGGGAGCTTGTGGTAATAAAGTAACTATCAGAAAAGTAACTGTATGAAGTAAGTATGATAAGTAAGAGTCATCATCGCTGTAAAATGTCAGCCTTTCAAAATTATATATATGTTTTTTTGGATTACTGTCACTGTTGCATGAGTCAGTTTCTGGCTCTGATGGCTCAAACAGGTAGGGCTGGGTCCGTCCGATGAAGCTGCTAGTGCTAGCTTCCATTGTTACTGTAGGTAACGTCCTTGTACAGTAGACGGAGACGGCTCCCTCCCGCATGTGGGCGTGGTTCCAGCGCCTCTAACTGACACACCCCCAGCGTTTCACAGCAGAGAGAAGTGCTTGTTTTTGAATGATTTTGAGACCTAATTTTATATACTTAGCAATTTTTTTAATCTTTCAAATTTGACTCAATGGTCAATGACACATGTTTCTGTGGTATGACAAACTTACAACACAAATTATTTTTGCTTTACACGGACTTTAAAGGTATGCCCCTTGGAGATGTAGCATCTCCTTTTCAAGAGGGTCCTCATGCCAATATGGTTGTAAAGATAGTTACTGTGGATGCATAATCAATACAACCATGGATAGAGAGATCAATCTAATATTAAAATTAATACCTATAATGAATATAATCTGGAGAGGAATGATGTTGATTGATATAGCAGCTTCTGGCTGAACTGCCATTGAAATGGGTTTAACTGGTCTAAAAGTATGAATTAATGTTAAATTATGTCATTTCTGTTGATGGTTGATGCAGGACAATGCAGCAGGTCATCCATGATTGTCACGGCCATACTAATATATGCGTGCTGTTTGCAGGAACTACCATGTACTTAATTTTGTTGATCTCTTTAACGTTAATATCAAGAACTGTGATGATAATAAAATGGGGCTGAAATGGACAGATAATTGTAATTGTAGTTATTGAAGCTCCATAAGTTCACAGCTGCAGGAGGTCTACACCAAGGATCCCAGGCAGCCTAAAAGACCAGAACCAGAGTTGAGTACAAGAGCGACCAAAAAAGGGGAGAAGCATATAGAGAGAAGACAGAGAGAGAGTGTTAGAGAGACAGAGAGATAGAGCTCAGTGTGCAAGATCTCCCAGCAGTCTAAGTTAATTGCATCTTAGATATGAGCAATGGGTTGGTCCAGGCCTGAGCTAGCCCTAACTGAAAGCTTTATCACAAAGGAATGTTTTAAGTCTAACCTTAAAGGTAGAGAGGGTGTCTGCCACCTGAACTGTGGTCAGTAAATGGTTCCAGAGAAGAGGAGCCTGATAACTGAAGGCTCTACCTCCCATACTACTTTTAGAGACTCATGGTACCACAAGCAGGCCAGCATTTTGGGAGTATAATGTTCTAGGGAGGTTGTACGGCACTACAAGCTCTTTAAGATAAATTGGTGCCTGTCCACTGAGAGCTTTGTGGGTGAGAAGAAGAATCTTGAATTCTATTCTAAATTTTATATGAAACCAAGGCAGAGAAGCTAATACAAGAGCAAGGTGATCTCTTCTACCAGTTCTAGTCAGTACACATGCTGCAGCATTTTGAAGGTGAAGCTGAAGGGTCTTAAGCTACTTGCTGGGACAGCCTGATAGAAGAGAATTACAATAATCCAGTCTAGAGGTAACAAAAGCATGGACTAGCTTTTCAGCATCACTCTGAGACAGGATAGGCCCAATTTTAGTAGTGTTACGAGGATGAAAAAAGGCTGTTCTTGAAATATGCTTTATGTGGGATAAGGAAACAGTGCTGCCATTTTAAGCCCCTTACTGACCAATTTACAAAGCAAGTCCCAATAATAGTCATTCATGTGCAACCCTCAACAGTATCTGTTGTTGATACTTTTGGTTTGCTTCTTTAACTCATGGTATATAGTCAAAAACAGTATAGATTATGAAGAATATTTTCTGTGTAAGAGGTTGGCTGGTTTGGAGGGATAGTTTAAACTCAATGGTGTGTCGGTCAGGACAGAGGAGCACAGTCAGGGATCCAGTTTAAAGGTTTATTTTCACATTGTTTGAGCTGTTGTTTCATATCTAGCAGTCAAACATTGAGCAGGCAGCCGCACAGTCCTTTGTTCTTCTCAGTCTGGGAGCGAAAATGAGATTGCAGGTAAGGGGTGGGCTTTATAGCCTCCTGGTGCCACACACCAGGAAGTAGGAAATGTGGGTGTGGCTGTAGTTTTCCTCTTCTGACAGGTAAAGGGATAGCTTGGGGATTTTCTACCGATTAATTTAAAAATAATTTATTAATCAGATGGATCATAAATTGAAATTAAAATAGTTACTTTTTATGTTGAGTTCTATGGTTTAACATAGTCTTGTTCACCGTTTAGTACTCAATAACTACATATTTTAATCAAGCAGCTAATCAAGGTTTTGACTTTTTGGGTTTCTTAACAATCCACTTGTTCATGTTGGGCACTAGCTATGCAGAGCAGACGGACCTGTCTGATTCATTGTCTGAAATCTTGCATGTCCATCTTGCCAGCATCCATTGTCCAACGACTTCACTAGGCTAAAAGCTTAACAGCCCAATCAGGTAAGAGAGGCGGGAGCTGCAGACATGACGACATCAGGAAGTGACTGCATGTTTGGAAACAATGGTGGCTTCTGAAGTGGTCTCAATATCTGCATTTTTTTTTTTTTATCAGAAATGGACCCAATTTATTCTTTGAAAGAGGAGCAAAAAACATCACTTGAAGCTTGTCTTACGATAAATCATGTTTTTGCTCTTCTCCTGACCGGGGATCACTGCTGGAAAACTGGGAGAGAGCACGGAAATCCTCCACGGACATGCTGGGTTATTCTATGGTCATGGTTAATCAGTGATACTTGGCAAAATATGCTCTCCTCAGAAGTTTACCGGGAAAACTTGGTAGGGATTGTCTTTGACGAGGTTCATGTCACATATGTGTTAAATGACACATTTGTGTGGTATAATTTAATGTAAGACGATTGTCTAAGGTAGTTTAAGCTAACAGCTAACAACAGAGCAAGCTGCTATGTCATACGTATCAAATGTTGCTTGATATGGATTGATCTGTGATGAGTGTGACGAGCCGAACGATCGTCCAATCACAAGATTCTGTTGTTTTTGATGGTTCTGCCTCTGAAAACAGCTCTTTCCCAGATGAATTAGTGAAATATTTCCATGGCGGATATATGGAACTGTCCATGTCAGGTTAGTTGGGCACTGCATGATTTTGTGTAGTCATTCTTCCAGAAGTGGTGCTTTAAGCAGAGTTTCAGGAGCAGGACCACACCTCAACCACGACTCTTCCTATGTTCCTATAAATTCTAACCTGACCATTTCCTTCCTTTATTTTGCTCACTCGACGGCACGGCGCCAGGAAAGTCTGGTGCTAAACTTCTGGTGTGAATTCAAAAGCAAATCACCATCATACTCGAACAACAACGCGTCAATCTGCATCACTCACCTATTGAGCAGACTCCCTTTGAATTCCATACCCAAACTCAACCAGCTTAGAGGCACTCATCTGCCAATGTCCAAGAGTCAGCTGAAATGTGCCTCACCGCTTCAGAGCTGAAACCACACCGTCCACCATCCAAGCCGTCCAGACTGAGTGAGTCCGAAACACAAGACATCATCAGAAACCTCGAAACCAAGGATGATGAAGTCCCATCAGCTCATCGCAGTTACGGGGATTCCCCCTCCCCCCTCGCCACCGGGCACAAGTTCATTCAACAGTCACCAGAACACCAGCTCCTTCTGCGCACCACAGCTCTGCAGAGCCCCGCCGGTGTGTCAACATACCGATCATCACTCCCATCCTTCACAAGCTCTCAGGCTACCCCGCAGCTACACGACAAACAGAAATGCTCTTGAACTGACTAGAACAACAAACTTTTTTCTCATTAGCCTCAGCCTCATTGATAACCTGCTTCCGGATGACGTCATCAAGCATTAACCACTCATCAATGATCCCTGTTAAAGGTAAAGTCCGAGTTAAACAAAACTATCATTGCAAAACATCGATATGTCATCAAAGAAAGAAAAAGATGAATTAACAACTATTCAACTGAAAAATCACAAGACTCATAAAGATAAGAATAATAATCAACAATCAAACTTATTTTTATTGCCCTCCTTCAGCACGATCCAGGCCTCCACACAAATTCATTGGATAAAAGCAGTTGACAACCAATGACAGCTAAACATAGTCTGCTTAATTTTCTTCTGTTGATTTATCATTCAGTTCCCATCTAATCATATCGCTGTCTACTTATCATATAACATCAGATCTTTTCATATATCATTGAACCATATTGTATCACAGTGTTCAATGTAACATGGCGTCATATCTTACATCGCATTGCATCATACCGTCTCATATCAAATGGCATTGCATCTTATCAAGTCGTATCATCGTACCACACAGTATTGCATCATTCTGGTATAACACTAAATTGTATCAAATCAAATCATATCTCTCTACATTATATCGTATCATTACTCTTCAAATCATGTTAAATTGATTTGCATCATTTCTTCTTATTAAATGGCATCACATCTTATTTCAACTGAACATGATACATTGTTTCAACGTATCACATGGTTCCGTATAATGTTGCGTGGCCCAGAGTTAACTTAAACTTTAAAAGACTATTGGCACAGAAGTGCAGGTAAAAAACAATTTCAGAATAGCTAAAATGGTTTGAAAAAAAACAAAACAATTTAAAAGGTGGTTAAAATGGTGAAAGATACCGACAACGCCACCTAGAGTTTTCTCAGAGCTCTAGGACTCTTAAAAGGCTACAGGTTCTTAAAACCAGGGGTGAGCAGAGTTAAAAAAAAAAACAGGCCAAGGGTAAATATCAGCAGGTTTATTACAATAAAAGCAATTATTTAAAAAACAAAATAGATGATGCCTAAAACAAGTCTCTAATAGTCCATGCAGTAGCCCTCGGTGAGCCTGCTGCCCTCGTGTCAGCTGGCGGAGTCACTCTGCCACATGGAACGCCAGTGGCTCTGCGTCCTCACAGGCCAACTTCATGCTTCGTAGCGGCTCCCGACCCTTCACTCCCCGTAGCACTTCCTTCACCTCCCCAATCGTCCTGGGGGATGGACAAACCACAACCAGTACCCTGGAAAACACTCAACACAGCCCAAATTACACTCTTTGCCTGGGCCCGCAGCTGGCCCTCCAGTACCTACCTCAACAAAGTTGAAAGATACTCACGGTTTTCCTGGGCGGTAGCCAAACTACCGACCCAGGCTGGAATATTCTCGCCAAACGGGTACAGGCTGCTGCGCTTTAGGCTCCAATGCCTCCGTGGTCCAAGACGTGTGCTCTGTCGGGTCCGGTCGCTGTTGGCTGCGCGTGACCGCTCTGTCCCTCGTGTAGCCGTGCCTCCCCCGTCTGCTCTGCCAAGCGCTGCTGCTTTTATCTCCCCTTCCTGCGTGCTATACACCGGCTGCTCATCTGCTGATTGCTGCTCAGGGCTTGGTCAGTGTCTGGTCATCCTTGTAATGCATCATATTTTTCTGTATAAATTGCGTCGTATCTTATCCAATCGTATCATATTTTACATTCTTCATCATATCAGTGGCGGCTGGTGCTAAAAAATTTAAGGGGGGCGCAGCTTTGGAGGAAACAAACCAAAGAAGCACTCCACACTACAGTGAAAAGAAGCTAAAGACAAAACATAATCAAAATGCAACCTACTTTGAACAATGCAATATTTGAACAGAAATGTTGCCTTCCTTTCCTTCTGGGCTGCAAATTTCTCAGTGACCTTCTGATTGAAGTTCATCATATCTGTCATCAGTCTCTCTTCCATTGACAGCATGGCCAGTGCATTCAGCCTGTCCTGGTTCATGGTGTTTCTCTGGAAAGTTTTGATTCTTTTTAAGGTTGAGAAGCACCTCAGCTTCTGCAGTGGTCATGGGTGTGGTGATGAGGATCTTTAGCAGAGTGACAGTCTCTGAAAATACCTCTCCAAGATTATTTTCCATGAACAACTGGATAAGGTCCAAAGCACCACAGCAGGCCTTGAACTCCTCCTTGCTGTAGATTAGACTGAGCTCTGTCTTCAGCTTGCTTTAGTTGAGCATTGGGTCGGCCTTCATGGTGCTGCTGAGGGAATCTTCAGGAACCATGGTGTGGTACTTTGTGAACCTGTCATTAAAAAATACTTAGAAAAACACATTTTATTACCAAAAGTTAACATCAGTATTTACTGCAAAAAAATCAGTAAAACAGCCAAAGTTTTACCTGCTCCCAGAAAATAAAGCTGTAATTTATGTCATTTTCACCATTTTATGAACATTTCTTTTGTCATCTGAACAGTGTCTTATCTTATACCTGATGTCTCATGGCTCAAGATTTTAAACACAAACAGAATTTTATGTACCACTAAACTGATGCTTTAAAACTGAAGGTAAAACTATGTGATACAGTTTTTGTAATGGATTAACTGTAAAAAGTATGAACAAAACAAAACAAAAAAAAAACAAATAAGAAAAAAAAATCAGATACAACCATGCAACACAAGAGGGCAGACTGCTCACACCAGCTGACTGATTCTCATAACTGAAATGGAAGCTGTCAATGTATGGATGACATTTATAGTTTTCAGCAAAACTACTTCAAATTTTAAAAAGTCAAAAAAATATACTTTACTTTACAGGAGTCTGTTTCCATATGCTAAAACTTTTGAATACTTTAACTTTGTACCGTTATGTGCAGTATCCAGTCAGCAAAAAACACCAACAGAATTTATAATTTCTGTATCCAAATAGAACATTTTATCAAAGCAACTAAACATATGGTATACAATTATATAAAATGACAATACTGTATATATTTATATTGATATTTATTATTTTTTATCACATGTTTAGTTGCCATAATAAAACTACACCATTTAGAGACAAGATGATACAATCTGTTAATCTGTTTTCATTGATTTTATACTGTGCACAATGGTACAAGCTGGAAAGGCACAAGGTAAGTGTCAAATCTAAAAGCTCCAGTAGATTAAAAAATAATTCTGTAATGGACGTACACCTAAGAAGTAAAGAATTTGTGTTGTTTACACTTTTGGGGCTAATAAAACCCCACTGTTTTCACCAGTAAATTGTAACACATAACTTGATAGCATTATCAATTCTTCTTTTTGTAATTTTTCAAAGGCTTTCACACAGTGTAACAGTAATATTTAATTAGCAGTGCAATAAACCTCTGCAATAATCTGCATGCACTTGTGTATAATATTAATATTACAATTTCTCCTATCTTGTTCCTGCTTTGCCATGATTTTTAAAAATATATTTTTATCGGTCCTTTTATATAATATTTTCATCAAAATAATGTATCAAATTAGTCAATTAAATTTAAAATTAACTTCTAGTGGGGTAAAAACAAACTTACCCACCCAATAAAAGCCCCAATTCCTTCTAAAATTATGTTGTTTTTGTAAAAGTATGCAAGAATTAAAAAACTATATAGATTTTTTAGAACTTAAGTCTGCAAAAGGATAATGTTCTACTGAACAAAGAATTTATATCCTCTTGGCAAACTCATTTTGTAGCTCCTAATCTATGGTTTTGTGCCATGAGTGACATAAAATGGAAATTTTTTCCCCTGAATTATGTTATGTCTACAAGGTAAGATAGATAAATCCTAATCTAATCTTCAGTGTAGCATAGCCTCTTACTGATTTTCTCCTCACCTCTGCGGTGACGTGTCCATATGATTGACAGCGCTCGTTGTCCAGTCACATAAGGAAAAGAAACACCAAAACAATACTGATTCGATGCCAATCAAAGTGGGAGTGTCTGGGGCGCAATTGCCTGCGCCCCGGACAGGCAAAGTTGAAGCGGCCAATCCCAAAGAAGCCTCAAGTCACATGCTGAGCAAAAGTTTAAGGACTTACATTGACTCCCACTTGGCCGGCGCCCCTCTGTACGTAAACTATGTATTCACAACACAGTTATTACGTAAAACATTGTGAAACCCCTTTTATTGAATGGTGACAGGTGCTGCTGACAGACTATTACTATGTGGTAAAAATAAATGTTTTTATCCGTTATTTTTATAATTTAAAGACAAATTATGTTGTGTTTAAGTGGACTTTCTCTGTCGAATTTTGGAGGGGGTGGCGCCCCAGCGCCCCCTATTGACAAACTGCCACTGCATCATATCACATTGTATCACACTGATCCGTATAACACTTGATTATATCTCATATCGAATGATATCGTATCACTTCTCCCAAATTGTATCATATCTTATCACATCGTTTTGCAGCATATCGCATAACATATATCTTACCCAGTCACATCATACCTTGTCTATCGTATCAATGTATTTTACTGCATCATGTCACATCATTTTATCAAATCATATTGTATCATATCATACCGTAGTATTTCACTTCTCGTCATATCCAATTGTACTTACACATCTTACATCATGTTGTACGATATCATATACCATATTGTATCGTACCACACTGTAGCTTATATTTGTTAAAGTAAATCACATCACTTCACAAAGTATTAGATCGTAATGCTTCATACGTTCCACTTTTGTATCATATCCTGGCACAGAGATGTCACTGCCTGTGCCGACTATCAACAATCATCGAGGGCCACCCAGTGGGGGCTCCAGGCACTGGGATGTCATCATCGGCCATCAAAGGTCATATCAGTAGGGGCACCTGGCACCGGGATGCCAGTGCCATTGCCAGCCACCATTATCAACCATACAGGGTAATGCTAGTATCGGCACCTGGCACCGTGATGTCAGTGCCTCAGTTGGCTACCATAGTTAACCTTGGAAGGTTTAATTAAAAAAAAAGGGGAACTCTAGAAACCAGAATTCTAATCCTTCCACCAGTAACAATATAAATCTACAATAGCTGTGCCATCAGAAATACTCATCACCACGCTCAAATAGAAGGGAACAACGATACTGGAATACCTCAATTATCCCAGTTTTCCAATCTCTCTTTTGATTCATTTGAAACAATTTATCATTTCGTCCATCCATAGTATTCAACTATCACAATAACAGTACTAAATTACTTCACTTTCAGCTACTGAGGTGCTTCCTCCTACCCAGCTCCTCCTCGCTTTACTTCAACATCAATTCAAGTCATGCCGAAGTCCTTCTCTTGCTCCCCTTTCTCGTTGATCAGATCAGCATCACCTTCCCCATGAATGATGAACACATGCACAGGTCCTTTGTTTGTACAACTTATGCCATCTTGTTAGCGTTTTTGGGGGTTCTAAAATGTTCAGTCCCTCATAGCATCTTAGTTTAAAAAACTAAATAGAATTTGCCAGATTGTCTCGCTGGTTTTCAAAAACATTTTTGTCTTAGCTGAACTAGTTCCTCGATTCTTGGCACATTATAGACGTTTATCCAGAATCAATCAGTTTCGATTGTGTACAAAGATTAGCCCATCATTCTACCAGTCATTTAACAAAGTTCCATCGTCTTTCACTGCAAGCCTTTAATTGCCTCTCAGTCATTCATATTGTTCCATAACTCGCATCACCATTTACAAACAAAAAAATTACTACAACAGAAATTCATTGAAGTCAACATGGTCTTTTACACATCAAGCTTTGCTTTTGCTTAGAATTAAGAACGTTATAAAATATCATAGCCATCCTCCTCTAAAAGTGTATCCACCGACTTGTCGCACCCATCTTAAATCAATTTACATACTACAATCCACCTATCATCTCACCCATTGATCCGCTTATCCCCTCATCCATCAGTCATCCATCCTTTAGGACTCTGATAAATTGCCACTCGGTTCAGGCTTTACTTTATGCTACATCAGGCTATTCTCCCCCTCAGTCTCTTTTAATAACAAGTAAGAGCACTTTTTAAATCGAGCTTGGGACTACTCGCTCGTTACAACCATGTCTATCCCAATTCAGTCGCTCTCTCGTCATCTCAGTATCTTTTGTAACTGGGGGCTTTTGGGGGTTTGTCTTGCCCGGGAGCTACGGTGGATTCCCCAAGAAGTTTCCCCAAATCATTATCGGCTTAACTTATCTGCTATGGTGCTTAAGATCCACTACACATAATAAATAATTGCCAAATTCACCCTGTTGATAGTGTGGTCCTTACTCGTGAAGTGGTGCTTTAAGCAGAGTTTCCGGAGCAGGACCACACCTCAACCACGCCTCTTCCTGTGTTCCTATAAATTCTAACCTGACCATTTTCTCCCTTTGTTTCGCTCACTCGATGCACCCCTTCCTCCCACCCCTTTCTTTAAACTTTC
Organism: Cetoscarus ocellatus; assembly: GCA_037902135.1. Classification (NCBI taxonomy): domain Eukaryota; kingdom Metazoa; phylum Chordata; class Actinopteri; order Labriformes; family Labridae; genus Cetoscarus; species Cetoscarus ocellatus. Next base: position 1,070,484 of record JBAMNC010001671.1, read on the forward strand.
TTCCTTCCTTCTTTCCTTAGGGCCTTATAAAGGGGGTTTCCGGGAGCTACGGTGGATTCCCCAAGACGTTTCCCCAAATCGTTATCAGCTTTACGTATCTGCTATGGTGCTTATTATCAACTATGTGTAATAAATACTATCATCACTATCATCCTGTTGATAGTGTGATCCTTACTCGTGAATCAATAGAATGTTTTGTTTCAATATCTATACTTCAATGCACTATTTTACAGGTATTTTTAAACTTGTCTTGCGGATTAACCAATGAGATTAATGCGTGGTTTATAACAGAGGTGGTATGAAATATATTTCAGTATATCACGTGTGAATTTATCAATACTTGTATGTGGTGTACTTTACATGGTTTTATAGTTTTGTACATTTTTAAAGTGACATCCAGGCTGTTCCAGATTTTTACACCACAATAAGAAATGCACATACTTTAAAGAGTTGTGTGGACAGTGAGACAAATGAATTATGTTCTACCCATAGATTACAGCCCCCCTCTCCCTACAATATGCAAATGGATAGATACTTGAAGACAGTGAACTTATGGTATGTCATACCTGAGGACACGAGTTAAATTTGAAAATACAGTTTAAAATATTTATTTCATGACACAGCATTCCTATCACATTGTCCTTTACATGAGAGATGTCTTGACCCACCTGGAAAAATAATAATTCTGAACAAAGCACTAGATTATTAACACATTATTGTGACTTAATGAAAGACACAAACCAAACCAATCCTTGTGCTGCATTAATATTCTGTACACTCATCTTGTTCTTTGGGTCAAAAGTGACACTTCGTCACTAAACTCCCAAAATAAAAGAACCCAACAATTTTTTTTAAAGGCAAATCTATTTTGCATTAAGGGACAGCCTGTCAAATTTTGTAATGATGATTATTTTACCACGTCACAGTGGAGAACCTTTACTAAATCACAGAGGACCATTAGTTTTTTTTTTTTTTCAAACTTCTGCTGAAACAGTTTAGCTTCACTCAATCCGAGGTTTGATGTCATTATAGTTACATTATTACTGAATTTGATTCAGATTTGTTTGAGTGTATTTTTTTCAAGATACAGTACTTTAGTGGAGGAACTCTGATTTTTTTTTCATAGCAATTATGACATACACTAACACTGTATAAGCTACTATTTATCCATTATGTACCAGTCTTTTCCCATTCCTGAACCACTGCTCCCACCCACAAGGAGTACAAACAATACCAAAGACTTCAAAACCAGACATGTAGGAACTATACATCAATGGAGTCTAATTGATACATTGGATATGTGCATGTGACTTTGCAGATGTGTTTCTAACATGTAGCACACAAGCCGGGTTTTTCAGTCCTTCTTAAGGGGAACTAACCTGGCACACTAGATGGACTGTTCAGTGAAATAGGCAGGTCCAGCTGCTGTGCAAGGTTAAGGGGGAACCAATCAAAAATGGTTGTTGAAGCAACAGTCTGACACTGCAAAGTCATTTTTGTCTTTAAATCAACACTGCATGGACATATTCACTGTACAAACTGAAGATTGTATGAAGATTACATACTTTTGAATTTGTTTGTATGTGAAGGAGTGTGACTGCTACTATTTCAGTGGTGGGTCAAAATGACCTTAAGGCAGTATTAGTATGTCGTTTGTGTACAACTTCAAAGTAAATATGCACAACGGCAATTTTACCTTACCTTACCTTACCTTAAAACAAAATGTTCTCCTGTTGTACAGTAAGATGAAAAAAAACTTTCTACATTTTACTTGTCAACATACACCTTGTTTGATGATTTATATGAGACAGCAAACTTATATTTGGCATGTACATAGAAAACAAGCATACATGTGCAAGATGTTCTAGCTTAACCCTCATGTTGTGTTTTTCGTGTTAAACAATTTTGTGCTCCTGGTCAGAAATGACCATTCCACTAAGACTCACCATAAAAAACTGTACGAATACCCATTATCACTATTTGTTGTGTTAGATTGTTGAATTAACTGAAGTTCTAGTGAATATTACGAGTTTTGAGCTTCTAATGTTTCTTGTGGCCTGTTTTCCTCATTGATCTGATCTTATGCACTTGAAAGCAAGTTCTAAAAAACATAATTTTTGGATCATTTTGAGTATAAGAACTAATCAGATGACACATGGTATACTGTTTATTACAGAGTACTTTGGGTCAGAGTTATCAAGGACATTTGCTTTGAAACCATTTAATTTTTTTATACAATCACAAAAAGTAACACCTGTTGAGTTCCCGCTCAAAAGTGACCATGAATATTTTAATGGTGTACAAAGGAAATTTCTAAACTGCACTTGACATTGTCACAAGATCAATGTCTTTGTACATTAACATACAACTAATAAGGACAATGACATAACAAAAACAAGAAGCACTTGGAGAGTGCAAACCTCCGCCAAGGTAGCTCACATATTGCAGTTACATCTATAAGCAATAGTTCCATGATAAAGTTACAATCATAATATGATTCATTGACCCTGAAAACCCACACCTAGCACTCAGAATCATGTTGACAGTTATTGATCAAAAACGATTGTTCGCTAATGGCAGTTATTGGGATCACCACCAAAATCTAATCTTTTTTAAGTCCCGTCCAGTAGTTTTTGCATTATCTTGCTTACAAATAAACAAACAGACAGACAGTCAAACAAACAAAAAAACATACGCCGGCGAAGACATAACCTCCTTTGCAGAGGTAAAAATCAGGCTTCAAAATGTAGTGGAGTATTGACTCAACCTTCAGAAGTGTTTTTTCTCATGCACATGTAGGACAATATGTGCAGGTTGTTGTGTATCTTGTTAATATGTGCATTATATTTATGGCATGTTATGCTTGTTATGCTTGTTTTGACATCTCTTGGTATACACAGACTGCACTACATCCTCTTATCACTTCTCTTGCTTGTAGCAAGTGGTCTTGCTAAAAGAAAGAGAGACGCTTCATCCACTTGAACCTGAACTCTGCTGATCGCTGCCAGTTTGTCTTGTTGACAATGACCTGGTCTTGTATCCCAGTTGTCAAAGCGAATCACCAATGACAACGTGGAATTTTTGGAGGGACGTGGTGGCCCGAAAAATTGTTCAACCAGACTCTGCATCCCATAAACTGCTGGCAGATTTATTTCTCAATCTGTACACACCAGCCAGAATCAAAAGTTCCATGTATGCACTGATGACTGTCTGGGTTAGCAACTTCCAATTGTCTTTGTAAATTTGTTTCCCCTCCAAGTTGGTCATGTTTACCACAGTGGTTACAATGGCCTCTTCCTCCTCAAATCCATCCTCACTGTCATTTTCCTGGCCCCTCCCCTCCTTATCGGTGTAGTGACCATCAGGTATGTAATCAAGAACCTCACTTACGGTATATTGACCTGCCATGGTGCTGCCACCCAATGAACTGTGAGCAAAGCCTCAAAAAGTATTATTTACCTAACTTACAGGAAAAGCTCAGTGTTATTAAAACAGTGTTGCAATTTTCTATGACAACTGTAAAAACAGGTGTTGGACCAGGGTGTGTGTGTGTGTGTGCATGTGTGTGCACGTGCATGCATATGTGCATGTGTGCTTGCATGCATGCATGCATGTGTGCACCCATCTGACAAAATGAGGATGTACCTGAGCTCAGTTTTACACTAACTGTTGTCTCCCTCATTCATTTCTAATGACTGGTCATAAATTGACCGGGAACATAAAGAGTGTACAAAAGTTGAATAAAACTCACAAAACTGTATTAAAATCAACACAATTTATTTTGTGTGTTCAAATCATCTTTTTCAACAAAGTCATGGACTCTCAGGTCAATCTGAACAAATTAACTACAACTTTCAGAGAAAAAAACTTTTAAGTCAGTCAAATTTGACTGGAACACAACATGAGGGAACAAAAAGGATTACTACTTCAGTTCTCCATCATTAATTAGCTAATAAGTAATTTAAGCACAGATTTTTATTAATAGATAAGGACGTTATATTTATCCCAGTAATATATTGAAATATATTTCATACCACAATCATTTATTGGCTAGTCAATAATGGAAATGTTGTTATTATACCACTGGTTATAATTTACAGACGTGGACAATTATATTCAGATATGTACATTGTATGGGTGTAATTGTATATTTTATGTTCAATCATATTTATACAAGTAATGGAATATATTTAATAAAACAATTATATATTAACTAACAAGTGATATAAGTTACGTAATCATAAAACCAATTGCTGTAATAGATGAAGATAATCATTCATTCATTTATTCATTTTCTATACTGCTTATCCCTTTCAGGGTCGTGGGGGAGCTGGAGCCTACCCCAGCTGTCGTTGGGCGAGAGGAAGGGTACACCCTAAACCAGTCACCAGCTGATCACAGGGCCACGCAGAGAGACGGACAAACATTCATGCTCACACTCATACCTAGGGGCAATTTAGGGTCACCTGTCAGCCTAATTAGCATGTTTTTGGTCTGTGGGAGGAAGCCGGCAGCTATATATACAGGTAGGCATTTAAATACTTACAGTGCCATGAAAAAGTAGCTGCCCCTTCCTGATTTCTTACTTTTTTGCATATTTTCCACTTAAATCATCACACAAATTTTGACATTAGACAAAGTTTTTTGTCATTTAAAGTTTTTAAATGATAATTTATTTATTAAGGGAAAAAATCTCTCCAAACCTACATGATCCTATGTGAAAAAGTAATTGCCCCCTGAGCCAAATAACAGGTTGTGTCACCCTTGGCAGCAATAACTGCAATCAAGCGTTTGCGATTAACTGGTGATGAGTCTTTCACATCGCTGTGGAGGAATTTCAGCCCACTCTTCTGCGCAGAATTGTTTTAACTCAGCCCCAGTGGAGGGTTTTTGAACATGAACTGCCCGTTTAAGGTCACACCACAGCATCTCAATTGGATTTAAGTCTGGACTTTGACTCGGCCACTCCAAAACCTTAATTTTGTTTTTTTTTAAGCCATTCAGAAGTGGACTTGCTGGCGTGTTTTGGGTCCCTGTCCTGTAGCATAACCCAAGTGTGCTTGAGCTTGAGGTCACGAACTGATGGCCGAACGTTCTCCTTTAGGATTTTCTGGTGGACAGCAGAATTTATGGTTTCATCAATCACAGCAAGTCTTCCAGGTCCTGAAGCAGCAAAGCAGCCCCAGACCATCGCACTACCACCACCATGTTTGACTGTTGCTATAATGTTCTTTTTATCAAATGTTGTGTTGTTTTTAAGCCAGATGTAACTTTTGTATGGTCAGTCCACACAATATTTTTCCAAAAGTCTTGGGGATCACCAAGATGTTTTTTGGCAAATATGAGACGAGCCTTTGTGTTCTTTTTGGTCAGTAGTGGTTTTCGCCTTGGAACTCTCCTACGGATGCCATTTTTGCTCAGTCTCCTTCTTATTGTTGAGTCATGAACACTGACCTTAACTGAGGCAGGTGAGGCCCGCAGTACTTTAGATGTTGTTCTGGGTTCTTTCTGACCTCCTGGATGAGTCGTCGTTGTGCTCTTGGTGTAATTTTAGTAGGGTGACCACTCCTAGGAAGGTTTGCCACTGTTTCCAGTTTTCTCCATTTGTGGAGAATGGCTCTGACCGTGGTTTGCTGGAGTCCTAAAGCCTTAGAAATGGCTTTGTAACCCTTTGCAGACTGATAGATTTTAATCACTTTTTTTCTCATTTGTTCTTGAATTTCTTTGGATCATGGCATGATGTGCTTCTTCTAAAGATCTTGCAGCCTACTTCACTTTGTCAGACAGGTTCTATTTAAGTGATTTCTTAGTTCAACAGGTCTGGCAGTAATCAGGTCTGGATGTGGTCAGTGAAATTGAACTCAGCTTTCAAAAAAATGTGGTTAATCACAGTTAACTTGAGATGGGGGGGGGGGGGGGGGGGGGAATTACTTTTTCACATAGGGTCATGTAGGTTTGGAGAGCTTTTTTCCCTTAATCAATAAAATCATAATTTAAAAACTGCACTTTGAATTTACTCATGTTATCTTTGTCTAGTATTAAAATTTGTGTGATGATCTGAACCATTTAAGTGTGACAAATATGCAAAAAGGTAAGAAATCAGGAAGGGGGCAAATACTTTTTCATGGCACTGTAGGTCAAGTATAATGTATAGGTATATTACAATGGGTACACTGTAGCGAGAATAAAAGTTTTAATGTTTATAATGTGTTTGCAGCAGGTGCCTTGAGAGGCAGGTTGTGGGACACTGTTTTATACTTTTTGGATTTCAGGATTATATATATTATTAATGTATTTTTGGTTTCTCTGGGAGGTTTACATGGAAAATGGGATTGTGCATCCTGGTGCTGCAGAGACTTATTTTCTATGAGTGTTGACTCGATGTAGCAAAATGGTGCTACAACCACTGTTTACATTTTGTATTTTTTCTATAAATAATTAAAGCTGTGTAAGGAATGACAGATTTGTTTCTAGTATTGTGATCTGACATTGTCAGGAAGGGGGAGGACTAGAAAAAGACTGCATCCATTCTGTCACTTTTGTTGTTGTGTTGACATATGTACATGTATGCTATTTGTTTGTAGTCTATTTATTGGATATGTACAATTGTATGGTGCATTTGTATATTATTTTATTTGGATCTTGTTTTTAAAGTTTGAGATGAATTAAACAAATTAATAATCAAAATCAAATGTGTTGTTGCTGATCTCTCTCCCATTTGAAACAATTGAAATAACTCACTTTTTGACTATTTTTTTATTCAGATTTTGTTTTACTGATTCTGTTTAAAATTCAGCCAAAGAGAAGTATAAGGACAATACTACAATAAAATGTAAAATAAAAATTCAAAAAAAAAAAATTATGAATCCATCAAAACAATTCAAAAAATATGTAACTGGTGAATGACCTTAGAGATAATTCTAAAATGGTATTTGGGTGAAATATTCAGAACACAAAATATTGTCATTATCAAAATGCTCTCTCTTACCTCTGTGAGTGGGAAGGTTTTCTTTGTGATTTTCAGCATTTAGGTCAAATAATGACAACAGTTTCACCACAATGCACAGGCCAACATGGAATGTGTCTGACAGGAGTAACCTGACACCAGCTGCTTTACTGTTGTTGTATGAGGGTCCCGTTCACCAAGTAAAAAGTAATAGTTAACTCAATCGCTGTGACATACATCTACATTAAAAAAAAAAGAACCAAAACCCTCTGTTACTATGATTAGCTTTGAACAAGGACTGAAACAAGGTCAGGGATAAGAGACAACACTGATGTTCAGCTTGTAGAGAAAATTGTCATACTGCTTTTAGCATTGCTGAATACCAACAGTGGGTGGAATTATATTTTAATGTCACCTTGAGGATTAAATCCCATTCACTTCAAGTTTCATGTTCACTTTTGATTCCAAAGTAACTTTTACTTTGAATGAATGGATTGAAGCAAGGTCGCCCATTAGGGGAGATAAAGGGGAAAGCTTTCTGGGGCAAAGAGTCACATAGCCTGTGATATATTGCAGTAATACAGTATTCGTTTGTTGCTGTTTGACCTGATAGACCTGCCTTACTTTTTGAGTAGCTGTGCTGCGCATGCTCAGTAAGATGCCTGTGACTCTTCACTGTTGACTGTACCTTATGCCATGCCGTAACCTGTTAGTAAAGTTGTTAAACGTGTGCGACCTCCTCGTTATTGAAATACACCACATAATTGGCGATGAGATAAACTGGATGAGGAAAATGGCAACCTTTGCAGGACCAACCGAGTTCAAGCCTGAAGTTGAGCCGTGGTCTGCCTACGTGGAGCGCATGGAACTCTTTTTCGTTGCACATGGTGTAGCGGCGGAAAAACAATTGGCGACCCTTTTGAGTTCCATGGGGGCTTCTGCCTACGGACTTTTGCGCAATCTAGTTCACCCAGAGAAGCCAAAGGATAAAACTTTCAAGCAGATTGTGGATGCCATGAAAGGATATTATGAGCCAAAACCGTTGGTCATTGCAGAGCGCTTCAGATTTCGTAAGTGTGTGCAGAAGAGTAACGAGTCGGCTTCTCAGTTCGCGGCGGAGCTTCAGCAGTTGGCCTCTAAATGCGACTTCGGAGACCGGCTGGATGAGGCCCTACGCGATGGTTTCGTCAGTGGGATTAATAACGAAGCTTGCCAGTGAAAGTTGCTCTCTGAGAACGGATTAACTTTTGCAAAAGCCCTGGAACTGGCTATGAACATGGAAACGGCGCACCGGGATATGCAGCAGTTGAGGAAGGGGGACGGCGCTACTGCCTCTGCTCACAAGGTAAAAGAAAAACAGAGACATTATCCGTCAGCGCAAAAAGAGTGCTATAGATGCAAAGGCAAGAATCATAGCGCCAGTGACTGCTACTTTAAGGACAGTAGATGTCATAAATGTAATAAAACAGGACATATCCAGAAAGCATGCAGAGCCAGCTGGCCCACACAAGAAAAGAAGGGGGCGCAGAAGAAGCGTGGACAAAAAGGCACCACTGGCTATGTTCATGCAGAAGGGGCAGAAGTGGACATGTTCCCAGTGATGAATGCAGATAACACAGGCAGGCGGCCATTTAGCGTTGATTTTGAAATAGATGCTGTACATGTAGTGATGGAAATAGACACGGGAGCCGCTGTCAGCATTATTTCAGAGACTGTGTATGAAAGATCGTTCTCACATATACCGCTAGAGGGCGCCAGTGTCAAGCTAAAAACCTATACAGGTCAGCCCATCCCAGTCAGAGGACAGTTTATGGCCAAAGTGACATATGAAGATCAGACTGCTGACTTGCCACTATTAGTTGTTAAAGGGAAGGGTACGTCACTGTGTGGGAGAAACTGGCTTAAACAAATAAGACTCAAATGGAAAGCGATCAAAACAGTCAGTGAATGCAGACAGCCACCAGAGCCCCCTAAGTCGATCCCTGAGGTGATAGCTAAACACAGTGAAGTTTTCAGAGATGAGCTCGGGACATTAAAGGACATCAAAGCAACAATCTCTGTCAAGCCTGATGCAACCCCAAAATTCCACAAAGCACGCCCCCTGCCATTTGCAATGAAAGAGAAAGTGGAAAAGGAACTAGAGAGGCTGCAAAAAGATGGAATCATCTCCCCTGTAAAGCACAGTGAGTGGGCTGCCCCAGTAGTTCCTGTAGACAAGCGGGACGGCACACTCCGTTTATGCGGTGACTACAAAGTTACTGTGAACCAGGCTACAAATACTGAAATATATCCCTTACCACGCATTGAGGAGGTGTTGGCAACACTTAGTGGTGGGAAGCTATTCTCAAAAATAGACCTGGCTTCAGCATATCAACAAGTGCTCCTCGATGAATACTCCAAGAAGTTTACAACTGTAAACACACAAGGGACTGTTTGTTTACAATTGCCTCTGTTTTGGTGTAAACTCTGCTGTCAGTATCTTCCAGGGAATCATGGAGAACCTGATGAAGGACCTCAACGTGGTGGTTTATCTGGATGACCTCCTGGTGATGGGCAGAGACGAAGCAGAGCACCTCATCAACTTAGACAGAGTCCTACAACGTCTCCAGGAGAACGGCTTAAGAGTAAAAGAGTCCAAGTGCGAGTTTGGCAAGACCCAGATTGAGTATCTGGGTCATGTGCTCGATGAAAAAGGCGTGTACCCCTCCCAAGACAAGGTGAGGGCCATACACGAAGCACCAGCCCCCACGAACATCAAAGAGTTAAGAGCTTTTCTGGGACTGGTAAACTATTATGGACGTTTTGTGCCCCAGCAGAGCACAGTTCTTGCACCGCTCTACAGCCTGCTAAAGGATGAAACCACCTGGAGGTGGAGCAAGACTGAACAGGATTCATTCAACAGTGTAAACAACTTCTGACAAGTGACAAAGTGTTGATGCACTACAATCCACACCTGCCACTAACCCTCGCATGCGATGCTTCCGCTTATGGAATTGGAGCGGTAATTCAGCACACAACACCAGATGGAGTAGAACATCCAGTGGCTTATGCTTCACGGTCACTTTCCCCAGTGGAAAAAAAGTACTCGCAAATTGAGAAGGAACCTTTGAGCTTGGTGTTTGGTGTAAAAAAGTTCCACCAATATCTGTAGGGGCGACAGTTTGATCTAATCACAGACCACAGACCTCTGCTGACGCTGTTTGGAGAGCATGAGGGACTTCCTACAATGGCAGCAGCACGTATCCAGAGGTGGGCCATCATACTGTCTGCATATGATTACCACATACTGTACCGTCAGTCAGAGAAACATGCCAATACAGATGGGTTATCACGTGTCCCACTGCCTGAGACCAAGGATGCGGGAACAGAGACTATGTCAGCATACATTGATGCACTGGTATGTGAACACCTAGAGGGGGCACCACTGAGTGCAAGACAGATCGCCAAATCGACAAGAAATGACCCAGAGTTTTCAAAACTGCACAGATATGTCATGGAGGGATGGCTGAAGGAAATACCAGAGGAACTGAAAGTGTTTCACAAAAGAAAAGATGAACTGTCTGTGGAGCAGGGATGCTTCCTATGGGGGACAAGGGTGATTGTTCCTGCAAAACTGAGGTCAGCAGTGTTAAAAGAGACCCATGCTGGACACCCCGGCATTGTGAAGATGAAAGCAATCGCACGTCAGTATGTCTGGTGGCCTAAAGTCGACACTGACGTGGAAAAAGTGTGCAAAGAGTGTGAGACTTGTCAACTAGACCAGCATATGCCACGCCAGGTCCCACTACACCCTTGGGAGTTCCCTGGGAGTGTTTGGAAAAGAGTTCACATTGACTTTGCGGGCCCATTCATGAATAACATGTTCATGATCGTGGTCGACGCATATTCAAAATGGCTGGAAGTTTACAAGATGACTCAAATAACTTCTGCAGCAACTATCACCAGGCTAAAGAGACTATTTGCATCATACGGAGTGCCGGAGCAAATAGTCACTGACAACGCAACAACCTTCATGTCGGACGAGTTCCAGCAGTTTATGAGGAGAAATGGAATCCTCCACACAACTGGTGCTCCGAGACACCCAGCCACCAACGGCCTGGCCGAGAGGTATGTTGCAACCTTCAAAGCGGGCATGAAAAAGCTAGCAAGGGACAACCTGAGCATTGATGATAAAATCTCACACTTCCTACTACGATATCGCACAACTCCCAACAGCACGACGGGCAAGTCACCAGCTGACTTGTTTTTAAAGAGGCACGTGCGAACCAGATTGGACTTCCTGAAACCGAGCATCACTGAGGCAGTGAGGAGGAGGCAGTATCGACAGAAGGAAGAACACGACAACAAAGCTGCAGAGAGACAGTTTGATGTGAATGAACAGGTTTATCTGCGCAATACTGCAGGAGAAAATCCAAGATGGATTCCGGGAGTAGTAAAGCAGCAGACTGGCCCTGTCTCATACAAGGTGCTAGGCGAAAAGACTGACCAGCTGTACCGTCGTCATGGTGATCAGTTGAGGCCTCGCTTCTCTCCAGACACCCCAGAGCAAGCACCTGAGGAGGAGTCAGCTGAGCAGGCTGAGCAGGCAGAGACTTGTTCAGGGCCGGAGCTTTTGGCACCTGAGACCCCGGTGTCTGAGCCGCCGAGGCTTCCTGAGCCGCCTGGTCCAGTGGCAGTGACTTTGAGGCGCTCACAACGTGCCACACGATTGCCACAGTGTTACCGTAACTGAGCATAGTGATATGACGTTCTGAAGACTGAGTAACTGATTGCTTTGTTTTACTTTATTAAAAGTTCGTAATTGGATAACACGTTACGAGCATTCAGTACAGTAAAGTGAATATGTCTAATTTTTGTTTTTGACAGTTAAAGTGATGATAGTGATTGTTAATGCACTATGGTGGTAAACACTGTTTGGGGGGTATTACAATATTTGAGTGAGTTTTTGAGTTAAAGGGGGAGGAAATGTGATATATTGCAGTAATACAGTATTCGTTTGTTGCTGTTTGACCTAATAGCCTTGCCTTACTTTTTGAGTAGCTGTGCTGCGCATGCTCAGTAAGATGCCTGTGACTCTTCACTGTTTGACTGTACCTTACGCCATGCTGTAACCTGTTAGTAAAGTTGTTAAACGTGTGCGACCGCCTCATTATTGAAATACACCACAGGGTCCATGAAGGTCGGTAAGGAAATCCAAATACTTAGCATGTCTTATTAAAGCAGGGGGAAATTATTTTATTGATCATGACCCGTTTCAAAAGTGAAAACCACCTTCTCCTGAAATGGTTCAAACTTTATTTTTGGTATATATATGATGCCGTTGGGATCCTTAAATTTAACAGTTAGCACAATAATGTTTGTTGCGTTCAGCCAGGCTAAGACCTGCAACATTTTTTGTCAGCGCCATTGTTGCCCAGAGGGTGAATGTTCCCAGCAAAATCATTCTTGTCCAACATGCACATGTTAATTATCATTGTCTTTTTAATGCATTTATTTCATTTTTGGATTCTGTTTGCCTTTATTTGAGTGACAGGACAGTGGATAGAGTTGAAAGTTGGGGAGAGAGAGAGTTTGGAATGACATGGGGTAAAGGAGTGGCAGGCCACAAACACGCCATGTCAGCCACCTCTAGGACAACAAATCAACCGTTAGGTTACACACTGATATTATTAATTGACATCTGAGGAGGGCCCAGTTACAGACTTTTCAGGGGCCCAGCCATTTCTGTGAGTGGGCCTGGATTGAAGCATCTAACGGCGTGCAAACTTCAAAACTTGATCCTTAATGGTCCTTGCTTGTTTTTCATGTGAACAGTTAGTTCAACAGTTGAGAAGTTATTGGTCAAATAGAACCATCATAAGTTTTATAAACCACTAGCTTGCTGAAGTTGACCTGAGTTTGTTTAAGAAAACAGGATGGACACAGTTGTGCATGATACAGCAGTGCAAACTTCAATAAGTTAAACAACATTTACATCAATGGGAGTGCCCTCAGAAGACAAAGCAGCCATTTCCACTGGTTGAAATCTTCCCCAATTCAACCTACAACCCTTACACATACTTTTGCATATTGATGACCAAGCATCTGCCTCTACATCAGTACACACATATCTTTGTCTCAAAACACACAAAAACTTGTTTTTCAGATGATTTTATTTAGAAAGTTATAAATCAAGGCAGAACAAGTCTTAACATGGCAGGGTCTACCAGTCATTCAACTGGATAAAAAATGTGTTGAGCGATATAAAAAATAATATTGATCTTTTTTTCCATAAATAATTACTATTACAAACATTTTAAAGGAGGTGTTACAGTGACAAGAGACGTTCGTGAACAACACTTCAAGTCATATCAAGGTGAATAGGAATACAGCAGGACTCAGGCATCAATAGAGATACAGGGAGGAATGCTTTATGTGGAGTGTCTGTGTGGTAAAGTATCTGTCCCACCTTTCTGAACAGTTTATGGCAACTCAAGCGTCATACCTATACAAGTGCATTGTGGTCATAGAATGTAGATTATGAGTAAAGACTGCCTCATATCATCTAATGGAAAGCGGATTTTTGCTGGAGATATGAGTAAACATTTTAAGGTCTGTGTCATTGGAAATGAGGTGACAGTCCAGCAGGTTTTTGAGTGTGATAAATACAGAAGTGGAAGGCAAGAACTGTCAGATTTGAGACTTTTATCTTTTTCCTTGGTAACAAACTTTCAACCTGTTGATAAATAAGTTATTAGATACTTGTAAACAACTGGCATGTATTGTAGGATTTGAGTTACCTAAGCTATTTCTAGACTGCAGAGGGCAGTATTACGCTGCCAGAAGATTATTGAAAGAAAAGGAGCATTGCCCTATATATATATATTTAGTTTTTATGTCCGCCACTATTTTGAAGTCTTCTTAAACAGACCATAGGCTCCTTTTTCCAAATTATGGTCCCATTTCAAATAAATTGAACAATAAAGCAAGGTAATCTTCAGGATTTTGCCAACTGAGACTGGCAGGTGGCTATCAAATATATCTTTACACAACATATTGTCCTAATGCTGAAAAAGCAGTTGTTGAAGTTGTCATGGTTGTGAACATTTCATTTGCCATTTTTTTTTTCAAATGAGCCATGGTTCTCAGAGAAACCCAGGAATTCAAGCTCTTATACTGAATTGTAAATGAAAACATGATAATAGGTAAAAAAGTTTATGCTTTTACCCATAGCAGTAGAGAACTGAGTAAATGTTGTAACTGGGTTTCATGCAGCATGAAAACTTTAACCTCAGCAGGAATGCAATATTGCTTTTGTGACAGTTGTGGTAGATATAAAAAAAAATGAAAATAAATATGTGTGTGACCATCAAATAGACTAACTCTGTAGGAACTGCATTTCAAATTTAAAATGGCAGAAAAAATCATTCTCATTGCAAAAAAAATGCGTAAAGGGAGGTTGTCTTCTGTTCGTTTTGGTTATCCTGTAGCAGCTGAAAAAGAAAAGATCTGTACAATATTGTTTAGAGGTGACACCATGTGCTCAGCATAAATGTGGCTTTGGTCAGAGGAGCTTCCTTCCTGGGAAAGGATTAGGATTCAAGCCAGTCAGGAAGTTTGAGGGTGACACCTGAGATTTCTAACTGATATTATTGAGTACTGGTGACACTCTTCCAGTGCAAGTTCATTATGAGGTGACATTATGCTATGGTCAAATTTATATAACGGAGGCCTCGTCCTGAGCCACAGCCTGTCTAATGGGACTGTCCTCCAGGGCCAAGTCCACCTCCAAAAAGTCTGGTTGGTCATTGTCCTGATTTACTCTTGCATCTCCCTCTTTTTTCCTCCCTACTTCTTTATCTCTGTTCTGTATTTGGCAAAAGCCAGACTTGGCTGGTCCAACTAGAGCCAGGCAGATGGCACTAAAGCCCATACCCACTGCACAAGAGTAGAAGGCAGCACTATAGTCCTGTGTGACATCTACCAAAACACCTGTAGGGGGAAAAAGAAAGGTGTTAGGGTTTACGAAAGCACAAAGACCAATCATAGAGAAGAGCCAAAAAAAAGAAAACAAGGTCTTGTACCTCCTAGCGGTGGCCCTGCTAGCCCAGCAAAGCTCTGGATGAATACATAGACCCCCACGGATGAAGCCATCTTCTGGATTCCCACCACATCCTCCTCGGCCAGCATGGGGATGTGAGTGGAGGTGACGGTGCCCACAAAGTAGCCATAGAGAGCACAGCAAACTACAAGTCCCCAAAACTCCCAAACTTGGGTGAAGGCCACCAGCACCAAGCACAGAATAACAACACATCCTAGGAGCACCAGGGTCTTCCTACAGCTGACTTTACTTAACACCACCCCGATAGATAAGCGGCCAAAGATCTCTGCAACAGCCATTACAGAGAGCGTGTAGGAGGCCATGCCAGGGTCTACTCCCTTACTTTTGCTGAATTCAATGATGTAGAGCTGTGGGGCAAAGAAGCCCAGAGTGGCAAATAAGCCAAAAAGGGAATACCAGATGAAGGCACAGTCTTTAAGCACGGAGAAGTCAAGGAGTCTGGGGCTGGAGGGCTGGAGAGGACCTGCCTCTACCTCCACAAGTCCATCCTCATTCTTCTCTTTTACAGGGGTTGAAGGTGCAGACAGTGATGACTCTTGTTCCTGGGCTGTCCACTCCATTATAGCTTTGCCTTCAGCTCCTGCAGCCCTAAGGTCTACATTTGACCCAGAGAGGGAAGTGACACCTGAGTCCTCCGAGCCCCTGGAGACCCCTGAACTGATGGATGTTCTTGTTTGCTCATTTTCTAACTCGTAAGCACTCTGAATCTGCTTTAAAGAGAGGGACTCCTTTTCTGATTCATTGTCCTCCTTCACAGGTTGGGGCTTGATTATGATAGGACGAAGGAGAATCCCACAGCCAATCACAGAGGCCTGAATGATGCCAAGAATAACCAGACAGTATCGCCAGCCTATGTGTTCCTTGAGTGCAGTCAAGGCTGTGGAAAGAAGAGGATAGGTTCCTGGTGTAAGCAGAGAACATTATCCTTAGTAAACTTTGTTTTAAATGTGTTTCAGTTTTTTGAAAGGGGTAAAGCAATAAGGTGATAGTTGAATAATTTGTTACTTCTGAAACGAAGTGATTGGCAAAGCATTTTATTATTGTTTAGAAGTAATGTGTAACCTAGTATGACTTTTGGATGACTTTCTAATCATTGACCTGTGAAAAGAATTACAATTGGGCTTGTTTTTGTACCAAAACTACTTCACTGTTAAAGATATCAAAATAATAACAATAACAATAATAATAATAATAACAATACATATTAAAATGTTTTGGATAAGCATTGGTAGATCAGAGGTCCCCAACCACTGGGCTGTGGACCAGTACTGGGCTGTAGATCATTTTGTACCAGGCCATAGTTGAACAAAAATTATTAACTTTATCACACTTTTTTGAATAACTGAGACCAAAGGGTGTTTTATTTTAAGTTGACCTCACATATCATACAGCACAGACTACACACACAGGCTCTCTGTCCCTGTTATCTCTGCGATGAATGAAAAAGTACAGCCTGAGATTAACTCAATGTTAAACCTTGTGCCAATGCAGTCTTCCACCTGTGCTCTGGACATAATTCTGACTATATTTGACTCAGCATGATGTGAGTAACTTAAGAACAGTCTAGGCACAGAAAGCACTCAACTTCCTGATGTGAAACTATTTAGTTCAAAGGTAAGAACTAATAGAATATCCATCCAGAATCAAGAGAAACTTCAGATCACACCAATGGATGAAACACATGGTATACTTTTTTTATATTTATTCTTGTTTCCCTTCTGGCTCAGAATGTGTAGCAGTCCGCCCAGTGCCTGTGTCATTTGGTGACTTTTAAGCCGCATTCACACCGAACGCAACCATAATCGTGTCGCCCACTGAGGTCGCGTCGCATGTCCATAAATACTTATTTTGGTCACCGTCGCCTGTCGTTCAGTGACGTCACGACCGCTCCAGTTTCACCGCGATCATATCATATCATACAATAGGATGTATAAGCTGACATTATTCCAACTGCATCCTTTTCACTCACCTACCAACCACAAAACACTGAAGCCCTGCAGCAGCATCATCTGTGAGTTCTCTGCGGTCCGTCTAGGCGGAACTAATGTACTCCCTAACTAATGTTCCACAGGGACATGGATTGTCACTCTGTGAGCTGGAATGAAACCAGTCGGTCACGGGTATCATCACACACACGCACAAGGCTGATTGGCTGTTGCCGCACAGCCACATGCGATATTGCCTGAAGAGTTCAACATTTCAACTTTGGCGACGGAGTGACGAACGAGCAGGTCATGTCGTGGGAGGGTTAGCCCCACCCCATCGCATCTATACATTGACTTTACATGGAGAGTGGTTGCCGAGGTGGCCAAAGTCCCGTTCGGTGTGAATGTAGCTTCAGTCAACTACATTCCTGAACATCATTGTTAAGCAGCATATAGAAAGAGTAAGCCAATGATTTTTTGGGGTTTAAAAAAAAGCCCATGACTTTCTCTGATCCTACATTATAGTGAGGTGTACAATGCACAGCATGTGCATGTCTCCTCCATAAAGTCCAGTCAAAGACTATATTTTATTACATTAAACCTGTCCAAAAGTTATCACTGAGGTAGACAATTACGTTTATGGTTCCAATTACAAATGATAAAATGATTTTAACTAACTTTTTAAAGTAAAAACTATGCATTGATAACAGATATTGATCAAAACTAATCTTGAAACCCCCATGTTTTTGGGTGATCACTGTTGACAGATGTCACCCCTGAGTTGACTTTTGCATGGGCTAAATTACCTGCCCTCAAGGACACAACTGAATGATAAGGAAACAACGTGCAATATTTTATTTTTCGTGCTTCTGTGATATTTAGGCACTTTTTGCAAACTTTTTGTCTTTGCCAATTTTTCCTCCATGATGAACAGTGGTTCATCATAAACTGCCAACCCATGCCTAAGCACGCACCTGGAGCAAATGCAAATATGGCAAAAGATTCCCCGGAGGAAGCAGCAGAGGTGACAAGTGAACGCCGTCTGGAGAAGTACTGGGCTAGGATGGTGACAGTGGGTAGGAAGGTGAGGCAATAACCAAGGCCTGAAAACAAGGGAGAGAAGAGCAAAAGGGGACATGACAGCCACTGGCCCGCATGGTAGGATCACATGGCTAGGGGTGTGGGTCAAAGTTCAAGATGTCAGGTAGCTCCTTTTCAAAGTTGGCAGTCTGATGATGATTCAACTTTGCTACACCTGCTGTTGCAAAAAAAGGCATGTAAAAGACAAAAAAGAGAGACAGGGGGAGGAGGAGAAGAAGAAGGGGTTGACAAATTAGCTGTGGTCCATTTCAGCAGAAGACATGGTGGGAGAGCTAGCAGTGCATTCTGTTGCAAAAAATTGTAAATGTAATTTCATTTGACCAATTTTTGTTATCATTCATAATTATTTTACTTCTTTCCATATTCCGTCCTCCTCAGCCACTTCCTGTTCCGTCAATCCCGAGCTGTAAGAAAACATGAGTGTTTTTTTTCTGAATGCTTTGCTGCTTCTGTTTTTCCTTCTCTGCCTGGTTCTGTCATTCCTTCCTAGTGAGTTAAGATTTTGGAGTAGACCATTTTGCAAAGTGTTTAGAGGAGGCTGTTCACCTCTCAGTCACCAGGCATCTCTGAAAGAATCCAATTAATGCAGATTTTGTCAATAACACTGCTAGGAGTCCCTTAAGTTGTGACATGTCAGGCTATTTAAAAGGACAAAAACCTCTGCTGAGCAAAACATAGACAAATACATAGATATCTTGACTGTGTAAAAAAGTAAGGAAATTCATGTTTGGTAGATTACTTCTCTGTTTTAGCAATGCTTTTTGCCAATAAATCTTACACTGCTGGATAGCCTGTCAAAGCGTCAAAGTGTGGTGAAAAAGGGTGAAGAATGGGATGCCATCTCACAGCACTGTATGACCAGCATGAGGAGGAGGTGTCAGGCTGTTGTGGCTGTGCATGGTTCCTCCATGCACTACTGAGGCTCCTGCTTGTTTAATGAATACATTTTTAAATGAGTCAAAACTAAATTGCTTCATACTTCAATCATCCAATCCACTAAACAACACCAAACAAAAGTCAATAACAAAATAAACTGTTTGGCATTATCAGAAATGATTTGGCAAATTTATAGTGGGCAAAACCCACATACTAAGCTCTGATGCTCATCCCACAAATGCATGTTCTTTACAAATATGGCACCATTTAAAAGGGGAGTAAACAGGCTTTTCAACGATATAGGATCTATCACCAAGAAGCATTGTTATAAAAGAGAAGTAATCTACCAAGCTCTTATGTCCTTACTTTCTGTGCTATGTTTAAATGGATATGTGCATGGATGGTGGTGTAACTTTTAAAATTTTTTAAATTACCTGTAACAATGCCTGTGGTGATGTACATCTCGTTGATGGAGTTGGTGAAGGCGGAGGTGATAGTCCCCAGGCTGATGAGGAAGCCTCCTACCATCACCACTGGACGGTAACCAAAGCGGTTGCTAAGAAAGGTGGACAAGGGGGCTGGGATGGGTGTGAACAAAACATAAATAAAAAAAAGCAATTTAAACTTTTTGAAATGTTATATTCAGAAAAAAAAGTATGATTTTACAAATGACTTCACTACACTGATCAAAAGTGTTAATGTTGATTGGTTGCTCTTTTACTTAATGAACAGTGTTTGTTTATCTTCAACAGTTTATCAGAAATAATAAAGTTTGGAATATTGGATAATCCTTGAGACTGTCCACATATACATGCAATGATTATGTAATTGGTCCTAACCTGTAACTACAGCATGTTACCTGTTACAACAGCAGCACTACAGCTGCAACATGCAAATGAACACAAACATACTGGCTTTACGATTGGTGTTAAGACATAAACACTTTCTAACCGGTGAATGAAAAGATGAAGACGCAGATGGAAATGACCCATGACACTCGGCTGTTGCTCTCTCCAAACTCTTCCATTAGATCCTGGAGGAAGACACCCTGACTCTTGAGGGTTCCATAGGTGCAGATTTCCACCACGAAGAAAGCAGCAGCCACAGCCCAGCCCCAGCCACCATCAGGGACCTCTGCATACACATTTGGGCCCAAACAGCCCTTGTTTGAGGGTGGCTTCATGGCTTAAGCTGACTGCCTGAACAGAAATGATATGAAATGACATTAGTGAGCTCAGTCTTGATATATTATTAAAGTAGCATTTGTTGGCTGAGTATTAAAATAGTAGAAATGGCAATGAACAGTCTCTGAACTCTTGATAAGAGGTACATAAATCCTTCAGAAGTAATCCTTTGACTTTTATCTTTGACATGAGTTGTTTTTAACTCTTTCTTGAGTGCATACACTTCAACTGTGTCAGCACATTTCAGCAAACTATGTCTATTTCTTTGGTAGTCTTCACTGCAAAAAAACTGTCCTTTAACTCTAACAGGCCGACCACTCATAGGGCTTTCCTTCAGGAAGAGCACCTGTGCTGGAGTCTGCCTTTGCACAGGAAAAAACCTCCATAACACAAGAGGACACTGGTATTCTACCTAGCTTATTTTAAATTTTATGATTCAGCATTTTTTTTTATTAAATACGTTTTTTATTTTATGTTACATTGTAACCTTTTTTTAATTACCATCCCACTTCATGAACTTTGCTTTTACTATTGGGGTCTGTGTTTTGACAGTGTTACAAAACAAGAGGATGATGAACCATCAGGAAAGTCTTTAAGTCTAGGTTATTCCAACATGACACAAATGTGGCCTTCAGATTGTCATTGGTCCTTGAAGTAGATGGTATCCAGGATAGAGTGATGATGTAACAAAGAGCCAGTGTAAGTGCAGTCAAGATTAATAATTTATGTTTACTGTGGCACTTAAAATAGAGCAGTAAAAAGTAAGAGTACACTGTGAACAGAAGATAAAGTATGTTTGCTGCACACCTTGACATGATGACACCATATAAGACGACATACCTGCTCAACCAGACATTGTTTTTTCCCAAAAACACTACACAATAGTGTATTTTACACCTTATAAATACAAAACGAATTTAACATTAGACCGCTGATACTTTGCTTTTCGAGATTTTAGTCACTGAGAAAATCTTTATTAGGGATCTGCTTTTTGATCATCTCAATGCTCAAACATCCGATTCTGTCACACTCCAACAGTTACTATTGAAATTAATCATGATAGGTAAGAGACTCAGTCAGCTCCAACACCCACAAAAACGTTAAAAGACAGATCGTTTTCGCTTTGAGTCTACATATCTTAACATTTTATACACGCAAATGTCTAATATGGCAGACGGGTGAGCCCAGCCAGTGAACAACAAGAAGTAGACTTTTTCTATTAATGCCATCTCAGGATGGTGTATTACTCTAATCATAATTATTCTATTTTTCTCGCTTTGTCTAAATAACCGAATAAACGATACAAATGATAGTAGTTTGTGTGCCGGCAAGTCCATTTATCCACTCCAACAGTTGTTTTACTCTGTTTACTTTGACTGTGCTCTCTCTTCTGTTTACTAGACTCTAAAATAGCCTATAAGATCCTGTACTGTTGGTGCCATCGGGCTGTTGGTCCTGTCCGGACGGCTGACCCTGTGTGTGTATCTCTGGTTTTCCGCAGTGCAGTGGGGAAGAAGTGATGTAAATTTGCGCATCCCTCGGGTTTCTCACCCACCGGCGACGACAGCAAATGCGGCTCAATATTACTGCACCGTCCTCATCCTTTCTTAAGGATTAAATCAGCAGTATTTCTTCCGCAATTTACGGCGTACCTTTCCCTCTAGCCAAACAGCTATTAAAAATCAATACCAGCAAAACAACAGAACTTGTAATGTTAGTACTAGATACCACAATGCAAACACTTATTTTACTGATAGTCCTCATTGATAAAGTAAAGCAGCCCCATGCGACCCGAGCCAACACAGCATCCGACGGATGCAGAGATGGTTTCTCAAACTTACCGACAGATGACAGTAGGGGAAGAGACCACCGCCGTCAGGTGACACGATCTCTCTATGTCATCTTGTCTTTAAGCAATTTAGGCGCCATCTTTTGTTTTCAGTGAAATACTCTCTGCCTGTTTTGGCAGCTCTTTACCGGCTCAAGCCGGTATCTAGACGAGAGCGCGCTATTCTTTGACTTCATGAACGCGCAGTGTCCCCGAGGAGAGCGCCACGTGCGCTATTACTGCTGCCCCTGAATCATAAACAAAAATACTAGCAAACGTGATATTATGACAGACTGTTGTGTACCTCTGCTATTGAGTTTTGCACCTGTTTGCCCTTCTTAAGCAGACGTGCATCATATATTTCATGACACTAAAGAAAACGTAGGAAAAAGCAATTTAAACAAAGGACAGAAGAAAAAATAAAATGAGGAAATGACTCTGCGAGAAAAAACTATTAAATTGAATGGAATAAGCTGGGGAAAAGTGAGTGACACGAGCCATGTATTTATAAGGCACCTCTGTCGTTTTTCGCTTTAACGATGAACACAAAGCACTCCCCCTGTCACATCCTGGCGCGCGCCACAGCATTCGTGTGCACGAGGCGGGTGCCGGTGATGAACAGGATTGATCCAGTCGAACATGTGTTTATGCTGGTAGAAAAGCAACATCCTGTTTCACCGGTGGTGTCGGTCTACTGCTGAACTTAATCTCAGTGCGTCTGTGTTTTAGCCTTTAGACTGCCTTGTGTCTAAGGAGACAGAAGTGATGACGTTCAAGTGTAAAAGGACTAGAACTTTTCTTTAACATATAAGCAGAACAGAAATTTAGAAATCACTTATTATTGTTCAACCTCTATTAACACACAGTAGGAAAATAACCCACACAAAGCAGTTCTTGTGTTAGAGCCAACTGCTTTGTCGAATTGCATGATTTAAGTAGCCTATCTTTTATTCTCTGTGGCACTTATTTTGAATGTTTCACACCCTGTGTTATGTCCCATACAAAGGCTTTGGTCGCATCAAGCTGCAGTGATTTCGTAACATTAATTAAAATACCATGGCATAACACATGGCTCTTTATCATTCATAACATTAACAAAAATCTCTGTGATGTTTCTCTTTTTTATATAATCTGTTATCCTTCTTAAAAAAATAAAGAAAAGAAAAGAAAAGGCAACAATTGTAACTTAGTATATATAACAAAGAGTATGGTCCAATTAATGTTGTCAGCATTTACATTTGCAGAAGGCACTCACCTTTCTGTATTCTGTGACTGATCCTTTGATTTGTGGGAAAGTGTACAAAGGGCCCAAACATGAGACCCAGTATTGTTTAAAGCAGGGTTGTGTCTTCTTGGCAAGAGAAAGTCCAGCCCTAAAATCTGATTGGGTTTCCAGATGTCAGTTTGAAATCCACCCTTTTATTGGCTAAATATTGATTGAATGTTTGACCTGAATTTCCCATGGTCCCAGAAACACAAAGTTGAAAATAATGCAAATTCCAATTTAGAGGTACCAGAGTTAAGATTAAGAGAATTTTACACTGGAGTGCTGCATTTTTGTTTGTCTATTATAGTCACAGAACAAAAGTGAATTACATATCTTTTGTTAAATATATGTAATTTTGGATTGTATGGATCCCTGTATGGATTAGATCTCACTATCTATTACAAATCCAGCACTGAGTTAAAAAAAAACTGTTTTAGTGATTTAGTCTATTTGGGTCTACTATAGTTTGCTGTGGGTGTGTGCTTTTTCTTTTTTGCCACTTCAGTGACTATTTCTTTTTTTTATTAAATTTTTATATATTCAAAGCTGTACTTGCAAGACAGAATTTTTCTTTGTGATAACAAATGGTTACAACACAAATGAAGGCAAAAGCAGAGACTATATTAATGCTTAATATTGTAATAACAGATTTTTTAGGTCATTGTAGGTCTTTGCTTCGTTCTATTATATATTTGTTATTCTTTTTAAGATGGCATAGATATTTCTTTGATGTACAGTGAACTCTGATGACATCAATGGAGCAAAAGTCCAAAGTGTTACATAACCAGCTAGTGTTAACAGAAGATACTCCAGGTAAATTCAATTAATCTGTTAGTTGACTTACAGACATTAAATATTTTGTTCAGTAAGCAACACCACCCCTCCAAAAGTGGCACCACATTCTTACTTCACCCTTTAGTTTCTACCTTTCCCACTGAATTGCTGTCTTGCACAAGAGTGTATCATCACTCTGGGAGTGAAATTACAGCTGCCTATTATTGTTTTCCCAACCCCATGACTTTGACGCTCATTATGATTACCAGCAGTCTTGTGGTTACAAGGCCTCAATGATCAAGGAGTGACTTGTCAAAAAGCCTTTGCATGTGACTACTATTTCACTAGCAAGGACCACACTACAATGAAATTTGTTAGAGAATTTAATGAAGATTAGCAGAGAAGGTTGAAGCATATGCGTCTTGGTGCCGTGAGGATGAATGTTGAGTCTTCTGTGTGATATGAATAGTGTGCTCGGCAGGCAGAGACTCAGGATGGGGGTTCCGTCTCATCGACCTGCACGGGCTGATCTTGCCCCTTACCTGCAACTGACAAGCATAGAGTCTCGTATCTAGATGGGAGGATTAATGAGAGAGGGCGAGGGTGGGTGGGTAGAGTGTCGAAACAAACAGGGTGAAGTGGGTTGGCTGTGTATAAGGCTTGTGAGGTGATTAGAGGAGTGGTTTTGAGTGTGATTTCCGGTGTGGTTCTGCTCCCGAACTTAAGTTAATTCATTAACTTCATTTAGTGCTACACTGAATTTTTGAGGGGGAGTTAATTGATTTCTTCCTTTCTTGATAGTGTTGTTGCTTGCAGTAAAATTAAAAAGATGACACAAAAACATGCAAGACATAAAATTTACTTATAATTTCAAAGGGTGGTTTAAGGACCGATGGATACATAAGAGGCCTTACATTTTGGTTTATACAATGTCTATACAACCAAAGATCAGTGGCATCATAGCTATGCCCCCTGTCGAAATACATACACAGCTTTATTAACAGTGTTTATTGTATGTCAGTGTCAATTATGTCGACACATATATAGCCAGAGTTCTGCCTTCTTTCACCATACTCAAACAGCGTTTACTTGTCTGACATCATGTAAAAATGGGATTACCTATAATTGAAATTTCCTTTGGACATTAGGTTATATTTAAAACTCACATATATATTTAATGGCCTAATTTGCTAGGCAGCATAAGACAATGGCTAACACCTCAATCTAATCTCTTTTTGGCTGACATTACTATCTGATAGTGTTGGATGATGGAAAAGCTAAGGCCCATGAGGTAGAAAGTGGTTAAATGTTAACATTAACAATTGTTTGACACTATTTTGTCATACCAGAGAGCTTTTGGCCAACTACTTGTTCATTGTACATTGCCTTTTCAATTGATTATGGTGAAATGGTAATGATTAGTCTAATTCACTGTTTTTCAACCTTGGGGTCAGGACCCCATGTGGGGTCGCCTGGAATTCAATGGGATCATCTGAAATGTCTAGTAATTGTTAAAAAAATAAAATAAAATAATTAGGCTACCGATAAAAATATATTTTTTTAACTAATTATTATTCTTTTTAAAATGAAAACACCACACACAATCTTAAACAACTGTATTCTATACTTTTACTTTCTCAAATATAAATGTAGTTCAAATAAAATGCAGCATTTAAAAATATCTGAGCTGGCGCAACTTGACTGAAGGCCGCAATCACGTGACTTTACAGTTACTGGTGCTTCAGTTCCCTCGATTCAATTTAACACAAACTTGCAGTCAGTAGGAAAAAACATCATAACAAACCTCCATGGTTTGTTATGCTGTACAGTATAGCAAACAGGATGAAACACTAATTCTAGAAAAAAATGTCTCTGAGGTCCCCAGAAATTTGTGATGCCAAAATGTGGTCACCAACCAAAAAACGTTGGGAACCACTGGTCTAATTCAATAAGTTTATAAGATTTGCAAACAGACTTCTTGAAGTACTTGAACATACATCCCTGAGCAACGTTTTTTTTTTAATAAAAAAATAATTGTTTTCAGGTATTTAATGCTGCCACAAGAAGAAATAGTACCATTGCTGAGGGGATGGCTGTCTTTAGCCATCTTCAGTTATGTCCATTCGTTATTGTGTTGCCTGTCAGGGCTTCCATTGGGTGGGAAGTACATAGTATATTTACTATGGACTGTTTACACATAGAAACAAACAACCAAGCACTTTCACACTCACACTAACTATTTAGAGTCACCAGACACCATGCCTTCATTTGACTGTAAACATCTATTTTTAAAGGTGCTATACAAGTAAGGTTCTCATCATAATTATCACCTCAAATTATGTTGAGATGTGAAATTATGCTTTGTATTATCCATTTGTTTTTAACAGCTAATTAATAAAGGCTGAATTATTATTTCCCCCTTTTATTCTGAAACAGAGATTTATGTGATGGTGTAGTACTATATAAGGACTTGAGGTGGTCATAATAAAAAATGATCACTGTGTACCAATAGCCAAACTCTTATGTAACATTTGACCCCTGTGTTTATATCTCACTGGCTGTAAATGTTGTGAAATGTTTTACCTTGGACAAATCCCATTTACGTAACAAACACCTGTGGTAACAGATGCTGATCAACAAAAACCTGAGGGGGTGTAAGGTTAAAGAAGGGGAAAAAATGTCTTAATTTAAACTTTGTATAGGCTCATTCTTAATCCACAGTAAAAGTTTATTTCTTTCAACTTGTTTTGGTCTTGAGCAATTTACATAAATGTTAGCTAAAAATTACATTAAGCACAACAAAAGGATACAGTACATAGACACTTTCTGATATGTATCCAAGACGCATACACAGAAAAATGTAATACATGATGCAGGAAATTACATTACAGATTAAAACTGAAAACATCTCATTATTTTCACATGTAAACTAAGATATTATTGATGAGAGAATTAATGTTTTGAAATATTATTATAACTTATATAAAATATTGTAGTCAAGTAATAAATCTATAAATATTGTGGTTATGTTTCCGCTCCAGCATGCACCCCATACTTAAATAACAGCAGCGCCTAATGACAACCCCCCCATTTTTTAAGCAGCCAACGGTACACTTTCACTGATAGTTGACTGTTAAAAGTTTTTAACTTTCTGTAAGATTTGAGGCAATTCAGAAGTAAAGCTGGTATGGTAGCAAAATCAGAAGTGTACCTTATATGGTTATTATTTATTATGATGATTGTTCCAATTGTTCTTCTCTCTCAAAATGTATAAATAAAAAATGGCACTTACTCTTTGCTCAGTGTCTGCCATATCATCTTGAATACTAATCAATGATATCTTCTGTTTGAATGAATAAATACTTGCTCCGAGAGTTTTCGCTGTTCATTGTATTTGTCAGCACTTTTCTGCCTGTTTGCCTTTCTGTCCCTTTACCCAATCATGTGTGTTGTGTGCGGCCTCCTCCATTCCCATCACGACACCAATTTATCTACCAAAACAGACAAAGGGTCCAATTAGTTATTATGAAAAGATGTTTACAAAGCAATTCATTTCAAAGGTTTTAGTCATCAGATAGAGAAAAATAAGGTAAAGCAATTAAAAGCAATAACAGTCTTTAAGAGCAGTAGTCTATAAGCAGGGTTTAGCTTTGTAGATATAAAATCATTTATTGTGTGAAACAATAAGGTAAAAACAGAAAGCTGGTAGTCCACCTGTCCTGGAAGGGAGTCAAAAGTGGTTATTTCAATAACAAATCATTGCTCAATTTTCTGTGGGACAATAATATGGACTTTTAAAAATGTAAGCTATTTTAACAGTTTTGGGTAATCATATACTTTCCTTGAAAACCTATTTTAATGGATCCTTACCTTTTTAAACTTTAACACAAAAAGAGTTACCCATAGACAGAATGACCGAACAGTATTAATAAGGATTGTTTGAAAGCATCATTTTGTCTTTGTCCCAATAAATTCATTGTTAAATTGATATATTCTCTGTTGACCTGAAAGGGCTGATACAGAGGAAAACAGTTTGATCAATGTCTTTCTTTGTGCAGATCAGGCACAAGGGCTACATTAATGGAACTGCTCTACAGAGTTCAAATTAAGCCCTTTTTCAACAAAAGATAAACAGTAAACCTCAGCCTTCAACGCTGCCTTGTCAACAGTATCATCAGTTTTTCTGTGGTTGTATAATTTGATTCCTGGAAAACAGTTACATGACAATGTGCATTCGATAACAGTTCAGCAACATTCAACCCTGAGCTTGACTTTCGTTGGAAGTGACTACCACAAGAATATTACCAATACAGTTTTGTTCAGCAAAAAGACTCTAACCTTCAAAGGACAGCAAAGTAAAATCAAATCCCTAAAACTGAGTGAACAAGAAGTTTAAGACTTTTGCCATCATAGTGAAGTATTTACTGCTGAACTGTTTAAGAATGAATTACTATCAACTATTTTTACCAGCAGGTTAAAGATTTATTGGGTTAAGGTTTTGCTGGTTTTGATGTTACTATTGGTAAATTGAACTAGTTTACTATGAACTGCAAAAAATAAGTCATTTTCTTGCAGACTGTATCCTCCTGCTCACATGGTGTGTCTACAGTCACACCCATTACAGTGGAGTTGGTTATGGCTGACATCAATTTTTGGTGCTCACAGGAGGAAACTCGTTCTCGTCATCGAGACACACAGGCCCAGCAGCAAACTCGTGCTCTGGAATGACTTCCCCATTCTTTGCGCCACCATCTTCAGAGTAACCTTAAAAAAAAAAGAGTCCAAAGTAACACAAATACATGATTAGCAGTCTGGTTTTATTTTACAATGCTAATCTTTATTCTCAACACTGATAATGTAATTATGTCAGAAGTTCTGATCTAAGCAGATTAAAGATGAACAATACTTCTGAAGAAAGTGATACTGCAGTATTTCCAAACTCATTTACGCCAATACCAAAATGGAGAGATAGAAATAATGCTCATTGTTTAAGTACCTCTTATGCAAAAATGTACCTGCTGCTGGTTTTGTAACATTTTACTTGAGACCATCTTCAATAAAAAAAAGGTATTCTTTTTACAGCAAACTAACCAGTGAGGGTAGCAGTGACAGGACCGGAGGCTGGTAAGGCAGCAGTTGCGGCATAAGATGGACTGGTTGGTAGTGGCTCTGTAACATCTGAACCCTCTATTCCTGGTCCTTCAGTGTGGTCATCATCATCACCAAAAAGTCTTTAAAAGAAAAAGACATTGCCAAAAGACAAGATCAAAGCTTTTTACTTAATGGCTGTTTTTTGTTGAAGCACCCCTAAGTGAGAATGAGAATAAAAACCTAGAGAAAAGTCATCATAAATGTATGTAAAAGCACATTAATAACACAAGGGTTACAGGTAAAGGAGACTGGAATTCTTTTTGTATGACACTTGTGCATGAGTATTGATATAAACAGAACTTCTTCTGGTTATATCAATGACTACTCATCATTTTCTTCAAGCTGCTTCAGAAGCAGTGGAGGACAAAATTATTAAAAGAATCTAATTATCTGTGTTTTGTTTGGTGATGAGCCTGGATTAATATGTTTATTTAGCAAAGCAATAAATTATGCAAATGTTGTTGTTTAAGAAAGTGTCCAGCATTTAAAGACTGTATGAATAAGTCCTGACACAACGAAGCCCTGTGGACTTGTATGTTGATGATTCCTGACAGAAGATCATCTAACTGATTGAGTCTTAACCACAGTTAAATAAATCTGTGATTTTCATCTTTCTGAAAAGTCAAAATCAAAGCCCAATCAATAGCAAATGAATACAAAATCCTTCTTTTGAGAAATAGATGTTTTCCATCTTTCTGTCTTCCATTTGACCTGCCAGCAATTAAGCTCAACCTCTCATTTACATAATTACTATTTTAAATCAATAACAACATGTCAAGTGTTGAACAGCCATTTAAAGCAAAAATCAGCCAGTGAGTTACCATTTAGGGAAAGGCAAGGTTACAACCATTTGATCACTTGCCTTTTACATCAGTTTAAGTCTAGAGGAATATGGACTGGAGTAACCCTGGACTGGTTACCAGTCAATCACAGGGATAGTGTTTTGAAACAGATGCTCAAGTCTATTGTCTCAAGCAATTCTCTGAACTGCCAAGCCAACAAATACACAGAGCCAAAATGTAAACTTCACACAGGAAAACCATTATCTGACCAAGGATTTTTCTGGAAAACCTCCTTGCTGCAGGTTTAAACTAATACTGTTTGAATCTGAACACTTATTTCAGATTTACCTGCCTCTTGATAAGCCTTTTGATTGTTACTGACCTCCCTCCCATAAGATCAGTTACAACTTCACCTGTGTTTGTGGGCCAATGTGCACTCGCCTCCATCCAGAGCATCCACATTGTAGACGAACAGCTGTCCATCAGCTGTTGCCACCAGCAATCGCAGAAGCTTCTGTATTCTGGAACATTATTTAAGGTGTAAAATTAGTCTGTTTTGAAACTGTCCAATGAATTTACTCATATGATCAGAACTCTGACTTAACCACACTATCAAAAACCCTTTTATTCAAAAACAAGCAAACAAAAACACAGTTTAATCAAGATAAGAGATTAAGATTTCTAAAGATACCATACAATACAATATCAAGGCACTCTCTGTCGATAAAGCCTTAGTGAAAGCTCACACAGCCAGGGTGCAAACGTTCTTCTGGCAGGATGCAAGGAGGTGAACCGTGGCGAAGGCCCGGTCCTGGCTCATCATGCCGGATACCTGAGCAGGGAAGTAGCTACTGGCTGCTGAGAACACCTTTCCTACATAGGCTGTCCAGGTCACTGCCTCATCCCCTTCTCTGCACAGAAATTGGCAATTTATTTAAAAAAATGAAAAGGCTTATTATTTCAAATAAAAATGGATTGACTGACTAAGTAATACCCACTAAAATGACAGACAAGCTGTTATTCACTGTAGAACAAGACATGAATCAAAGACCCCATATTTTGCCTTAACACTGGTTCATTTTTGTTGACAGCTGGGAAAGCTTCACAGCCTCTAATTTGCAAAAAACACTTTAGTGTTCATATACAGAGTACTCCTGACACAGGTGTATCAACTCTCTGTCTGAGATGCTCTGTTGGAGCTCCTGCCCCTTTAAGGCTTCCTTCCTATGTGGGCTCAGTCTACATAGACATGTCCTCTCTGTGACTTGTGACCATTTTACCATTCTACTAGCGCCATAGAAAGGACTTTTGACTTATTCATTAAAGTGCTCTAGTGTTAAACACGCTTTATGGCATATAAAACTCAAGAAAGCAAAATACGGGTCCTTTAACATGACAGTAAATATCAAGCAACACAGTTTTTGTAACATCAGTGAATACATTTTTTGATTGCTTTGTACCTTGGTCTAAGATGTTCCAGTTTAAAGATATGCACTGTTTCTGTGTTGCTGGATGTACAGAGGTACTGACCATCAGGGCTGAAGGATAAAGAGCGTATACTGACATACCTGGAAAGACACACGGACAGATAAATTCAGACACAAAAACACCGAAGCAGGTAAAGATAGAGGCCAAGAATCAATAAATTCAAGTGGATGTCTTACTTTAACAAAGACAAAGTTCATGGACTAAGCATTCTGATTTTATCAGTCTCATCACCACAATATTATCAGTCAACAAAAATAATGAACATGATCCAGTTATCAGCACTGAAAGCTTTCAGGCAGATGTGTACACTTTACAATGCGTCTACAAGGTAGTGCCTAAAAATTATTGCATATGTACTTGGAATCATGATGCTAGTCATTTTGGTACGTTTTTACATTTAATTTGCGCTGAGCCTGGAACCATATCTGTCCTTTTATAAGCAGATTTTTTATACTTATACTTGATGAGCAGGCACTCTGACCTCTTCATGCCTCGTCGGAACTCAAACAGGCGCTGACCCTCAGGAATGGAAAACACTCTGATTACAGTGCCCTATAAAAATAAATAAATTATAAATTAAAACACAAAATAAATACATAGTGTTGTTTAATACATAAAGTTGTTTAAAAATGTTTATAAAAACTACATTTTCTCCTTCTGATGCTTCTCCTACATGTATACCTTACATTTATATTTTGTAATGTATAGCAAGTTATCAGTGTCCCTCCATTTATATTCCTATTTATTTTTGAATAACTTTGCAACCAGAGAATTAGGTATGAGCAGTGTACTTCACAGCATTTTGAAGGCTAATGTTGCACCGTGAACTCTGCCACATGTCAATGATTATTTTGTTACTCACAACTTTTGTTCTGACATCAGTTGATTCATTCCCTCTTCTTCACTAAAATTCAGAGTAAAAGACAATAAACACACTCATGTATTCTTGACTGTTCTTATTCACTCAATGCTTAAACAGGATTTTTTATAAAGTGGTTTGAATATGCTTTTTTCTCTGTACTTGGACTCAGGAAACAATTTGACAGAGCAAGTTTCACTCAACCTGAAACATCAGATTGACAGTTTCACATATCTGCAGGAAAAATTTCATACCCATCTGGGTAAAATCCCAGATTTTGCCAGTCCCAGTGTTTGGCACTAGCAAATCTTCCGAAAAATTGAAATGTGATTGAACAAACATTTTATCCAACACATTTATTACATGCCTATCAAATGCTTGCAGTTGCTTTTCACTTTCAGCACAGCTAAACCACAATCATAGCCTCTGGCTCTTTCTCCCTAAAGAAGACTGATTATCTCATTTTCTGACCAGGAACAAACGTATTAGCTTGAAGCTTTAAAGATATGCTGGATAACTGTGATATTAGCTATAGCCCCTCTCAGCTGGATCAGCTTGATGATGACTCTGCCAGTCTTCTCAGATCCACTTTGGACTCAATTGCCCCATGGAGACAAAAAAATATTAAACGTCAGAGGACAACTCTTTGGTTTACTTCTGAAACTTGAGCAGTTAAACAAGCATCCCATAAATTAGAGAGAATGTGGCGCTCCAATAAAAGGGAGGAGTCACATGTACATTGGCGGGAAAGTCATAATAACTACATGACAGCCTTACGCCATGCTAGAACTGCCTACTACTCCTCACTAATTGAAGAAAATAAAACCAACCCTAGGAATCTGTTGTGGAAATTTTATTTTTTACATGCTCACACTTCACATTTGAGTTACACTTCACATCTCTATCTCATTACGCACGTACAAGCTCTCATCTTACATGGCTTCAAGATCTTCACTTTTCTTAATCATTATTAGATGACCTGTCCCGTACAGGAACAGAGTGACACACATAGAGGAGATAAATAACATACACATAGATTAGCTGAGCAGAGCATAGATGTCCTTGTCCTTGGTCCACACTCACAGTTCTAAGATATCAGCTGTTTGCGTCAAACAATTTAGGGTCGGCACTGGGACTGTCTTTGGGTCCACACACACACACACCCCTCTACATGCACACACACAAACAACCCATCCATCCATCCATTTTCTATACCGACTATCCCTTTCGGGGTTGCGGGTGGCTGGAGCCTATCCCAGCTGTCATTGGGCGAGAGGCGGGGTACACCCTGAACCGGTCGCCAGTCGATTGCAGGGCTACATATAGAGAGACAGACAACCATTCATGTTCACACTCACACCTAAGGGCTATTTAGAGTGACCAATCAACCTAATGAGCATGTTTTTGGTCCGTGGGAGGAAGCCGGAGTGCCCGGAGAGAACCCACGCATGCACGGGAAGAACATGCAAACTTCACACAGAAAGGCCCTGCCCAACCCGGGAATCAAACCGGGGACCTTCTTGCTGTGAGGCACGTACACTACCTGCTGTGCCACCGTGCCGCCCCACACACACAACCATATCTCACAAACACTCACGCATACACATATCCCTTGAGTTTTTCTATAAATATGTGCATTTCTTCTCATGTCTTCAGACTTTCTTTGCAGAAGATGGACCGCCCATTTCTGTTCTTTTGATTGGCTCCAGTCTTGCAAGCCTGCATTTTCCTTTTTGTAATAAAAACTCACAAAGGCAGCATTTGGTTCAAGATCCTTCATTTTTTCATCTTTTTCCATTCTTGTGGGAAGATATACAAATTTGCCATTACAATTTGGTGTCAGAAGTGCATTTCCAGCTTGAAATCGTTCCTGTTCCAGGAGATTGGTGGAAAGGCGCCTTCCAGGACTACAAATCACCATCGTCCTGCTTCTTACCCCACTTTGAGGACAGGAGGACCATCTTCGGGGACTGAAACCTTCCAAGTCGGAATTCAAACAACCCAGATCTACATTTACCCTCCAAAATGTGAAGGTCCCAGAATGGACAGCCCTATTTATCGAGGTATTAAGCAAATCCATGGTGAACACTGTCTAAAATAAGAGCACAAATGGGAAACAAAATTTGGGTTTCCAGAAAGATATAGTTTAAGTACTGTTCAATAGACAAAAATAAAATGTTGTTTGAACAGAGAACAGGTGGTTTTGATGAAAAAGAAAACAGTGAGCATGAAAAAATTAGAGCAAATTACTAAGGAAATGGATTGCCTGAAAAAGTGGATGGCTGACGCAGAAAGGCCTGAAAGAAAACAAATGGCAAAACTAAATGTCGACCATAATACAAATCAGGGAAAGAAAAATTATAAAAGCAGTTGTATGCAAAACACACACAATATCTAACACACAATATGTGTTAGATATTGTGTGTGTTTTGCATATATTTATTTATTTATTTTGTCTATAAATTTAAATATATCTCCCTCTGGTTTATGTCCCAAATCTGCTGAGTGCTGTGGGCAACAACATCATCTTCTGCTTTGAGAAAAGGAGACACCGTCTGTATCTGCACCTTCTACATCTGCAAACGGACAAACACCTCCGTCAAAAGTGGTGACCAGAATGACCCAATGATTACACCAGAGAGGACTTGCTTTTTGAAAGCGTGTTAAAAGTGGCAAGAAGGACTATGGAAGGAGACAAAACCCTCATCAGAGGCTGGGCTGACAACAGAATCCCAGACGTGCTAAAACATGCCATACACGCTGAAAATCAGACCTGGGAAGAGTCACTCAAAGAGGAAAACAAGCACAAGGCTGCAGTGCATAATGCCAACCTCACCCTTGCATCTTTGGGAGGTTTCCGACTGAAGGCTCGCGGATCCTAATGCAGACGCGGGGGACATGGACACAGTTGGGGCAGAAGAAGAGGACAACCAAAGCCATATGACCCAAACATCTGTTTTTGTGTGGTGAAAGTGGTCACTGGAAGATTGACTGCCAACACCAAGATCAAGAGGCACAAAAAGGATTTTGCCCCCCTCACAGCTCATTGTGAAACACAGCTCTTTCTCCAAAAAAAAAAAAACAGTCTGAATGACTGAACTCTCACACCACAGAGGGAGGTAACACGCACACACACATGCCCACAACAGACGCTCACTGCAACGAAGACCTGCTTAGCACTGATACACTGCTTGCATTGATACAGGGTAAGATATCAGAGGGTTAGGGTTAAATTGAGGAAACCTATTGTTTGTGAAACCTAAGGTCATTTTTCATAAAAGAGTTGTAGAAACCTACCAGTAGTTATGCATGAAATTCAAGAGGTCAAAATCAAGCACAGCGTTAGTTCAGGCAGGCCACAACGTCAAGCTCTAACAGCATAGCTGTCATCACCAGTGCAGATCAGCTGATGGCTCGGCTGACTCCCGTGTCCGCTTCTTATTGGAAAATTGTATTCAGAGCGGGCTATTTAAACTGCTCCAGCCCGACCTCCTTCCTGCTTCCTCTGCTGGCATTTTGCAAGTCAAGCTCCCCCATGAAGAAAAGATCGCTTATATTCGTGCTTACCCTGCTGCTCCTGATGTCGTCGCCCCTCGTCCACGATGAAGACCCATGGCAATATGATGGTATCATGGTGGAGCCTCATCAAATCTCTGAATCAGAGGAAGCCATCACCGACGAAAGGGCTCCTTCTCTCCGTCGTAGCTCTCGCCTGGCAGGCAAAGGTAACATCCCAGACGCCCAATCGATCGATGACTGGCCGATTCCTAAGCTGTTGGAATTCCTGTTTGCCAACGATTTTACCGCTCCGGTCGGAGCGTCTCACCAGGAACTGTTTGCCTTATTCTTAAATTGTGCTGGATTTCCACCTGTCGACCAGCGTCCTGTCTCTGCTCCTCGGAAGGCTTCAGCCAAACGCAGACACTGCTCCCAGAACTCAGTAGTCGCTCCGACTCCAGCCGCTGCCCCACCGGCCTAAAAAGCCAGACCCCCGACCTCAGCAGTCGCCTCCACAGCTCCAGCAAATGACACCATCTTGGCAGCGCTGTCTTCCATTCAGTCATCCATTTCCAGCATAAATTCAAGAATCCAGACCTTAGAGACCGCCGCTCTTCATCCTCCAGCTCTGCTCTCCAGTCCACCGTGATTACATCCCGGGAACCTGCTGCCTCTTCCTCGACGCAAGCCAGTGATGTCATTCCGGCGCCCCTCGACGACATCACAATCCCGCGCAGGACCCTGGGTAGTGCAGGCCCAATCTCAACCGGTGTTCCATTCTACCCTCCTGCTGCTGCCATCTCCTGCAATTTGAGAAGCCAGATCCCCACTGGTAATGATGTCAATTTAGTCAAAATCCTGCTGTGCCCAGATTTCAGTGATAAGAGTGTGGTAGATTGTGGCGATGTGTCCATGATGTTAAAGGATAGTGACCCCAGACTTTCAAAGACTGTGACACTAGCAGAATTTATTGCTGCTTTTGGTGTGTTCAGAGATGTAATCTGCAAAGTCTATCCATCCCGTCGAGCTCAACTAGACACCTATCTGGCCATCACTGTAGATCTTGCCATGACATCAGTGGAACTCTGTTTTATGAATACCACAAATCATTCTCTGCCAAGGCTGCTATGTTCATTCAGAGGTTTAACCAAAGACTGGACTGGTCTGTGGTTGACCTGGCTCTAATCAGCAGGCACTGCACTGGCCGCCAAGCTCTTTCCTGCTCCATTTGTAGCTCTTTCTCGCACTCCTCCAACATGTGTCCCAAATCTGTGGCTACAGTCCATCCGCTGGCAGGCCCAAAATCCAATGAGAATAAGGTGTCACCTTTTTGGACTCCAATGTGCCATAATTTCAGTGAAAATGTGTGCAAATTTGTAAATTGTTAATATATTCAAGCTTGCAGCTACTGCGGGGACAGTCATCCAAAATCTGTGTGCCCCAGACGAACTTGCCTTGTGAGGAAGGAAAAGAAAAAATAAAACCTTCAACCCCAGTCAACGTGGCTGAGCTGGGGAAGGCTTTGAAGAAGCATCCACACCGCTGCTTTGTTAATTATTTGTTAACCAGACTGGTTCAAGGATTCATGGCTGGTTTAGTAATCTGCAGTCTGCTCTGAAAGAGCCTGAAATTGTTGACACTCTGTTGGAAAAAGAAGTCAGGAAAGGTTTCGTGATCGGACCTCTGGATAAATCTCCTTTTCCCGTATCATGCATTAACCCTATAGGTGTTGCTACCTGGAAATATTCTGGTAAAAAGTGTCTCATCATGGATTTATCAGCTCCTCATCATGATGAAGTCCAAAGTGTTAACAGTCTTATTCTGCTTCAGCCGTTCTCTCTGTATTATGCCTCAATCGACGATGCCATTAAGCTCATCAAACAAGCAGGTAGAGGAGCGTGGTTATCAAAGGCCGACATCACAGACGCGTTTAAAGTCATGCCTCTACACCCTTCACAATGGCATCTGTTCGGTGTTAAATGGAGGGAGAAATTGTATTTTGCAGTTAGGCTCACCTTTGGGTGTTGCAGCAGTCCAAAAATTTTTGACACATTGTCTGAAGCTCTTTGCTGGATTCCCTTAAATAACTGCAAGCTGCCATTCGTGCTTCACCTGTTAGATGATTTTTTGCTCGTAGATTATCCTCATGCTAAGCCAGATTATGCAATCACCACACCTAAAGATACTTTTAAAAATCTGGGAGTCCCCTTATCAGAGGAGAAAACTTCAGGTCCACTTCAAGCCATTGAATTTCTAGGTATCAAATTTGACAATGTTCTCATGCAAGCTTCCTTGCCTCTCGAGAAATTAAACTGCATCAGAGAAACAATGAAGGAACAGGTTTCAAAATTCATTTCAAAAAGAGAACTGCTCTCCCTGCTAGGTCATCTCAATTTCGCCATGCGTGTGATTCCTCAAGGCCGCTCATTTATATCCAGGCTTCTCGACCTCTCAAAATCAGTTGAAAAGCTACAAGACACAGTAACTCTGGATGAAGGGTGCAGATCAGAGCTCCGGTTCTGGTCTTTTCTGCTCGAGAAATGGAATGGCATTTTGTTTTTCTATAACTGTTATACAGAATCATCTTTGGCCATTAGATTATTCCCCGACGCAGCTCCTTCCGTGGGTTTTGGGGGGGGTTCTTTGATAACCAGTGGTTCGCTGATGCATGGCCAAAAGAATTGTCATCTCTTCCAGCTAGTGCTTCTTCTTCTGCCCTAATGGAAATATACCCAATCGTTATAGCTTGTCTTCTCTGGGGAAAATTCTGGTCGAGGAAGAAAATTATTTTTTGTGACAATGAAGCAGCTGTCCACATTATAAAAAAAGGGCGTTCCTCTATTCCCTTTATTAACAGATTTTTAAGGCGTATAACCTGGGAATCTGTGCTGGGGAACTTCTTTATTCATGCAGCTCACATTCCAGGATTGGATAATAAGGTTGCTGACGCTCTGTCTGGATTTGAATTTCAGAAATTCCACATACTGTGTCCAGACGTGGCGCCATCCAGCCTGCCTTGCCCTCCCTTCCACCATACGGTGCTAGATTAGACACCACCTTGCAGACATACATGCTGTCAGCTGCTCGCTATATGCGTTCTGGTTTAGCAAAATCTACATTAAAATTGTATAACTCTGCATGGTCCTATTTCACCGCTTATTGTTCATCCTCCTCTGTTGCAATTCTTCCTGTAAGTATTCCCATTGTATGTGCTTTTCTGGTTCACTGTTTTGAGTCCCGCAAAATGCAGCCGTCCTCCATCAAAGGCCTCCTTGCAGGTGTCCAGTTTCACCTGCGTTGCTTGGATCCGTCCACCTACAGCTTACTAGAAAATCCATCCATTAAGCTTCTCCTAGACGGCTTTAAAAGAGAGAAACCACAAGGCAACGACATTCGTCTCCCTTTCACTCCTCCACTTTTGCACAAATTAATCTCTCACTTAAGGAACAGATGCTTCGGTCCATACACAGACTCACTGTTAGAAACTGTCTTCCTCACCGCTTTTTATGGGTTCTTAAGGTGCGGAGAATTCACTACATGTCATGTTCATGTCTGTCTGTCTGTCTGTTTGTATATCTGTTTGTTTGTTCGTTAGCAACACTGCGCAAAAACTATTGGACTAATTTTGCTGAAATTTTCAGGAGATGCTGGTAATGGTCCAACTTAAAACTGATTAAATTTTGGTGGTGATCCAGATAACTACCATTAGCCAACAATCTTTTTGCTCAATAACTGTCTAACTAATAATGATATCAACATGATTCCTATTGCTTATAGATGTAACAGCAATATGTGAACTACTTTGGCAAGTGCTTTCTAGGTTTTTTATTTGTTTTAGCTCAGAAACAGATGCTGTATAAAATGTTGCAAAGTCTAATACCCTCTTTAAAATCTCTTTAAAATATACTTTAGTAGGATTTCAATAACTGATAATAGAAGCTACTCAAAA
Source organism: Cetoscarus ocellatus (assembly GCA_037902135.1). Classification (NCBI taxonomy): domain Eukaryota; kingdom Metazoa; phylum Chordata; class Actinopteri; order Labriformes; family Labridae; genus Cetoscarus; species Cetoscarus ocellatus. The sequence goes on from JBAMNC010001671.1 coordinate 1,110,213, forward strand.
ATACTCAACACCAGCAATATAACTATGTTCCATTATTTCTTTTCCAACCCTACATTTTAGATTCGAAGCAAGGTGTTGACATTTATTTATTTATTTACTCATGGTTATTTATGCATCTTTTTATTAGTGGATGTCACTCTGAATTAAAGGACTTTTTTTTATCAGTAAACAAGTTACCACCAATTTCTAAAGACTACTGTAAAGAATAAGCAGTTATGCAAAGTAGGTGTTTAATGGCCTTCAAAACATGGTAAAGCATACCTAAAATGATTTACTTTTTAAAATATTTAAAGGAGGAAAATTGCCAAAAGTTTTAGCACTGACATCAATAAATCACAAAAAAACCATTTTGAATTAAGCCAGAAAGAAAAAAATAAGATATGTATTTCACAGCTCAGGACCAAGACTCAGACTTTGAATCTAGAATTTGTTTTTCTGGGATGCATCCCACAAATTGACTCTGACTGACTTATTTTGGGAGAACACTGCGGCAGCAGTGACTGTCTCTCTCTCACCAGAACAACAGAAACTTTTTGAAGTCCGTTTTTCAGTCTCATGTTATGAAGTAGAAAAAGGTCACAGATTGGGTTAAAAGTAGGGATAACATTTTTTTTTTATCCTCTGTCAGGTGATGTGTATAAAATGCCCATCATTACCAGAGCACATGCGTCAAAAATAATCCACCTGTCTACATCTGACTTGCATTCAGATGTAGACTAGGGCTGATAAAAAATTGTGAACCACTTTCCATCGCTGCAGAAACTTATTACAGACCACAAGTTCATCAATATCCACTCAAACAGGAAGCTGCAGATGGTATTACACCAGTCTTCCAAGCACTGTTAAAAGCAGGAATTATTACTCCCTATGAGGATTCACCTGTTAAGACTCCCATTTTTCCTGTGAAAAAGATCAGACCTGAAGGTCAGCCCAAGTGGAGATTTTGTACAGGATCTACAAGCTGTTAACTCTGAAATTGTGGCTCCTACACCTAGTGTCCCTGATTTGTACTCAATCTTGTCTCAAATCCCATTGAACTCTCAATGGTTTTCAGTTATGGATTTATTGAAAGCTTGTTTCTCAGTTCCAGTTTATGGAGACTCCCAGTTCTGGGTTGCTTTCAACTTTCAGGGCAAACTTTACACATTGACTTGTTTATGTCAGGGTCTAACTTGCAGCCCTACCCTGTTTGTGCAGCTTTGGCTAAAAGTCTTTCATCCCTGGATTTGGCACCAGGCACAGTCCTACTACAGTAAGTTTATGACTTATTGCTCCACCGACTAAAGAACAGTGTGAAAAGGACACTATTTCTCTGCTGGAACTTTGAGCAGCAGAAGGCCACAAGGCGTCTCTTTCAAATCCTCAGTTTACCAAACTAGAGGTTGTTTTTCTTGGTCACATCCTCACTCCTTATAGCAAATCGCTTTCTCCTGACAGGGTAAAAGCCATTGTGGACACACAAAACAAAACATGGCTGTATGATTTCAGTTTTGCTCCAGAAGCATGGGGACAAATTAAAGCCGGTTGCTTATTTTTCGTGCATTCTTGATCTTGTGGCCAAAGCTCTTCCTCGTTGTCTGTGTGCTGTGGCAGCAACTGAGAAGGCTGTATTAGCTTTAAGAGACTTTGTGGGTTACTCTCCTCTGAACTTGTATGTACCTCGTTCTGTTTCTCACATCTTGTCTGACCACCCATCTTGAACTCCCACATGTTGCTGTGAAACGCTGTTCCGCCCTTAGTCCAGCAACTCTTTTACCCTTGCTCACTGGTGGTGAGCCTCATTCTTGTCTTGCTAATCTACAGGTAAGTTTTACACCCAGACCTGATTTTTCTGATGAACCTTTGTCTAACAGTGACTTCATTTTTTTTTATATTGATGGCTCATCTTTACATGACTCATACACAGGTACAGGTTGCTGTTGTTTTGCTGTTGTTGATGATTTCATTGTTGTAATGTCATCTCCTCTGCCTTCTCATTGCTCATCACAAGTGGCATTGTTTGTATCATACATCAACTTGATGCAAACCTGGACACATCTTCAGTGATGTTACCTGGGGTCACTGAGTGTTTCGGGTCTTTCAAACATCATACACTCTCGCCCAGGCGACCCAGCTGGGGTTGATCAGGCCCCAGCTTGTGTCCAGGTAGTGCTACCCCACCCATGGTTCTCCTCTCCTAATCCACAACCACCGCGAGGCAACTTCTGCCGCCTCCGTGGCCTCTTTGATGGCCCTTCGCTTCCTGGCCCCTGTGATGCCCAGGATGTTGTAGGCTCTGCAGAGAGACTGGCCAGCAATACCTCTGCATCCCACCTCGATGGGCTCACACTGTGCTCTCCACCCGTTGTTCTGGCACTCCTCCACTAGCTCCGCGTATTTTGCCCTCTTCCTCTCGTTGGCCTCTTTGATACGGTCCTCCCAGGGTACGGTGAGTTCCAGGAGAACAATCTGCTTGGAGGTCTCTGAGATCAGAAGCATGTCAGGCCGCAGTGTTGTAGTGGCAACCACTTCTGGGAATTTCAGTTGCCTCCCAAGGTCAACTTTCAGTTCCCAGTCTTGAGCTGTAGCTAGCAGGCCAGATGAGACAGCCCTGGTGACTGCTGGTGGCTTCTCCCCAGCTCGGATGAAAGCGATGGTGTTCTTCACTGGATGGAGGCGCTTGCAGTGGCTGATTCCACAGCTGATGGTGTTTGCTATGGCTTTCAGGACTTGGTCGTGGCACCAGCGGTAGCGACCCTCACTCAGGGCTTTCGAACAGCAGCTGAGGATGTGCTCCAGGGTCCCCCTCTTTGCGCAGAGGCTACAGGCAGGTGACTCCACCAATCCCCAGCTGAACAGGTTGGATGGGCTCGGTAGTACGTCGTAGACAGCCTGGACCAGGAACCGTATGTGATGGGGCTCTGCTTTCCACAGTTCTGCCCATGAGACTCTGCGGTCCACTGCCTGCTCCCATCTTGTCTAGGCTCCCTGCTGCCGCATTCCGACAATCTTGCTGGCCCGCTCTTCCTCCACTGCTGCCCGCACCTCTTGCTGCACCAGTGATTGCCTGTCCTTTCCCTGCACCTTTTAGCAGCAGGATGCCATGCCACTGCCCAGGCTCGCTCTTCCTTGAGTCACTGCTCCCACTAGCGCCCTGTGCCGCAGCCGTGACTCAGCCACATCCACAGCCTCTGCTGCCCTCCACCTCTGCCCTGTCCTCACCTCGATCCCAGCCTGGGAGACCTTCGGGTCCTCTGACTCTCTGTATTGCAGCACCTCCCTGGCACGGCTCACCTTGAACTCCTCATTCAGGCTACTGATGGGGAGCTTCAGCATGTTGTTCTTGCTATACAGGGCGATGCTGCTCAGGCCTCGAGGCAGACCCAGCCACTTCCGCAGAATCTTGCTGACTGTCCTCTCAAAGTCCTTGATGGTGGAGATTGGAACCTCGTAGATCAGGAGGGGCCAGAGAATCCGAGGCAGGATGCCGTGTTGGTATATCCAAGCCTTGAACTTGCCAGGTAGGCCTGACGTGTCTACTACGGCTAGACAGGCTTCCAGTTCTTGGTTGGTGGCACGGATGGCTACCGTGTCCTTCAGGCTGCAGTCAAACACCTTTCCCAGGCTCTTCACCGGTTTTTTGGTGATTGAAGGTATCTGGGTGGTGCCAATTGTGAAGCGGAACTTGTTGGTGATCTTTCCTCTCTTCAACACCAGTGATCTGGATTTTGCTGGCTTGAAGCACATGCGAGCCCAGGTGGTCATCTCTTCCAGGCCCTTCAGAATCCATCTGCTCCCTGGGACATACGGTGTTGTCACCATCAGATCATCCATGAAGGCCCTTATTGGTGGCTGGCGGATGCCCGACTTGGTGAGGGGACCTCTGCACTGGGTCTCTGCAGACTTCACCAGCATGTTCATGGCGAGTGCGAACAGAATTACTGAGATGGTGCATCCAGTGATGATCCCCTTCTCCAGCCTGTGCCAGTCTGATGTTGTAGACCCAGAAGAGACTCTCAGACTAAAACTGTCGTAGTAGTCCAGAATGAGGTCTCTAAATTTGTCTGGGATGTGGTGTCGGCGCAGGGCCTCCTCAACCAGTTTGTGGGGGATGGACCCATAAGCGTTTGACAGGTCCAACCACAGCACCACCAGGTCCCCCTTGTTCTCCCGGGCTTCCCTGTGCTCCAGACACCTGGGCACCTCTGGGATCCCTCCTTTCTGGACCGAGGTGTCGATGTATGAGTTCCTCAGGAGGTAGTCGGTCAAGCACCTGGCGACAATGCTGAAGAAAATCTTTCCCTCAACACAGAGCAGTGAGATGTTCCTGAACTGATCGGCAGAGTTCATTGCTTTAACTGAAGCCTACAAACTGGCGACAGGTGAAAAGCGACAGTTTTTACGCCTTTGGTGAAGTCTATGGCTTTAAGGCTCTTTGGAATAATTGTAAAATTTTAAAATCTGACGGCAAACCCATTCTCGGTCATGTCAAAATTGCAGATTTGTTGTTAGCTGTTCTTCTCCCCTCACAGATTGCTGTGTGTAAATGTAAAGCACACACCAACTCTTCTGACCAGATTCCTTGTGACAATGCACGTATACCTATCTCCCTATCTCGCATGCCTTTTCTCTCTGACTCCATATCTCCTGTGGCTTCACTAACTGACCTTGCTCCACTCTCCCCTCCAGCTAAATGGAAACTCTGGTCTCAGAATGGTTGTTCCTTTCATGATGGAATTTGGTGGGGGCCTGATAAAAAACATGTTTCCCTGGAGCTTTATTTTTACCTAATGTTAAATTGTCACATGGGGTAGACCATGTGTCAAAAGGAGGGATGTGTTCTACTGTCTATTCTCATAGGAAGAAACAGAACTTACCTGTCCAAAAGCACCGCCACTTGTTCTGATGAACATGAGAATGCAAGCGCGCATGCGAATTAACCTGCACCCTTTGAAATCCTATTTGTAGCAACACTCAATGTGGGGGTGGGACCCCAAGGACCTCCAATGGACACTACCCTGGGCAAAGACCAGCTGGTAAGTTACGGTATTTCACTAAACAAATGTCTTTGTGAGACTGCAGGTCGAAGCAGCATTGCCCCAGGCAGTGACAACACCCCTACTCACCCAGCAGAAGAAGCAGACAGAAGAAATGGAGCCTCCTCGACCACAACATCCCTTACTGCTTCTGTGGCGTAGGGGGAACAATGTGTTGTTTGATTTTGATTATATTAGTGAAGCCTACTCCTTGAATATGGTACCAGTTACAAGTTGATGCTAATGCTAAATAAATTGCTCATGATACTGTCGAAACAAATGACACTGACTTACTGACCAGACTTCTCAGACATCTCAGATTTCACAGACACTTGTTTTCAAACGACCCACATGCCAGCTTGTCTAATTCTTGGTACAGTTTTGTAACATACTCTCTTCGCAAAGTTTGCATAAACATTAGCTGCATTGCATGCACATTACTACCTCATCATACTTCTCACTAAATCCCACGTGTTCTTTATCCATTATATGCCAGTGAAACATTGGGTACCCTGCTAGCTTTCATATTCCCAGGCTGCAATAAAACAACATGCACACACCCATCGATCATAGGGCCAATGTCCAAGCTGCTAAAAATGTTAAATGTGTCAGTTGTAGACTACTCTGGACAGCAATTTCATATCTACAATGCTAAATGCTATGACCCCACTATTTCTAAACCCATATTTCAGACTAACCCTACTCTGACCAAACCGCAGGTGTGTTTTCATTTGCTTTGCTCAAATTTGACACATTGTTTAGGTACCAGTCGCTGTTGTGCACTAACACGCAATGCCACCTGTGGCCTTATGTATGCGACAACACCTTGCTTACACCCACACGACACACCTTTCATAACCACACCCAATCTAACAGCTGCCCTACCCAAAGCTAAATGCAAATCTTTTCAGCACTGTGGCCAGGCTGACACAAAGTCAGAGCTCTATTGAGCCCGTGATTCCTCTAGCCCTCAGCTGTGAGGACTTTATGAGCTTTTTCAACAATAAAATTCTTAAAATTAGAGATAAAACTAGCAACTCCCTGTCTTCACCCGAACCTTCCATACCATTAAATGCAGTCAGACTTGAGTTAGACTGTTTCTCTACAATTAGCCCTTGGGAGCTAAATTCTCTTGTCTCTTCCTCCGAACCATCAACCTGCCTTTTAGACCCAACCCCAACTTAGCTGTTCAAGGAGGTCTTTCCCCTAGTTTGTCCATCCTTACTGGAGACAATAAATATATCTCTATCAGCAGGCTACGCTCCACAGTCTTTTAAAGTAGCTGTAATCAAACCTCTTCTTAAAAAACCCTCGATTCGGGAACATTAGCTAACTACAGGCCTATATCAAACCTTCCATTTACTTCAAAGATCCTGGAGAAAGTAGAGGCTAATCAGCTATGTGACTTCCTTCTAAACAACAGCCTGTTTGAGGACTTTCAGTCAGGTATTAGAGCTCATCACAGCACAGAGACTGCTCTAGTTAAAGTAACTAATGATCTACTCTCACCTCAGATGAGGGACTTCTCTCAGTACTTGTTTTGCTAGATCTTAGTGCTGCTTTCGACACCATCGATCATAATGTTCTTATACAGAGATTAGAGGTATTACTCGGGATTACAGGGACTGCCCTAAATTGGTTTAAGTCCTACTTATCTGATAGGTACCAGTTTGTACAAGTGAACAACAAATCTTCTGTGTACACTAAAGTAACTTACAGAGTTCCTCAAAGCTCTGTGCTTTGGTCCAATTCTCTTCTCCATCTATATGCTTCCCCTCGGTGATATCATGAGGAAATACTCCGTTAATTTGCATTGTTACGCTGATGATACTCAACTGTATGTATCAGTGAAGCCAGGTGAGACAAATCAGTTATCTAAACTAGACGCGTGTCTAAAGGAAATTAGGACCTGGATGGCCACAAATTTTCTTCTTCTTAACTCAGACAAGACAGAGGTCATTGTGCTGGACCCTCGACACCTTAGAGAAACCTTTTCTAATGACTTAACTGCCCTAGATGGCATTAGCCTAGCACCAAGCACAACTGTTAGAAATCTTGGGGTTCTATTTGATCAGGATTTATCCTTTAACTCTCACATACCTATCCTGCCTTAAAGCGATGCTGAAAAGCTAGTCCATGCTTTTGTTACATCTAGATTGGACTATTGTTATTCTCTACTATCAGGCTGTCCCAGTAAGTCGCTTAAGACGCTTCAGCTGGTTCAAAATGCTGCAGCATGTGTACTGACTAGAACTAGGAAAAGAGACCACATTACTCCTGTATTAGCTTCTCTGCATTGGCTTCCCATAAAATATAGAATAGAATTCAAGATTCCTCTTCTCACCTATAAAGCTCTCAGTGGACAGGCACTAATTTATCCTAAAGAGCTTGTAGTGCCGTACAACCTCTCTAGAACATTACGCTCCCAAAATGCTGGCCTGCTCGTGGTACCATCAGCCTCTAGAAGTAGTATGGGAGGTAGAGCCTTCAGTTATCAGGCTCCACTTCTCTGGAACCATTTACCGACCACGGTTCGGTAGAGAGGCAGACACCCTCTGTACCTTTAAGGTTAGACTAAAAACATTCCTCTTTGATAAAGCTGTCAGTTAGGGACCAGCTCATAGTCCATAGTTTAGACACATAATTAAGATGCAAGACTTGAGTTAAAAGTTAACTAGACCCTCCAGGAATCCGCGATTCCGTGATTCCGCGATCGCGGAATTTTTCGCGGAAATCACGTCTGTCCGCGGATTTTAATGCCCGGTGCAGAAAACTCACATTTTACATGTAATTTTTCTACCGGCCGCTAGATGTCGCGCGTATGCAGTAACGCCAGGCCGGATAAAGAAGCAGACAGTGAATCCACGTGGATTAATAGAAGAAGTAAACATTCAGTTATGGACCGATTCCTCCGTCAACCCCCCCTGACGACCAGTAAGTGTAAGCTTGCGAATATTACCGCAGCTGAAAGAGCAAAACAATATAAAGAGCTACATGAGGATGGAGGAAAGCTATTCTGCACAAGTGTCAACAAAGTCATTGATCACAGAAGAAATTCAACAATAAAGGACCACTTGTCTTCCACTTCGCATCTGAAGAGAAAGTCTGAAACTCCCGCGGACGCGGCTTTAAAAAGACAAATGACAATAACACCATCACTCGGGAGGCGTACAGTTGCTGCTGAAGAACGTGAAAAGGTATGCTGCTGTTGAATTTGAACATGATTTAATTCATAATAGCCAATTATCCCTGTGTTCCTTATTTTACTGTATAGGCCAGGGTTTCACAAAGTGCATTCCAGGGACTCTCTGGATTCCTTTGGGGGTTCTAAATGGACGTTTATAAGTATGTAACTAGGATGGTATAAAAACGGGTCCATTTGGTTCCATTTGTACACTGTCAGACTTAAGGGGAGAGCTTGGAATTTAAACGTTTGAGTTATAGGCTACACATAGGCTACACAAATACTGTGTGTGTGTGTGTGTGTGTGTGTGTGACAGACAGACAGACAGTCAAACTCAATGTTTATTATTAAGAGGGTCTCTTATTTGACAGGAATAATTTAGTCAAGGTAGATAAATAGGTAGATATTTACAGCGAATTTGTTAAATAATTTTCTTTAAATTATATAAAATTAATCAATGTATTGTGTTTTGCATTCTGTTTTGGCAGGTTTGCATGGAATGGATCAAGGCTTGTACAGCAACAAACACACCACTGTCCAGATCTGACAATCCCATGATGAGAAGTTTTTTGCTCAACAGAGTAGTGAATGGAGGAGCCATCCTTGGCTTTAAACAACTACAAGAGAGGTACGCAGTGCTTTTACTTTTTGTACTCCTAACTTTGTAACCTTAAACATCTGTACTGCTTTTTGGGTGACAGATTTCCCCCATGGATTAATAAAATTGTCTGCCTATCTGTCTGTCTGTCTTCCTTCCTAGATATCTTCCAGAGGTATACAGCACAGAGAAGGAGGCCATCAAAAACATCATCAAAGATATGCCGGTCTCTGTCATGTTTGATGAAACGCCCGACGTAGAAGGACGCTGCGTGCTCAACATAATGGTGTCTCCTCTCGTCAAGGATGAATCTGGCAAAATACGCAGTTATCTGATTGACACTGTTTTCCTAGACAAATGCAATCATTCAACAGTAGCAAATGCAGCTGTCAATGCTCTAAATGACTTTAGAGTGAAACCAGAGGATGTCATTTCTATTGACACCGACAATGCTGCGTATATGCTTAAGGCTTACAACACTGCCCTCAAAGCTCTGTTTCCCAATTCCATCCATGTGACATGCCTGGCACATATCATGAATCTCGTTGGGGAATCTTTCAGGAAGCCGTTTGCAGAGCTAAACACATTCATGAGGTATTTCTCACAGGTGTTTTACATGGCAGGTGCAAGGAAGAGGAGATACCTGAGCTTTCTCAACACCTCGGGCACAACAGCAAAAATGGCTCCCAATCCTTGTGGCACAAGATGCAACTCATGGTACATGGCAGCAGCGCACCACGCAGAACACTTTGCCTTGTACAAGTCCTTTTTCGAAGAGGAGCTGGAGATCTGCAGGCCATCTGCCCCCTATTCACTGGAGCAACTGCATGCCATTACACAAGATGAAAATCTCTCCATGACACTGCAGCTACACCTCAGCATCATTGCTGAAAAGTCACAAGTGCTTCTCGAGCTTTGCAACCTGTTTGAAAGCAACATGCCTGTCACAATGAAGGTTTTTGACATATGGGAAGATCTACAGACAACATTTGCAGCCAACAAAGAGCCATAGATGGATGCATGTGATCACTTCTTTGGTCCAAATCTCCCATATGCCAAAAAGAAGGAGACCCTGGCCATATTTGAACAGGCCTACCAACTTGCAGAAGAGAAGTTGTCCAAGTACATGGATGGTGCTCAGCCGGCCATGCAGTTCTTAAGAGACTGCAGGGTTTTCAATCCAAGATGCATCGTCTTGTTCAGCGAGGATGAGGATCTAAGCAACATCCCTGGTTTTGAAGATATACCTAAAGAAGAAATTCACCTCTACTTCACAAAGTTTGGCCCAGCTGCAGTCAAGGCTTCAGTCTCTGGAGTGATTGACACAGATCTATTTTGGCACAGCATGCAAGAGCATCTACCCCAGCTGTCTAGGTTAGCAAAGAGGTACAAGGACTGTGTCACAAACTCAGCTGATGTGGAAAGGTCTAATAGCATTTACAAACTGGTGCTGTCATCCAGGAGACGCTCACTGACTGAGCACAACATCAAGGCACTGGTGTTCCTGTACGTGAATCTCAAAGCGCAGTGTGCTCAGGAGTCAGTTAGTGAGAAGGAGAATGATGGTGATGGTGATGATGATGAGATGCTGTAATGGTATCTGTTTCACACTGAGAGATGGGCAAGTCAAGTTGTGGCACTGCAAGTTTCAGTTTATTGAAACATATCTATATTTTGTTGTTGTTTTTTTTGCTTAAAAAGAAAAACTGAATGCATAATTTGCACTGATATTGTATTGCACTTTTCACAGTACACAGTAGGCTAACTTTATTTTCTACATTTCCCATTGTTCAGGGATCAAAGTACTGCTGTCAGCAAGTTGTTTTATTTTATTTTTTATACAGCAAATAGCCTTTTTGCGGCAGATAAAAAAAAGCTTTACTGCAAATAAATATGCCAAAGTGGGACAAAGAAAATGTTGATGTTGATTATTTTAAAACCTATAATAGGATGGTAAACACTGTTTTACAGTGTTTTGGTAGAAAAAAATCTAATTTTTTACATTAAAAAATGTGTTTTTTAATGCCCGCGGAATATTAACTTTCAAGCCGCAGAATCAAGAATTCCTCCCCGCAGATTCAGGATTATGCTCTGCGGAATTTAAACTTTTTCTCTGCAGATTCCTGGTGGGTCTAGTCAACCTGTTGCTGTAGAACATTTACTTTATAGTGTTCGTTTGTTGATTAGCTCTGCATTTTATGTATTAGAGCCGAATGTAGAATGTTGTTATAATGTCCTATGGTCTGATTTTATGTTTTATTTTGTGTTAGTGTGAAGTCACACATGAAATGCTTGAGAAATAAACACTGTTCTGATAACAAAAAACAAAAAATACATTCATAGATAACTCTATCGTTCTATTGTTGCTTTTTATCATCATTAAGGAGGAGATAATTACGCATTCGGTGTTGGCAGTAGTGGAGTGTGCAGCAAAAAATAATATATCAATATTGAAAGTTAATATGCCAAATATTATTTTTTTAAAAACTAAGTGAAATGGCCTTACTTACTGCACATACTGCAGTACGTCATTGTATGGTCATGTAATTATACTGCAGTAAAACAAAGGCAAAGTGCAGTATAGCCTATAAAACTGCCAAATTTTGCATGAATGTCAATATACAATATGCATTAAATTTCCTTTCCTTTAATCTAATAACTCATACACTTGGAAGTGAAATATGATTTCATACTTACACTTGGTGAAAAAAAAACACAAAAAGCTGTTTTTCTCCCTTTGGCATTTTTGCAGATACTACACTGTCTTTTAAGGGCAGTATGGTAGGGATGCATTTGTGGTCTTGGCACCCATGTGAGTTTTTCACGACCATCAATTCTTGTTTTCATTATGACTACTAATGATTATACTTCTATAAAATTATCACCACAATCATACAGACATGAGGCCCTCCTGAAAACGAGATGTTGCATCTCCAGAGGCTAACCTCTAATAAATTTGTTTTCAGCAGAAAAAAATTTGACGATGACAGGTCTATGATTGGTCCTTGGATCTGTCACTAGCTTTAGTTCTTACTTTAGTCCATTTGTCCCACTTACCTCTCTTCCTTTGCCCACACATCCAACACAGCATCGTGTGGATTTGCTGGTCATCATGAGACTGGGATCCACATTCAAGATTTCCTGCTGCTTAACAGAAGTTTTTTTCTTGCCACCATGATGAAGGGATTCATGATTGGCTAAATGGATTCATGTTGGGTGTTGGATGTATATATTTGTATTTATATGTATATGTGTATTTTATCTATGTTTATACTGTATGTATCTATGCATATATGTGTATCCATAAAATGAAGAGTTTGTCTTTAGCCTGCTCTATTGAAAAGTGTCTTGAGATAACACTTGTTATGAATTGGCGCTATACAAATAAAGATTAATTTATTGATTGATTGATTGATTGATGCTGGATGACAGACAAATAATATGACAAATTCTGCTGCTTTTCAATGTAATCTTTAACTTATGTTGCAATACTATTTGACCAAGAGCATTTATACTTTGATAAAGTTGTGTACTTTGTTCATCACTGGTTCTAAGCACTTGTTCTCTCTTGTCCCCAAAAATGTTCAAGTTCAGAGAGAAACAATGGAATAACTAACATCTATCCAACAAAAGGCCAACAATTTCCTTTAATTTTGGCCCAGGGATATTGCATGAAGACAGTTTAGAGTGTTCAGAAAAGGATGATTTGTTCTTCTGAAACAAACTAACTTTTGTTATTTTTGTCTTTGCTTGAAAAGGTTAAACAATAACACCTAGACACTTTAGTTTTCAGATGTAATCTCAATCAAATATAATTACATCTTTCATTTTATGGAATTGATTTTAAATATAAACAGACATATGACAAAAATACAGCATTTCGCAAATGAACAGCCTTTCTTACCCTCTCAGAGGCACTGGCAAGTTTGGTGGCTGATGCACTGAACGTGAGAGCTGCCAGAGGACTGTCATGAGCTGGAATCATTGTCACTGTGTTCTGAAGACACAACCAACAGGAGGAAGTGGGTTATTATTTTACACTGACATTATTGATGTGTGTCAGTACTGTCGGTCCAGTCAGTACTGACGGTGTGAGGCAACAAATTAGTGAGTATATGACAGAGCAAGAACCTGTTTGCAACAGTGCCTGTAGAACTGCAGCTCTATCCCAACTTATATTCATCTGTATTCTTCAGGTGGTCAAACTGGCTCAGGTAAATCCAGCAGAGCATATTAAGGGCTTAAAAGTGTGAAATGTTTCCCTTCTTTAAATCATCTTCTTGTATAGAAAGCGTGGGCTGAATGCTGCTCTGAGTCAAGGCATGTGATGACAAAAATACAAGGATTTCAGGAGGGAGGTATAGTTGAAAAGACGCAATCTGAGGCACCCCATATGGTTCAAAATCCTTTATTTTAGCAGGGATAGGTCATGTCAATATGTTTCCACTGATCAGAGTCTTCAACATGTTGACATGACCTAATCCTACTAAAGTAAAGGATTTTTAACCACATCGGAGTGCCTTGGATTTCTTTAGTGTCTTTCATTTTCTTTTATATTATGGGGTGCCTCATTTTAAATGTTTATTCTTCTCTTTCACAAGTTGCAAACAATTTGTTTGAAGATTCAGAGCATTTCCCATCCATCTGACGTACAAAAGTCTTAACTATAGTTCACCAGCCTTAAGATTTAATGAAGCAAAAAGAGCCTGTATAGAACAAGATGAGATAATGACCTTTATTCTAGGGGCTGTCTTCCAATGGTTTTTTATCTCCTATGCTACAATATCAGGACAACTTGATGCTTGCTAACCCCCCACACCTCTGTTTCTCTATCCTCACATCAACTCTGGTTCCACAAAATGTATGCAGCAAAAGATATAATTTAACACTGGTTGTTTTGAAAAGTAAGGCCATCAGCCACTTGGTGACATCACTATGGCAACAAATTGCTTTATCAATTTTAATGTTTGGAAATTTAAAAAAAGAAAAAAAAGAGTAACATCTCCCAGTGGTCAAGTACAGACAGCATACACATAATATATCAGTAACTGTGGATTTGATCCTGTTTGATCAACTTGCTGTGATGTAATGGGCAACACAGGGATTTTACATCCAGTTAAATTTACTTAAAGGCTTGTATGTGGCACAAATCAACTGGTAACTTTTTGAGAAAGCTTCAACCAATCTGTATTCAAGCAAAGAGGTGTGGTCTCACTTGGCAATGGGGTAACAATGCAATTTCAATGCTGTCAGAAAATGACATAAAAGGAAACCGTGAAGCTCATGATGTAGAAGAGAGATTAAGAGGGAGGGACACAAATTTCTATTACATGAGACAACTTTCTTTTTCAAAAATCAAAGCTTTCGTGATATCTGTTAAAACTGTGTATCCAAAGGAATATGCACTCTCTTTCAGGCCTAAATATCACAAATATTACATCTGTACAAGTGCTCAGCTGTAATCTACTTCTTAGAGGTCATTCCCACCACTGAATATTTGAGGACACACTGAAATCTCACCGTTAGCAGTCATCCTGTAACAAAATGCATGGTTAAAAAAACAAGATACAGATTTCAAAACAAATAGGTTGAAGTGTTTCTGCAAACAGACAAAGGAATTTGATAGCAGAGGATTCAGTGTCATACAAACATTACAGGCAGAACAATAAGGGAGAGGACACCTCAGACAAAATATTTTCAGAGAAAATATCTGATTAATGTAAATAAAATGTTTGAGTTTAGTTATTTCATAATGTGAATGTTAGTGTAAAACTACATGAAAGTAAGTTGTGTGTAATGCATCAAAACTGCACATGAATTATGTGTAAATTATGTAACAATTCCAACCCCTTTAAATACGATCATAAACCTTTATGTAACTACATGTTTTACTTTGGTTTGTTAGTCCTTAGGTTTTTGATCTTTACCAGATTGTTTGCATCGTACACTATGATCTCCCCAACAGTGGCACTGCCAGGGTACGACAGGAATGAGCTGGTGTGGTTGGTAGAAAGAGCACACAGACCTGCAAGCACAGGAAGTAGGAAAATGGAAATGGAGAGAAAGTAATTATAAAATGCAGTCTGAAAATGTTCTCAAGATACTAACTGTAGTTGTTTTTTTTTTTTTCATTTAATTTCATGTGTTTGTGTGTTGGGCTAATATAAGAACATATAATAACTTTGCTTACAAACTCATTTGATTTTATACTTCATCTAAAACAATGTCTGCAAAAATGACTGAACACCAACCACAGTATATATTAACAAAGTGAAAGAACTTAACAGCAGCTTTTGAAGAAGATGCAACAATTAAACCTCAGTTTTGTGGGTGGATGAAACAGCAGTTGTCACTTTAAACAGATAATTTAAAAACCTAAGTATCTTAAGTAACTGGAGGCTGCAACTATTTGTTCATTTTTCTTACTTAAGTTTGATCTTAACTTCATGATTTGTCAGAAATAAAATAACTAGTTGCAACAT
This sequence comes from Cetoscarus ocellatus, assembly GCA_037902135.1. Lineage (NCBI taxonomy): Eukaryota > Metazoa > Chordata > Actinopteri > Labriformes > Labridae > Cetoscarus > Cetoscarus ocellatus. The sequence continues at coordinate 1,125,492 of JBAMNC010001671.1, forward strand.
CCGGTGTAGATTATTAACCTGCCTTTTGTTTTTCTTTAAGTCTGCATGCTCTCCTGGCAATGACATATTATTTTACTTGGCCTTGAAGTGCTATCATAACTTTTTGCCCTCCTGGGTGCCAAGAGCCCCGTATAATTAAAAAGGATTAATAAAGTTCAATCTAATCTAATCTAGAAGTACACTCAGTTGGAAGGTTGGGGGTTTGAGCCCAGCCCGTCTGTCACTTGTTGATGTGTCCTTGGGTAAAACATTTAACATTTAAATACCTCTCACTGCTGCGTTAGTAGAGTGTAAATGGGTATGATAGGGTGTGTATGTGTTTGCTGACTCTAATGGGTAGCTTGCATAGCTAAGAAAACAGACTCAAGTCATGTTGGAGTGCAGTGAAAATACAGCCTCAGGCAGGTTAAGGGATAAAACTGCAGTTATACTGCTGCTATGATGCCAAAATGCCCCGAGAATCTTCACTCAGCATGATTAGATCAAGCTTTTAAAAATGAGACCTGAATCTATTTTTCCCCAAGTCCTACAACCATCCAACTATCTGAAGCACATATCTTAATGAACTTTTATCTCAAAAGCTGCCTCAGTCAAGCAGCTTGTCACAATATCTTGCCTGAGGTGTTGGATGGAGTGTTCAGCAGAGTTTTGAGGAGCTTCATGTCTTTGATGTTATGGATGTAAATGGACTCTTCAATGCACACCACGAGCCTCTGAAGGACACAGTGAAAGCCAGGTTGTTAAAATCCAATATGACCTCAGCATAGACAGACAGTGTAATTAAGTACAACCACAGTGGAGAGACACTGTTCATGCATTTCCATTAGACTTTGTACAGCAAGAGGAAAATACATAAAGAAGAAAGTAAATCATTAAAAGGTCCCACTGCTCTCCTTCTTAAACCCTCAAAACAGAAACAAGACATCTTTGGGAAGTTTCTGATCTTACAGATGTAATACTTGTTGTAACACTCGTAAATCTCCTCATTACCTCCACCAAGGAGGTTATGCTTTTGCTGGTGTATGTTTGTTTGTTCGCTTGTTTGTTTGTCAGCAAGATTACACAAAAACTGTTGGACAGATTTTGCTAAAATTTTCTGCAGATGTTGGCAATGGCCCAACTTCAGAATGATTAGATTTTGGTGGTGATCCAGATAACCGCTATTAGCGAACAATCCTTTTTGCTCAATAACTGTCTAACTAATAAGGATATCAACATGATTCTGAGGGCTAGGTGTGGTTTTCAGGGTCAAGGTTTATATTATGATGCTAACTTTATCATGGAACTATTGCTTAAAGTTGTAACAGCAATATGTGAGCTGCTTGGCAGAGGTTTGCGCTCTCCGAGTGCTTTCTATAGTTTGTGTATTCTTTCATGCTACAATTGATATTTTATGGTCAACAAAGGGTAGGATCATTGTAAGCTTACAAACAATTCCACTAAAATTATCAGTCTTTTAACAACTCCCACTTTCCATTCCAGTTGCAACAGGTTGGACCCTAGGTTTAAATCCTTTTAAACATAATCTGGCATGTAATCTTAATACCATGATGAATTTTATGAAGATAAAACACTGCAGTTAAATCTTATTTCAAACACATTATTTACAAAATCTCTTTATCAAACAAACAAACAAACATACAAGTCTAAATCCTTTAAAAAATCAATAAGCTATATTGCATTAGTCCCCTCTCCAGTCAATTTAAAATTAGTCTTAGATATTTTTAACACATGGTATCAGAATGTATCATCTACATATCTACAGTTGAACTAAAACACTAGGCAGATGATCAATGTCTATATCTACGTGTCATCCAGTCTTAAGCAGGAATGAAAAATACATTTTCAACAGGATTATGCACTAACTTGCAATACTATAAAACTGTTTTTTAACAAGAAAGATATGATCAAATATAGAGTCAAATCATCATCTACCTGGCAAACTGTTATACATTTTTTTTGGATTACTATAAACTTGGTCTCCTCCATAATATGCTCAATAAAAAGCATATATCTTTTCTTTTTAACACAGACATATCTTAACCAATATTAGATAAATAAAACAACACATTGGTCACATTCAACCTTTTCATTAAATATGTGTATAGTAATGCTAGTTCACCTGTCTGTTGAGCTTGACAGCCAGGATCTTGTTGGGGTAGCTATAGTTGCAGATCTCAGAACCCTTCTTAAAGTGGTAGATGTTCATGCAATGCGGCGTGGTGGTGCTCACCACAACAACCAGACTGCTGGAGAACAGACGCTCCACAATGTAAACATCAGGCGTCTCTGCTAGAAAAGAGCAGTCAGCAGACAGAGAGACAGTTAAGAAGATATTATTGTAATGCTGACCTCACCAAAATATCACTTTGACTAATGAGACCAACAAAACTTACCCATACCTTCCCCTGTGAGAATGGCAGCTGTTTTAACCTCTTTAATTATGACTTTCACTTGAGATTAGTAAAAAAAAAAATCATAGAAACAAAAAGTTTATCATTCAAAAGCTTAACTTGGTGTTTTCTTGGTAAATGTTTTCTGTAAAATGTGGTTCTATTTCATCCCTGCTGACCGCCAGAGGGCGGTGCTGAAAGCACTGAATGTTCCCTTCGTGCATGCGCAGTTTGAGTATGCATACCAACAATGTCACCTGTGACCCCCGGATGACCCGAGAAAGGTAATAAGTTCCGGTGTCACCAGAGGTTCGTTTCCTATTTTCTTCTCGCGTGCCCGTCGCATACCGCTGGACACAGCAACACTGAGAAAAAAAGGAATTGCCTATGAGGATTCATACACCGTCGCTGGGAGCCTTGTGATCGTGTTGGTCGGAGCAGCGAAGACTCGCCCTCCAAAGGCTGCGACAGCGGTCCCTTTTCTTCTATTTTGTTTGGATGTTTGTTTAATGCCACTGTGGCGTCTCTATTTGTTTGAGACCCGTGTGGTCTAAAGGCTCTCTGACCTCGCCCTACATAAGGTAAGGTTATTGAAGCGGTTTAATAATTTATTAAGTGAATAGCATGATTAATGCCAGTGTGTTTAAGTTGTGATTTTGTCGGTGTAGACAGCGTTCATGCTCTCTTCCCCCAAGAATCACTAGGATACCTCAGTTTGTTTGTATGGTGACGGCAGTGTTTCGTCCAATTTCCTTTCCTTTCTTCGACTGTTTGTGCTCTGTCCTGCCTTTTAAGCCCAGCGGGTTGGCGGACGCGTGCTCTCTCACCGTTCGCTAGCTCTATTGTTAGCCCAGTTAGCCTAGCATTAGCGCCCGGGCTGCGGAGTCTCTCACCTCTCATTGTGTACAATTCCTCTCAGCTGGGTTAGACAGCGTTCGCGCCCTCTTCCCCCGTCTTATTAATACTGGTTGTGACTTTTGTATTCTATATCGCAGCCTTTGCTGGTGACGGCAGCGTTCGCGTCCCCTCTCCCAGCTTAAGTTTTGCAGTTTATTAAAACATAGAAACAATTGTAAGTGCCTAAGCATCTGTAGTGTGGTGGATAAGTCACTTACCTGTGGCTTGGGGGACCCGGGTTCGCATCCTCTCCAGGGAGGTCCATTTATATTTAATTCTCTCGTGAACTCCGTTCACATTCATGAAAAATTGTGATCCCCCCCTCTATAGGTTGGATGGTTATAGTAGTGTGGTATTATCTTTCATAGGTGAGCTGTCATAAAAGCATTAATTTGTCTTTCTCTCCTGCATTAGAGGTAATATCAATGTCAGGAAATCAATAATATAAAGAAGGAAAGATATTAGATTTCAGCTGACTGGCCCCTTCCCTCAGCTCCAGCAAATTTTATTGTCCTATCAACGCATATTAGCCCTGTGTTGACATAAGCCACTGGTGCTGTGTGACTTGCGTCTGCTGTGTAGGCGGCGTTCGCGCCCCCTTCCCTCAGCTTATTGCGGTCGGTATCTATTAAGTCACTTACAATGGAAGGCTCCCACTGCTGTGTCGCCTGTGGTGCCCCCCTTCAAGCTGGTGATGGCCATGACCTCTGCCCAAGGTGCCTCGGTCCTGACCACCTTAGAGAAGGTTTATCTGATGAGCCATGTATGAACTGCAGCTACATGCCTCGGGCCCTGAGGGTCGCTAGACTGGAGCAGGTGTCCCCTTTGGGTGAGGATGACCCCTCCCCCCAAGGACAACTGCCCTCTTTCCAACCAAGACGCTCGAAGCGCCGCAATGTGTCTGCTACTTCGTCTGGCCCCTCCAAGAAGAAGGCCAAAGCTGAACGGCGGCTTGCCTCAGAGGTGGATCAATAATATGCAGAGTTGGCTGAGATGAGGTCCCTCCTGCAAGAACGTGAACCTGCCACACCGACAGAAGGGGCAGGGCCGTCCACCCCACTTATGCCAGTGCTTGCCCCAGAGGACGATGTTATTTCTCTGGCAGCCTCAGCCTCTCACTTCCAAGATGATGCGGTTGGCCAGGCCTCCATGATATCAGAACAGGGGTCCCCATCCTCGGCTCGGAGCTCGTCAAGTGAGACAGTGGATAGCTCGATGCAGACTATCACACGCGCAGCTTTGGGGCATTTGCAGCTGGATTTGCCACAGCAGACTCACTCTGCTCCTGAGAGTGCCTTCTTCCGGCGCAGGCGGCCCTCGTCTGCTTTCTCTATTCCCCCTTCAGGGGACTATTTGAGAGAACTACATGCTTGCTGGAGAGATACTGGGGCTCTCTCCCGGCTTTCAGCGGATGGCCGGACTCTGGCGGCCATGCATAATGCAGCTGGAGCCGGCCTGGAGCGGATGCCTGATGTGGAGCCAGCCATAGCATCTCTAATTGTGTCCCCGGAGGAGTCTCTCCGGCCAGCTGTGAGATGCCCACGACCGCAATGTTGAGTAACAGATGATCTTCTCACAAGAACCTATAATGCTGGTGCACGGGCTGGGTGTATTGGAAACTCCTTGGCCCATTTTATGTTCGCGCTCTCTGCTACTTTGCAGGATAACAGTGTAGACCCTTCTGCTGTGAGCTTTAGTGACACAGCTTTACAAGCTTTGCGCTCATGTCAAGAGAGCTTGGGCGCATGATGTCATTGCTGGTTCAGACACGCCGCCAAGTGTGGCTTGCGCAGTCCCCCTTGACAGAGGCATCCAGGAGGACACTCCGAAGCGTTCCTGTGGCCCTGCTGGGTCTGCTGTCGGTGCGCCCCCAGCAGAGGTGGCTGAACAGCTTCCATTTGGACGCCAAGTGGCATCGACACCAGAAGCTAAGAGTGTCACGGCAGTGTCTCCTTGCCTTGGCCCCCTGGAGAGACAAGGCTTTCCTGTCAAGAGGCGTTCCATTGGGTGTGGCCCCAGCCCACCGCGAAACTGTCACTACAGATGCCAGCCTCTTAGGGAGAGGGGCTGTCTGGCAACACAGGACAGTTCAGGGACTGTGGTCTGTGCAAGACAGCACCGATCACATCAATGTGCTGGAACTCCGTGCAGTGCAACTGGCTCTCCAGCATTTTTTACCACACCTCAGGGGATGGCATGTGCTGGTACGGTCAGACAACACCTCAACTGTTTTCCACATATATCACCAGGGAGGCACCAAGTCAGCATGGCTCCTACAGGTGTCTCAGCGCCTTCTCAGGTGGGCTGCCCCCTGTCTAGCCAGTCTGCGGGCCATGGGACTCTGAACCATCTTGCGGACTCCCTCTCCCGTCAGAATCCTCCCCCAGGGGAGTGGCGCCTCTACCCAGAGGTGTTGCACACAATTTGGGGTCTTTTCGGCAGGGCGGGGGTCGATCTCTTTGCCTCAGAGGAATCGATTTACTGTCCCCTTTGGTTTTCCCTGAGGGAAACCACCAGCCCTCTCAGCCAAGATGCGCTGGCGCACCCTTGGCCAGAGGGTGCGCCAGGACACGAACCTCTGGTGACACCGGAACTTATTACCTCTCTCGGGTCATCCAGGGGTCACAGGTGACATTGTTGGTATGCATACTCGAACTGCTCGTGCGCAAAGGGAACATTCAGTGCTTTCAGCACCGCCCTCTGGCGGTCAGAAGGGATGAAATAGAACCGTAGTTACATTCATAACTCTCGTTTTAACAACTATATTCATATTTCTGAAGGCTGACTGACTTTGTGCCCATCGGAAGTTTTGAGATTGTCCACAGAAATCAGAACAGTTTGAACAAGTCTTGCACCACAATAACAATCTCTATAAATGACAATTGAAGGCAAAATACTTTTTTCCAGCAGGTCATACTGATGTCACACAGCACTGCACAACTGACCTGACCCTACAGACAGAACACGTCCATGCTGTGGAAACTCTGACAATTTCAGGCTTTGTCTTATCTGAACAGCCATGAAAGCCCCAAAATTGCCCAGAGAGTGCTTTTAGTGGAGAAACTGACTGCTTGGTGGTTTCCTGACTGACATAATGACTGTTTTTGGTAGAACCCCAGAGGATTCCCTTTCATGTCCTTCCTTTTGTGTTGTCTGGTTGTAGATTGACAAGTTTATGTCATCACGAGGTTGTGTTCATACAGTCATTCTCTTATTTAACATGTACTGGTTTAATGTTTTTCTTTCCTCCTTAATAAACCAGAGGTTGTGACAGCTTCACATTAGAGTGGTGCAGAAATGGGTCAGAAAATGCTGAAATAAATTGGCACTCCACCACTTTCCAAATAGCTGGTTAGCCAATCATGAGCCAGTCCCAAGATACCATATTTCTGTAATTTAGACATTAGTAATTTGTGGTCAATGGTGTCAAATGCTTTTTGTAAATCCAGAAATATCCCAACTGTGTATACATTTCTCTCTGTAAAATCAGTAATTTGTTCCATAAAATCTATGAGAGCAGGTGAGGTAGTTCTGTTTTTCCTGAAACCATATTTTTGTTCACAGAGTATGTTGTTTTCAGAAATTAAATCATTAAGCCTTTTTCCATATATTTTTTTAAAAATGTTTGAAAATTGTGATAAAAGAGAAATCAGATCTTATCAGAATTTTCTGAGTTCATATCAAACTTGGTCCTTAGCTCTGGTGATTTTAATATCCATGTTGACAAAGAAAGTGATAGCCTTAGCTCACCTTTTATGTCCCTAATAGACTCAGTTGGTTTTATTTAGGCTGTTTATGGAGCCACTCATTGTTTTAATCACACTCTTGATCTTGTTCTAGCAAATGGTTTGATGTTAATAAACTAAAAGTCTTTCCCGAAAATCCTTTGTTATCCGATCACTTCTTTGTAACTTTTAACGTCTTCTTAGAGGATTTTGCATTTTGTAACAAAATTGTGAAGAGTAGAAATCTGTCCAATGGTGCCGTGGCTAAATTTAAAGAAGCCATTCTTACTGCCTTAAACTCAATAAATTGGCCAACTGATAACTGTGATATAAGCTACAGCCCCTCTCAGCTGGATCAGCTTGTTGATAGCTCTGCCAGTTTTCTCAGATCCACTTTGGACTCAATTGTCCCACCGTGACAAAAAAGTATTAAATGTCAGAGGATAGCTCTTTGGCTTACATCTGAAACTCCTGCACTTAAACAAGCATCCCGTAAATTAAGCAGAATCTGATGCTCCAGTAAAAGGGAGAAGTCACGGGTACTTTGGCAGGAAAGTCATAGTAACTACATGACAGCCTTGAGCTGCCTACTACTCCTCACTAATTGAAGAAAAGAAAAACAACCCTAGGAACCTTTTAAGCACTGTAGCCAGGCTGACACAAAGTCAGACCTCGATTGAGCCTGTGATTCCTCTAGCCCTCAGCTGTGAGGACTTTATGGTGATTTTAAACGATAAAATTCTTAAAATTAGAGATAAAATTACCAACTCCCTGTCTTCAACCAAACTTGCCTTACTATTAAATGTAGTTAGACTTGAGTTAGACTGTTTCTCTACAATTAGCCTTCAGAAGCTAAATTCTCTTGTCTCCTCCTCCAAACAATTAACCTGCCTTTTAGACCCGATCCCAACTAAGCTGTTCAAGGGGGTCTTTCCCCTAGTTTGTCAATCCTTACTGGAGACAAAAAATATATCTCTATCAACAGGCTACGTGCTGTTTGTTTTGTACTTGTTTTGCTAGATCTTAGTGCTGCTTTCGGTACCATCGATCATAATGTTCTTATACAGAGATTAGAGGTATTACTCAGGATTACAGGGACTGCCCTAAATTGGTTTAAGTCCTACTTATCTGATAGATACCAGCTTGTACAAGTGAACAACAAGTCTTCTGTGTACACTAAAGTAAGTTCCGGAGTTCTTCAAGGCTCTGTGCTAGGTCCAATTCTCTTCTCCATATATATGCTTCCCCTCGGTGATATCATGAGGAAATACTTTATTAATTTTCATTGTTACGCTGATGATACTCAACTGTATGTATCAATGAAGCCACGTGAGACAAATCAGTTATCTAAACTAGACGCGTGCCTAAAAGATATTAGGACTTGGATGGCCAGAAATTTTCTTCTTCTTAACTCAGACAAGACAGACATCATTGTGCTGGGCCCCCGACACCTTAGAGAAACCTTTTCTAAAGATCTAACTGCCTTAGATGGCATTAGCCTAGCACCAAGCACAACTGTTAGAAATCTTGGGGTTCTATTTGATCAGGATTTATCATTTAACTCTCACATAAAGCAAATTTCAAGAACAGCCTTTTGTCATCTTCGTAACATTGCTAAAATTAGGCCTATCCTGTCTCAGAGTGATGCTGAAAAGCTAGTCCATGCTTTTGTTCCCTCTAGACCGGACTATTGTAATTCTCTTCTTTCAGGCTGCCCCAGCAAGTCGCTTAAGACGCTTCAGCTGGTTCAAAATGCTGCAGCATGTGTACTGACTAGAACTAGGAGAAGAGACCACATTACTCCTTTATTAGCTTATCTGCATTGGCTTCCCATAAAATATAGAACAGAATTTAAGATTCTTCTTCTCAGCCATCGGGCATCGGTGGCGCAGCTGGATAGCGCGCTTGGTCAGTGATCGGGAGGTTGCAGGTTCAAGCCCAGCTCCAGGCGACACATGGGGATGTGTCCTTGGGCAAGACACTTAACCCCTGCGTCAGTGGCGTTTAAATGGGCATGAAAGGGTGTGAAAGTGTTAGCTGATACTGATGGATAACTACCATAGAAACTCTGAACCATCAGTGAGTGAATGTGAGAGCGAATGGGTGTGAATGGGTAAGTGTGACCTGCGGTGTAAAGCAGCTTTGAGTAGTCAAAAGGCTAGAAAGGCGCTATATAAGCTCAAGTCCATTTACCATTTGCCATAAAGCTCTCAGTGGACAGGCACCAATTTATCCTAAAGAGCTTTTAGTGCTGTACAACCCCTCTAGAACATTATGCTCCAAAATGCTGGCCTGCTCGTGGTACCTTCAGTCTCTAGAAGTAGTATGGGAGGAAGAGCCTTCAGTTATCAGGCTCCTCTTCTCTGGAACCATTTACCGACCACGGATCGGGAGGCAGACACCCTCTCTACCTTTAAAGCTAGACTTAAAACATTCCTCTTTGATAAAGCTTTCAGTTAGGGACCAGCTCATAGTCCATAGTTTAGACCAGTGGCATGCACAGACTTTTTCGAGGGCAGGGGTGAAAAGGAAAAAAAGGGCACATACAGCGTGTTCTCACCACTGAAGAGGGCACTAGGCTTCACATGTTTTCAAGGGCAATTTAGACATGTTTATATGTTATACAAATGGCACATTATATAGCCCTCAAACAGACTAACTAGACAGACTACTCTAGTTAGTTTTTAGTTAAGATCAGCATCCACAAGACCTGTGTTGTTTGAACATTGGACTATGAAGAACACGCAAAAATAAATAAATAAATCCTAAGTGGTCTGGGGGCCTTACCCCAGAAAATTTTTGATTAAGAAGATGCCATTTCCTGTATTCCAGTGCATTCAGGCATGAAAACGGGTTAAGGGTGAAAAAGGGGAGAAGGATACGACCAGGGGGCATGCTCCCCCAGAAGAAAACTTTGAATATTTCATATTTAAAAGCATCAACCTGATGCATTTTGACAGAAAATTCAAGCAGAATTACAGGACAGTATGAATGTATATTGAAGTATATCTATACACGGTCCATTACGCTATATAAGATACTTATAACTTCTCCCACTGGGGGCTTGTTTAGATATCTACGTTATATCTCCTGCTGTGTAAGCTAACAATATTCATCAATGTTATGATGCCTCCTTCAGCAAACTTTAATTCCTCTGGTGATATATTACCTTTAGCTAACATTAAACTGTTGTTAGCTTTATTCCACTTGGATCGGCGAGGCGTTTTAAGCTTCCAAATGCTTCACAAAAAAGTCAGACAGCAGTATCCCCCCACCTTCCCAGAGAAAACACTGCTGATGTGAAGCCCTTCGTACTTATATTTCCATGCTCTTGTGCTTGTAGAGTGAATGTTTTTGTCCAATTCATGGCTCCCTTCAGGTGAGTGCACGTGTTTGCAGTTCACTGATAATCTATTACCCCATTTACATGGATATGGAGGTCGGCTCTCAAGGGTACTGTAGCACGCGTTTTGCCTCCCAAGAGGGCACTTTAGAGTGTGTTTTGCCTTCCAAGACGGCACTTCAGAGCGTGTTTTGGCTCTCAAGGGTACCGTAGCACGCGTTTTGTCTCCCAAGAGGGCACTTAAGAGCGCATCTTGCCTCTTCAGAGGACATTTTAGAGCGCGTTTTGGCTCTCAAGGGTACTGTAGCACACGTTTTGGCTCTTAAGTGTACTGTAACACGCGTTTTGGCACCCAAGAGGGCACTTAAGAGCACATTTTGCCTCTTCAGAGGGCATTTTAGAGCGTGTTTTGGCTCTCAAGGGTACTGTAGCACGCGCTTTGGCTCTTAAGGGTACTGTAACAGTACCCTTAGCTTTTTAGAGGGCACTTTAGAGTGTGTTTTGCCTCGCAAGAGGGAAATTTTAACACTCGTTTTGCCCTCCTAGAGTGTACATTAAAGTGCGTTTTGCCTTCCAAGACTGCACTTCAGAGTGCGTTTTGGCTCTCAGGGGTACTGTAGCACATGTTATGGCTCCCAAGAGGACACTTTAGAGCGCGTTTTGCTTCCCAAGAGGGCACTTTAGAGAGCACTTTGCCTCCCAAGACGGCACTTTAGAGTGCGTTTGGGCTCTCAAGGGTACTGTGGTATGTGTGTTGCCTCCTAGGAGGGCAATTTAGAGCGTGTTTTGGCTCTCAAGGGTACTGTAGCACGTGTTTTAGTTTTCAAAAGGGCACTCTAGAGCGCGTTTTGCCTCCCAAGAGGGCACTTTAGAGAGCCTATTGCCTCTCAAGAGGGCACTTGAGAGAGCATTTTGCCTTCCAAGAGGGCACTTTAGAGCGCATTTTGCCTCCCAAGAAGGCATTTCAGAGTGTGTTTTGGCTCTCAAGGGTACTGTAACATGTGTTTAACCTTTTAAGAGGGCACTTTAGAGTTTGTTTTGCGTCCCAAGGGGGAAACTTCAACACGTGTTTTGCCTTCCAAGAGGATACATTGGAGCATGTTTTTCCCCCCAAGAGGGCACTTTAGTGTGCGTTTTTCATTGATTTTTTATTATTGATTATACTTCTGTAAAATTCTCAATACAATCATACAGACATGAGGAGCCTCCTGAAAACAAGACGTTGCATCTCCAGAGGCTAACCTCTAATAAATTTGTTTTCAGCAGAAACAAATATGATGACGACAGGTCCATGATTAGTCCATGGATCTGTCACTTTAGTTCTTACTTTAGTCCACTTGTCTCCGCCCACCTCCCTTCCTTTGCCCACACACCCAACACAGCATCGTGTGGATTTGCTGTTTATCTTGAGACTGGGATCCACATTCAAGATTTCCTGCTACTTAACAGAGGGTTTTTTCTTGCCACCATGATGGAGGGATTCATGATTGGCTAAATGGATTCATGTTGGGTGTTGGATGTATATATTTGTATATATATGTATGTGTGTATTTTATATATGTATTTACTGTATGTATCTATGCATATATGTGTATCCATAAAATGAAGAGTTTGTCTTCAACCTGCTCTATTGTAAAGTGTCTTGAGATAACACTTGTTATGAATTGGCGCTATACAAATAAAGATTAATTGATTGATGCTAGAGTGTAGTTAAAATCTGCTGAGATGTTTGACATTATTTCTATGACACTACAAGCATCTGGAATTTCCCCACTTGTGAATTTACAGGTTTTAATTTTCTTGCAATAGGCAGATGCTAACAAGAGGCAACTATAGACAACTATCGTCCAGAACGTCATCATTTTGACTGTCTCTCAAAACAGACATAACTATGAATTTGATCAGGTCATTTTTAAGAAAGGGTTAAGTTAACAGTTGGAAGTTTAGTGATGACACTGAGGTCTGGCTGCCTATAATTAGCTTTGCACTTCGCCCATTCTGTTCACCCTCCAACAGTTATGAAAGAAACAAATTTATGAAGATCAAATTCATGGACAGAACATGTAAATATAATGGGGTTTTTTTCTCACCGGAGCATTTTGTTTTTGGCCCCTAGAACTGCACTATACCCACACCTCTTTAATATGGAAATGACAATGCTAATTGTAGTTTTAGGTTAAGGGCACCCTGAGAGGCTGTTTACATGACTCTGTTTCCACCAGAAACGCAAAGGTTTTTCCTTTGCATCTTCAAAAACGATCTGCGTTCAGATGGAGACTCCAGAATGACTGAAAGCGCTGTAGCGTGCATGCCAGTCCAGTAGATGGCAATGTAGGCTTGCAGAGAAACAGCACAGTTACAACACACTTATGAAGAAAAAAAATTATCCACAAACAACAATGGCGAGTGGACGCACGAAGACGCAGGAGTCTCTTGTCTGGACAACAAAGCTGTTGGGACAACAAATTTGTCTGCATAGTTTTGTTTGGATAACAAACCGAGCACGGGAAGCAGCACACATGTTACTCAGGAGACGGCCGAAGCTGTTGTTGTTCCTGGTATGCGTGCGCAGCCTTCATGTGAAAGAGTACTGCGCATGCAGTGACGTCAGCGTTTCCCCCTGAAACGCTGAATCGTGTTTACATGAGACCGGGTGGCGGAGCCTTTTGAAAACTCTCCACCTTGGACCCTGGTTTCAAACGTTTGCGGATTCAGGCGCTCCAGGTACCTTTCTCATGTAAACGGGAGGCTAAAACGCAATGAAAACTCTTCGGATTCGGCCGAAAACGGAGTCGTGTAAACACCACCTGACTCAAACCAACAGTTCCTGCATCATTATACAAACACCTCATCTATGTTTGGTGCTGTCTTGCACCAATACAAAAATGCAAAAAGGTTAATGGCATGATGAACTATGCCATGCCAATTTTTTTTTAAACACAAAAGACACCTGGAGGACAGGGGACACATTTAAACTATCTGTTAGAAGAAAACTAGTGAAGCATTTTTTTAACGGTAAGTCACACCACATGATTGATGGTAGCACGTTTAAAGCTGAACCTATGTGTGACAGCTGCCCAAGGTTTCCAGTCTGTATTGAGATACAAAATTTTCTGAGAATGTTTAGGATAGTATTCTATCAGTGAACAAAATACACTTTATACTATTTTTCAACAGGTATGTATAAAGACTAATTTGCTGCATATCTAAAATAAATAGTTCAGTGTTTTGCACAAAGAAATAGAAGATGCTGAGTAAAAACTTCATACTGACCACTCTCATGAATACAGTCCAGTTTTTCCACCATGGTCAGGGAAAACAATTTGTAGCCACTCTTTGTTCCCAAAGCCAGAGACCTGTAACACATAAATATCACAGCATGCACCATCACTATAGACCAAACATTCTTGGCATGAGAGAGAAATATTTGACTATTTTTTTTGCTGCCCAACTGAACTTTAAGGAGACATTTGACATAAGAAAACATAACATTTATGGGTATTTACTTTCATATCTGTCGTTTCTGCAATTTTTAATAAATTCTAAAACTTTTCTGGATAGGGACACTTTTTTATTATGTGCGTACATTTTAGAACCTTTATTTTCCGATTTTTCCAGGATATATCATTTTTACAGTCATGACTTGGCCTAGATTTTTGAAAAATGTGTATCTTTACCATCCGAGTGAGGAATCTCTGTGCTTAAAGAAAAATCTTTATATGAGGACAATGTGTATAAACTTTTCAAAGGATCAGAATATCTCTTTTGATTTTATTTGCTTTCATCCGGTCAGATTCAATGCAGATTTTAACACAAGTCATATTTTTAACTACCGTGATTTAAAAAAAAATTGCGGATTAAGGATGATCCGAGTGCTCACTCCATCCTTTAGCACAAGTTAGTGAGTTGGTAGATTTTCTTTTTTCGAGCTGTCAATTAAAGGTAATGTAAAGTCATATACTGAACTGATGTACAATATAGATGTGTTTCATTAGCTGGTTACTTAATCAGCTAATATAATGATATATCAGATATGACCACCTCTGACCCCAATCAACAAATACAGCAATGATTTAAACAAGAAATGTTGAAAAAGTTGGTCAAGAAACCAATGTGTAATGTCATGGGCAGAATGTACTTTCACTCAGCAGTTTTTGGTAAAAACAAACTGTTAAATGTTGCAGACAGGTAACAGAAAAAAACACTGTCTAGTTGGTAATTATTGCTGAAGTCTGCTTCAGTAACAGTCCTCTGACAGTCTGAAGGAAGTCTGCTCAAAGCCTCATAATCACTGGAAAATTCAGGACTTAAGCGACCCAAAAGCAACAAAGGCCTGCAATGCACATGGAAATTCTTTAGCCTTGCAAAATTATCTATGTGTTTTGTTGCGTTAGAACAATGGTCATTCAATTGTAGGTACCCATATCATTGTGAGTTTGTGAGTGAGTGGTTACTTGCAACATTGTAGTTGCTTCATGGTGAGAAAACTTCACTTATTGAACACCCAGCAGGATTTCTCACGGACCGACTTACAACACAGTGAGGGGCTGAGTAATCCAATGATAAGAGAAGGATATTGTGAAAGAAAGTTTGGTGTGGGTTTATGTCTTTGTTGTCAGTCTAATAATAATATACAATGACTTGCCCTCATCAACACAATCATCCACAGCTCGTTGGAGTATTTTTCCAGTAAGCAGCAGAAAGCCTCTGTCTCTAGATTCAACTCTTGTCTTTTGGTTATTGATCCTCTTCAGTATGCACAGTATGAATTCTCCAAGCTGAAGGAAATTCAGTTTGGGGCAGTGAAAGTATCCCTTATTTTCTCTTCAGTTCTTTTGCTCAGAAACAGGATGAGACAGGACAGGAATGTATGGATCTCACAAGGAAAGAGGCAGAAGTAGCAGTTAAGAAAATGACTGTTGTTAAAAATACCTGATGTCTCAAAAATGTGTAATTATACGTTTGGTCTACAGAATTAGCTGAATTTGCGTGAATCATGTAAATCTAAAAATGTGACGGTATAGTGATAAAGAAAGAAACAGAAAATAGGTGACACAAAAGAAAATGTCCTTTATGCAACTCTGTTTCTTTCTACATTGTAGACATTATTTATGGATAAAGGTGGTTCAGTACCCATTGTAACTATCTAGTTGTCCATTATCTATACTGCTTATCCCTCAAGGGGACGCGGGGGCTTGAGCATATCCCCGCTGACATTGGGTGGGAGGTGGGGAACACCCTGAACCGGTTGCCAGGGCCTCATTACCACACACACAACCAATTGAACGTACATTTTGAACAGGAAGGAATGTCAAACTGAATGTACCTTTTTATTGCCCCCACCTCCCACCCCCCCACCCCAGCACAGACCTCAATATCATAGCCTCAGTGCTCCCTCAGATCCATGTATTTCCAAAGGGGAGGGAAAAAAGCTGCATCTGATCCTCTACAGAGACACATTTTTCATTTTTCATACACTTTAAATCAAATCTTTGCTCAACACACACCCAAGACATGATGTTAACAACCAAACACACCAGGGCATGGGGTCATTAACACTATTGCCAAAGAAAAAAACATGCTCTAAGGGGCAGCTGTGGCAAGGAGAGCTGGAGTCAGAGGTAGTTTTGGTTGTCCCTCATCTAGTGGGTTATTGGTTCAATCCACACAGGTCTTGGGGCACAACTCTTAACTCCACTTCCTCCTACTGCGGTTTTGTAAATGTGAATGAATGTGTATAAATAAGACAAGGTCATCTGATGGAGGACTAAACAGCATCCTCCACCTCCAGAGTATAAATGTGGTGTTAACAGTTGTAAATGGGTAAGTTGACTTGTGATGTGAAAAGTCCCTTCATTAGTCAGACAACCAAAAAAAAAAAAACCCAAACAAACCTGAAAGCTTCAGCCCATCCTTCATTTCAGTTTTAAACACAAAACTAGGCCTATCAATTTCGTTTGCATTCACACTACCAAAATGAACCGGACTTTGGGCTTAAGTGCGCTCGGATCAGGGACAGGGCCCCTAGTGTGAATGCACCCTAAAGTGCCCTCCTGGTTGGCAAAACACACTAAACAGCCTTCTTAAGCGGAAAAAACACACTAAACACCAGAAGACTGTTAGGACTAAGAAATTCTATGGAACATTACCGTTTCAGTGACTTATGTTGGGCCCTTTTTTGATCAATATAGAGCCAGAACTATCTCACAGAACCACTTGGGGAGGTGGTCTCCGGCGCGATTAAAGAGGAGTCGGGCACGGTTCGGTTGAGATGTGAATGCAAGCGCGCCGGAATACGGGACAGAAAGCTGCTGCGTGACGTCACTGTTGTCCCTTCTCTCTTAAACATGAAGGCCAAAGGTTCACTTTGGAGCAGCAAAGATATAAAATTCTTACTTGAAATTTGGGCTCACAAGGACATTCAAAAACATTTGAATTCCACACATAAAAAATCGGAAATTTTCGGCATCATATCACTAAAACCACTGTCACTTGGGTATACCAGGACCACTGATCAACGCCGTGATAAGATAAAGAAGCTCCAGTAGCAGTGTCACGGAGCGCAGAACTCACTATGTAAGTTCGGCAGCTCAACTGATGAAAAGCAAAAGTTTCCTTGGTATGATGCAGTTGATTATATCATCGGCCACATACCAACAAGTCAGCCTAATGTACTGGAATCGGAACCCCTTTTCCCACCGACAGCGTTTACATCTCCTCTGCCATCTGATCCGGTGAGCTCAGCAGGCAACTGGTAGCCTCTTCTTTGTTATCCTGAACCGGATACGGTTCGATGTTGCAAGTGTGAATGCAAGCCAACGGGTGGGAGGGGGAGGGTGGGAACCGCGCCACGCTTCAAAACAAGTGGGCCTAATGTGAAAGCGCCCTAAGTATACGTTTAGATGCCCAAGAGGGCACAGAGGGAACTTTTGCACATGTTTTAGCTCCCAACAGGACACTTTAGAGAGCATTTTGCCTTCTAAGTGGGCACTTTAGAGCAGTGGTCCCCAACCCCCGGGCCGCGGACCGGTACCGGTCCGTGGATCAATTGGTACCGGGCCGCCCAAGAAAAAATTAATTATTTCCGTTGTATTTATTATCTGAGTCTGAAAAATCTTTTATTTTGAAAAATCTTTTATTTTGAAAAATGACCGGATTCTCTCGGATACATCTCGGTCACTTGAGCGCCAAACATTTAACCCACAAATTAGCAAAATGAGTAAAAAACAGACATCTTTGGAAAGTTTCTTTTCGAAGGGGAAAAGGCCCAGTGAAGAGACAGAAGAAGAGCCTACAACTTCCAAGAAAAAGAAAGCTTTTAACAGACAATACCAGGAGTTCTACTTGAAATATGGATTTATCACGACAGGTGATTCCCACAGGCCAAGCCCGCTCTGCATAATATGCGGCGACCGGCTCTCTAATGAGGCAATGAAGCCTTCAAAACTGCTTCGCCACTTGGAGACCAAGCACCCTAGATTAAAAGACAAGCCCCTGGAGTATTTTGAAAGAAAAAAACAGGAACACGAAGGACAGAAGAAATTACTGGTGGCCACCACATCAATAAATGCAAATGCACTGAGAGCATCATACTTGGTGGCTAACCGTATTGCTAAGGCTAAAAAGCCATTCACTATTGGTGAAGAATTGATCTTGCCCTCCACCAAAGACATTTGCCGTGAACTTCTAGGGGAGGCTGCCGTTAAAAAGATAGCACAGGTGCCTCTGTCGGCTAGCACAGTGACTCGGCGCATTGAGGAAATAGCCGAAGACATTGAGACACAGTTGTTGGAGAGGATTAATACATCACTGTGGTATGCACTCCAGGTTGACGAATCTACAGATGTTGACAACAAGGCAATTCTACTTGTTTATGTGCGATATCTTTATCAGGAGGATGTGCATGAGGATATGTTATGTGCAATATCGTTGCCAACCAACACCACAGCCGCAGAACTGTTCAAGTCGCTGGATGGTTATATATCAGGAAAACTGAAATGGTCATTTTGTGTCGGGATATGCACAGACGGAGCTGCTGCCATGACCGGACGGCTGTCCGGTTTAACTGCTCGGATTAAGGAGGTTGCACCTGAGTGTCAATCTACGCATTGTATCATTCACAGGGAAATGCTGGCAAGCAGGAAAATGCCACAGGAATTGAACAGCGTATTGAATGATGTCGTTAAAGTTATTAACCACATCAAAGCGCACGCCCTTAACTCGCGCCTGTTTGAGCAGCTTTGTGAGGAGATGGACGCGGAGCACAGACGCCTTCTCTTATACACTGAAATAAGATGGTTATCCCGAGGGAAATCGCTGGAAAAAGTGTTTGAATTACGAGAGCCGCTGCAAAGATTTCTCTCAGAAAAAAAGTCACCGCTGGCAGCACATTTCAGTGATGAGGAATGGGTCGCAAAACTGGCTTACTTGTGCGACATATTCACCCTGCTCAATGAACTCAATCTGTCACTTCAGGGGAAAATGGCAACTGCCTTCAAGTTGGCTGATAAAGTAGCTGCATTTAAAGCCAAACTGGATTTGTGGGGACAACGCGTCAACAGAGGCATTTTGGACATGTTTCAAACATTAGCGGGGATTTTGGGTGAGACTGAGCCTGAGCCTTCATTCTCCCAGCTGGTGCACGATCACCTGTCTTTGCTTTTAAAAGAGTTTGAGCGCTACTTCCCAACCACAAAGGACCCACGAACTGCCAAGGAATGGATCCGCAACCCATTTGTCAACAAACCAGGTGAATCCAGCATGTCTGTGCAAGAAGAAGATCAAGTGCTAGAGATCGCAAATGACGGCGGCTTTAAAAGTTTTTTCGAGACAACAACTCTGCCGGTGTTCTGGATTAAAGTCATGGCAGAGTACCCTGAGATCGCCACCACAGCACTGAAAACCCTGTTGCCATTTCCGACATCCTTTCTGTGTGAAGCGGAGTTTTCTGCAGTGACAGCAACCAAAACAAAAAAACGGAGTAGACTGGACATAAGCAACACACTTCGGGTGTCATTGTCTCCCATTACCCCCAGATGGGACCATCTCGTTGCAGAGAAACAAGCTCAGGGCTCCCATTGATTTAGCGTTATGGTGAGTTAAAATTTTCATGCACTTTATATTCATTTTTGTGGTTTATCTGTATTATTATTTTGAAGGCGTGTTTAAACGTTACCATAGCGACCAGAGTCAGAGAGCGTTAACGGTGGTCACTTACAAAGGGGGTGAGGGAGAGAGGAGAGGAGAGGAGACGGTTCAAACTGACAACTTTATTTCAGCTCTTGAAAAATAACAGTTATGGAGTGTTTAATAATAAAAAAATAAGAAAATGTTGTGTAGGTATATAGATAATAGAGGAAGAAATGTGGAGTTACTGGTTCTTGTCATTTATTTATTTTTTCTCGTGATTTTTTTAAAATAATTTATTTAGGGGCAGAGAGGATGTTTCTGGAGACTTTGATGTCATACCCATGTTATTTTGTTGGTGCAATGTTACGAGGAAGCTGCAAATAAAGTTGCACATGAATACACAGTGGATCCTTGTTTATTTTTATATTTACAATGTAAACAATCTAGCCGCTGCCCCCCCCCCCCCCCCCCCCCCCCCCCCCCCCCGGTCCGCGGTAAAAGCGTGAAGCGTTGACCGGTCCACGGTGATAAAAAGGTTGGGGACCACTGCTTTAGAGCACCTTTTGGCTCTCAAGTGTACTGTAGCACGAGTTTTGGCTCCCAAGAGGGCACTTTAGAGCATGTTTTGGGTCTCAAGAGGGCACTTTAGAGCGCGTTTTGGCTCTCAGGGTACTGTTTAACGTGTTTCACCTTTTAAGAGGGCACTTTAGAGTGCATTTTCAACAGTTGGGCCAGGAGGAGGGGCGATCGCCTGCCCCCCCCCGTGCACACCCCTGACTCCAACGATAGTCTAAACTTGGAACTAGACAATTTCCACGGAAATCGTGAGGGGGGCTCGGGCAGCCGCCACAGGGCATTTTGGTTTCAAGTCTAAGCTCATGGCAATCACCTGGCATCTGACCTTGAGCTGTCTTCTTGATATATTTGGCAGTGTTTTCCCCACCTAACAGTTGTGGTAACATTATGGCTACAAATGGACTGTGGCTGTATTTGGTGACAAAGATGTGTGAATGTGTCCGGCAACTGACATCTCCAAAACCTTTGTGGGTGTGGGTTCTGTGTGAACTGAGGTCCCGTTACCTTCATTAACACACACGAAGGTCATTTTGGTTTCATTGCAGGGTCTTCTGACCATTGGTCTGTCTTGTCATTACAAGCACATGTCCAAGTCCAGGCTAAAGCAGCATGTAGCTGGACAATGACACAATGAAATGCTTGAGAAACATATGTCTACAAATGTCCTGTGGCTGTCTTTGGCATCATACTTGTGTGGAAAGACGTGTGGATGTGTTTGGCAACGTCAGTCGCCAAACACTTTTTATGTGGGGGCTCTGTGTGGACTGAGCTCCCTTTAACCTCATCCACACACACACACATTCACATTATGCGTGCTTCGCACGCCTTTTCAAAGACAAGAACACTTGTGTGTGGGAGAGAGAGCTCCGTTGTCATGGTAACCAACCCTCACAGACACCAGGTGCAGCACTTTGAAAGTCCATCTCAGTCTGATTTTCTGCCTCTGAAAGCCTGTCAAACAACTGCTTATTACTCGAAAACCGTAAATGCTACGTGAAAAGTAAAGTGACCGTGAGCGTCGGACAGGTCTTGAGATTCCAAATATGTAATTTTTTTTCAGGTACTGTGAGAAATGACTGAGTTATGACGATTTAAAAACAGTCATTCCCGCAGGAGGAGTAAATTTGAAATTACAATGGCAGTCTATGGGGCAGCGTCATGGACTTTGTGCTAAACAGCTGGCTCTCATTCAATTTCTGACCGAGGTAGGGCCTCAAAGTTTGGTTTGTATGAGGCCCAGGAACCATGGCAACATTTCTGTGAAAAAATTATTCACCTACAATGTATCGTTTAGGAGTTATGACAGTTTGTTCGCATTTTTCAGGTTAAAACTTCAGATTCCCTCCACTCTAACTGATGATGTCACTCACTCTAGCAGCCTGAGTTTTTGTGATTTTTGGTCAACGCAGGGGGTTTTTGAAGGCCCGTTGATCAAAAACCTTACGCCCTATCGTCATACGGAATACATTCCTGAAGCGTTTTAGTGTTTGAATGGAGTCTGTAGGTCAAAGCACGGCGAAGCAGTAGTTCTTTGAAAAACTGGGGTTTTTTGGAGAGTTTTTTGAGTCTCCCCATTCATTTTCAATGGGACTTTTTTCGCAGTTTTTCGCGAATAACGCGGCCAAATTTTCGCGAATTTCTTATAAAAGTCATAGCACACCGATTGGGACCGAGCCGCACGATTTGATATATAATTTGTTGGGGTTTTCTGAAAGCCCTAGGAGGAGAAGCAAATCAAAATTTTGTCCGGAAGATGAAAAAGAAAAAAAAGACAATAAACGCGAGGAAGAACATAGCCACTCTCCCCATAGCTTGGGGAGAGTGGCTCGTTGCAAAGCCCGAGCCCCCAATTACAAAATCGTGTCTATGTCTCTGTGCTACTGATTATTCACTTTATCTCATGCAGACTTCAAAACACTCTAAAGCCAAAGGTGGATGACGCCCCAGTGTCAATCAAACTTTACTGATCAGTGGGAGCGTATTATAGGCTTTGTCAATGTATGTGTATGTGATCCCCCATTGATACAGTCAACAGATCCAACAGAGGTATAGGCTGGAAAAACTGGCTGTTCAAAGATTTTTGGTAAAAGGGTAGGTCTAAATAACGGGATTATTTCATTTTCAATAAAATATTTTAGATTTAATGGTTTTAACTTTATGGTCAAACTGAGCACTCAACTCACTTCATTTAAGTCTCTATGTCATCTCATGAGTGTTCAGGACTTTTGCTGTCTGTTTTTCCAACTAATATTAGAGAGGATGGGGGGTTAATTCTGTCTCATACGACCTGAATCTGTCAGCTGTCTTACGTTGAGTCTTGATTGAAAGAGGCACAGCCAAACCGGATCCCCGGCCCATCAGGTCCACCGGGCCCGCCAGCACCCTCTTCGCTGACCATCCCGATTCCCAGAGACCTCCTGTCCTCCATCCGCCCTGAGTCGGAGGCCTGGGATCGGCTGCACCTCTTCGCTCGATGTCGGCGTAAGACGGCTCCAATTTGGAAGAAAAGTGAACCGTGGTTGGTGTGCGGGTCAAGTAAACGCTCGACGCGGAGCCTGTGGCCTTCGACCTCAGCTTTAGTTCGGTTACTTTGGCGGAAGATCATCCGGAGCCTGAAGGAAAAGAGGAGAAAAGAAGCAAAACAAGAACAGCTGATGGGGTGACGTCATATTTCCGTCCCTTGCGATTGGCTGGTAGTGAAACCACGTTGTCGTCGGCTTCGATTCCGGTTGGTCGGATATGGAAAAGTGTGTTTTAATAGGCTGTGAGGGCGGACTGGGCTTTGTTTGTGTCCGTCTATTCATGCAGGGGCGCCGTAAGGGGGTCGGTGGGCGGGGGGGGCAGCTGGGAAGATTCTAAGGGCCCATGACTGACAGGGCCCCCCAGAAAACATGTAGTGCCATCTTGTGCATGGATTTATTCCAATGAAAAACATTTTTATGAAAACAGAGGCAGTTTTGAAAATTTATTACAGGGTATTAGTTTATTATTATCCATTTTCCTGTAGGTTACTACATAGCATTTTAACATTTTGAGTTGGGGGGAAAAACAGGTTATTGAACAAATGTAAAATCTGCTAAAAGTTTTGAATCGGACATGGTTCAAAGACCAGAGATTCATTTGGACTGAGTATATGAAAAGTACCATTTGAAATGCTTCAAATGGTCCAAATGCCAGAAAGCTCTGTACAGAACATTATCGGACTCACCATTTATTATGTCATTTCAGTTGAAGAGTATTATCTAGGCTATTTTAAGCTTAATTGTGTCTTTAAATAGAATAACTATGGTGGTCCACTAGAAAATATATGTTGTCATACCTATTTATTGATTTTTTTTTTATAGATGCCTGGTTTGAGTAATTGTGCACACATGGTTCGGGATAAGGCTCGATCTGATATCTTGAGTAGTGTATTAAAGTAAAAAAAAAAAGCAGCCTTACACACAAGTGAAGGGTAGACTAGTGCTCGTTCTGATGAAATAACTTTATCTTGTTGATCTTGGTGGCCTTTTTAGGAAATTATGCTCACATCAGCATAACAGTATTTCTATTTTTTCATTACTGTATTTGATTTGTGATTACCTTATTTTTCAGTATAATGCTTCTTTCTTATACTTCTCTTGTATCCTGCAGCTTTCGTATATTTTGGAATTTCCCCCTGTGGGACTAATAAAGGAATATCTCATCTTATCTTATCTTACAGTAAGAAGAGAAAATAAGTAATCATTTATAATAGCTTAACATTTATCATATGAAATAACAAACAGGTCTTTAGCAGACAACTGCACTGTGGAAGATGAATATTCCCACTTTAAAAATTATGACTGAAAGGTGGTTGATGGCAGAAATATATTTTTTTTATTCATAAGGTGTCTTTTGTTCAAAGAACTTTAAAACTATTTTTTAAACTCCATAGGCCTTTTGGGGAAGAGGAAAAACACCATCTAGGACATAAACCAGTCCTATTGCCACTTGAATCATGATAATATGACCTGGATAAATGAAACCCAAACGGACATGTTGCATGAAAATGTTATTCTAATGTTGCTTGTTGTGATTTGTTTGATTTCTTTCGAAGTATTAATTAAAAAAGACCTCCAGCATTATTAAGCTAAAAGCATAGAAGAGCTTGAATGCTGTACCTCCACAACCACTCTTTTATAATAACCATTATCCATTTCAACAGCCATTAGTGTCAGTGTCTCATTTCAGCTAATAAAATACATTTTCTACTGAGACAAAAAAAAAGGAATAAAAACCAATGAATTATCAAAAAAAAAAAAAGATAAAAAAATAGGTAAAGTAGATAACGATAAAAAACAGAGAACTGTCCCAACCTAGTCTTTTGTAAATTATCTTGAGATAGTATTTGTTATGAACTGGCACTGCTCATACAACAACTGATTTATTCATTGACTGATTGAAAAAAAGGATGTACATGCTACGCATTGTTCACAAACAAAAAGAGTGGTTTCATTTGTGGGATGAGCAGTTGGCTCAGCTACCACATGTGCTGCTTTGAAAAATCCTTAACTTTGAGAGCAAAGAATGGAAAGAACTCAATACCATAAATGTTTTAGAAAAATGTTTGAGTTCACAACATAATATGTGGCATTTCTACAGCAATTACATGTTTCAGGTGCAATAGAATTTTCTGTTTGATTAAGTGGTTTACCAGTTCTCTTCGAAATAAAAGTATAGCACTATGGCGCTGCTCTGCTGGTGACATGGAGGAGGGCTCCGGCTTAATTTATTTTTTGTAATTGTGTGTTCTTTTACTGATCGTGGAAGCATGGGTAGAATGTGTTGATTGTGTTGACCGTGTAGCAGACATCACTATCAAAAACAAATTTCTCCCAAGGGAGACAATAAAGATACTTTTGACTTTGACTTTTTTTTTATTTTTGAACTTGTGAATTGACCTTTGGTGCAGGGAGGAATGTTGCTAACCAAAGGTCTTGTCCAAAAGCCAAATACCTCATCAGAAACAAGCTCTCATACTCATTGGCTTAGCATTTTGCCTCATTTGACCTGCTGCAGCTGCTAACTGGGTGCTTGCTATCTGATCCTTAGCAAATTCAACATTATTTTGGATGTTTGTCCTGTGGATCCCTTGTTTTTTTCTGACAAGTGCTGAACAGAAACAAAAAACTGCAGGGGCACAAAGAATATGTGGTAGGTGTTTTATTGACAAATTACAGAAAACACATGTGCAGGTAATTTCTTCAGATACTTAAAACTATTCAGATGGTTCCATCTTCATGCAGATGAATTTCCTGGCAGGTGTTTTCCAGAGATGAGTTACTGATGTGTTGGTCTGTGGCACATCACAAGACATGGTTGATATGTGGCGGCATATTATTGCTGAAAAACAGGCACAAAATGTTAGAATTAATTTGGTAAGGTTGTACCAATATGTATAAATTTGTTGAGGGAAGATAGTAGATTATATAGCTCCAGACCATCTAAATGTCATCATCACGAAAAAACTACAATAACGGCTCATATGGTTCTCTTGTACAACATGACCTATAAAATATCAACACTCCTATCTCAACCATTTCATATTTTTTGTGTGGCAAACTAAAATATCAGTATTTTTGAGCATTATTCATTTTTTCAAATGAGCTATTTTGCTTCATGTTTTACGATCAAATTTATTCTGAAACGCTCTTGTGCTTTGTGAATTGTTGCAATGTTGTCTGAAACTTTTTTTTTTCCAAAAGTGTTGTTGTGTTTTCTAATTATTGGGGTCAGTTTTTGCCAGCTGTCTTGAAATTTATTTGATTGAGTCGTGTCATTCTTTTTAAATGTTTGCGCCACCATGCATTATTAAATTATTATAACAACTACATGTGTTTGCTAAATATCCACCTCAATGGTGCGAGATCTCAGATGAATGCAATAAAACACCTTTGGCTATAATACTTGTATTGTAGGTTCTTCATTACAGTTTTTGCCTACCTTAAAATCCCAGATCACCATGGCCCCATCCAGACCCACACTGCTGTATTTCTCCACTTTGTCTTTCTCACCAGCAACAGCACACAGCTGCCTGCAGGTCACAACGAAACATAAGCATTTAAACTTAAACTTTGCTCCAGCCAGGTGTTTATTGTTTTGCTCAAATTAAACCTGCTACATCTTTGGTGCTTTATGCAAATCAATTTTACATTCCCAAGAGTTTGGAATTTTGCTGGATAATGCAGTTGTTTAAATATGGCCACCAGAGGGGGCATAGCATTTTAGGGCAATATGTCAGCACATAGTTCTTTGCAGGCAGTGGCGTGCTGACTGATGATTTCATGAGAAAAAAGGCAACTTATACAGAGTCAGTACTTGGCTGACACACAGTTAGAGCCTGGTTGGAAGGTCCCTTGACAACACAAAGCTAACACAGAAACAATCAAGCATTTTCATTTAGTTTTAGAGTCACTACCTTCAAGTCTTTTTTTTTTTTTTTTTTGAAAACTTTACTCATAATTCCTTTTGGAGTGATAAGCCAAAACAAGCAATGCTAAAGTCTTTTGGTCCAATTCTCCCTGAAATCTCCTGGCTTCCCCAAACTGTTCCAACTATTTTAGTGAACCCTTTCAAAGTAGTATCTCAGTGTCCCTGTGAAAGTAACAGCCTTACGTGATGCTATTCTGATGAAGGGTGTCAAGCTCACTGCTTCCATCCTCAGTGGCCTTCTTGTCCAGGTTGCGAAAGTGCTGCATGGCTGACATGCTGGTCTTAGAGGTCTGCTTGGGGATGTCAAGCTTTTTTACAAACTCCAGAGCAGCTGGACCTTTATAGGTGAACTGGTAAGGGCAGCAGTCATGGCCCTACAAAAGAGTTTTAACAAGAGTGGATTTAAAGTGTATTTAATAATGATGGACATATGAAGTGTAGTCCATTTTTCATTGCTTTTAATTTGCCTTTTTTGCCATAAATTGCACATTTGAACAACTTTAATTGTGTAAATGGTAATACTGCTTTTAATGAGTCAATACAAGTTTACAATGGTGCCAGTAATTTCTTCAAACTGAACTCCTCTGCTGGGGCTCCTGCAGATGTGTGCTGTTTGTAAAGAAGTTGATTTTTAATACAGGTAAGCATCAAACAAATAAGCTTGTTTGTTTTGGTAAATATATTATTTATCCATCTCATATATTTTTAAGAATCAATAAGAAATTGTTTTTGTTTCCATGTGAATTTGTTATTGAGTAATGGGGTTACTGCATTTTTGATTACTTAATTGAATCATGCATATTAATTTATATGATGCAGCTTGTTTATCTAGCTTTAACTCTTTTTTTTTCTCTATGTTAAGCTTGTTTACTGTTTATTACAGCAGAAATGGCTTTGAGAGACCAAAGAGCCTCTGTTGTTGTCAATTTACATGCTGTGGATTTTCCACAGCATGTAAATGACATCTCATCTGCAGGAGCCCCAGCAGAGGAGTCCATTCTGCAGGAAACACAGTGCTATTCTCCTGGTATCAGAATTAACCAACCAGTTCTAAAAAAAAGAAAAATTTATGCTCAGTTTATTACACAACATTAGAGAGAGAATGTGCAATGGCTACAGAAGAACTAAAGAAAACTTGGGCCATGAAATGGGAAAAGTTTGTTTTTAGAGCATCTGTTTAATAGGAATTACCTTAGAATTGTATTGGCATAATAAATACAAAGTGTGACTGTTGTTGGTGAAAGTGTATGACCATATATTGTATTTTAAAAGTTCCTTTTAAAAATGTAATTTGGACAGGATAAGGTTTATATGGAAAAGATGTTCAAATAAATAAATACATAAAAATGAATTTTAGGGTTCCAAAGAGATATTTTTTTATCTTCCAGTCTTTACAAACAATGGAAGGACAAGAATAAAGTGAGTGGGGTGTGGGGCTTGGAAAATTAATGACAGGGCAGCTCTTCTAATTTAAAGCAGAGTAAGTTATCATGGGTGGGAACATTTGATGTTAATATAAGATAAGATTTGTAAAAACAGTTTACTATCTTAGATCTGATGTGTTTGTGTGTTATATAGGAAAATATAGGAATTATAGATATTTTATTAAACTGTCCAGGTGGTGTCTTTCTTCCCCGAACTCAGCTCCCTCTTTTAAAACAGATCACACAGCCTGATGCCAGCTATGAGACTTGTCTTTGATATAAATGTATTTTTCAAGATAAATAAATTTTGAACAAGAAATGTCAATCTACAGCAGATAATCTGTACTCACATTCTAGTATTTCTACCTGAACATATTAATATAGAAGATCAGACCACCAGCTGACAGCAAAAAGAGTTTGACACTCAAAGTTTACTCATTATTTATTCATAAAGTTGACATGCACACAAGCTTTTTTTTCAACTGTGCAGTTTACTACATGTCTGCTGTTTGGTGTTCTTTTTTGCATAACTGCTTGCTGTCGGTACTTCTGTGAGAAATTCAAAGTCACTGATGCTGTTTACCAATGATTAATCATTTTGAGAAACTCTTACACACACACACACCCACACACACACACAGAGCAAAAGTTATTTACCGCTGCAACAATCTCAGAAGGGCTGACATAGAGCACGCTCAGCAGTGGGAGACGGTCTGTGGTCAACTGGGTGACTCTGGATTGACAGATGTAAGAAGACTGATGTTGGTATAATGTAGACATCCAAATAAGATTGAGAACACAAATGGTACACAGGGCTTTCAACCAGTGAGAAAAGTGGGGAAAAAACTGGCTGAACCCTGTTTTGTAAAATTTGTTTGATACTGTTTAGCCCGGAAATTGATTCTGACTCTGTGCTTTTATGTCAATAAAAAGTGTAGAGGCAGATATGTCGTCATTGGTTAACACAGTAAGACAGCTTTGTAATATATAATGCAAAAACTCAAATATTTGTAAGTGTATTTGTTTTACTACTAGTCAAATACACAATTGCATCAATTCTTAAACATATTATACTGACAAGTTGCTAAACATCATATATTCAGACATTAAACAAAAAGGAAAATTAAGATCTCAGTTGTTTCTAATGGGTAAAAATATCTGCCAGCATTGCAATCAAATTTTACTTTAATAGTGTATCAGAATGAGAAAAAGAAGAGTCAACTTTCCCTGTTCTTTGTTTAGATTTTATTCTACTCATTACAGGCCTAACTTTGACTATTTTGAAGGTTGTTAATGTCTTGAATTTTCAGGTGAATTTGGCTTACATTAAGTGTCATTAGATACTTTTTGGTAGGAGATCAGATAAACACCCTTGCTACAATGAGTATTTTTGCATTGTACATAATGGAAAAGGTCCCTTTACAGACGCATAAATTTGCACCACTTAGTTGCTTCTAGTGCAGCGTAAGTAAGCTTGAAAATGCTGAGCTGAAAAGTTTGGTTTGTTTTTACCAACATTAATTACATTCATTTCCCATTTCCAGCTATTCATATAACAGGTGCTGTCTTTTTTTGTTTGGGTACTTGACTTATTAATTGTGTAAAGAAAAATACTTTCATATTTTCCTTCAAACTACCCACCACAGCTTTAAAGTAATATTTCATCTCTTTTTTTTCTTAATATTAATGCAGATAGTGTTTTGCAGGCAGTACTCACTCTTTCCCTTGGGTGGCATCAGCCACAGAAATGCTGCTGTTGTGAGCAACCCAGGCCAGCTGGTCACCACTGGGGGAGAAGGAAACGCTGTGCACCCAGCCTCCACAGTCTTTATGCTCAAGTAAAACTTCTCCAAAAGGCATTTTGGAGCCCCATGCAGTAGGTCCAGGCTTGTCCTCGATGTCCTTTATGTAAGCTGAGAAAACCCTGCAAAATGTTGAAATATATTTTAGCTTAAGTTTTAGACTCAACATTTGACTGAGGCAATTTGGTAATGCTTAGACCAGTATATGTGGCTAGCAATTTTTCTTAGGGATATGCTATCATGGATCTTAACTGATCACCAGTATGCAAATATTCCCAAATTCATTTTTGTTATCCATACCAATAAAGACATGTATTTTGCATCAGAAACCACAGGATATCTTTGCCATAATGAAAGGATAATTGCTTTGTGAATGGAACCCTAAACCTCACATGTATCTGTACTGGTATTTGTGTATTACCTTTGTTGTTATCGCCAAATACAAACGCCATCTGATTCACCATTAAGTTCTTTTTCTTTTCTTCTTTTTTTTTTTTTTGCAAATGTATACATTAAGCGATGGAAAACAAAAAAATACACTAAGATGGTCGGCAAAATACATTGTGATAATTTATAATCATACTTACCTGCATATTGTAGAGCTATAAAATACATAGCATCAACATCCGTATCTATCTATCTATCTATATATCTATATATGTATATATATATATATATATATATATATATATATAGGAACAAGGCTAAAAAATAAATTTAAAATACTGTATTAAGGCTGTTGGCTCTAATGTAAAGCATTATGATCTTTTTGTATATTCGACCCACGAGAACAGCAAATATATCTGCTGTGAAAATCTGCAGAAATGTTCAAATCTGCATATTTCAATATAGGATTTGATAATACTGTGTTTTTTTTTTTTATCCCCATAACATTTTTTAAGCTTCCTCTTCTGCTTGTCATCTCTGACAAATCTTTATGGTCTCAAAGTTGAAAATGAATACAGGAAGACAAGCTATATAGAATAAAAGACACATGTAAATCTGTGAACCTGCTCTCCCAAAGATTACAATGTGAAACACTGTAGTTGCCAAAACTCTTGTTGTTTCCCTTTTTCCCTTCGTAAAAGCATGACCCCAGTCTGCTAAGGCTATTTCAAATTTGCAGCTTCACTGGTTTCCTCACCTGCAGTTTAAGTCTGCAGACCCAGCTGCCAGGAGGATATTGTTGGGATGCCAATCCAAGCTCAACACTGTGGAGCGAACTGATTTCTTGATGTGTTTACTCAGCCACCTGAAAGGAAGGGAGCACAAAGCTGCATTCATGGTGCTTATTGGATTTAATAACATGCATCAGATAAAAATCTAAAGACATTTGTATCTAGTCAGCTGACTTTGTAGAGAAGTGTATTTTCTTATAGGTGGACATAACTATACACTTGAGCACTTTGGAGTTTAAAAGTCTTGGTTGTCAGGATCAGAATCTCTTTATTTCCTGTGTACTATAACATTAAAATATTTCAGATTTAATTATTAATAGCATACCAATCATTCTCTTTCTCAAAGTAGCAAACTGAGATGAGGCGAGCTCCGCTGCCCAAGGCAAACTTGTTCTCCAGAGGAGACCACTTCACACATGTGGCAGCACGGTTTATGCGTACCAGGACCAGGGTGGGCTTCCACACGTCGTCTTTCAGGGTCCACACGTAGGCATTGCGATCAGAGGCACATGTCACTATACGGTTGGATTCTGGTGCCCAATCAATGCCTGTGGAGGGAATTTCAAGATACAAAATGTTATTTAAGGATGCTGGACACATTTTCCAGATGTAATGTCAAGGAATATATTTTTATGAGATGCACCCATTTTCACTGTTACTGACTTATCAAAATTAAATGTTTTTAAACTGTTATGATAATTATGCATGCCATTTGATTTGAGTCAGCACAATTTTTACCGGATAACTTAAATTTTGAGCTTTTTAAAGGTAAAGTAAAAGCTTTATTTTAGATTTTAAAATTTTGAGATCTTGATACTTTGTCTTCGAAATTCATGCTCTCAAATCAATGAGTGGCATTTTTTTTAAAGATTGAATTTAGAGATTCTTTTAGAAAAACTTGAATAGGTTTCAGGTCTTTTTTTTTTTTAGAAGGATGCATCTCACTGAAATATCTGTCGATAATAGCTGATTAGTTCTTGTACCTGTGATCCGTCCACTGTGCTCAGTTAGCTCATGGATTTTGATCCAGTCTTTGCCCTTCTTCTCATATATATTTACTGCATTGTTGTTTGGACTCACTGCAATCTCTGTGTGGAAATGTGAGTGATTAAAAGTGAGTCACAATGACATCCAAGTATTTAAATCCAGAGGATTTCATTCTCTGATTACTGTTGGGCTCTAATGATAATTTCCCCATAAAAATGAATTCAAGTTCTATAAATTTAACTTTAAGTAGTAGTCAGAGCTACATGCATGGGCTATGACACACAAAGTCTGTCAACTATCATCTAACAGCTGACTTTGACCAGGAAATGCTGAAGAAATATAGATAAGTCTGATGTATGAAACAAGTCTATCATATGTACATAGTGGTGACTAGTGCAGACCTATTCTAAAGCAATGCACTCAAAGTCAACTTCCTGTATTGATAATCAAATTCCCTGCGGCTGTCTGTAGTGCAGCTCTAATGCATTGAAGCAGAGGGAATGTTTCTACATTCAGAACTGCAATTAAGTCCCAGTCTTTATCTAACCTTTTGACTATGAAGAATATGTATATAATATATAAAACAATTATTTCTGCATACATGTGTATATGGGTGTTTATTACTGTAAAAGAAAATGTAGCCAGATGGTAATGTAACTGGTTCACCTACGGGTCCTGTCTTTGTTCCAGGAGTGGCAAGAGAGTGGCTCCAGGCCAAAACTGTAGAGTGACATGCCTGAACAAGGGCTCGCAGAGCTGCTGGAATTTAACTGTTGTCACGGCTGTCTGCAGATGTGTTGCTGCAGGCCTCAGGATGAGATCAGGGATAGGCTGTGCTGTTTGTAAAAAACAAACATTTCAAACATTGATGCAAGTCTTTAAAAAATGACATGGGTGATAGCAATGATAGAAATTGATTATCATACTTTTGCTTCTTTAATGTTTGTAAAATCCACAATTTAAAACCTTAAACCAGATTTGTTACTTACTGTGAAATACATTTGAAATCTTTGTTGGGGAATGTACGTGGAGATGGGGTGACTGTCAATGCAAATCCTTCTCCAACTCATTGTTTGCCACATGAGTAATAAATACAAATCAGAGCATGCCTTTATCAGGTGTGGTGCCATTGCACAAACTTGCTTCAAATTTGTCTTCCTCTTGTAATAGCTGTTCCCTACCTCTATTCTTTTTAAATATGCTTTGAGTTGTCTTACAGTTTGAAAGATTTTGAGCCACTGAACATTTTACTTAAATTATGCAAAAGTATGTTAAGTGTAACTTTAGCTTTATCACAGTAAGATGTAATAAGAATAACAGAAAGATAAAATTAATAAGACAACTTTTATACTAAAAGAATGAATAAAGGCTATTAAGGCCAGCTGAAAAACAAAAAACAGTTTTACAATCAGCTGAAAGTTTTTTACATTTATCAAATGCAATAAAAAACAACAGCTGGTGTTAATTCTTACCTGTGGTGTATTTCTGGAGTCAGGTTGGATTTGAGATGGTGATCAGAGGTGCAGGGCTGTATCCGTGGACTCTGGGCAGTCGACACGAATGTAGCTGTGCAGTCTGACTGGGTTGAAGGAAGTAGCTTTGGTATTACTGAAATGAGAGAAGGAAAGATGGGTGTGTCTGTAAGGCTGTTAAGCAAGCATCTCCCCTTCAGAAAGTGTGTTGTGATGAACCATTCCTCTTCCTGGCTATCACCTCGACTTGAACAATCACCAATGTAAAGACTCTGGCAAAAAAAAAACGCAAAACAAACTGAATTCTAATAGCCTGGGGTGAGAGGTCTGCTGATTAGTAGAGT
Source organism: Cetoscarus ocellatus (assembly GCA_037902135.1). Lineage (NCBI taxonomy): Eukaryota > Metazoa > Chordata > Actinopteri > Labriformes > Labridae > Cetoscarus > Cetoscarus ocellatus. The sequence continues at coordinate 1,159,215 of JBAMNC010001671.1, forward strand.
GGATGAGGTTAACATTTTTTCTGCTTACAGGCATTTATGATCCGTGTTTTCAGAAGAGTCTTAGTAGCCTACAACAACAATGCTGCAGCAAAGGTGTGACTTTAGTGATAAAACCCCCACATGCTTCTGGACATTAATGTTGTGTATTTCATAACAGTAACATACCATAATTGCTAATGTAACATGTAAAGTATAAAGTGCCAAAGGATGATAAAAGATAAATGTGTGTGTTTGTGTTTGTGTTTGTGGAGAGTGCGAGAGAGTGAGAGAGAGAGACAATCATTTGTCAAAACAGGATTGTTTGACTTATCAATATAGACAAACAGGTTAATGTACAAGAAGAAAAAAATCTATAACATATCTAATATTCTAGTAAACCATCATAAATAATATGAGGAGTATGGCTCTAGCCTTCTCTATTGTAAAGTGTCATAATAATATAACACTTGTTATGAATTGGCATGATACAAATAAAGATTGATTGATTGATTTAAATAATATACACTGATATGCCAATATTAAAGAACATTATTTTGATTCTCAATATGCAAATTTTCAATATAAAGCAGAATTTTGATTAACATAGATATATAAATTTGATGACATTTTACATATTTTATGTGATTCTAAGTGATGGTGTGTGTGTGTGTGTGTGTGGGTGTGTGTTGGTGTGTGTGTGTGTGTGTGGGTGTGTGTTTGGGTGTGTGGGGGTGTGTGTGTGGGTGTGTGTGTTTGTGTTTTTTCACAAGTTTCATGCTAGTAATGCTCCCTGAACTGAACTGAGAGCACAAAAGAACTGGCTCCCAGATGAGGATATACTTTCCCCCCATTGTGACACCCAGCAGTGAGAAATGGAGCCCCACTGCATCTCTGCCTAGCATTAATACCAGGCTGTGAGAGAGGAGTACTATCCCCAAATAACAAACATTTACACAGGAGAGTAGATATACAGCTGATAATCAAAGTATCTCCTGTTTACTGGGACACTACACTGTGATATTGTATATATATTAGCCAAATATATGTTCAGCTCAAAGGACAGCAGTGGAACCTTAACACACACATAAACACAGTGCACACATTAATCACACAAAAAAACATGCACACAAGACAACAGATGCACACACATGTACTTGTACACTTATGTCATAATTAACTATCTTCCCTTATATTTCAAATAACTTTTTTCTTTAGAAATGAAATGCTTTGGCTATGCTGCCCGACAACATTCATGTCATTAAAGATATTTGAACTGAACTGAGTTTGTGTGAGAGAAATAATTAATAGGATACAAACAGAAAACAGAGACAATAAGAGAGAGAGAGAGAGAGAGAGAGACGAAACCGGAAATCACCAGGTTCTTTGTGCTTTTTGTGAGGAAATGGCTTTACTGTGAAAGTATCGTGGCGGAAATGATGGTGAGCTGCAAGTAAGAGGTGAAAAGCAACCAATTCACAGATTATCGTTTATCTGGTAAGGATTCTTAAGGTTTTCTATGTGCTCAGCTTTGTTTTGGGAATTCAAGGACATCGACCCTGTTGGTTTTTGTACGCTTGCTTCCGACTCGGTGTGTTCTTGCCTTTTCTCCGTAGCATTAGTTGATGGCTGGCTAGCAGCACTTCGCTAGTTTTCCATAGTAAATCTTCAGGTTTAACTTATTTTAATATACATGTAATCACAACAACCTGGGCTGAATTTTCATCCAAACAAGCTAGTGTTCTTTTCCAAGAACATTAATAAGGTCGATGTCACGGTGATAACACATCGAAACTAAACAATAGTCAGTATTCTTTATCGCTCGTAATTTTCAACAACTTAGACTTCGCCTCCATATTTAGTCAGCAGACTGCAAAGTGGGCGGATTTTAAACCAGACTACTTTGTACAGTTGGAGTAACTTTAGCTTAACAATGCTGGTGTCAGTGTCAAAATCAGAATGAAGGGAAAGCTATCCGCCTGTCACACTAATGGTAAACTCTCCGGTGGTCATTGGTGACACCTCTTTTAGGAAAACACTGCACTGATGTATTCTCAGTAAACAGTCCAGGGGTTTATCCTTCAATCAAACTGTGGCTGTCAGCATGAAGAGGGCATATATGACTGATTTTATGACCTCTATTTGGAAACAAATTCAAGCAGCAGTAGATCCGTCAGGCTCCTGAGCTCAGAGGTTACACTGCATCAGCTTGACTTGCATCTGAAAGTACTGTTGTTCTACCTGTAACTTCAAATAAAACCTCTAAGTCCACATGTAGAATTTAGCTGAATGGAATTGAAGTATACAGCTTCCTGTTTTCTCATTGCATTGTGCTTTCATCTCTCACCTAAAAGGCAAATATGGCTTCTAACAGTGCAAGCAGTGACGAGGAGCAAAGCCTCCAGGTGTGTGAGCAGTATGTCCAGAAGCACAATGTCCAGCAGCTGCTCAAGGACTGCATCATCCAGCTGTGCACGGCTCGGCCAGACCGCCCCATGGCCTTCCTCAAAGACTACTTTGCAAGACTAGAAAAGGTGAGCGCGACAGAGCTGGATGGACCATGGCCATGTTATTCCTGTTTTATATAAATGTAACATAGTGTAAGTGAAATCCAGCAGCTCTGTCTACCCAGGGAACCCATTCAGGGGCCAGGCTGAAGGAGAAATACGCACCCGAAAATATAGTTTTAGTGCATTATTTGTATTCAGACGATAGATAATGCATAGTTAACCAAAGCAGCATTCACAAAGCATGGTGAACAAGAAAATTCTGATGTTAAGAGAGTATGCGATCAGGTTGAAGCAAATAGGTGTCAGGAGGCTGTGAAGCAAGCTGGGAATTAATGAAGAATGAGCTCAAGTATCATAATCTTGAGCAGCGGCTGGATCTGCCTGATTCAACATCTGTAAGCAGGCAGATCCAATCAGATGCCAAGCTCCAATTTGCAACAATTGTGATTGTCCCAAAGCAATACGGCCCAATCAGAGTCCTTTCTAGCAGGAAGAGGTGGGAGATATGAGCAAGATGACAGCAGAAGTGACTGCTCCTACAATGATAGCAGAGAAGCTAACAGCTTCGGTGACAGTTTTATCAAATCTGGACCACATTCCTTAATTAGATGAAAAAAAAAATCAACACTACAAACTATATCTATGTCAAACTACATCTATAGTAAGAATATTTTTATTCCCCTTCTGACATGATCTGATTGGCTGGTAATGAATGTAATTGACGGAACAATTGTCCAATCACCTGCTGGATATACCTTTGAAAGGTTCTGCCCTCCCCAAACACTCTCTACGGGTTCTTTCCCAGATGGACTAGAGCATATATTGAAGGGTCCATCTGGTGTTCCAGGTTACAAGTATCATGGCCATTTGGTTTTCTGAATTATACATGTCAGTTATTTTAAGATGCTTTGGTTGTTTTCAGCAGCCTATAAAATTATGAACAAAGTATTCTGATAAATTCATCCTCCTGTTGTCTTAGGGTCAAAAATATGAAGTCTGTGGTGCACTGATCTAAGGTCAACATCTGCCATTACAGTCTCAGACTGGTGCTTGGACTACAATTTTTAATTTCCAGAGCACATTTTATGTCAAACTAAATTTTTTTTGTGCAGGTGCAACAAAAGTTTTAGGAGCATGTTTAAAGTTCAGATCAATTCAAAACTAAATTCCTCAAAATCAGTGATTATTATTGGACAATTCAGTCAGAGATTTAAGCAGCATCTCCCATTGACAGTATCCTCTGCAGGGCCAGTAATAAGTTGTTCTGGGGTCTAAATCTGGTTCTTATCCACTTCAGGTTATAGATGCCCAATCTTAGGGGACAGCAAGAGAAGCATGTGTCATTATTGCCCCCCACCCCCACCCCACACATGCACACACAAGAAGGACCCTATAATCAAAACTGTGTGCTACACATGCAAGAAACCCATCTGCAAAGCCTATACACATTCTAATGTTATCCCATAAATTATTTTCATACATTTCTTTTTACATTTTTGGTATTGTTTATTCTCCTTGTTGGTGAGTATTTTATGGCTAAATTTAAAGTATACTGCAAACCAACTTTAACACACATACATTATATTGCCAAAAGTATTCGCTCACCTGCCTTGACTCGCATATGAACTTAAGTGACATCCCATTCCTAATCCATAGGGTTCAATATGATGTCGGTCCACCCTTTGCAGCTATAACAGCTTCAACTCTTCTGGGAAGGCTGTCCACACGGTTTAGGAGCATGTTTATGGGAATTTTTGACCATTCTTCCAGAAGCGCATTTGTGAGGTCACACACTGATGTTGGACGAGAAGGCCTGGTTTTCAGTCTCCACTCTAATTCATCCCAAAGGTGTTCTATCGGGTTGAGGTCAGGACTCTGTGCAGGCCAGTCAAGTTCATCCACACCAGACTCTGTCATCCATGTCTTTATGGACCTTGCTTTGTGCCCTGGTGCACAGTCATGTTGGAAGAGGAAGGGGCCAGCTCCAAACTGTTCCCACAAAGTTGGGAGCATGGAATTGTCCAAAATGTCGTGGTATGCTGAAGCATTCGGGGTTCCTTTCACTGGAACTAAGGGGCCAAGCCCAGCTCCTGAAAAACATCCCCCCACATTAACCCCCCCTTCACCAAACTTTACACTTGGCACAATGCAGTCCGACAAATTGCACTGCACTTGGTGATGTATGGCTTGGATGCAGCTGCTCGGCCTTGGAAACCCATTCCATGAAGCTCTCTGCGCACTGTTCTTGAGCTAATCTGAAGGCCACATGAAGTTTGGAGGTCTGTAGCGATTGACTCTGCAGAAAGTTGACGACCTCTTCGCACTATGCGCCTCAGCATCCGTTGACCCCGCTCTGTCAGTTTACGTGGCCTACCACTTTGTGGCTGAGTTGCTGTCGTTCCCAAACACTTCCACGTTCTTATGATACAGCTGACAGTTGACTGTGTAATATTTAGGAGCGAGGAAATTTCACGACTGGATTTGTTGCACAGGTTGCATCCTATCACAGTTCCACATTGTAATTCACTGAGCTCCTGAGAATGACCCATTCTTTCACAGATGTTTGTAAAAGCAGTCTGCATGCCTAGGTGCTTGATTTTATATACCTGTGGCCATGGAAGTGATTGGAACACCTGATTCTGATTATTTGGATGGGTGACCGAATACTTTTGGCAATATAGTGTATGTTCTATACTTTTGGACCAAAGAGGTATCATACTAAAAAAATATCAGTTCTTCAAACATTTTGTAAATTCTGTGGTAACGATAATTACCATAGTTTTACAAATCTCCGAGTAAGTGAAGAAAACATTTTGAGCAAAAGTGTAATGGAAAGGACAATTGGTCTAATTGATTTAATTCAGTCTTTTCCTACCGTAAAACTGTGTTTTTGTGAAGACTGACAGGTCTTTACCTCATACAAAACACATTTTAGGTTTTGAAATTCTGTTCAGCTGCTTTATTTCTGGAGTTTGGTTAAGGATGATAATTTTTGACCCCAAGGACAAGAAGACAACCCGATGTTGACTCTCGTTTTTGCCCTGGCTTTGTCCAAATTCTTTTTTGTTTATTTTTTGTTTTGTTTCTTGGCCTTCTCTGCCTCCATCTTTCTTCTCTTCCTCTGTTCAGCAGGAGGAGCGGTAATCGGGATATAGGTTGTTTCTCTGCCATTCTCCACATAGCTGTCAAGTCTTCCGTTTTGGCCGGCGCAACATTCTTCTGCTTCTCCAAACTGAGCTCCGTCATTAGCCAAACGGGGCGGTAATGCACCAAAATGATGGATGCCAACCGCCGTAAAACCAAAGAAGAAGAAAAAGCCTCGCGAGAACTGCCACCTGCAGTAGCCTGGGTGGCAGTTGTCGCGAGATTAGAGCCCACAGCGGCAACAAACCAAGAAAAACAAAGTGTTTATTTTAGATTTCTTGTACACTTGACTTACATGTAAGGGATGCTGGAACTTGGTTGGGGTCGTGGGACGGCTCGCAGCGGGCTTTCCTTATTTTCAAAGCCAAAACTTGACAGGTAGGCATTCTCCAGAGTACTTGGATCCCTCTGAGCTCAGCTCGGCTACGCGCATTGAATCAGGGTCAGTGCCCGCCGGCAAAATGTACGCGCAGAAGGTGGGCAAAACGGCAGTACAGGATTTGATTCATTTAATAAACTCGGTACTGGTTGTGGTGATTGGTTGGTGTTTTCCCTGTTTTACTCCTGATGTAGACAGTGGCTATTTTTCGCTCTCTTTTAAAAAAACATCATGCATTGATTGCCATCAGGACATAACGATCCTTTTAACCAGTATAACAAAAAGTGTATCTAAATAAAATTACCAACCCTAGCTGTAAGTAACGGGCCACAAAAGCCTAGTTTTTACAATCAATTTTATACACTGCCTGGCCAAAAAAAAGTCGCCACCAAAAAAAGAGGTCACACACTCTAATATTTCATTGGACCGCTTTTAGCTTTGATCACAGCACGCATTAGCTGTGGCATTGTTTTGATAAGCTTCTGCAGTGTCACAAGATTTGTTTTCATCCAGAGTTGCATTAATTTTTTACCAAGATCTTGAATTGATGATGGGTGAGTCTGACCACTGCACAAAGCCTTCTCCAGCACATCCTAAAGATGCTCAATGGGGTTAAGGTCTGGACTCTGTGGTGGCCAATCCATGTGTGAAAATTAATTTCTCATGCTCCCTGAACCACTCTTTCACAATTTGAGCCCGTTGAATCCTGGCATTGTCATCTTGGACTATGCCCGTGCCATTAGTGAAGAAAAAAATCCATTGATGAATAACCTGGTCATTCAGTATATTCAGGTAGTCAGCTGACCTCATTCTTTGGGCCATAATGTTGCTGAACCTAGACCTGACCAACTGCAGCAACCCCAGATCATCGCACTGCCCCCACAGGCTTGTACAGTAGGCACTAGGCATGATGGGTGCATCACTTCACCTGCCTCTCTTCTTACCCTGATGTGCCCATCACTCTGGAACAGGGTAAATCTGGACTCATCAGACCACATGACCTTCTTCCAGTCCTCCAGAATCCTATCTTTATGCTCCCTAGCAAACTGAAGCCTTTTTGTCTGGTTAGCCTTACAAAGTGTTGCACAGGTGGTGTTCTCCTGCTTGGCATCTCTGCCTGTCGCACCTCCTTCGGTGCCCGCAGGGTCAGCTGCAGGGTCGTCAGCTGGGGCCACCATTCACTGATGTTTCGCCCCCTAGCCAGTACATCTCCTGGTGGGGGGGCTGGTGGCTGAATGGGGACGTCTCCCCACCACCCCCTGCAGCTGCCCTCACTGAGGTGTTTGACCCCATACCGTGTCTGTCCTCCGTAGCCACAACCAGTAGCTGGCTTTCTCCGCCTCCTCTGCCAGCTCCTTGATCGCCCTCTGCAAGATTGTCCCCGTCATTCCAGCTGCGCGGAGAAGGTGGATTGTTGACCTGCCCACGAAGCCCCTGCATCCAACCTCCACTGGGTGGATGGTTGCAGCCCAGCCCAGGTCTCTGCATTCTGTGGCCAGGTCAGAGTACTTCTGCCGCCATTCCCTCCTCCCAGGGGACGGTGAGCTCAATGATGAGGACCCTCTTTGCCTCCTTGGACCACATCACCACATCGGGTCTCAGCATCGTCTGGGTGATCTCTGGTGGGAAGACTAGCTGTTTGCCGAGGTCAACCCGCATCTCCCACTCCTTCCCCGGAGCTAGCAGGACAGCTGGCCTACCTACTGTTGGCCTATCCCACTTCTCGCCTGGTCGGACGAAGGGAGTGACCTGCTGTGGGTGGCCTGCGGAATTGTTGGCTCTCACCCTGCATCTCTCCAAAAGCTCTGCTAGCTTCTTTAGGACCTGATTGTGCCGCCATCTTAGACGCCCCTGTGCCAGTGCTACCTTGCACCCAGAGAGGATGTGTTGGAGGCCTGCGTTTTCCTTGCTGCACAGGGGACATCTTTCTTCGCTCCCGAACCACTGGGAGAGGTTCCGGGGGCAGGGAAGGGTGTCATAAACTGCCCTAATCAGGAAGCTGAGCCGAGATGTCTGCCCAGCTTATGGACCGACTGGTGGTTTCTGGCAAACTGAAGCCTTTTTGTCTGGTTAGCCTTACTGATTAGTGGTTTTCTTAAAGCTTCACAGCTGTTCAGTCCCAATCCCTTGAGTTCCCTTCACATTGTGCGTGTGGAAATGCTCCTACTTTCACTATTAAACAAACCCCTGAGTTCTACTGTTGTTTTTCTTTGATTTGACCAAACGTTTAAGAGATCGCTGATCACGATCATTCAGGATTTTTTTCTGACCACATTTATTCCTTGAAGACGATGGTTCCCCACTATCCTTCCAGTTTTTAATAATGTGTTGGACAGTTCTTAACCCAGTTTTAGTAGTTTCTGCAATCTCCTTAGATGTTTTCTCTGCTTGATGCATGCCAATGATTTGACCCTTCTTAAACAGACTAACATCTTTTTCACGACCACAGGATGTGTCTTTCGACATGGTTGTTTAAGAAATGAGAAGCTACTCATTGCATCAGTTGGGGTTAAATAACTTGTTGCCAGCTGAAAGACAATTGCCCATGCAGTAAATGCAGTAAAATGTATTACTATTATCTATCCAATAGGAGCCTCGTACCTATTTGCTTAGTTAAATCCAGGTGGGGACTTTTTTTTTGGCCAGGCAGTGTGTAACACTGAAAGCCTCTTGAGTCTTTAAAAAGTGTAACAACATTTTTATCTCTGTTGGGGGGAAAGCACAGGTAGATAATCTGATGGTTTAAATGTTTTTTTCTTTTGCTTTGTAGGAGGAAGCCCAACAGATGGCTGTGCAGCAGAGGTCCAGGTTACGGTCTGACTCCAGAGAGGATGAAGTGTCTCCACCCATGAACCCTGTGGTTAGGGGTCGAAGCCGGAGAGGAGCGATAAGTGCTGAAGTGTATAATGAGGAAGATGCTGCCTCCTATGTCCGAAAGGTCAGTGGTCAATTTGTTTTCACTCATATCCTTTAAGGCTATATGTGTTTGTTTTACACTTGAAGACATATTAATCAAAAAGCGGACCTCACCTCTCTCACACCTCTCTTAGATGCAACAGAAAAGGGCATTCTGATTTGTTTGATCACCTTTATGAAAAACCTGCATTGTATTGTCCAGGATGGAAGAAAAAGCTACTGAATTATTTAGTGGAATACTTTTTCGGAAAATTTCAAACTTCCTCATTTGTACTTCTAAGAAGGGCTTCAACGTGAACTGTATGCCATTGTCATCACTATATTAATACAAACAATAATTTTTAGTAGTCTGTGTTGTTGACCTCAAGAACATAAGTAATCTCATGCGACATTATTGTGTAGGAGTAAAATGGGTCAAAGAAAAAAGTTTTCTCCTTGAATAGTAGCATTATCTGTTTGTTTCTATTAGGTATGATTCTAATTATTCACAAAATAGTGTGACCATAGACGTATTGAACTTGATTTTGATCGAAGTGTATGTGTTCTTGTAATGACTTCAGTGTTAAAAGGGATTCTTAAGTTTTTTTCTTACCAAAGGTAATCCCAAAGGACTACACAAGTATGGCTGCTCTGGCCAAAGCCATGGAGAGGAATGTGCTATTTGCCCACTTGGATGACAATGAGAGGAGGTAACACCCTAATAAGTTACAGTGTGCTCCAAAAGTAATTTCCAAAGCATTTTTAGCTTATCTAATAATTTTTTTTCCCTTAGTGACATTTTTGACGCAATGTTTTCCGTCAACTACATTGCTGGAGAAACTGTCATACAACAAGGTGAGTTCTTACACTACCATCTGTGCAGACTGTTGTGATTCTTTTCTGTTTGTCGTTTCATTCAGCTCCTCATTTCTCTAATTGCAGGTGACGAGGGAGACAACTTCTATGTTATTGACCAGGGGGAGATGGATGTAAGATCTTTTTTGTGGTGTTCTGACTCAGGAAACATCTACCTTAAGATATAGATACAGTGCCATGGAAAAGTATTTGCCCCCTTCCTGATTTCTTATCTTTTTGCATATTTGTCACACTTAAATGTTTCAGATCATCACACAAATTTTAATATTAGACAAAGATAACCTGAGTAAATACAAAATGCAGTTTCTAAATGATGATTTTATTTATTAAGGGAAAAAAGCTCTCCAAACCTACATGACCCTATGTGAAAAAGTAATTGCCCCCCTTGTTAAATCACAAGTAAACTGTGATTAACATTTTTTTGAAAGCTGAGTTCAATTTCACTGACCACACTCAGACCTGATTACTGCCAGACCTGTTGAATTAAGAAATCACTTAAATAGAACCTGTCTGACAAAGTGAAGTAGGCTGCAAGATCTCGAAAAGAAGCCCATCATGCCACAATCCAAAGAAATTCAAGAACCAATGGGAAACAAAGTGATTAAAATCTGTCAGTCTATTACAAAGCCATTTCTAAGGCTTTAGAACTCCAGCGAACCACGGTAAGAGCCATTATCCACAAATTGAGAAAACTGGGAACAGTGGCGAACCTTCCCAGGAGTGGTCAGCCTACCAAAATTACACTAGAGCACAATGACGACTCATCCAGGAGGTCAAAAAGAACCCAGAACAGCATCTAAAGAACTGCAGGCCTCACTGGCCTCAGTTAAGGTCAGTGTTCATGACTCGACAATAAAGAAGAAACTAAAACATTTAAGTGTGACAAATAGATAGATAGATCAAATAGATTTAAGGAAGGGAGCAACTACTTTTTCATGGCACTGTATGTTTCAGTGGATCAACAAGAAATAACATCTAAGTAATGATTACTTAAAAGAAGAAAAATAATTTATTCCATGAGAGCTAACAGTGTAGCATATTGCTTAGGAGCTTTATATACAGTTGTTCTGCTGCCCTCCAGTGGCCCAAAAATATACAATGTACCTTTAGCTTTAGCAATAGAGAACATTTTTTACCCTTTTTCTGGAAATATTCAGTCACACTTTATTTCTTTAAGAGTGTTTTGAACTACAAAAGGGACATTAAACAATACTGCAGCAGCACTGATAGTGTTGGCTATGTTCCTGCTCAAATATAACGTATGCTGAAAAAACAAGCAAGAGATTTTGTGTCCTACACAGACTACTAGGCTGTGCAGTGTGTTCTTGGCAGGAGTTTTTCACCCATACAAGCTTCATTATGTCATGTAACTTTATTGGAAGCACATAAAATCTTATTGAATATTCTCACAATCTTCTTTTTCCAGGTTTATGTGAACAATGAATGGGTGACGAGCATTGGTGAAGGGGGCAGTTTTGGGGAACTGGCTCTGATTTATGGGACCCCTCGTGCAGCTACAGTTCGAGCAAAGTCCAATGTCAAGTTGTGGGGCATAGACAGGGACAGCTACAGAAGAATACTGATGGTAAGGTTTACAGTCCTGGAAAAAAATAGAACTGCTGCTTTGGTAATTAACAGTACCAAGATATATCTATCTCTCTATCTCTCTCCCTCTCCCTCTCTCTCTCTCTATGTGTATCTCTCTCTCTCTCTCTCTCTCTCTATGTATATATATATATATATATATATATATATATATATATGTGTGTGTGTTTGTGTGTTTGTGTATATGTATGACTTTATGGACTGTACTTATGTGTGTGTGTGTATATATATACATATTTGTATATTTATATACACACACACACACATATATATATATATATGTGTGTGTGAATGTGTTCAAGCAGAGCTATTTTTAACACCTGTAATGTTTTGACACGCAGCCACTGCACACATTAAATTATTTTGAGCCCCAGTCCTGTAAGTACTCAAAGAAAACAGGGAGCAATGCAGTAGTGATGCAGTAGTGGTGTTGTGGATGGCACACAGAAATGGATAAAGAAGGGTGCCATCTGTAGACCAACGTTTTTTTATTGACTCTTCTGCCATGACCAAAATTTGCCAAGTCTGACATTTTAGGAACTGGCTGTGTTAGGAGAGCCGCCTTACAACTGCAGAAGGCAGCAGCTGATTGTGCTCACTGTGCTGGCTCCCACACTGGTGGAAAGAAAGACACATCAGCTCCATTAAATGTCTCATTTAATTTGAAGAACTTGGAACTTTGACAGAGCTTTGGGAACACGTCTAAAGAAATCTGCATTTTGTTGTTGTAAAGATACATCTTCTGATGCTAGCTAGGGCACATCATCAGTGATGTATCCTGAGGTAACTGGGTGTTTCGGGTCTTACGAACATCAGACACCCTCGCTCAGGCGACCCAGCTGAGGTTGATTAGTCCTCAGCTTGTGCCCTAGCAGTGTTCAACCACGGATCTGCGGAGGGACTGTCCTGCAAAGCCTCTGCACCCGACCTCAACGGGCATACACCTTGCCTTCCAGCCTTGTCTGTGGCAGTCGCTCACCAGGCTGGCGTACTTTTCCCTCTTCCACTCAAAGGCCTCTCCCTTGCGCTCTTCCCATGGCACAGTGAGCTCCCACATGATAACGCTCCTTGTTGCCTCTGACACCAGTACGATGTCAGGTCTGAGGGTGGTCTTAGCAACGTGCTGGGGGAACTTGAGGTTGCTGCCCAGATCAACTAACAGCTGCCAGTCCTGTGCAGTGTTGAGAAGCCCTGGTGTTGATCTTGGTGTTGTTTTCGGCTTCTCTCCAGCTCGGATGGAGTTGGTGTTGATGCTTCATGGGTCTTGATTTCCGGCAGATGTTGATGGCAATATAGATGCTCTCTGCGATGGTCTTGAGCACCTGGTCATGTCGCCATCGGTATCAACCTTCCCCCAGAGCTTTTGGGCAGCAACTCAGAATATGCTCAAGGGTCCCCTTCTTCAGGCAAAGCGGGCAAGCTGGTGTGTCGGCCAAGCCCCAGCAGTGCAGGTTGGATGAGCTGGGAAAGACATCGTAGACAGCCTGGATCAGAAACTTGATGCGGTGTGGCTCTGCCTGCCAGAGGTGTGTCCACGTGATCTTTCTCTCCACAGCTTGCTCCCATCTTGTCCAGGCCTCTTGCTGTCTCATTCCCACTGCTCTGCTGGACCGCTCCTCCTCAACTGCTGCTCTCGTTCTGGACAAGCTACCTCCGTTCCTTCCCTCGGGCCTTGTCAAAACGAGGGGCTGCGCTGGTACCCAGTCCAGCCCTTCCTCTGGCCACTGTGCCCACCAGGACACCAGGGCGTAGCCGTGACTCTTCCTGCTCCACTGCAGTCTCTGCTCTCCACTTCCTGCCGGTCTTGACTGCTTGCTCCTTGCTCCGGAGACCTTGGGGTCAGTTGACTCGCGAAGTTGCAGCACCTCCCTTGCTTGCAAGACTTTGAACTCCTCCTCGATGGATTTCAAGGGGAGTGTCAGCTTGCAGGTGTTTCCATAGAGGGCAATGTCTCTCAAACTCTTCAGCAGTCCTAACCATCAGGTAGCGGCTGACTCTCCTTTCCAGATCTGCGATGGTGGTGATCGGAAACTCATAGAGGAGCAGCGGCCACAGTATCCTTGGCAGAATCCCGTGTTGGTAGACCCATGCCTTGAATTTCCCTGGCAGGCCCAACTTGTCAACCACTTTTAGTCATCCCTCCAGCTCTTGATAGAAGCTGTGTCCCTGAGGCTGCTGTCAGAGAACTTCCCCAAGCTCTTTACTGTCTTCTCAGAGATGGTGGGGATTGGTGGTCTCGCGATGGTGAAGCGGAGCTTGTCTGCCACTCTACCCTTTTGCAGCACAAAGCATCTTGATTTTGCTGGCTTGAATGACATCCTGGCCCATCCCATCAGCTTCTCGAGCCCCTGCAGGATCCATCTGCCTCCAGGTACTGACTCAGTGGTCACTGTCGGGTCATCCATGAAGGCACGGATCGGTGGTTGGCGAACCCCAGACTTGGTTTTGGGACCTCAGCATTCTGGTTCAGCAGATTTCACCAACATGTTAATTGCCAGAGCAAACAAGATCACTGAGATGGTACAGCCTGAGATGATTCCCACCTCTAATCTGTGCCACTCAGATGTTGATCCTGCAGAGACTCTCAGGCTGAAATCGCTGTAGTAATCCAGTAAGACCACTCCCGTGTGCTCTAAACACCCTGGTGCTCCGGGGATGCCACCTTTCTGCACTGAAGTGTCAGTGTATCCATTCCTGAGGAGGAACTTTTAGCAACAATGCTAAAGAAAATCTTTCCTTCAACACTAAGCAGTGAGATGATGCGGAACTGGCTGATGTCCCTGGAGTCCTCCTTCTTGGGGATCCACACTCCTTCAGCGAATCGCCGCTGCTGTGCTGTTCTTCCCCTTCTCCAGATGACCTTCAAGATCTTCTATAGACAGTGTAGAAGCTTAGGACAGTGCTTGTAGACCTTGTAGGGTGTTCCACTTGGTCCTGGTGCTGACCTGGATCTTGCTTTTCGCACCACCTCCTGAACTTCCGTCAGGAGTGGCTCCCGCAGGTCAAAGACTTCCACAGGTTCATGCAGTGTTATTACCAACTCACACTGCCCTAACTCTTGGTGTCGGGTGGGGTCACTGAAGGTGCTGTGGAAGTGTTGGTCGACTTCCTCCTTTGCACAAGCCAGGCGTCCACTGCGTCTCTGACCAAGGAGATCCTTGACAACGTCAAAGGGGTTGTTGATGAAAGCAGCCAGTTTTCTAGCCCTCTCCCTCCTCCGTCTCCTGTGTTGTTCAGCTCTGCGCGGGACTAGGAGCCTCTTCCTGAGCATGTGACGGAGCTCAGCCAGTGGTCCTCTCTCCTCTTCCCTGGCTTTCTTGTGATGTTTCTTCAGGGTTTTCAGCTCTTTCCTGATGTTGTGCATTTTGGCTGCCCTCTTGTTCTTGGTGTAAGGCTGCTTAGGTCCCCTCTCCTCTGCAACACTGAACCTCTCCACAGCCATGCTCCCTATGATGGTAATCATAGTCTGAAGCCTCCTCTCAACACCCCCCTTAGCAGTTGCTTCCAGCACCTTGTCTACATCCTTGTCAAACTGGAGGCTTGGGGCCATCTGATCCTTCTCTTCTCAGACTGCCTGGTTGGAGAGACTGTTTGCACCACATGGAGGCTCTGAGCTCTGTGGAGTGCTTCCTGACTCGGCTTCTCCTAGACCTGTGCATTGTGATGCTTGCAGACGCTCCCTCCATTCATCCTTGATTGATGGATCTTCAGGCCCTTCTCATTCTTGCAGATCTTTCCGCACAAGCACTCTGTACTCGTCAACGTTTGTCCATTGCTGTTGTACGTTAACTTTAAATCTGTCCGGCTGGGGTGCTCATCCTCCCCCTCTCTCGGGCTCCCCTTCACAGGAGGTGCGGATAGGGGTGCTAACCCATGCCGCCCCAGTTGCCAACTTCCCGAGCTGCCGACTGTCTCTCCAGTTACATCAAACATTTTATCGCTTTATGCTCCTCGTAGCTGTTCTATTTATCTTTTTAATCATGCTTTTTCTAAAGTAAAAGCATGACAAGACACAGTTTTTTTAGACTATCTCAAATCTTGATTGCTGACCATCACTGGACACACATTATACTTACACAGAGAAGTGAACCAAACTGGAACCCATGAAAAGTGAAAATGCTGTCTTTTAACAGAGGACAAGTGGATCTCTCTGAGTCATATTGTACACAGACTTCTGCAATATCTATATGAATTTCTGTGTTAAACAATGTATTTGACCAATTTCAACCACTTTTAGCTTTCTCCCTCCTCTAATACATGGTTTCAAACCCAAAAAACATTTCTGAATTAAAAAAAAAAAAACTAAACAATATAAAAAACATGTCTTTGCATTTATTTAAATCACAAATTTTTACATTAGTGCAGATTTCTTCATTTTGTCAACATGCAATCAACAAGATAAAAAATACTTTCCTATTGATCTATACATCTTTATATACATGTATCTGTATATACATCAGTCTATATATTTATATATGTATCTGTTATAACAGTCATATTGGTTTTTTAGGGGAGCACCTTGAGAAAACGCAAGATGTATGAGGAGTTCCTCAGCAAAGTTTCCATATTAGGTAAGGACTGAAGTTGCTGCCATTATGTTGGCATCCTGAGCCACCTAGTTTTGAAAACATGATCTCTCAGGGACCATGCACATATTCACAGTAGTGAATGAAAGTAACTTGAAGTTGTTCTTGCAGAGTCTTTGGAGAAGTGGGAGCGTCTGACAGTGGCTGATGCCCTGGAGACGGTGCAGTTTGAGGATGGACAGAAAATTGTGGTGCAGGGAGAGCCTGGAGATGAATTTTTCATCATACTCGAGGTATGCAAACTTCTGCAAGCACTTATCAACCAAACTGTTTGGTATGAGACATTTGGTTTAGTTTATGGCATGATACCTCCTACAACCACTAAGTTCAGTTTACCTTGAATAAATACTCCTTGTCTTCTCACATAACTTGCAAATGTAGCAACATGATCTCTAGATTTCTACTGGAGAACATGTTCAGCTGACTGAATAATTCTTTTTTCTCCTGAGCTTTTATTATTAACATAAAGGCTGCAGTGGACATCTATGAAGATCTTGGGTTGTGTACTCCTTAGTCCTTAGATTTTGATTTTAAAGCATAATGCTATTTTTATGATGTGTAGTCAGATATTTCTGTGTTTGCTGTTAGGGGACAGCTGCTGTGCTTCAGAGAAGATCAGGAGAGGAGGAGTTCATTGAGGTTGGCAGACTTGGACCATCAGATTATTTTGGTGAGTCAGTTCACTGAGGAGCCTGACACATCTTCAGGAGAGACACCATTTCACATTCTGTGACCTAATATGTATTAGGTGATAGAAATTAGAAAATGATATCTGTGCCGTTCAGTTATGAAGTCCCATAGCAGTCATGAATTTCAAAGTCAGATGTCTGAACTTGTGCCATGTGGTTCAGCTTACAGAGAGCAGTTCAGAAACAGCTCTCCTAAAGAAAAAGACTCTCAAATGATCTTCACTGTTCAGGGTTTTACATAAAGCTTGGTCAGCAGAGATTGTCAGTCTCACATTATAAATCTGTCTTCTAACACCACTGATAGTTATCAGGATTTGACCTGGAGAATAAAACACTGACAGGGTTGAGCAGTAACTAGTTTACAAGCTACATTTGTTTCCTGTTCACCACCAACTAATCGATCAGCCTCCTGCTGGATATCTGGTGTCCTCCTTGGAATCCTGACAATAGTGTCATAGTTTCTGAATGAAAAAAACAATAAAAGATAATAAAAACCCAACATGCAACTGAACTTGGCTCAACTCGGGCATCAGGGATTTTGTCAGGGGGTAAAGTGTTTCCCAGAGGTGACCTTTAGAAAGGTAATAAGCAGTATGTATATATATATATAAATATACAGTTGTGTTCAAAGTAATAGCAGTCCCACATCACTAGCAAGATAAATCACTGTTTTTGTTAGAATTTCAACTTCTACACTGCAAGTAAGTTTCTAGAAGGTTTAGTAAAGGTATAGAAAACCAACAGACCCAACAGGCATGACGTGCATGCTGCTGATTCTGTGAAACTGAATCATTAACTGAAAGGGGTGTGTTCAAAGAAATAACTGTGCTGAGTTCAATTAGTGAGGTAATTGATTGTGTGAAAAAAATAGGTGTTAAACAGGTGGCCCTTATTTAAGGATCAAGGCAACTGACGCTGCATATGCTGGCTGTGCATTTGTCCTTAAAAAACAGAGTAAAATGGGTCGTTCCAGACATTGTTCAGAAGAAGAGCGTTCTTTGACTAAGAAGTTAATAAAAGAGGGGAAAACCTATGAAGAAGTTCAGAAAATGATAGGCTGTTCAGCTAAAATGATATAAAATGCTTTAAAGTGGCAGCCAAAACCAGAAAGGCGAGGAGGACAAAGAAAAACAACTATTCAAATGGATCGGAGAATAACCAAAATGGCAAAGGCTCAGCCAGTGATCAGCTCCAGGAGGATCAGAGAAGATCTAAGGTTGCCTGTGAGTACTGTAACAATTAGACAACGTCTATGTGAAGCCAAGCTACCAGCAAGAAGCCCCTGCAAAGTCCCATTGTTAAAAAAAGACGTGCTGAAGCGGTTACGGTTTGCCAAAGAACACATTGACAGGCCTAAAAAGAAATGGCACAATATTTTGTGGACTGATGAGAGTAAGATTGTTCTTTTTGGGTCTAAGGGCCACAGACAGTTTGTCAGACGACCTGAAAACACTGAATTCAAGCCACAGTACACAGTGAAGACAGTGAAGCATGGTGGTGCAAGCAACATGATATGGAGATGCTTCTCGTACTATGGTGTTGGTCCTATTTATGGCATACCAGGGATTGTGGATCAGTTTGAGTACATCAGAATACTGGAAGAAGTCATGTTGGCATATGCTGAAGAGGAAACGCCCTTGAAATGGGTGTTTCAACAAGACAATGCCCCCAAACACACCAGCAAGCGAGCAAAATCATGGTTCCAGACAAAGTTCAAGTAATGGAGTGGCCAGCACAATCCCTGGACCTTAATCCCATAGAAAACTTGTGGGCTGACATAAAAAATGCTGTTCATGAGGCAAATGCAGAGCAATTGTGGAACGTAGTACAATTGTTCTGGGCTTCAATACCTGTTGACAGGTGCCAGAAGTTGGTAGACTCCATGCACCACAGATGTGAAGCAGTTATCAGAAACCGTGGTTATGCTACTAAATATTAGTTTAAGATTCTCAGGAAAATTGAATCATCAAGCAATTCTTAATTTATACACTACATTTTGATTTTGTAAATAAAGATGTCATCACTGCTATTTTTTTGAACATTATATTTCTTGACTTTCTGTGAAATATTATCAAATTCAATGACTTTTTCCCATTTTCTTGCTTTGAAATAGAATGTGCAGTGTCCCCAGTGCATTTGTGTGCATTAAAATAAAATGTGTTTGAAGAATTTGAGGTTTACTCACCTTTTTAAACACACTGCTATTATTATGAACATAACTGTATATATGAATATGTGCAAAATAACAATTAGATGGTTGTCTTTAAGAACATGAAGTTCTTATCTGCTTGTAGTGCAAAGTTTTAGTCTTTTATCATTGCAGTTTTGTTGCATCACACCACTAAATATCAGCTGTAGGTGGCACAAGACACTGCTGGAGGTCTTAATTTCCTGAGAGAACTTTTATAATTGTCTATTCTCTGGTTCCTAGGTGAGATCGCCCTGCTGATGAACAGGCCACGTGCTGCCACTGTTGTTTCATGTGGACCACTTAAATGTGTCAAACTGGATCGTCCACGGTTTGAACGAGTCCTGGGTCCTTGCTCCGACATCCTGAAAAGAAACATTGAGCAGTACAACAGCTTTGTCTCCCTGTCTGTCTGAACTGGACAATAATCCCCTCTCTTCTTTGGGGTCCTACCATTCCAGATGAGTTTTAAATCCTTACCTCTACTCTGTTTCACATATGTAACCACACCCTGAAGCTCACATAATATCTGTTACTTCTATAACACCTCTTTTTCAAACCTATTTATATTGGGTTTTTTGTATATAAAGTATTAAGGTCAACAGGATATCACCCTGAGGTTGGTAATTTGATAGCATGTGGATTACTAACTTAGTGTTCAAACAACATGGTGACTCAAATTGTAGCATATATATGGAGTACATAGATGACATGAAATGTACTCAAAAGCAGATTGAATTGAATCATTACAAGGACTAATAAAAAAAAGCCATCACTCCAAAATAGAAAAGGATCACATTTAGACATAGTTTAAAAATGAGAATGGAAATCAGGATAATCTTAAATGATCAGCAAATAGATATTAGGGCTGATAATTTTACTGTCATGTCAGACAGCAGATAGTGACATTACAGATAGTCTGAGATAGGCAGAGGCAGATCTTTTTATGGTCTCATTTTCAGACCACAGCTCGATGTAACACATATTCGTGGAATATGTTTAACTGGATCCTCAATAGAGCAAAGCAACATAGATTAAACTCTCTTCCCCCCTCTGCCTTATAGCCCCAGGCCTACAGCCAAACATCTAAAACAAAAAGTCCTCTTATATGCAGGGCCCCTCAAACATTTGACTGTATGAAAATAACATCAGAATTCACAATTTTATTCCTACCTTTTCCAAAGGGACCATCTGTCATTGACAAGTCTGGGCCTGACATGTCACTGATATACTATAATGATAATTCACTTAAACAGACGCCAACAGAACGTCGTTTCATAATTAAGATGTTTGTTGGACAGTGAGCTTTGTGGTAAAACAAGTGCCAATTATTATTATTATTTTTTTTTAGTTAATTTCAAACATCCTGAGCTCCATAATGATCTGCTTTGGAGACGTTTTAACCTTTACCTGTGATTTTAATTTTAATTTTCTGTTTCTGATTCATCAACACAGTGTGTTTGCTCATGGTATGATGCTGGCATATTTGTATATGCAGCATCTTATTGTTCATGAAAATGCAAAATGAGCTGGTTTTATGCTGATTGAAGATGCTTTCTTAGGTAAAACTAAATAGGTCATTTGTTGCTGCTCTTTCCCCCAAGTCAATTGCAGGGTTGTTTTTTTAGAATACAGCAGGGCTCTTCATGATTATCCTCGTCTTCCTCTTACACAATGATCATAAGATGTATACTTTAATTTTTCTTGGAAGGTAAACATTTTATGCTGTCATAATGTCTGTCGGTAAGCTAGTTTCAGGCTCCTCTTTCTCTGAACATTGATGCTTTGTCATTTTTTATTTATATATTTGAAGTCTTAAAGCACATTTTTAGCACATGGGTCTTAAAGGGGCATATCTATTTCTTTGACAAAGTCACTGCGCCAATGCTGCATGTTGTCACACAAAGTGACAACAATCCTTGCCCTGGCTGCAGAACTGTACAGTGGAAAATTATTTGGCTGAAGGGAAGTAGAAAAAAATCAAACTTTATCAGGGTTAAACATGTTTCTGTTATTAAAACATCATTTTGTGGAATGCCATTACTTATTTCAAAATTTGCTTTTAGGTTAAACACCAATAACTTAGTTCTTTAAGTTATAAATGCAGCCTTTATTAGCCTTCCATTTAAGTGTGTACTAACATTATTTTCACTCAGGACATAGGTGACACCTGACCAGTTTCAGCTTTGTCTATCATCGACATCAGTTTTGAATATGCTTACCGGCACAAGAGTACAAAAACAGCCTAAAGAAACAGATAACAAAAAGGATGGTACTGTGTTGACTGCAAAGCTGGCATAAACAGTAACAGACGGGAGCCATACTGTCAGTTCAAAAAAGCAATGCAAATGAATCTACAGGAAAAATGGTGTGTCATAATTACTACATGTAGATTAAACAAGAGAGAAGGAATTTCATATGTTCACCTGGAATTGAGATTTTTCAAACTTGATTTACTTTTGAGACAGTGGAAGGATGGGATGGATTACAAAATAATGCCAAAGTGTCAGTATGGCCAGAAACAAGTCTAATTTAACTGAAGAAGACCTCAGAAAGACATTGCATAAATGACAGCTAGGGAATAAAACTTCAACTTATGCAGATAAGTCTGGCTTTAACAAATATGGTGGGGCATCTCTTTTGTCTTACTTTTTATATTTTGTATTTATTTTCTTTTTGTTCTTGGTTCCTGATATATTTTGATACCTATTTAGATTGTTGATAAAGTAAATGATACCATTAGCTTATTTTTTGTTTTAGTTGAATGTCATTTCTTGGTCATTTGTCCCTACAAGGATCATTCACAAGTAAACTATGCAACATTTCTGTTTTTCACCACTGTTCAATCAAAGGGGAAGTGAAAGGGTATATTGTCAAGTTATATGCTTTCCCTAACCAAGGCAGTGCTAGAAATGGCTAAATTTTTCTGTATGTCAATGTAAAAAGAGAAAACAGTTGTCAAGGACATTTACAATCCTACACAACCCTTTGACAAAAGCTTTTTGCTAGAAGAACGTAGATAAGACTAATTGTTCATCAGTTGGTAGGTAACTTTTAAAATAAGATAAAGGGTTTGTACATTTTAGGAGATTGTTGTGACAGAGAGTAAAGTCAGATCTGCTGATCAGTATGAAATGCCTCGTGGCTCTTAAGCTTTCAGATCCTGCATGCTAGTTGTTAGCAAAGATGTTTTCACAGGGGAAAGAAGTGTTTTGTAATCCTCTCGAGTAACCCCCAAATTCCACATAACACGAAAGCGCCATACTGCGGAGCACTTAGCTCCCACTCTAGTCTATCAGAGCAATTCCACTGCCCGCAGCGCCGGAGCGCACCACGGCGCTGGAGATTCGCTTCAGGTCTATTTTCTGCGCGGCCGCTTCCAAACCTCGTAAATTCACTGTTGTTCAGAAAGCACCAGAAAGGAAGCGAAAGCTGTGGAGTATCCGGTACTTTCAAAAGAAAACACAATGCACGGACTCCCGAACATAAATTTCCTCAATAGGTTGTCATTACTTCACAACCGGAGGCACGAGCATCAGGTCAACAGTTGATCAGAGAGTCCCAGAGGCAACACGACACCGTTGTCGAAGAAAAGTAAATTGTGGAGGTACAGAGATAACATTATATATGGCACCAAACATCCTTTCTGCAAGGATATGGGCAGATAGAAGTAAAATAAATCACGAAGCTTTGTGGTTGGGACCAGTAAAGCGACCTTAGAGAAGTGCAGTGAAGTGTTGTTTATTTCTTTTCTCAGTTTATAACATGTTTTGTTATCGTGTGACATCGCTATTCACACGAGAGCTTGTGGCTCTCCGGGGATCAGCCCTCCCCCTTGGTGCTGCACGGTGCATCCAGTGGGGTTTGTCGGTCGCAGCAAGATTGCGGCTTCACGTTATGTGGAATTTGAGGGTAAGTTTTTCCATTATCTAAAATGCTCCACAGAACACTTTTCTGTTCTTCTTGATTTATAACAAATGGACTGAAAATGTTGCTTTATAATGGCATGTTTCATCACCAGTCCTCACGGTGGTTCTGTCTCTGATTTGTCGTAGTTTAAAAATGTCTTTTCATGGTAGGATTGCTTCTGTCCATTAATGCACTGTTGTCACTTTCCCTTGCTTTAGCCTATGTATTCTTCAGTGAGTGTGAATTTATTAGCTAGTGTCCTCAGTTACTATGTATTTGTTTTGAACCTTAAAAATCACTGCTCTTGACTCAGACAATCAGTGTTTGTGAAAATGAAAAAAACCTGAGAAAACAGTTTTTTCTGACAAATCTGTGCCTCCTCAGATTGATCACAGTGTGACTTTTTGATGTCTGTGTACGAGGTTTTTCAGCTGTTATAGCAATAAAGAGATCAGTGTTTTCACTCTGTCCTCTCATTTAGTTACCTCATTTGTGTCACTTTCACAGGCCCTACTTCAACAGCATCTTCAAACACTGAATCTAAAAAATCAGATTAAAGTATCAGCTGTTAAATAAATCTGTGTATCTCACATTTCTCAACTGTATTGTCTTGGCCACTAGTCAGTATTTCCTATCACCAAGGAAACTGTAAGTGGGAAAACAAAACCTATTGAAACAGATCATTTGTGCCTTGTGCCTTGAGCCTTTCTTAAGGATTTAAGAAAGGGAATGGTTCAGGGTGTACCCTGCCTCTTGCCCACTGTCAGCTGGGATTGGCTCCAGCCCCCCCTCGACTCCAAAAGGGATGAGCATAATGTATGGATGGATGGATGGTTTACACCTTCTGACGTGTGGAGAATTAGGGCTCTAATTTCCTGGCGCAACTCAGGGTGGCGCAGCCTGGCGCACCCCGCGCAGTGGTAATTTTGTCCGGCGCACTGCCGTGCGCAGCCAATTTGGCAATTTGGTAGACCGGCTGCGCCGAGGTGGGTGTGACGGCACACCAGGGGGAGGTGTCGAAAGATTCAGCTTGGCGCAGTGACAATTTCGTGCCAAAAAACGGTGCGGAAGGTGCGCTGAAAGCCCGCCAGCTCCAACCTGGTCTATTCTCTGCACAGATGAGGCGCACCCCGGGCAGTGGTAATTTGGCTGACAGGCGCGCTGTGCGCACACGTCACCAAAACCTCACAGGCAGGTGTCCACAGTGTCAGGCACATTTCAATGCAATAAACAATCACAGCAACCACTATTTAATGTAACCGTCTGAACCAGCACATACATTTGTATCTATATTAATTGTCTGATGTCAGATCAGAGACGTTTGTCATAACTAACAAGTTCACATCTCTTAAACCAACCACAAACAGCCACATCATCCGATACGAAGTATCCGGCTTCTCTCATCTCATGAAATTCAAAAGAAAAGAAAAAAGAGAGAGACGCTCGCTGAATAAATGTAAGTCACTCGGTGTCTTAAGGATTTACCTGTGATTGCCCATATTTCTCTGTTTTAATCTTTATTCTTAACGTGATCTACAAGATGGAGTACATTATTGCAAGGAGGATGAGGAGGAGATATCGGGTAATATTTCACCAAAGGTTCTGCTATTTAGCGATGACAGACCAGGAATGCAGGTGGATCACAAGCATGATGAATGGATTAGCCTGCTGCTGTGTTTAAATGTAATTATAACTTAATTTTGTACTCTAATTTATGAGTAAGGGGCAGATAACATCTGTCCCGCGAGGTGTCCCACACAGTGACGTGCATCGTGGCCTCCTATGCGTGGCCCGGTGGCCCCTGCGCTCTCCCAGTTGCTGAAAAAGTGACAGCGGCTCTGACATTCTTCTCCACCGAGGTGAAATTGTCACTGCGCCTCGCCCGTGGCGCATTTAAAGGCGAGGAGAGGCGTTCATTTGATTGGTGAAGATTACACTCGGCTGTGTTTAACTCAATCACGCCTTTTCTCCTCCCTCTCTGCTACTTGCGCCGCTAGGAGAGATGGAGGCGTGGGTGCGCCTCCCTGCGCCAGACTGCGCCTTGCACGAAACTTGCAAAATGCCCTGGACACACCTCGTTGGCGCGGCGCAGGGCAGTTGCGCCCCGCCTGTGCCTGGTCTACGAAATTAGAGCCCTTTGTGTTGGGCATGTGGCAGGAACTATAAGAGGAGAAAGACATTTGATGCTTTTGTCATGCAAAGGTCAGAAAGGTTGAGAGTAAAGGCAAAGTGTCAATATTATTGTTTGTTCAGTAATTTCATTTTATTATATTTTTACATTTTCAGTTTTTTTCTTGTCCCAGCATTTTGACTTTTCTTTTTACATTTGACTTTTCACTTGACATTTTGACTATATTCCCAACATGTTGACTTTTTTCTCTGAACGTTTGCCTTATTATATTTTGATATATTGTATTTTTTTGCTCTGAAAGTTTTGCTTCTCCTAATCGTGTGCCTTTTTTCTCACCATCTGACCTTTTTCTTTCAAATTTTTGACTTTTTTTTCTCTTAAAAGTTTGATTTCTTTTTTTGTAGATATGTGTGACATTTTGCATTTTGTCTTACAGTTGTGACATTTTAATCTGTGTTTTGTATTTTTTAATCATGTCATTTTTCTCTTGACTTTTAAAAGTCTTTTAAAAGTGTAACTTATCATGACTATATCATTATTATGTTGTTATTATTTTAATTGATGGTGGTAGTGTGAAATTATTACATAATTATTATTTGTTAAGACATATTTATAGCTGATTCGTGACATTTGAAGTGATCATAGAAAGCCTGTATTTATTTACACTGATAGATTGCATAAGGTTTCAGTATTAAAACTGTTGTTGATACCCAGGATATAACATTGCTAGTTCCTTGCTGTTCTCCCTTTAACAGACTCAGCTTACAAACACCATAGTTTCATGTTTATTGTGGATGTTTCAGAATATTGAAGGTTTGTCTCTTGAATCTTAATGTGTGTAGCCATCTTCCTCTGTCTCCCTCAAGCTGTGTTGATATTTGATTGAATTTACTGTCCGGACCAATGTGATGACAACAGACTCAGTAACACATGCTGTTTATCAGACTGAGGAAACGTTACATAACACAGATGACCCGGTCACACGCACAGGCACGCACACTCATACCCTTGTTTACTATCTTCCTACTGTACACGAAGGTGGGACTCTGAGCTCTAATTCGCTGGATGCCGCCCGCCCCGCTTTCTCATTGGCTGAAGGGCGTCTCTTAAATAACAGAACCGCAGACTGCCATCATATCCGAAACCTTTAAGCTGTATCTGCATAATTAACTTTTACTTTTTAAGCTCCAAAATTTGGAATCTATTTTCACTTCATTTTTGTATTATGTCAAACTGAAACTTGAAGATGACGAGCAAAATGAAGTTTGTCCGCTCTTTGATGAAGACAGCAGCGATGGCCAATGTGCCAAAACACATCGACCATTTCTCCAAGTTCTCCCCTTCTCCCCTCTCAATGAAGCAGTTCCTGGATTTTGGTGAGTGTGTGGATTTTCATTATCTCGAGGGTTGATTTGGTGGAAGGAAGAGTATTTTTTTTCTTCTGAACACACAGTTCTCTGTCTTTTCATCTATTAATGCTTGCAGGACTCAAAGTTCATGTGAATGAAGAACAAGGACTTGTTTGTGACCTATAATTTTTCCCTCTATTGTTGTGCCCCATCCAGGGGTGGCCAAGACACAACATGAACAGCCCCAAACACACCGAGTCCCAACAAATACAACAAAGCACAATTGAAAACAAACTAGACCAGGGTCACAGCTCTATTGACAAACATTAAAACTAAAATAATATGAATATGGACTTTGAGGTGGCACAGCAGGTCGCCAGATCCATCCCTGTGTCAGTCAGGGCCTTTCTGTGTGGAATTTGCATGTTCTTCTGGTGCATGCATGGGTTCTCTCTGGGCACTCCGGTTTCCTCCCACAGACCAAAAGCATGCTGAATAGGTTGATTAGTGACTCTAAATTGCCCTTAGGTATGAGTGTGAGTGTGAATGGTTGTCTGTCTCTGTGTGGCCCTCAAATGGTGTGGCAGGACAGACTGGTATGCCTCAAGACAAGTATTTGTGTCTCTGGAATTTGTGCAACCATTTGTTATTACAACAACAGCAGCTGATGACTTAGTTGTAATGAACTCTATCAGTGCTTTAAATGCGTTATTTTCTGGAAAAAAAAATCAAATGCAGCAACCTTAAAACAGTTTTGCACTCAGTAGTGAAGCTGGCCAGGATAAAGATTAAAAGACAGTTTGGAGCTGTCCAAAACCCAAAAATCTGTTTGAGCTAATCAATACTCAACTATTTTGAATCTCCAGTCATCATCACTGAGCATCATATCAGGCTAAAATTCCACACCTATTGATTGACAGCTTGAAAGAAAAAGACATTGATATCTTAGACACCTTTTTGTTTAAAACTTAAAAAAAAAATTAAATTGTTGTAGAAATTGGTAGATTTAAAGTTAATGTTCTAAACAAGCTGACATTACAGTAACCATATGTTCAAGAACAGCTCAGAAAAATAGAAGTTATGTGAATTTAAATAAATTGTATCACGTTTTCTTTGAATGTGACACCAAGTAGAAGAAAAAAATCAACTTGATGAGAAACTGTAATAAATACAGGTTTTTTTGTTGAGTTAAACCAAACTTTTTATAAGGTAAGGTGGTAAAAAATTAAATGGATTATAAAGATTCAGTAGCTCATTTTAAAGAGGCTATTTTTTAGAGGAAATGAATTTGGAGTGCCTTAAGATTTTGACTTGATGTGCTGTGTGCCTTGGGCAAAAGGAGTTTGGTAACCACTGCTCTATTTCATTGAATCCCACATGTGCAATGTAGTATCTCAATGTAATGAATATATTTGAGATACACTTCCCACTTGATTTCTCAAGTTTTACTTTGCCCTGTAAGGGCAGTATTTCTGTTGATGTATTTGGTACTGATAATGTGTACTTGAATGACACAAACTTAAAGTTTTCAGAGGGCATTTTAGGCAAGATTCTGGATGAAAAGTTAATCACTCTAGCCATGTTGTACTTCTCTGACATGTAGAGAGCATGACTTTGTGTTCATGTGCACTATGGTTTGATGTTAGATAACTTTGTCTGACCCTTAGATTCCTGTAAGCACCATATCAAAGGAACCCCCAGAGTGAATAGCTATAAAACTAAAACAGACATCGGCAAAAAGTCAAGGACAAAGCGATAAGAATTTGGTGGTCAAAGGTCATTGTCACCTTATGCCTGTCGCATTCCAGTAAACAAAATATTTGTCAATGAAACATGATTTGTAAATGTATAATTATTATTGACAGAAACAATCACTTGGACCATGAGAGCCTTATAGTGGTTATAAGATAATAGGAAAAATAAAGAAATACACAAAAGAATTCATTATAGTGCCAAATTTTTCAAAGATGCCAACTGCAATAAAATATGAAAAAGTTACCTTCACTTTTCTCTAATGTACATTGCTGACCTGCTGTTAAAAAGGGGCTTCAATGTTATTTACTAACTCAAAACACAAAAATGGGGACAAAAAGAGAGAGACATTTTGTCTACTCCTGGGATAAATGAGAGTCACAGATCTTTCATGATATTAAGGCTATGTGTTTGTCTGTGTTGGGGTTATAAAGCTCTTTTTTTAATACACAGATTGATCCCCTAAAGGCCACAGTTATAATATCACTGTCACACAGATGACATAAATTGCAACTCAGGTTTACCGAGGAACATGAGCAGGCGTCATTTAAAAAGAAGAGCTGTACTTTCAGAGGAAGGCTTCTCTTCATTCAGACCCATCTCCAACCATGCAATCTAAAGGTGCAGTAATTCAGCTTTAAGAAATCATAGCATGTAGTCAGTCATTTGACTTTAAGTTTATTGTGTAACTATGGAGAGAATATTGTTTCTTTATTATTCAATCAATCTAAAAAGGTTTTGCACAACTCCAACAAGTCAGATGTGTGTTACTGTTTGCAGAATTATCATGGTGTGTGCATGTGTGGCTGCTCACTGTGCTGGTTGATGAGCATGCGAATGGAATTACGGCTGGTGTAAAAGCGGTCCAAGAAGTACTGAATGTTATGGTCAGTAACAGCATCCTGCTGACCAAAGGCCTCTTTGTACTCAATAACTCCCTGAGCCATGGTGGGCACTACCTCATTGTGGCGGTTTCTGATTGACTCCAAGACCTCTGTTTTTGGTCTCAAATCTATTCTATTTGATTGATCTTTCCTTTTTTGATTGCAACTTTATGTTTTGTGGTCTCAACTCTCTTTTTTGGTTGCAAAACCTTTTTTGATTGATTGAATAATAAAGAAACAATATTCTCTCCATATGTAACTCAGTCTTGAATATCCAAATCCTAACTCCCTTATTGCCTTGTCTTTGTGACGTATAAATGCTCCATTAGGACGTATCTAATGGCTTTTAGATTTGCTTTTAAAAATTGTTTTATTATGCCCTGTATTTTTCTGAATTTTGATCATATTTAACATCAAACAATGATCTCATTTTGTCTGATTTCCAGGTTCAACCAATGCCTGTGAACATACATCATTTGTCTTCCTTCGTCATGAGCTTCCCGTGCGATTTTCCAATATCATGAAGGAGATCAACCTTCTACCAGACCAGCTGCGAGCCACACCATCTGTCCAGCTGGTCCAGAGCTGGTAAGATTGAGAGATGGTGGGGGTGTTGATATAAATCTCGTTCCTATATATGGGGCTTTAATTTGCTTTTAAGATTGTTTTGAGTGTGAAAAAATAAGAGTTTGTTTCACTTTACCCCATGGAGATTCTCCGTAAGTTTTTTGAAGCACAAATTAATACTCTCCTGTTTCAAAACAGACTATTGTCCCAACATTTGTTAAACTCTTCCGAAACTCCTCAAATAGTTGAACTTCTCAGGGAGTAACAGCTCATTTAATGATTTTTATTGTTTTTCAATGACTGAAATAAACAACTCAGACAAAATAATATCACAGATCTGAACAGGGGTGTGGGTTGGGATGGGGTTGTGTTTGACCTTTGCTCTAGTTCCTCCCCTAAACCCGCCTTTCATCTTTCCTTTTCTCTCTGCCTGCTTGTTGTTGCAGAAAAAAAGGACATCATGTTCTTCGCTGCAGAGTTACAAAATGAAAAACAGTCACAGTGTAGATTCTGAGAACACAGTGACTAGAATAGGTTTGGAAAGATTAAATCCAGTATATGAAATAAGAGTGAGAACGTGAGATCATGGAGGTGAAAAATGATCTTTCACAGAATGATGAACTCCTCCACTTTCAATCCTGTTGCTTTAATAATTTTCAGTGTTAAGAGGCTAATTTTAACAAACTTCAACCTCTTGTTAACAACATGGGACCAATAACTCAACTTGTTTTTCCAAATACTTTCAGCGTGTTGTTGTACAGTAGCTCCAGGAACTTTCAAGGAATTAGGGAGGGTACACTCGGTATGATGAGCTGACTGTAAAAAGGGACAAAACTGACAGTGTGCAGTGTTACTTCTTTAGCTCACACACTGTAAATATGGACTCCTGCCTCTGTGAAAAGGAATTTTGAATATCTATTGATTGAAATGTAAATCTTGTGTTTAGAAGGGTTCAGGTCAACTGTTAATGAGGTCTCTGAATAATAAATAAGTAATATCTCAGGATCATTCGAGAACTTTAAATCACTCTTAATAAGACAGATTTTTCAGTCTGAGAACATTTACCTTGAACTTTTCTCCTTTTTCAATTAAATGTTTTTGTGGCAACAAAAGAAAAGAGTCTTAAATGTGAAGCTTTAAATTAATTTATTTATAAACAGAGATGACAGAGATGCCTTGTATACAAAATATTTTTGATGCAGTGTGACACAAGTTTTAGATAAATAACCTCTTACATCACATGCATGTGAGCAACACAGATAAAACATGTCGTTAAAAATAAGTGCAAATTATGTTATTTAATATGATATGACTGATATAAATTTGATTTTAGTTGGGGGGCACAATGTAAACCAAATAGTACTATCATTTGTTATTCACAAGAAATAGATGGACAAAGTCTCAGTTTTCTAGTCTTCTCATGTTTTACACTGGAATCGCTCAACTCAGCGCGTCAGTTTCCCAATTTAAAGTTGAATATGAACATGTCCTACAGACAGTTTGACATTTTTAGAATCTTATGATTTTTTAGCTGTTGTAAAACATGCTTAGATTACTTTTGTCAAATAAACATGACTGAATTGTAAAAACAAAAAGATCCAACGTTGGAATGATGAACTTTTATCACCATCTTAAATTTTTTCATTGAGCTCAAGTTAAGTTCTGGCCATTACATCTTTGTTAGAGTCAAAATTTTAGGCACAACAGTTCAGTGTTACCAAATTATGTATTTAAATGGTGGACAACATACAATATGTGTTTAAGCAATCTCAAATAGTGCAAATGGAGATGTAAGGGGCAAGGTAAATCCTTAATAGCTCTTCCAAGTACAGTGCAAAACCTGCTTAACAGCAGGCAGCTAAGAACTGAGCAGATATCCTATATGTGTGGCACCTCTCAATGTGTCTCTTTTTCTGTTGGCCTTATTTCATTCAGGCAATCAAAAGTGCTTCATTTGACACGGGTTACTCTCATGAAACCTCAAAGTCCTTTCTTACGGGTTCTTATATTTTGGTTTAAAGCAGACCACATGCACTATTTAAAGAGTAGATCTCTGTAATGGTAAAGTATTGATAGTACTGATAAATATTTATGAGTAGTTAATAAGATACAGCAACCTTGATTTACTGCTTCATTTCTCTTGATCAAGTGGGAGGTGGGTCATCACAGGGAACCAGAGACACCAGTTATTCTCTCCACATTACTTCATCTCAGATACACGTCAGCAGTGATGGATGACTGTGTTTACATCCAGTACATTGTTTTCTCCTCTCCCTTCCTCTCTCCCTCTGTTTATCATAGGCCACCCAGTGGAAAGTACCCATAACACTACTGGTAGCTAGGTTTAAGGTGTACACATGTTTGTCCCCCAGGCACAGGCCACTGTTATCTCCTGTGATAGTTGGCATGCTGAGCAGTCAGGTGTCTTTATGTTCTTGCAGGTACATCCAGAGCCTGATGGAGATCCTGGAGTTTCTGGACAAGAGCCCGGATGATCAAGAAGTTCTTGAGACGTGAGTGTAATAATTCTCCAATTCAAAACAGCATTTTGACTTTTGCTGGACTGAATGTTAGTTTCTTTCATTTTCTTTGTCACCAACTCAGGTTTGTGGAGGTCTTGGAGTCAATCAGAAACCGCCACAATGAGGTAGTGCCCGCCATGGCTCAGGGAGTTATTGAGTACAAAGAGGCCTTTGGTCAGCAGGATGCTGTTACTGACCATAACATTCAGTACTTCTTGGACCGCTTTTACACCAGCCGTATTTCCATTCGCATGCTCATCAACCAGCACAGTGAGCAGCCACACATGCACACACCATGATAATTCTGCAAACAGTAACACACATCTGACTTGTTGGAGTTGTGAAGTTGTGTGCAGTTTCATTTGTTACAACAAACAATCGAGGATTAGCTGCATTTAAAAAATCTATCTCCTCTTTCTTGCAGCCCTCGTGTTTTGTGGCAACACAAACCCGGCCCACCCAAACACCATTGGCTGTATCGACTCCTTATGTGATGCTACAGAAGTCACACGGGGTAAGAGGAAGAGAG
Source organism: Cetoscarus ocellatus (assembly GCA_037902135.1). Taxonomy (NCBI): domain Eukaryota; kingdom Metazoa; phylum Chordata; class Actinopteri; order Labriformes; family Labridae; genus Cetoscarus; species Cetoscarus ocellatus. The sequence goes on from JBAMNC010001671.1 coordinate 1,191,706, forward strand.
AAAGTCACTGAAGGAAGTGTTAATTTGTTTCCTGCTGGTTAATGTGGATAACATGGTGGTCATAGAACATGTATTACTATTGCACTCACAGAGGCGTACTGCTGTCACCCAGTAAGATCATAATTAAAAACAGATCACCTTCAATTTTGATCAGATAAGTTCATCTCTCTCTTAGCCTCGTTCTTTTAATTTTATGACTGAATTTTTACAAACTTTTCAAATCCATAGGACATAAACCCTTTCTCACATTTTATAAAAGCATGTTACTGGTACTGTAGCTGTGTTTCTCTGTTTTTACTACTCCCAGTTTCATATTGATGCCAGTTTGCTTGGGCATACTGCCATCAGGCTATCAATATTACATAACAACCAGCAATATTCAACTTTTATGTTACATCCACTTTGGCATGTTCAGCCTTACCCTCTTTAACCCTTTGGATGCTGACTTATGACAACCACTTGACCATTAAACAAAAGTATGGCCACAAGTAAAGACAAGATTACTATCATATAGAACAGTTTTTATCTTAATCGAGGAGAAAAGAGACAATTGACTCTCAACAGCTTAAAAAAAAGTTCTTTGACTATGACACACTAAATTAGCGAGATTATAAGACCATGTCTCAACACAAACTAATGCCATTTTTAAATTAAAAATTAATTATGATGGGCATAGGATGATTTATACAATAGCAAAATGAACTTAGAGGAGTCCAAAAGTGATGTTTGGCTTACAAATTAAACTGACTCAGACTATGCTGATGTGTTAACGTTTTAATACATTTCTGGCATAAGTAACAGAGAGAGTTTGGAAAGTTACAAACTCAAACAGCTTTTAAAATACAAAGAGCAATTTAATAGTTTGGCTAGAGAGGTTTTGCTTGAGGTGATCAAAATGTATAACCTGAAAACAAAAAAAGTAGATTATGTGTCAGATAATTTATCCGTCAAAATGTATTGGTACCTTACAAAAATATAGACAGCACAGTTCAAACGGAAATGTTTTTTTTTTTTTTTTTTGTAATAATGCATATCCATTGATATGAAAACACACACAAAATCTCAATATAGTAAATATTCTAATACATTTTATTTAGAAGCACCTCTCTGGACACTCAAGGACACTGTACAAAGTTCAAAAGATCAAAACAACAATAAAAAAAATATTAACAATTCAATAATGTAAGATGATTAAAATGGACCATGTTAAAATAGTAATTCTGGAGGGCAAGATCTTCATTTTCTATGTTAGATTCCATAGGATATTTTCCATTTTCTCTTATTTTTACAATAAAACCTTCTTCAGTTTATTTCTTTGATGGAGGAGCAGAGGAACTCCCCATTTTGTAACATAAACTGAGAAAGAGCCAACACAATGATTATCCAGTCAATTTCAGCATTAAAACAGGGCAAGTCTGTGGTTGTTACTCAATGGACTTGCTGTTTGTTCTTAAAATAATCTTGTATTTTTCAAATCTATCAGATCTTTTTTATCATGCAGTCAGGGAAAATGTTTTTTTTTGTCTCTGTAGATGCCTACGAGAGTGCAAAGCTGCTGTGTGAGCAGTACTACTTGGGAGCACCAGAGCTGGAGCTGAGGCAAATGAATGGTAACACACACACACACACACCCACACACACACCCACACTCCCAAACACACGCACCCCCCCCCCCCCCCCCCCCCCCCCCCCCCCCCCCCACACACACACACACACAAACACACACACACGCAAACACCCCTACACACACACACACACCCCCACACACACACACAGAAAAAACTTATTTTTTTTATTATTAAATTTGGGTTATTTTAGGTGCTGATCAATAAAGTCAAATTATGTATATAACCCTTGACTGAAGAAGCCTGTAGTAGCACCAATTCAATAGTCCCACTTTGAAAGGGGTTTGAATCTAAACATGTTTCAAGCAACTACCTGAATTTCCATTGTCTTTAATGTGTGTGCTTAAAACCTTTACTGTTGTTTTGTTTCCCCTTTTCCTAGCCAACAATGTCAGAGAGCCGATCCATATCTCTTATATTCCGTCTCACTTGTACCACATGCTTTTTGAACTCTTCAAGGTAATAAAATATGTTGCTCCTGAAATCAGAAGATACATCACAAACAGTCGGCTATGTAAACTTGACCATATAAAGAAATATGGGGACTTCCTCTCAAAACCCTAATTTATTTGTTTTCTCCAAACAGAACGCCATGAGGGCAACAATTGAGAGCCATGAGGCCAGCAGGACCCTCCCGCCCATCAAAGTCATGATCGCTCTTGGCTCAGAGGACCTGGCAATCACAGTAAGTAAAGGGTTAACAGCCCCTAAACTTATGTCATGCTTTGCAAAAAGGAAACTAAGAAAAACTAGAAGCAGGACCCAGATGCAGATACTAACAAAGAAATATTTATTTAAACCAAAAATCTCATAACACAACACATTTTGCTTACAAAATTTGAACTCAAAACCATCCACAAATAAAAACACTGGAAAAATCATGAGAAACTTACAAAGGGAACCGGGAAGAAAGACCGCTTTCATGTAAGGAACAAATAAACTAATAACTAACTAACTAACTACCTAACTATTGAACTAATTAACTAACAATCTAACTAACTAACGACATATGAACAGACAAAGACAAGAGGGAACACAGACACTATATATGCTGGGGGTAATGAGACACAGGTGAGAAAAATTACACAGGTGAACTAATCAGGGCAGACAAGACAGGAAGTAACACAAGAAATGACGCAGAGGACAAAGCTACAAAATAAAAAGGAAGATAGCAGAGTAAAGAAATACAGTTTAAACTGATAAACACGAGAAACACACTAGAGTAAAACAAACACACAAGGCTGAAGAAATTACTGAATTAACCTGAAAAGAAAGTGAAAGGAAGAAGTGAAAAGAACAGGACATTTGGGAGTTGAGATCAGGCCACGTCAGTGAATACTGTGAAGTGTGTCAAAGTTGCAAAGGTTCAAGACAAGAAAAGTACCAGACACCATGTAACACACATTATTACAGCTTTAACTAATCCTCTATTACACCACAGGTTCAACAAGAAAGGTTTTTATTTATATGCTCTAAATTCTTAACTAAGAATAGAAACAAAGGTAGTTCATCTAAAATGTTTCTCTTATATATATATAAAAAAAAAAATCACACATGGTAACCCTGCTGAAGTATGTTACATATACATGTGGTTCACTCTCAGAGGATTCTGTGAGGACTGAAAAGGAAGGGCTTGTCTAAACCTTTTCCTCTAGTACAAATTCTAAGGTGATGTGTTCTGACCCTTTGCTCAGTGTTATTGCTACCCTGACTCACTTAAGCTGTGTAATTTGATTATATTGACCCTATAAAAACTTTGTATCACTAAGAGCTCATTACCCGTTCACATATAGAACCTTGTCAAGGATATTTGATCTTTGCACACCCTGCATCCAGTGTCAGTGCAGCATACGACTAAGGAATACTCAATATCTGCACGTTGCACACCACATTTCAAAATAAGTATATTTTTAAGGATGGATTAACAACACTCATTAGCATACTTGTTGCTTACAATTAATGACAGCATTTGTAAGAATTTGAAACAGTTGACTCAATGCTGAGACCTCCACCCTTTTGTTAATATTAAGGCCTTCTTATTTAGTGGGGCCGCCTCTTTAAAGTTGAGAATTCCATTCATCAAGTCAGATACACCCATATTCCTCTCTAATTTTTCAGTTGTGTTTAAGTGACAAACTGAAAAATTGTGACTAAATATGACCTGTTAGTTATTCTAGTAACATTGTGTTTTTTCACCTTACCTCATGAAAGGTCTTTAAAATACTGTATGTTTGACTATGGCAACACTAACCACTTACAACAAAAACATAAAAAAGACCCAAAACCTGTAAAAACATCAGAAGAGACATTTTTGAATAACAAATTAGGTCTGTTTTTATTAGAGTAGCTGCACAATAAAAATAAACCCTAACCCTAGATCTCTTGGTTTTTTTCTCACTGAATTAAATGATTATAAGCTGAGCTTCCACCATTTGGTGGAGCATACCTGGAATCACTCTGTTTTATTAAATAATGTTTTGAACTTATAAAAGCCTGATTAGACCTTTTCCACCTATTGGCTGTGTTAAGCTGCGTTCACACCGAAAGCGACTTTGCAAACATAATCGCGTCGCCCACTGAAGTCGTGTTGTGTGTCCATAAATACCTCATTTTGGTCACAGTCGCTGTCGCTCAGTGACATCACATCCGCTCGAGTTTCACCCCGATCATATCATATATCATATAATAGGATGTATAAGCTGACATTATTCCAACTGTATCCTTTTCACTCATCTACCAACCAGGGGCAGATTTAGGATTGAAGATCCGGGGCTTAGCCCAGATGAGTGTTGGAGTTTTTTTTTTTAGCACGTGTAAAAAATTGGTGCTGTTTTTTTTTTTTTTTTTTTTTTTTTTTTTTTTAAATGATATGGCTTCTCAACTTTCAAGTTCTGACCACCTTAAAGCAATTGTTGTAGCAATTGTATTACATTTATTTGGATTTGAGCCTATTTCTATATATATACAGTCATCCTCAGATATATTCATACCCTTCCATTAAAGAAAAGGCAAAATTCACAATAGTCACTCAAATAACTAGAAACTGAAAAAGTAATAATAAATAAAAATTGGCTAAATAATAATTTAGTGAAATAAGACATTGTTTTTGAATTGTGGTTGAAAAGAACAATAAAAAAAACAAAACAAGTAAAACTGTCCTGGACAAATTAGGGCACTTTGCTGATGAGCAGTGGGCCAAAATACCTGTCAACAGGTGCAGAAGCCTGAGTTACAGAAAACACTTGATTGCAGTGATTGCCTATTAGAGTTGTTCAACAAAATATTAGTTTACAGGTCCCATCATGCCTGTTTGCTTTACATATTATATATTTTATATTTCTGCTGAACCACAATTTAAAAGCAATGTCATGATTTTCATTATCTTTTTATTTAATATTTCTTTTGTCAGTTTCAACTTATTTAAGTCACAGCTGTTTTTTCCTTCTTTAATGGGTGGGTATGAATAAATTTAAGTACTTATATATATATATAAATCTTTTTCACTTGTTACTCAGTCATCCAGAGAGTATCGACCTCTCTGTTATTCACTTTATTTTCATGCAGAGTAACGTGGAACACTTTTCAAATAAGATTCACAAACCTGAATCATCACACGTTTCATCACACCTGGTGTCATTCTGTCGAGGTACTTTTTAAAAAAAAAATAAAACTTCCTGATATCCATTTTTTACACCAGTCTTCTCTTTTTTTTTCTTTTTTTTTTTTAATTAAGTGAAGCAAAGCAATTCTTGACAAGTGAGACAATGAACACGCTATACAGACAGACGAGGGGGAAGAAAAATAATAATAAAATAATAACAAAATTTACAACAATAATAATAATAATAAAACAAACAAACAAACAAAAAAAACAACAGCGAAGAATCAACTAAAACAACAGCAAAGCAGGAACTCATTAACTCTTTAGATATTCTGTTTGAAGGTGTTGGAAGGTTCTGTTTTAACTTGTAGGAAGGGTGTGTGTATTTTATGTGTGTATGTGTGTGTGTATGGGGGTGGTGTTTGTGTGTGAGTGAGAGCATCTGTTTCCTGGGAAACACAACAGACAGAGAGGTGTGGTGGTGGGCCAAAAGTCCAAGTTGAGAATGAAATGCATAAATATATGAAAAAAAGGGGAGGGACACTGCAGGGATGCAACATAGAGTGATCTAGGTCAGCACATGAAAGGAAGCAAACAAAGTGGAGGTGGGAGGAAAGAAAGAAAAAATAGAAAAACAAATCAGTGATAGAAATAAAATGCAATATATGTTAGAGACTGAAATAAGGAAGAAAAAAAAAATATATATATATGTTAATAATTATAATGGATACATGAGAAAAATAAAATAAATAAATAAAAATAACATCTCTAAAATAAAAATAATGATAATAATCCCTTTTCTTTTTTTAAAAGTAATTTATGATTCATCTATCTCCCAACGTCACATCCACCCTCCCTTCACTGTCCACGGTCCCCATCCCCTTCCCCCGGAAACCCTCCGACTGTCCGTGCAGATATGTTAACCTTAGGTGGTCCAACCCCAGTCGCTCCCAGACCCTGCGAAGGGAGCCGGCTGATTGGTTCACCTGTTTATGACAATGGGCTCTAATTTCCTGGCGCAACTCAGGGTGGCGCAGGGTGGAGCAGCCTGGCGCACCCCGGGCAGTGGTAATTTTGTCCAGCGCACCACCGAGCGCAGCCAATTTGGCAATTTGGTAGACTGGCTGCGCCGAGATGGGTGTGACGGCGCACCAGGGGGAGGTGTTGAAAGATTCAGCTTGGCGCAGTGACAATTTCGTGCCAAAAAAACGCGCGGAAGGTGCGCTGAAGGCTCGCCAGCTCCAACCTGGTCTATTCTCGGCGCAGGCGAGGCGCACCCTGTGCAGTGGTAATTTGGCTGACAGGTGCGCTGTGCGCACACGTCACCAAAACCTCACAGGCAGGTATCCACAGTGTCAGGCACATTTCAATGCAATAAACAATCACAGCAACCACTATTTAATGTAACCATCTGAGCCAGCATATACATTTGTATCTATATTAATTGTCCTGTCACATCTGATGACAGATCAGAGACGTCATAATGGGAACTCAACCTGACGGCAGCTGGAAGTTTGACGCAAACTAACGAGTTCCCATCTCTCAGCCAACCACATCATCCGATACAGAGTATCCAGCTTCTCTCATCTCATGAAATTCAAAAGAAAAGAAAAAAGAGAGAGACACTTGCTGAATAAGTCAGTCAGTGTCTTAAGGATTTACCTGTGATTGCCCATATTTCTCTGTTTTAATCTTTATTCTTAACGTGATCTAAAAAGATGGAGTACATTACTGCAAGGAGGATGAGGAGGAGATATTGGGGGGGGGGGGTTCTGCTATTTGGCGATGACAGACCAGGAATGCAGGTGGATCACAAGCATGATGAATGGATTAGCCTGCTGTTGTTTTTAAATGTAATTATCACTTAATTTTGTACTCCTATTTATGACAGGAACAGATTACATCTGTCCTGTGAGGTGGTCCACATGGTGATGCGCATCGGTCCGGTGGCCCCTGCGCTCTCCCAGTTGCTGCAAAAATGACAGTGGCTCTGACCTTCTTCGCCACTGGGGAGAAATTGTCACTGCGCCTCGCCCGCGGTGCATTTAAAGGCAAGGAGAGGCGTTCATTTGACTGGTGAAAATTACACTCAGCTGTGTTAAACCCACTCACGCCTCCTCTCTTCCCTCTCTGCTACTTGCGCCGGTGGGGAGGACGGAGGCGTGGGTGCACCTCCCTGCGCCGTGCACGAAACTTGCAAAATGCCCTGGACACACCCCGTTGGTGCGGCACAGTCACGGCACAGGGCAGGTGTGCCGCGCCTGCGCCTGGTCTACGAAATTAGAGCCCAATATGTCATTTGGCAGAGCAACTCCCAGGCCAGGTGGGAGGGAGTCTGCCCATACCGGACATCTTGCCTCTTCATTGATTGCACCAACTAAGAGTAGTCAAAGGAGGTAAGGGAGTGGGTTCCAGGAGGGAGGGTTTAGGAGGGACTGACTACACTTCATAACTCACTACACTTCATATGAAGTGTAGTGATGTACTACTGTGATGTAGCCTTCACAGCATATGTTTAATGGGGAATGAGAAGGTACATTTAAATACATAATAACAAATAAATACATTTAAATGTACATAATAATAATAATGATAATAATAATAATAATCATCATCATCATCATCATCATCATCATAATAATAATAAATAAAAAGAAACAGAAAAAAAATATATAATATAGTAGTAATAATAATAACAATAATAATAATGGTAAATAAATAAGTGCAAAAATAAATAGGAGAAAAGAAGAAAGGAGAGAAGTGAGAGAATAGACATATGTTTTTAAATAAAATATAAAGTCATCAGACTTCTCATGCGAGTGGCTCAGGCAGGTGCAGAATGCAGGCTGCTGAAGCGATTCTTCTTTAGGGGAGGCTCAGGTAGGCTGTATGCAGGCCACTTTACGCAGCTGCTGCCTCTCTGTTGATCTCTGCATGTTACTTCCAAGAGGTTTATTTTTCACCTCAAAAGTAAATTTAAGATTCGGGGCTTTTCAGAAAATATCCGGAGCTTGAGCCCAAGTAGCCACCCCCTAACCCCGCCCCTGCTACCAACCACAAAACACTGCAGCTGATGGCCCTGCAGCAGCATCTGTGAGTTCTCTGTGGTCCGTCTAGGCAGAACTAATGTACTCACTAACTAATGTTTCCCACACGGACATGGATTGTTACTCTGTCAACTAGAATAAAAACTGTCTGTCACGGGCATATATGTATATCTAAAAACACTAGATGGCTCACGCACGCTGTTGGCCAATGGGGACCGACGTCCTCACATGGCGGCCATCTTGGTGCGCTTGCTCACTCTTAACACTGACATCTATGGAGCATATACTCAGAAATAAGCATTGCGTGCTCAACAATTGTCAACCGATTTTCAATGGTTGACTTTGTCAGAAACGTCAGAGATGTAGTAATTTAATACTGCATACTTAAGATTATAAAATTTTTTAAAAAGTAATATTAATATATTGACGTAATATTTCTTGTAACCATTGTAATAAACCAAACCGTTTGTAAATCCTATAATTTTAGTGAGTAAAGCGTGCATATGTTTGAGCAGGTGTCTTACCTTCCATTGAGTACTATAGAGCAGAGCAGAAATGTGAGGACGTCGGTTGGCTCCGCCTCGAGACATCTAGTGTTTCTATATATATCTATGGTCACAGGTACCATCACGCACCCACACAATGCTGATTGGCTGTTGCCGCACAGCCACATGTGATATCACATGATTGCAGCCGTCGTGTCGCTGGAGGGTTAGCCCCACCCCATTGTGGCTGTACTTGACTTTCCATGGAGAGTGGTCGCCGAGGTCGCAAAGTCGTGTTCGGTGTGAACGCAGCTTCATGCAACCTGGAAAAAAAGACCCGGTTAGATACAGTTTTTAGGAATTGTGAGTCTTTTAAGTCTCCCTCTAATCAGAAAATAAGAAACAGGCTCGAGGCTACTTAGTCACTGATGCACAGTGGACTGTTTGAATTGTTTTGATGTCTAATAAATGATGGTCTTGCTTTAAAAAAAAGTGACTCTCATATAGTTCTGATCTGAAAATGAGTCTAAACTTTGAATAAAAAGCTAAATCCTGTATGATTTCCAAAAAACTTGATGTGAAGAGAGCCCTACAGCCTCGCCTGCAAAATCTGCTAAACATTTTTTCACTGCTGTTTTTCTCCAGATGAGTGACAGAGGAGGTGGTGTTCCCTTCAGGAAGACAGAGCACCTGTTCAGCTACATGTACTCAACAGCCCCCAGACCCACCTTTGGAGAAAAACACAGAGCCCCGCTGGTGAGTAACTCACATACAGTCACTCACATCAAGCACGATATCATTAAAGCTTAACTTGTATGTTTTTGTGTATATGTAGGCAGGGTTTGGCTATGGTCTGCCCATCTCGCGTCTCTACGCTCGCTACTTCCAGGGAGACCTACAACTCTACTCCATGGAGGGTTATGGCACTGATGCTGTCATACACCTGAAGGTAACGTGAACACACTGAACTTAATTTCAGTGTCCATATCATTTTACCTAGGATTGATTTAACTGTGTAAAATGATTCATAAAAGATTCAGATTACCTAGAGGCAGAATGTCTATGCTCTGTTGGTTACAGTCCAATTAGGCTAACAGCTAACAGATTGAGAAAAAGTGCATGTCTTTATCCCTATATTTGAATTTATTCTCCATTTTTGTGTCTAGGCATTGTCCACAGAGTCGGTGGAGAGACTTCCAGTTTTCAACAAGACTGCCTTGCGCCATTACAAGCTGAGTTTGGAGGCAGACGATTGGTGTGTTCCCTCTAGAGAGCCACTGGACTTAGCCGTCTACCGTGCTGCCAAGTGATTCAGTCAAGACTCACAAGACTCCTGATGCACAGCACAGTTAGTTACAAAGTGTCATTTAAATAAAGGGTATCATGGGAAAAGAACTTCAAGGGCTGTGTCTACATGGTAACTCTTGATCCGCAAAACTCTCACGCATGAATTCTGGATTTGTCCTGATACGTATAATACTTCTGGTCATGTCCCATGTGCAACCACAAGTCCATGATGAAGCAGAATTTTAGTCCAATCCTTGAACTTCATAAGTGCCTGTAGTGAACCAAACTTAATGTTTTATATCCAGGTCACCTATATGTTGTAAATTATGGAAGTTTTGGCTCTTTAAGGACTTGGTTGCTCTTTTCACATGAACAAACATTGAGTAAGACATTTCTAACAAATTATGAGGGAGTTTCAAAGATCAAGATTGACCTTGAACACATGCAAATTCTACTGTCTAATTTGGCAAAAGCTACAGTGACCAAAAGAGAACAATGGGAGGGCTGAGCAGTCCTCATTGTCTTTATATACCCTTGTTTACAGGGGGGTCCAGGGTTGCTGTATCTTTTTCAGGTTGCTTTTGTCTGGGCTTTATGAAGAGGAGGCAAAGACAAAGTCAGACAATATGGTAATAACATAGCTAAAAAATCCATAAAAATAATGGTAGGGAGAGAGATCTAGAGAAGTGAGTTTTATTAAAGTATGGCTGAGGGCTTTTTTGGAAAAAAAAATTAAGCTGTGGACTTTTTAAGGACGCTTGAATAATAGGCACCATGACAGCCATCATAATGTAACATGTACAGTAATTACAACCTTAACCTCACATTGATAAAACATGTAATACTGTAATGGAAGTGATCACTGCTGCTTTACTGAATTCTCAAGATATTTCAGGGCTCATTAGATCAGGTTCATGAGCACAGGCAGACTGATGACACTGGTGGGAGCCAAGTCAGGTTGAAAGAGCACCTGAGAGGAGCGTGGGGGTTAGTGTTTGGGCGGGAGGAGGAGGAAATATAATAAAAAAAAAAAGGCAGACTGATGTTGACACCCCCCTCCTTTACTGAATTCTCTCAAGATATTTCAGAGCTCTATTCATCAGATCAGGTCTTCATGTCAAGATGCCAGCTGGAGAATCTCTTCAAAACAATAAGTGCCTGTGCATGCTCAAATAATATCATGTTTTTATTTCACAACCAAAAAAAAAACCTTTTCCTTTTTGTGCATTTTGACTTCTATTCTTAGCCACAGGGAATTATACTTTTTGATACATCAAGGAAGTTCTTCTTGAATCCCTGTTTCATGGCCATTAACTGATCAAAGATGCAGAACAAACACTTGCTCAGCCGCTCAGTTACTGATAGTGAACATGACTAATGATCAATAAGTCAGTGTTTGAAAGGTACTGTAACAAGTGCAAGAGTTATGTCATTTGTGTTCTGCTGACAGCATTCAGGTTATTCATTAATTGTATTTGCTTAATGTGTTGCAGCTCTGAAATCAATTGTTTTGCTTTTGACCTTAAAATGGGGCCAAACTGAAATGTGTATTGACTGCCATATAATACGGTTAATACATGCCTAGATCTTGTATTATTTCAAGGGCCTGTATTCTATTGTACATTTGGAGTGAATTGTTCATATATGAGGACTTTCTATTTTTATAAAGAAATGTTTGGAAAATATACCATTCAGAAAAGAAGTGGACTTTTGACTTTTTTGTTATTATTAGTATTAGTTAAAAATACCTTTTTTTCTTCTTCTCAGAACACAAAGTATTTTAAATCGTCTGTTTTTAGAGTTTGTAGCAGACATTTTCTATTAGTTCAGTGACGGAATGTACAGACAAAAGAAAAGTGGGACCAGTCAGTCACAGTTATATAATACCATCAGACGTGTCAGAAAGTAACTGTGTTAGGATGATCTGGATTAACTCACAACAGCAATGGGTCAAAGCAGGGACTTTGGACAGCATGCAAGGTGTGTTTGTTGGAACTTTAGCTATCACGCAGTGTGTGTGTGAACACCTGATATGAAAAAAAGTAACAAAAAAGAAAAACAAAATTAGAACCTTTGTCTCTGTGGACACTTTTGAAGCTAGCTGCAAAGCACTTTTAAACATACCCACCTCAGAGCTAGAGAAGAATTAAAAACATTTTCTGATGACTTCAATGATTCATTCAGTAAAAGAAGGCAGGTGGACTTCTTTGGCTGATATCTCAGTTATATAATCTTGCTTTTTTTTTAAACAGATAATGACTTATTGGTTTATAGAGATGTTTTTGGCATTAATGCCTTATACAGACAGGACATTATTTACAGATGGAAAATGATGAGAGACAAAACAATGACATGCCCGTAAGGAGCCAAGGGGGACACATAAACCCGGTGTCAAGGTCAACAGCCTCTGTTTATGGAGCATGACATTACAGGTGTTAGTTGCCCAGTGTTAAGGGGTTGAGGTTGGGGTTGGTTGAGTTTGAGGCTAGGTCTTCTGCTATCAGCATAAATATGTCAGTCAAGAGAGTCCTTCATATGAAGTTACTGGATAAAGCAATGGAGTTTAAGCAGATCGTAGCAATTACTGATGTTGAACATCAAGAAAGCTGCAAAAGTTAATGTGGATCTCTGAAAACAAAAATGTAAGGTTGGTGTAGGTCTATATGTGATTTATTATGTTTGCTGACAGGTCAGGAAAAGACCTAAACTAGTACAAGATTACCATTGATGACTGGTGACTGTATTTTAAAAAATAACAAGTCACAAAATTATTTGATATATTTATCCCCACTTTGAAATTAAAATGGTTTATTCAATATGGTAAATACTTTTTTGGGTGGGAAATAATACCTAAAGTGCTGAAAATACTTTTATTAACATATATTTTTTTTGTCGGTCTCAATGTTTCCTATGACAAGATCTATTGTCAACACTGTTTAAAATAAAACACTAAATTTTATACACAAGACTTATGTTAATTTATTTATACAGCAAAACAGTGTTAATGACCTTAGTGTGATATGACCTTTGATCAACCATCAACCATTGACAAATGCAAAAGGTTTATTTACCCAAAAAAGGTCAATGCAGGCCTTCACAGATCAGACAGATCTGTAATTGGAGACTGAACCAAAACTGTGTCACTGCCCCACATGATCCAAGTCACCCCTTTAATGTTTGATTTTACATAACATTTAAATCTGGTTTCTTCATCACGGAAAGCAAAATAATTAGTTTTATCGCCCAGATGATAAAGACTTCCCCACATTGAAAGAAATGTGACTGTGAAGTGCTGTGCTTAACTTTTGCTCAGATAAAAGTGAAATTAAACAAAGTTGGACTTTTTGAAGCTTCAGCCACTCTACAGCTGAGAGTCAGTGCTTTTGGAAAAGGATGTGTTAGAGTTTAAAGGTCCCATATTTTGCCCCTTTTCTGCAGGGGACCTGAAGCGTAACTCCAACGAAGTGGAGTGCTGGCGCTCCACTTACCAGCTCTCCAAATACCATGAGTTTACATTTATTCAGCCTGCTAAGTACAGGTTTTGTTGTCTACTATCACATTTTGTGGGCTGGGAGGAAGGCCAAATACCAAAAACGTGTTCAAAAGCCTTAAAAAAGTTTTTTTGTGTAACATATCCCCTGTAAAAGGTAATTCAACAGACTCCTTCATACAATAAAATTAAAAACAGGACAAGTCACTCCAGGAAACTAGGTGTTACAAACTGCATGGTGTGTCAAACTACACACCATGCATTTTCCCTCTGAGCCAAATCCTACAACTTTTCCAACATTAGTTTAACTGAGAGAAAATTATGCTAATTTATCCACATAGTAGTTATTAAATGTTTTGCTAAGATGCCGTCATTTAAATGCAAATTCTCTATCCCTGGGGAAAACAGGTTCAGGATTGATTCATGCTTTCATTCTTTATAATTAAAGAGCTCTTTTTTTTCGCCCTACTCAGGTTCAAATTCATTTCGATGACTGCTAGAGTTGTTCACAATAACTTATGTTCAGAAACCTACTAGTTTTCATGTACTGAGTACCCCTGATCCAGCTGTATTCTCAGACTGTATAAGATGCCTTGCTGGGATTCCTGGTACTGTTAAAGGTCCAATATTTTGCTCCTTTACCGCCGTTTAACATGGATCCTTGATGTCTTTATGTAACGTTAGTAACATGCTTTGGTCCAAAAAGCCTATGAATAAAGCACACCTGCATTCTTTCTAAGCTCGCATAAGTGATCTGTTCAGAACAGCTGGTTTTGAGGGCGATCGCCTTAAAATGCTAATGAGCCAGAACAGAGCAGCAACATATAGGGACTTGAAGGGGACATATTATCCAAAAACTTTTGAACACATTTTTGGGTATTTGGGCTTGCTCCCAGCCCACAAAATGTGAGAGTAGACAACAAAACCTGTATTTAGCAGGCTGCATACATCTAAACTCATGGTATTTGGTGAGCTGTTGAGTCTGTA